>JABSTQ010009812.1:0-635401 GCA_013358835.2 Ixodes persulcatus | reverse complement strand
AAATAGAAGGACCGTGCGCTGAATTCTTTACGTCTATTCGATCCTTTTGAATATATGTTTTCCATAATAGCTAATGCCATTAATGTATCGTCGCATTTTGTGTTGACGTACGTTCAATTGTACTGTTTTTTTTTTTTTAATTTATTGTTTCAGTTGATTACACGAAAGAAATGTACTCTATACTTGGTTTCAGCTTAGTCCGAGCGTGGCCATTGTTGTGATCTGAAGGTCCAATCAAACAGCGCAAAAAGCGCAACGTCATGGCGTTCTTCGCCCTTGATAGCCGAGCCGGCGGAGGAGCACGCACAGAAAGACGACAAACACCGCTGGTCCTATCAACTGCGGAGAGCACGCCATGACGGTGCGACTTTTTCGCCATTAGATTGGACCTTCGGCTCATAACGTCGGCCACGCTCGGACCTAAGGTGAAACAAAAGTATAGTTGACAATAGTGTACGCTAGGACTGCTGTAGCGCAGGGATGGGGCGTGGAATCCCGTCGGAGTTCCCTGCATCCCTTTTGAGTCGGACGGCAGCCGACGATCCGACTTGGCCAATCAAGCAGCACAAAGATACACCGTCACGGCGCTCCTATACTCGTTTCAGCTTCGGTCCGAGCGCGGCCGATGTAATGAGCCGAAGGGGCCAATCACACAGCGAAGAGGCACAACGTCATGGCGTGCTCTCTGCAGTTGATAGGACTAGCGGGTATTCGCCGCCTCTCTGTGCGTGCTCCTACGCCGGCTAGTCCTATCAAGCGCAGAGAGCACGCCATGACGTTGCGCTTTTTGCGCCGTTTGATTGGCCCTTCGGCTGATAACATCGGCCGCGCTCGGACCGAAGGTGAAACGAAGTATAGTATTTCTGGCTTTGCTTTCACAGGCTAGGCCAATCACGCACAGAGAGAAGCGCCTGATCACGCCACATTCATTGCGCGTTATTGGTTCCTCCGGTCGTAGCAGACGCGCAAAGAGCGCCTTTACTTTACACTTTGGCTCGAATGGATTTGTAGGAGCGGCTGCGGTCCGATTTAAAATGAAGTGGAGCGTATACGGAGGGTAGGGACTGTTCGATCTCCATCACAGCGGGGCTGCTTATTCGCTATTTCTCGCGGCCGACGACTATGTGGCAAATTTCTGTCGCCAAAAGCCGCGTAACATGCTAACAAAAGCCGCGTATTGATGCTGATTAAAGAAGTTGGTCTCCGTAAAAGCGACCCCGATGCTCTGCGAATTGTGCAACCTTCGTGATTGCGATCAGGGTTTTAATACCGAGAAGATACCTACACAGGTAAGAATTTGCGAGCCATTTGTTTGGCCGCAATCGGGCGTTCGGCTCCCTTATGTTTGTTTAGGTATGTTCCCGCCATTGCACCTCGAAAGGCAAGCTTTTAAGCTTTGCAGTGCACTGGCCTGCCAAAGCGAATATTTTTTTTGCGTCGCGTTTGAATTGTGCGTCATCACGCTCATCCACCTTGCTCGCGGATGACACATGAAAAAAATATGAAAAACAGTAAAGCTAGAAAGAATGCCGATTTATTTTTTGTTGATTTTTTTTTTAGTTTTCAGGCTCGTTTATTACGCACATCGACAGACGCTGACAGGCGTTTGTATTAGACCATGACTCGTGCTTGATGGAACGCTAAAACGTTGCTGTCATGGTCGCGTCTTCTGAACGTTGCAGAAGTATTTAGATGGGATGAATTTAGCGCACGCTAGCGCTAAATTTTGCGCTTGCCTTAGCGCACACTACGCAAGAGAGTTTTAGAAGAGCGTTTCTCCGCCGCGACGTGAAAGCCCAAGCATCTCGCGCTTGCAACGCCACCAAGATAGTCACAATTTTTATTTCACACACGAAATGACGTAACGTCGGGGGAAAAAAGCTTTTTTTTGGTTAAGAGTAACATTTTCGATTTGTTTAAACGTTAGAATGAGACACGAGCGGTCGACCTGTCGTGTCCGCTTCCGTCGCTTCGGCAAGAAAGGTCTCGTGTACTGACCTTTGCACACCTTCGCCGAGAAATGTTTGCGCGTCGCAAGCACCAAGTTGCCTGTGATCGTTGCCAAGCCGAGTGCAATGTCGTCCCGTATTGAAAATCGCAGTCATGAGGATGCCGGCGACGTCGCGCTCACGACACCGCCGCGGCGGCCGCAGACATGGTCCTGGGAGCCGCCATTTTTTAACTGTGCTCGTCCTGGCTTGTGGGTCGCTCTATTAAACATGCTGCCCAATTGGTCCCTGCCTGGTCCGCTCTCCCAAGAAGTCACACGTTCAAGGAGATGTGCAAAACGTTTTCCGTTCGTGGCGCTGCGTTTCCCGGCCGTTAATCTCGGAGTCGCCCAATCGTCCGGGTGTCGCTGTGCTGCTCCCGTTCTTGCCCGTGCCTCGCTCCGAACTGAACATGGCCCTGTCACAAGCGCCGGTGTGCCGGCCACCGCTTCTGCCCCTTCGCGCGCCGTCGTTCTCCTCGGCATCCCACAAACTTTAGCCAACTTCTCATCACGAATCCTTTTTAGAGGAGCACAAAGACTATATGTGTATGCACAAATTTCCGGAAAATAACGTACGCTAATATATCGCACGCAAAGCGCAAAACTTTATTAGCATTCGGCGCATGGGCAGTGCCGACGGCGCTATTTTTCGCATACGCAAAGCTTTAGCATGCGCTAATCTAAAACTCCCTAATAGCAGACGGACGGAGGCGAAAACGGACGCGTACGAGCAGCCTTCGTGTCCGCGTCTCTCGGACATTGCAGATGACGATAGTCGGTTGCGAAATAGAAGACGATGCCGGAGGCTGCCGTCTTCTGCTCGCACGACTAGCTTGCGGTGTTAGACGTCCAGACTACACGCACCGGATGACGCAAAGGGGAGACACTACGCTTGTTAGCCTGTTCGGTCGAGCAGTCAAGCCAGTCCAGTGGTAAGGCGGGGCCACTGATCTGTGGGAGGTCCTGAGGGTGGGCTGTGACCTCCACCTAAATTGCGTCCGACAACGTAAATATAGCGCAAAAGCTTTTTTTTTTTTTGTGTGTGCGGAAAATTATTTTTTTTTGTTTACGTGTCCCATTTATGCTTTTTAGACAAACTGTTTTCCTTGCAATGTCCCTTTAAGACGACAGTTCGGGACGCACCTTCGCATTTTAAGTTACCGACAAGACTAAAAAAAAAAATAACGTTCCAAGCAGGAAATGACGTAAAACGACGCATTTCTGGCAGACCACGTCCACGTTTTCTACAATATCCAAGACGGTGATTTTTTTTTTTTGTCTTTAGAAGATTAAAACGGACACATGTGAGACAGGAAGTCTTTCGCTACCTTGACGACCCACAAGAAAGTCGTCTCAATACTCCCGGACTTCCCTTCCATCAAGTCAGTATTTATTTCTTTCTGCGGTGGTAGAGAGGCTTTCTTATTTTACTTGTTCGGTACAGAGACCAAATCGTCTGTGGTTTGTCGATAAGCTTTTTGAAAGGTACAAATGCTTAATTGCGATAAGCTCACTTTCGAAGTTTGCTAATTCGTTTTCGAATCAAATAAACATGTGTATTGCTCGAGCATTTCAACGTTCCTATTTCGTACTATATTTCATAGTTGTGATACATATGACGTTGTTTGAAATTCATTTCATCGGTGTAACTGTTTGCAGAGCATGGCCTCAATCGGGAAAATGTATTCCAGTATATGTGTGCATCTGTATTACGAAATACGTTTTCTCTCTTTTGCAGGAGTATCTCAGCAAAATCCCGTTACATGAACAAAACGAATGTATCTCATTTTATGTATTTTGGCCCTAAAATACATGCATCCCTGTAATTGTATTAAAGAGTGCCTTTTCCCCATTTTGTAGGAGTATCCCGGAAATATCTCGTTACTTAAACGCAAATATATCTCAGACCAGGGTTGGGCAGAAATACTCAAAAATGTATTTGGAAATACAAATACTGGGATACATTAAATAGCAGCTAAAATACTGATACTGAAATATATCTGTAAAAGTGTATCGCGATACGTATCGGAAATACATTTTAAATAGAGGCAAAAAGTATTTGGAAATACAGATACAGGAATACATTTTAGGGAGGGCAGAAATACAAATAGAGAAATACTGATACTGCAATACATTTTTCGAATTTGTTTGAGACGCCAAATGAGTTGAAGCTTGAAGTTGGAAGTTTATGATCCCGAAATTACTTTCTCGTATTTGCCTTGAAGGTACTGGTTTCAGACGACGAGGAGTCTTCAATGGGCTCAAAAAAACGTTCCATCAAGGACTGACCGCGGTCCCTTCCCTGACATCCTGTCTATCTGACGAGTGATGCGAAAAGACTTGGACCTCTAAATAAACTCCATGTCATCCTAAATCCCATCAAAACGTCACCACGTCCCTGTCCGATAAGGGCGCCGCTGTCAACATTGATCACATGACGTCCCAGTGGAATGAACTGGTATTCTTTATCTGTAGGTGTGGCCTTGAACATGAAACTTTACCACGCTGTTGTATGAAAGGCCAATACGTACTTTCGTTGTAGCCTGTAGGTTACCTCGTTGAAGATCGTAAAGGCAGTGTCATTTGAAATTTTCGAGAATAGTGGACCACCTGAAGCATTCTGGAACACATGTCTTATCTTCTGTTACGTTTGGAAAAACGATACGGTGGCATCCCTGTTGTGAAGGTCCTTCCTGTTGACCCTCCGCCACCGACGCATGGATTGCAGTCCTCAAGTTTCGCCTAGCACCATCCAAACAGAGGCCGCGTTGATTGCGACCTGATATTGCCGGCACAGGTGCGAGCTCGAGACGGGTCGCAGGTGTACAAACTCTGAGTCGGCACAGCGGGGCCACGTCTGGCCTCCTTCCTGGGTTTCGGATCACCAGAGCAGCGGGTAACGTTCACGTCGGCTGATGACGTACCCTTGAGCCGTGCTATATAACGGGCGCAGCCACAGACGCATTCGAATATGTGTTGAACTTCAATGCGTGAGTCATCCTACTATTTCAAGTCAACCACCGCCAGGCTCGTGCTGCAAGGGACTGACTCAGCTTTGCAGGTTGGGTGTAGTGTGTACGCGAAGGCAAGGGAGACGGTTAGCCGCGGGCATTGGATGCCAGCAAACAATGACTCAAGAAATCCCTACCTAAGGACCTGCGGCAGAAGATGCTCTGACTCCACTCCTGGCACGCCACCTGGTTCGAGTCCCCGACTACGCAACACTTCTCATAATAAAGAAAAGGACTCATAGAAAAATAGTTTGGAGATTCGGAAGGAAACGTGGTCAGCATAGTAACAATGCCCCAGCATCTCCTTGACCCTGGTGCCCTCAGAAGTAAAAAAAAAAAAAAAGAAAAAAACGCGTTAGGACTGTTTTTTTTTTTCGGGGGGGTGGGGGGGGGGGGAGGAAGAGAGAGTAATTCTCAAGAAATGTAACGAAATACATTTCACCTTGATTGTATCGCGATACAAAGAAACATTCAAAATGTATTTCGATACAGGAATACAAATACTGGTGAAAAAAATGTATCGCGATACAGAAATACAAATACAAAATGTATTTCTGAAATACTATCGCGATACATTTGTATCGCGATACTGCCCAGCCCTGTCTCAGACTTTGTATTTTGGACTTAAAATGCATGAATCTAAGTTTTTGTATTCCGCGATACTTTTTCCCGTTTTTGCAGGAGTATTTTAGGGATATCCCGTTACGTAAAAGACAAATGCATCTCAGTGTTCGTATTTGGCCTTCAAATACGTGTATCTCTGCATTTGTATTCCGGAATGTTCTTTTCCCATTTTCGCCAGAGTGTCTCAGGAATATCCTATCACATCAAAGACAACTCTATCTCAGTATTTGTATATTGGCCTTAAAATACATGTATCTCAGTATTTGTATTCCAGAACGATTTTTTCTCGTTTTTGCAGGAATATGATATAATATAATGATAATAATTTATTTTTTCCCAACAAACGGAATGATGGGCGAGACGAGGGGAAAAAGCTGTACAGCGTGACCGGTCCCAAGGCTTCCAAAAATGCGCCAGCAGTAAAGTACGTTTTGAAATGTAGACATGCATTTAACAGGTAAGCAAAAAAAAAGAGTGTAGAGTTTTACATAAGACAGCACACTATACACATTAAACAAATTGTCATAACAAGTTGTCGTTCTAATTAGACGATATCTTGGGAATTTACCGCAAACAGGGTTTCCCTGAGGGTAACAATATACCTCAGGGATATCCCGTCACATAAAAGACAAATGCAGAGCTGTGTTAGAGACGTGTCCTTGACTGTTCATTTTTCTTCTACTTTGAAACTTTCCTCTTTTCCTGCCTCAGTCTCGGGCTAAAAACAAAATGGTTAAATGCATCTCAATGTCCGTAGTTTGGCCTTAAAATACATGCATCTCTCCATCTGGATTCCAGAATTTTCTTTTCCCATTTTTGCAGGAGTGTCTCAGAAATATCCTGTTACGTCAAAGACAACACTATCTCAGTATCGGTATGTTGGCATTAAAATACACATATCTCAGTATTTTCATTCCAGAACGCTTTTTTCTCGTTTTCGCTGGAGTATCTCAGTGAAATCCCTTCACATAAAAGACGACAGTATCTCAGTATCTGCATTTTGGGCCTGAAAATGCAAGTAGCTCGGCTTTTGTATTTCTGAACACTTTTTTGAACATCTCTTATTAATTAGACCTTGCTTTCATCACGTCCACATCGGCATGGTCGACCCCCTCCCTCCGTCTGACGGGCATCGCTATCTCGTCACTTGTATCCAAAAGTTCGCGCGGTTGGGCAGTTCCGATCACGGATAGTCAAGCGTGCAACATCGCCCGAGTTTTTGTGCAAGAATGGATTTACAGATTCGGCGTCCACTAGACTATGACGACAGACAGAGGACGCCAATTTGAGTCCACACTGTTCCAGCAACTACTTATCCTCCTGAGAACGAATGGCATGCACACAACGGCCCATGACACGATGGCCAACATCATCGTAGAACGCTTTTTAGCTTTTTTGTTTAAAGCTGCGCTCATGCCCCGCCAAAACCCGACTATGTGGAGCACCACCTTACCGATGATCCTCCTTGCTTCAAGCGTAGCTGTCAAGCCTGACCTTGGTTGTAGTGCGGCCGAGGTGGTGTACGGCTGCACTCTACGCCTCCACGGAGAATTTTTCGCTTCTCACCCAGAAGAGCCTGCTCCTGATCCATCGGTTTTCACAACTCAACTTCGATCAACAATTCGACTCTCAAAACCGCGGAATTAAAAGCGACGGACCATCTATACGTCTCACATGCCATGCATGCCCGTGTTTCTGCGCAATGATTGCGGCAACAAGCCTCTGCAGTAGCCCCACACCGGCCCTTATCAAGCAATTACTACAGGACCAAAGACATTCGTTATTCGTTAGGTATTGTAAAAAAAGCGTTTTCATCGACCGGCCCAAGCCGAACCACTACGAAGTTCCTTCCGGTGACAGCCACGCTCACCATTATCCTACTAATACAGAGGAAATGAGTGCCCACCTTTTTCTTTCTTTACTTTTTCCTCGGGTAAATTCGGTCTTTGCAAATTTTACAAAAAAAAAATGCACCATCTGTGGGCAACGCTGCACAAAGTCGTAGCGCGATAGGTTAAGAAACCGAATTTTCCGGTCGATTTAAAGAGCCTGCCGTCTCCTTGTATCACTCTGTAGAGATACCACGTCGAAGGACACAAGACTTTCGTCATTGTGCATTTCGAGACCGGAGGTGAGCTCGATGAAGTGACCGGAGTTCTATACGTACGTGTTTGTCTTCCCGTGAGTGGTGACAGCAACCGATGTAGGTAGTTCGATAACGCACGTAGCGGATATGTAGTGAAGTCCACCATTGGTCTAAGTGGAACACTGGGCTTGCGCATTTTCGGGAGGCCGTAAAATGCAGGGGTGGACCCGTTCCTGCAGAAAAGGCTCAGGTAAAGTTTTCAAGAATCCGGATATTGACCAAAAACTAACGAAAGTGTCTTGCTTAAAGTTGCTTGGACCTTGGTAGTCGGGTCTTTTGGCAACGGCATGTACGCACTGGTGGCGAGAACTTTGTGGGCCTTGTCGTCATAGTCGGTGCGGTTCATGACCACGGTCGCATTCCCCTTGTCGTCAGGCAGAATGGCAATGTTCTTGTCGTCATTGAGATTCTTCATGGCTACTTTCTCTTCCGTCGTGTAGTTTAGACGCAATCTTCGCTGTACCTCGGAAAGTACGCTAGTAGCCTTCAGGCGTGCTTCTGCATGAATGCAGGGTATACTCGACAGCTGTTGCCATTGACGCAAAAGGTGGTTTTGTGGTAGTAAGGTTAAACTTTTTTCCTTTCGCCATGATGTAAGTTTCTGTGGCGGAAAGTGCCCTTGAAGAAAGATTTTTCACAAAAATCTTGTCAGATGCATGAGAATCGTTAGGACGCGCTTGAAGAAAGGCTAGCTCCTTTTGGTGACCTGATTGAGATGGCAGTACATCTAAAAAACTCGTCGATGGCAGAAAAAACTTCAGGTGCCCAGTGTTCCAGTTGTCTTCTCAAAAAGAAAAAATCCAATTCGTTCTTCATGACCGCTTCTCTGCATTCTTGAATTCTCGCGTTAAGCAGACGTCGCTCGGCTTGTTCCACGATCCTATGACCTTCGCCTGTGTTGACTAACCGTTTTAGGCGTAAACATTCATAGTTTACAGAAAACCGACACACACCGGTGGATACCTGAACTTCTCGTGCTACCACCCTGCAACACGCAAATATTCTGTGGCTTCCGCGCTCCTCAGGCTACCAATTTCAGTCTGCTCCACTGAAGAGGCTCTTAAGAAAGAGGTCACAACGATCAAAGAAACAGAACGGGTATCTTGCTGGATTTTTAAAAAACACGTACAAAAAACTTCGACAGAATGAAACAGAAGACGCCCCCCCCTCCCCAAACCACGTATGCTTCCCGGACATCAAGGACACAAGCGAGACTTTCGCGCACGTTTTCCAAAAATACGGCGCCAGTGTGACACCTAAACCGGCGTTTACCATTGGACGCCTCTTCTCTCTTCCGAAGGATTGTCCCTCTAAAGAAAAGGCCCAGGGACTCGTCTACAGGATCCCTTGTGGTGACTGCGCCGCCTCCTACGTTGAGAAAACTAAAAAACCTCTAGGAACGTCTACGCTAGCATCCGTATGACGTCAAAAAGAATAACGTGCAGGGTAGCGCGCTGGCAGAACACGTCCAGAAAGAGGGTCACACGATCGAATTCAAGAACTGCTCTATTCTTGCCACGGAAAGAGACTGGCGAAGATGCCTTTTATTAGAGTCCTGGTATATTCAAAACACCGAAAATAACGTCAACCAGTCAGCTGGGACCCTTCCAAGCGCCTACGGGTCCGGTTTGCGGTGCATCACGCGGGGCGCTACGAACCATAGCACACGTGCAGAAACAACGGCCGCTTTAACGAAGCTAACACTACAGGCAATTTGCAAGACGACGAAAAGAACGAATACAGTCACCCGTGAACAAGGGGCCGAACTGGCCTTGAAACGTCAGGCTCTGTATTATTTTAGGTTAGAGCTTTCATTTTAAATCAACTGATACAGTTTGTTCAGTGACCAATTAATGCGTTATTTTTCATTGGCCTGCGAGTAAAAATATTTTGTCACACTTTCGTAAGAAATTCAGCCCATAGACACAATCTGTCTTAGAACTTCTTATTGCTGAACTTGATGAACGTAATACTTACCGCATTGACTCGCTCGCCAGTACAACCGTCATGTCGTGTGTCCGCTGAGAAGTGCTAAAGGCGGTTTATTATCGGCGTATTTCAACCAGATGATCTTTTTCTTCATCAGTCTGTTGGGGTGATTGGTACGGAACTTTACAAAAAAAGACCGCTTTTTTTGGTTAATGTTACGAGGGTAACTTCAGACACTAGAAAGGGCGCTGCCTGTATTCAAAGCCTGAAGCCCATGTGTCCAGGTAATGTTTTTTTTTTTTTTTAATTGTAATGCTTAAAAATATGAACACTGGCTCACACACTTGGGACTGCTTATAACCGGAAAGTACATAAATAGGTTTTAAACCTCTTGTGACTGGTTACGACAGTCTGAAATGGTCGAAAGTGGTAACAAGTGGCTTAAATACTGGTTCTTAAGAACAGTTCACCTACTTGCGTTTGACTACAACCGAGTGTGTACAACTGTTCTTTTTTTTTCAGTTTCTTGCGACTGCTTACAACCGGCTGGGAGGCTGCTCAAAGGTTTTAAGCAGTCACAGAAGCTTCAATACGGCTTTCAGCCCCTCCGGTCGCAAGGAGACGCAAGTGTGTGAACCAACCTTAAGTAGTAAAACGCATGGGACTGTCTGGGCCAAAAGACAATTATAGTTTTACGAATGCTACTGTGTCAACGGGCTTTTACGAGCAATTTTCCCGAGCGTGCCGGCATTTGTTCAAAAGCTTCCCAGGTCCCCACCTTACACTTTTTTCTTCAGTACCGAACACCTTTCCAACTGCGGGGTTATACTTCACTTCCCGTGCACGCATTATTGATCCCAATCTGAAGGATGCTGTTGGCTTCGGTAATTGTAGTCGGTGTCCAGCAAGACTACACCTTAATGTATTTATCTCAAGTAACGTTTTTACTGCAGGACGCTGGAAGTGTCTATTTTAAAGGTGTAAAACTATTGATCGTACTATCGATGGTGAACTATTGTAAACAACTGATAGTACTACCGGTATCTAACTATTGTAAACGATTTATAGTATAGTATTGGGGGACAACTATTGTAACACTAAAGATTGTGCAAAAACATCCTACAGTACTATCAATATTTGACCATGATAAAACTATTTATAGTATAATACATAGTAAACTATTGTAAACGATCAATGCTGTACTATCGATAGTCGGTTGTAAAACTAACAGTATTTAATAGTGTAAATCAACTGTAGCAGACTCATAAATACTCATTTTCAGAGTGGCGAACTTCAAAAGTCCACCCGAAAACTGACGAAAACTAAACAAGTCGCGATAGAATTAAGGAATTTTTATATAGCTATCAATTATTCATCAGAACATCATTGAGAAGTTAACAATAATCAATAAAAAACCCGTTGAAACATAATCAGCAGTGAATTGTGAAAAAAAAAGACATTAATAGTATATACTGATATGAAAACAAATTATTAGTGTAATATTAGAAACTATATATTAGGAGCTGTACAAATGTATCTGATGTGTTGTTGGTTTGATGCACTATTTTTATATTTCCTTCCGGGAGATCACACATTGGTGCATTAGACAGGGTTCAAATAAGCAAATAAAACAGTTTTTGTCCTCTCATAAATGAACGGCATGGCAGAAAGCAAAAAGTCCGCCTGAATAAGATGTGATGGTGGTCAAATATGAGGGGTCAAATACATAAATTTACCCTCATAAAATTTAGCGCTGCGTTTTTTCTGTTCGAATCATTACGACGAAAAAAAAGAAACAATATTTCTTTTTCTGCTAAAAAAAGCTTTTGTATTACCATAAATGCCATACATGCCAGAAGTGTTGTTTTGTTTTCTTACGGAGGACCTTCGCTTTTAACTTTTATATTTTATTTCAGTCAGCTTTATTTTCCCAAATCTAGTATATACATAAATAACGGCAAAAAATTAAAACCACCTCTAACTGACCACAATGATTTGGTATAATCTTGTTATTATATATTTATCATAGTTTAAGTTTCCGTATCGGAATTTTCCTTCATTTGGTTTGTTGGCTCAAAACAATTCCAAAAATGCAAGATTTCAGAAGTTTCATATTTTGCAATTGTATTCGTTATCAATATATAAGAATTCAAAAGGCACCGTTATAAGAATCGCGCACAGAGACAAACTCTAAAATATCAACCGTAACCTTTGAATGTATGAAATCGTATGTCAAAACAGAATCGAAAGAAGTAATTATATATTATGGCAAACAGCCCTCGCGTCATGAGCTAGTCCCAAATTTTCGTTGACCCGCAATCGACGGGCAACGAAATATATCATCCCAACCAACGTAGCCATTTTTACCTTTCAAGAAATTCGGAGCTGATATGTGAGAAATTAAGAATAAGCGAAACACGAGTGTCAAAAATTCTTGCGACAATAAACTCCGAAAAGTTTTAGCACAAGGTTTCTCGAAGCCTATCCTCGGCGATTCAGTAATTCCACAAAATGACAATTAATTGTCATTTAGCAAACTTTTTATAGTCCGCAAACTTAAAAAAAAAAATAAAATAAATATAAACCTTTACAGCCCGCTTACTACGCAGTTTGGGAAATATTGTACGTTCAAAAGTGATTCGCGGAAGCCAATAGATTTACACCCCCTGGCTCAAAACTCCACACGCAAAAATGTAGTTCTTGTCTATAGTAATAAACGCAACCGTTCGTAGACTTAAGGTGCCTGCGTAGACGAACACACCTCCGAAGGAGCTAAATAATTTATGCTAAAAAACACCACCTGTCAACGCACGCTGAGTAACGAAAAATTTATTGTATTCTCACATTCGATGGCTCGGGGGGAATACTGAATACCTTTCCAGTTTGAAAGGGGTGCCATGTTACTCGACGGCGTTCTGTCACACCATTTAGTTGTATGAATTCTAACAACAGGTGTGGCATATTTTGCCGACATGAAACACATTTCTCTTTTGACTTGGAAGTTTTACGCAATACATTTTTTATCACAATATATCTGTAACCTGCAAGCCACCAGGGTCGCACCCGTTATATTGAAGTTATAATATATCAATTTCGAGTGGGCTTTTTGTTTTTCTTAATACCCCAATGTCTGGTGAAACACCAAGTATGTAAAGCTGAAACCTTGATGCACGCTATCGACGTTTTCTTTACAATATATTATTGTCGGCGCATGAAATATGTGCGCTCCTTTATTTAATTCACTTACATAGTCTGAACATTTGTTGAGCCCGGCATCCCAGGTACTGTCTCCCTTCAAGTAGGCCTGGTGATGCTTCTGAACAAAGTCGTACGTTGTCTTGAAGAGCCCTTTCCTCATGAGATCTTCCGCCGGGTCGTCATATTGCTTTTCTACACGTTTCGATAAGTAAAAACTAGTCATCAGAGGAGCGACTCTTCAGAGTAGTGACACATTAGTCATATTTTTTATTAAAGTCCGACGCGCACACAACAGGCTGTCTGCCGGGCTAAAAAACCCTCGCTCAAAGTCCTTTATTTATTCTCGCTCTTCCCTCCTCACCCGAAAGGAGAGGGTTCGTCAACACCTCGTAGGCTAGGGAAGTCTCAGCGCTCCTTCCGCATGGCCGAAAAAAAAAGGCCATTAAGCGCTCAAGTGAAGAAAACGCCGGAGCCAGAGAACAAGGCAACGCGCGTGGATTGACCGTCGTAACAACGAGATTTTACCTGAACAAGCACATCTTGTTAGCGAAAATGGAAGCTGCACAGGACTCAACTAGAATGAAAATTTTAGTACACAGGCAAAATATTACGCCGGCAAATTGCTGTAATGAGATGGCACAAGGAGGTGAATATGTGAGAGGTGAGGTTGTTTTAAGCAGAAGACATTGAGTGTTGTAATAGTATCTGGGTGAAATGCATGTTTTATACAGAGGTTTTTCAAAATGCTGAAATATGTACTGATGGGACACGGTAGAACAGATCACTGTAAGACTCAACTTAACGCGGACATGGCAACACAAGTGATAGTTACAATCATGTAAATGATGCTAACGCATAATCCCAAAATTCTTGAATTCTATAGAAAATGGCCTTTCCATCCATTGGTACTATGTGATCGTCGAATCAGCTCCCGTCGCTCCTGGCGCAGTATGGTGCAGGCGCGATGCTGGTAGTCAGAATCGCAAGCTTATTCGCACATAACATAATACGATTGAATGGAAGTGATAATAACTTTTACTCTTAACCCTGGAGAGGGGGGGAACAGACTGACAGGACAACATAAATCTCCAAACACAGCTGAGGTTTATTCCACAAAGCAGAGCCTTAAATGGGAAACTAAGACAAAAAAAACACTATATATAAAGACACGGATGAAAGCGATGACGTCACGCGTACCTAGCAGGGCACATGTTTCCAAAGAGGGTACACAGCAACCTCTAAACCAGACTCTGCAATAAATAGATGGTAGATTGCAGCGTGATACGGACAAGAGCTGAGAACAAAGTCAAAGGGAAGGACCGAACGACCACTAAGCAACAAAAGGAATGAGGTCAAGTAAGTGCTAAAAGAACAATAAACAAAAAACTGTTTTATAGGGTATCCCAAGTCACCAGGCTCGACCTAAAATGGACCATAAAAATCGACACCTGCACGCAGCAATCAACTTTTCGTCAAATGTGTATTTTACAGGTCAGTGTTTTCTTTTAAAATTAGAAAGCGTAGCTCCCTTTCTGTGAAAAATAGGGACAAGAAACTTCCCAGGGTCAACGGCGGGCGGTGACGCACTCGTACGACCAAATCGAGTGGCGGGGTGCGCTTGGTGCTCGTATCGGTAGATGGCGCCACCTCGTTATCGAGACTGCTAGCGACCACCGTGGTTTATTAAAATGAACATGACATTTTTGTAATGTACCTACGGTTAAAAAATAAATGTGGACAATAAAAGCAAAACTCAAACTAAAAAATGCGCTTCTGCATAACAACGACGCTTTTGCTGCTACCGAATTTCGTCTGCGTGTCGTCTGCTTTCTTTCGCTGGTCGGCTGCACCTTGCCACGCTACTCCCGACGTCATCTATCAATACACGCTGAAAACGCGCCCTGCAACTCGACTTTGTCGTCTGCGTCGCAGCCCGCCCTTGACTATGGCAACTTTCTTGGTCCTATTTTTTACAGAAAAGGAGCTACGCTTTGTGATTTCACAAGAAAAAAACAACCTTTGAAATACACCTTTGACGAAAAGCTTACATTTCTACGTGCAGGCGTCGATTTTTACGGTCCATTTTAGACCGAGCCTGGAGACTTGAGACACCCTATAGATTAAGCAACGCCTTTATGCTATTGCCTAGAGAACTAGTCATGTTGCTAAAACAATTAGTGTGCCCATTAATAATCAACGGCGCATTCACTAGACGTTTGAAACAATCCATTTCCCTCTGCAGCACACCAGTATAAGATCCCAAAAAACGAGACATTTACTACATGAAGACAGATGATTCGCAAATCCAGAACTCTCGAATTTCTTTTTACCTAATATTTGTTTTTAATTAGCCTGTATTTAAGAAACCTAGCCGACTAACACAGTAACAACCACACTTCACAGGAATCCTGTACACTATAGTATGTAGCAGGTTGAGAAGGTAGGGCGAGGGAAAGGAAGGCGCGAGAGGAAGTAGCGGTAGCAAGGCTGGCGCCAGCGTTGCGTCCACTTCTTCCTTTCCACCCTCCCTTTCCCTCGCCCTACCTTCTTGAGTTGTCACCGACAATAGAACCAGATCGCGAACCGACAAAGGCATTTGTGTTCTTAAAAATCCAGGGTTAAAAATGTCCCTTCTTAACCAGTTCGACTATACCCTTGCATTAAGTTCTTTAACCTTACCCAACGCAGGCGTAGTTTCACCTTCTGTTGCTTTTTTTATATTTACTGTATTCAAAGAACCTCAAGATGCTCGCTTTGTTTGTTGTGTGTCATCGTGCTGTGGAATTGGAGTCGGATGCGAGTTTGTTGAGTCTTGCGCTTGAAACACGTTGCGTGGAAAGTTCCGAGTTTAGGTTTTTGGCTACGTCAAACCTCCACTCGTGGTTCAAAAGAAGAATACTTAAGTCATACAGGAATGGCGTCTGAGACCGCCTCAAGTTCGTGTACGAGGTGTCTACAAAACTCTGGGTTCATATCAAGAACATTAAGTCAACGGTATAGCTTAAAATCCTTGCTCTTACTAAAACAAGAGTCGTATATTTTGTCTCTTGGCGGTAAAGATGATTCAACTATTGCAACTCTCACGGTCAAAGGTATGGCGTTTTCGGAACTTGGCTCGACTGCTTCAAGGGTTGACCCTCTTGGAATTGTTGCCGTCAGACATGAACCGGAAAAGGAACTATACTTTGTCATTTGTGTCATGCACCGCTATATAATTCTGTCATTCGTGATTTGAAAAATTCGCCTAAGCTTTGTTTAAACATAAAGCACCAGAGAGTGCATCTTGTGTCAAATATTCATGAAGTGGCTCAAAAAATCCGGTTTAACGCTAAGCGGTTAGCTTTATTTATCAATCCGTGAAACGGTGGAGTAACGTCGTGGATAGTTTGTTTTGTAGTTCTGAGAGTAGAGCTTTTGGAGCACTTCGGATGGTGAAAGACAAACAGGGTAGCTTTGGTTTAGTGTTGTTGCAAACAGATAAGTTTGGGAAGTTAGGCCTCTTTCGAGATTTGATTTTCAAAGAGAACGTAATGTTGTCAGTTTTCTTTTCCAGCTTTTTGGATATTCTCTAAAACACGCCAACTGACCATTACGAAAACTTTGAATGGCTGCATGGGATTGTCCGTCTTTGGTAAACAGAATAGAGGTGCAAACGGAAGTTCGTCAAGTTCTTACTGAAGGACCACAAGGCTGATTTGCATTTGAGATGTGTTTAATAAATATAGCTAATGAACAAATGTTTTTCCTCTGTTTACTCAGAACTGTTTCGTGAGGTCGATACCTATAACCCAATTTCGTTGGAGAATTCTGACCAGTTACCAACGTAGATTCAGCCTTTCTATTTTAAGTCAGCTGTTTGTTTGTTTTTTCTCGGTATTAGGGGTATTTGTTTCTTTGAATCAACATGTTCTTTTTTAGCGGTTGAGGGAAATCTTTGAACTAGATTTTGTGTGGTTTCAATCTTAACCAGGTAATGAAGTCAGTAGTTTTCGAATATTTTTGAGCCCTATTTGTGGTCTGCTGTGACTAAAATTTATGATAAGTTATATCTGCAAAAAATTAGGATTTACTAAGGCTCTCGAATAGCTCCTGTTCAGTGATGCGGATATAGTTAACGTCTTTCTACGAAATTGGGGTCATCTTATGCTTGGTTGTCCACCTTTATAAACTTGGAACGTCCAGACAAATTGAAACGAGGATCTAGCCAGACTGAAACATGCAGCGGAATTGAGACTTGAAACCAAACTGAGGATGTAGCCGGACTTGAAGCGTGCAGCCGAATCGAAACTTCTAGCCAAATTGAAGCAATAGCCGAATCGAGGCCTCAGCCGGATTGGAATGACATCGCCCTGAGAATGTACGAACAAAGGCCTGATGCATCATCCAGAGAACATTTCAAGGATGTACGCTAGACTGACAAACGGGTCGTAGTTGCACTACTTAAGAGTACACTGACAGGGTATTTATGCTCTCGAAGGTTTTTATTTGTACATGAGACATGAGAGCCCAACAACGAAGAATACAATTTGCGGCACGAAGTTTGTTTTCTTTCCCCAAAAAAAACCGCCGATCGAGAACTGGCCGGTTTGAGTCGCGATCACCCCCTTCTCCGTGGTCACGTGCCGTTTTCTAAGGTTTAGACGCAACCAACAAATATAATCAAAGTCGTAGGTCAACGAAGGCACACACGTAATAATAAAAATAGAAAAAGAAATATAATGGCCATTTTTGTGGCTTCTAAAAAGCTGCAAATACGTTGATTGAAAAAACAAAAGTTGCACAGCCACGTGACTTCCGGCAAGGCTCTCATTCTCCATATTTCTTTTTCCTCCCCAGTCCAGTTTTGGTTTCAGTTTCGACCAGTTGAGTTGTAACGAAATATTGATTGTGTAGTCTTTTGACAACACTATACTCACCTAACCAAAAATGAAAAAAAAAATGTTTTTCTTTTAGTGGGGGGCGGGGGCTGTTAGTGTCCCTTTGAGGATGAGTGGAGGACTACCTCAGGGTGTCTAAACATCCTTACTTGGACATCCTGATGATATCCCAAGGATGTCCTCAGGATGTCCAAGGATGTACTCACGATGTTCAGACAAGTCATGTCCTTGCGTTGTCTGTCTCTGCTATCTCTGCCTAACTTCAGCACGTACAGAAAAAAACGCAGGATGGTAGCAAACCCAGAAAGGCAATGAGCGCCGTGACGCTGCACTTTTGGCGCAGGTGGATTGGCTTCATTGGATCGTAGCGTTGGCAGCGGTTGGACTCGGAGTGGAACGGAGCATACAAGATTAGGAATGCGTATAGTCAGAGCCCTCTAACACGCTACTGGTCACGAAACTTCCCTTAACGCTATAGGAGAGCTTAGTACGCGACCACGAGCGCCGCTAGCGTCAACAAGGAGCCCAAGAAAATTTATTTTCACACCGGTGCAAGTGCACAAAGACCCATAGTCACAGTTTATGTATGCTCTGCACGATAAGAGGTACACGGCACAATGATCACTCAGGCACCCGCGACCGGCGAGGCGAGATCGCGAGCGTTCATAAGTGCTCATCGGACATGTGTACCTGAACGATGAGCACCGTCAGGTACCGGCGCAACCAGCGCATAAGACACTCACTTTTCGCGAAAAACCTGGGCGAAAGAGACAAGTACCAAAAAGGAGGACTAGAGAGGACAAGCGCTGACTAACAACAGAGCAATCTATACAGTCTTATCAAAAATCTGTTGTTAGTCAGCGCTTGTACTGTGCAGTCTTTTCTTTTTGTCCTTGTCTCTTTCGCGCGGTTTTGATGAACTTTCACCAACTTGCCCAGATAGACCCCTTTCGAAATTCACGTGCCGATTATTAGAGAGTGGGAACCCCTGCACTATAGCGAAAAAACTGATCATGGAACGTGCAAGTCATTTTATATGATAGCTATCGTCGGAGCGCGGCAAAAGCTATAGGAGCCAACGAGCCAATCAAACAGAGTCGAAATTGCAACATCACTGCGCTCATTGTCTTTTCATGCGGGTTTGTTTTTGCCTTTTAATCCAACAAAACGCACAAAGTGCGCCGTTTAGTCCGCCATTGTGCAGGCATTTCACAGCTGCCTATAGACCGACACGCTGTTTACAAACAAGCCCGCGTTTGCCCACACCGAGTGTGGGCACTGCGCGTGCGCGGAAACCGAATTTGCGTGAAGTGGCGCGTCTGCGCATGCGCAGTGCCGTTGACAGCGCCACCGTAGCTGCGTGACGTCAGCGCCGCGTGTTGGCCTATACTGTGGCAGCCTAGAGAAATATAGTACTACGTAAAGAGTGGCCTCTCAAGCCGTTTTGCGGCCCAGGAGTTAGGGACTCTACTGGCCGTTAATAGGCGCAACAGTGCCACTTATCCTGAACATTTGTCAGGCATATAATATTAATAAATAACTTTGTTGTATAGAGTAAACTCTTAAAATTATTACGAACTTCGAAAACTTTCAAAAACGACTTCAACGGCTGTGGCTACGGCTGTGGCGCGACGATTGGCTTCGGCGTCGTGTACTCGACGGAGAGCGGATACTTCCGCTGCTTGGTCTGTTTCTCTTGCATCGTTGTGTGGGTTGAGTTGGTTCCGCGGTTTGTTGTCTCGTGCGGGTTTCTAGTCATTCTTTCGTTGCGGTCATGGTATACGGTATGCGTAAGAAGTATTGTGGCTGGTTTCTTTGTCGACGGACATTTACATTCGGTCACGGAATTTAGAAGCCACTGGGCCATTAGTCACATGGTCATATGCATGCACGCGCTTTTCATGGAACTTGGACGGTATTGTTTTTTAAATGCCCTCCATCATATTGCATTTGTAGCTGTAAGTCTCGCTGTAATACAGTACTTTTTTCTAAGTGCTACACTGTTGACGTGTTATTTTTGCATTTTGCATGTGTATTCTTATTTTTTGTAATGTATGAATAACATACTTCACTCATTGTCTTCAGAGTTGATGTTTGTTTTGCTCGTCATAGTTACAAAAATAAATATTTTTGTGTGTCAATCCCCGGTGTCGTCCCTTCAAGAGAGTTAGCACAAATCTGAAAATATCCTTTTCGGTGTGCGGTCACTTTGCCTTATATGTAGCGCTGGATGACATTTCTTCTGCAGTGTAATTAAGGTATACGTATAAAACAATTCAAGTTTAAACAAAAACCATGCTAGTTCCAATAAAACTGACTCGTGAAACTAGAGGGCGCATGCTACTGCCCGATACAAAAATACCACCAGAATTCGCCTTGAATCCATTCATTCATCTGGCCAGCGGTTACTGCGTGTATCCATCTATTCAACACTCAACTAGGGAATATACTGGCCGCTGGGTGCGCTCGCTGACACTGAATTGGGCCGCTGGGGCCTATGGAAGTGTCCGTTCTTTACGTAGTACTATATTTCTCTATGGTGGCAGTCTTTCGAAAGGGGTCTATATGGAGGAACAGAGTGCCGATATTCTAAGCGTAGCTTATTCAATGGCTCTACCCAGAACCATTGCCAAGCGAAATTCTCTGCATAATAAAAACAAATTGCTAGGCATTGGTGTTGCATACGTGAAACGTTCCAGCATTACAAACGTTTTGTGATACTTTGATTATCCAGGCACCAGACAAATACTTTCACGGCGCTCTTAATCAGATAGTATAACGCGTACCATCTGCACACTTGATAGTTCTTCCTAGACTGAAGCGATACTATCGCTAATTGGGCTGATGAACCTGGCGATCCTCCAGAGCTTTCCATATACTCTCGCGTTCCCCTCCCTCAGTGCGCACAGGGCACAGGTGGTCAAGCTCCTCCTCACCTACTTTACTCTACCGTATACACACCAACTCATGTTTACAAACAAACCGGAGCGCCCGGTGCGCCCCTAGCGGACGCCACCGGCGCCGCGCATGCGCGATGGGGGTGTGGGCAACAAGCTCGCCGTCGCCCATAAACACACCATTGAAATGCAATGTTGTCGGCGTCAGTGTGAGTTCCCCTGCCCCTTTTAGCGTTCAAATTGTTGGTTCTACGTCTTCCTGGCGATGTCTGACTATCTTGAGCGGCGTCAGCGAAATTACCGAGGCTCGTTACACCGCAAAGCTTTGCGTGAAAAATGTGACATGTGGCGATTCATTCCGCGTGGACGCCGCAGAATGTACGCTAAAGCCTGATTCGCATGATGAGATTTCGCTCGGAATTTTCAGTCGCGACGCCGCTCGGGCTGCAAAAGCGTGAACCGTAGCTGAGATGGTCGACGTCGATATCTGACAATCGCAAGCTGAATCGGACCAACTGAATTAGGCATAACAAGTCGGTGATGGTCACACATAGCCAAAAAACGTTTCGCGTTAAAACGTGTGACAATGTCAATTTGTTATCTGCCGGACGCAGAGCGGATGCCCCGCAGTGATTTCCAGCCAAATAGCACCTCGAGTTACGTCGACTGAAAGACGCTCGTATATTCATATTCATATATTCGAAATGGTTTGAATTCGACTCCCGCCTGGCGCAAACGCTTCTTTTTTACTGTAATGTAAAAAAGAAGCCCCACTAAAAAAGATGGCGGTGTCCAAAATAGTGGTTTGACGTCATCACCTGGCTCAACCAATCAGCATCGAGTTAATCGGCGGCTTCACTTTCCGGCTTCACAACCTTCTAGATTGTCCTGACGAGAAAAAGCACGGTTCACGTCAAAAAATTTGCGTTGAACCCTGCAGTGAGCCTGCGACGTGTTACACTCTAACCACGTATGAAGTGCGAATCATGGCTGACCTTTGAGCACAAGACGTCTCGTAGTCGGCTTAAAACAGCTCAACTGAGCTAGAGCCGTATTGAATACTCATGACGTCTACAAGACATCTTTACAAGACGTGTAAAGATATCTTGATATAGACGTGTAAAAGACACCTCAAAGAGACGTCTCACCTGTTGGGCTACGCTAGACGTATAGAAGTATTTTTCTATTCCTGTTTTTAAAACCGGAAGAACGCCGGGATGAACTATTCCTCAAACGCAACGAAAATAGATCGAAGAGAACAGACCAAAAGAAATCTCAAAGAACAGGCCAGAAGGTCTTATAGAACTCTGTCGGTAGACCGTCAAGCCCGGGCGCAGAGCCCGACTTCATTCGGGAGAGAGCGTGCTGAAGCTTCGCCAAGGTAGGTTCTGCTTAAAGTGGGACAAAAATTGGCGGGAACCTTTGAAAGACCACAATGAAACGGGCGGTCGTTTAGTTCCGGTGATCATTCTTATCGTCTGATTGCGCGAGAGCCCTGAAGTGAAAGGGGAAGGTGGAAAGGTGGACTCCTTCTGGGAGATACCTGTCCCCAGGGGACAGGGGCAGGGCGAAATACGGGCTCGTCAGAACCAGGCTGTTGATCCCGCCGGGTGTATCGCAGGACTTCGGGACGGGTCGCAGGATAGCGGTTTATTTAGGAAACCGTAGAACCCTATTAAAAATCCTTCTATGGGGCCCACCAGGATTCCTGAAATATTTTAACGTACCCATAAAAAGAGTTTGATGTGCTTGAGATGTCCGTCAAAGCTTTCTGATGGGTCTCACCCAATAGCTCATAGCTCTTTGAGAGGCTCCTGGGGTCTCTCCCAATCATTTCCGTGAAACCACAGCACTCATCAAAATCGTTTCAACGGGTCTGTAGCAGAGATCACATGACCCTTCAGGATACATTCCTTCGGGGAAGCCGCTCGGCAATTTGGCATCGGGTTGGGCGACGAGTTTTAAAAAATTGAGAAGTTCTACCGTCCCTTCCTGTTTGAGCGCGGTACGAGCTAAGGCGAAACGGGCAGCGCACAAAAGAATCAGTTGTAGAAAGGAGATCGTTCCTCTCCACTACAGCTTTCCTAGTTTCCGCCCTTTCACCAATAACACTGTTTTTCTTTGTTAAGTCTTCTCTCACGAGGAGAGAGGGAACGTGGTTAAAAGGGGAGGCGACGTTTTGCCGTTTGTTTGTAGATAATCTCTTTTTAGTCAGTCCAAATACAGCCTTTGTCAGAAGTTGGTCGTCCTGATTTTTCTCCTTCAACGAGCACAAACTAAATGCGCAACAACAAACGGACGCTCAGTGTCGGCTTTCCGTCCTATGCGTGTAGCCTGTTTGCTAGAGCAGCTGGGTGTGCGGATGGTCTCTCAGTGCCCTGTTGCGACTCTTCGTCCGTCTGGCTTCGCTGGCGAGCTATATGCTGACATTAAGTGTCCGTGTGGCGCACCTGCCTCGTTTCATTAGTTGAACTACCGTACATCTCAACTATCTAAAAAGCAACATTGTGAGCAAATTAAAAGGTATTTCTGTGAAAAGGAATTTGGTTGTGCCCTTTTGGTCTAATCGCTTTCGTATACAGGTGCTTGTGCCCGTGTTTCAGAAAACATTGGTTCTTATCGTCTTTTTGAGCTACAACATGCATGTTAAACGCAATGTCTGAAATAAATTTCCAACAATATTTTAAAATGCATTTTGACCTGTGCTTCACAGTCATTCTGGCGTCTAAAGGGTTGACGGCTGAGGGGGTCTGAAAGGATGAAGGGTTTGAAGGGCTGAGAAGGACCCCTAACACATCAGGACCCGTTTGCTCGAAGCGCTAACCGCGGCTAAATTTAGCCGCAGTACCTAGGAGAGGGATTTTGAAATCACGTGACTGGCTCGGTAGGGATGCGGCGAAACATGGCGGCGCCCCGGTCAGTGAGTGCCGCTCGCTTTAAATCTAATATGTTGTAGCTGCAATATCGGGCGCGTTAGTCGTCAGCAACGAATGGTGCAGGAGGCTTTCGCTTTGCCTTACCTCACTTAAAGGGTCCATGAAACGAAAATGGGCTGGGATAAAATATTTTAAATTGGGACTTTACTAATCGCATATCGTTTAGTTGGTCAAAAGAAAGAGGATAGAAAGTCAACAGCCAGCTTTTCGGTACGTACATTTGAAAATATAGCGGACTATTTTGTACCTTCTTCCTTTCGAAAGCTCTCCGCCTTTTCACTATGATACATCCGTGGTTCCCAAAGCGCGTCAGCGGCTCCAACCTGACGTCAGCCGAGCCCAGCTCACGCATTGGACACGAGAGCTGCGTCACTTGGACGTATGCGCTCGTCAACAATAAATCCGTCGACGAATATTCGGATTCGCGTTCGTGGCCAATGAGTGCCCTGACGGAACTTATCGTCACTGGGGAATGACAAGTTCTATGGTGTGCATAAAAAGCACGGTGGAAGCTAGGAGTCATCGCACCGGTGCCAAAGAATGTCACGGCGGCGTGATTTCACAATTCGCATTTGAGTTGAGGATTAAAGCTAAAGAGGAAGAAGTAGGAAAATCGTTTCATGACCCCTTTAAATCGCAAAGCATGAGCAATAACCTCGCCGCATTTTATGGGCGAAGCTCCTAAAGGTGTATCCACACGACGGACCAAATTGCTGTTTTGGTCCGCGGGCTGTGCATCACGTGATCTTACGTCACCGATATTTGAGGTCCGCCGGCGGTCCGCGGCCCGCGCTTCTGAGAAATGCCAAGCTACTTTTCTTGCCCGGACCTTGGCGGCGGACCGCGGCGTTTTTAGTATAATTGAAGCGCTAAGTCTGGCAACAAGCTGACTTTTGTTTGGATTGGAATCCAAATCCAAAGTCGTTTTCTTTCGGCGCAAACCACTGATCTCAATGACAATTGCTGGATTGCGTTTGCCCGCTCCGCGAATGCGGTCACTGGCGGCCATCTTTAGGTAGAGTTATATCACCTCTAGCCAACGATACAGCTGCTGAAGCCACTTGGCAGCCACCATCATCCATCCATGATAACGTTGGTTGTGGTGGCAGGCTGCCATCAAAATAGCGTGGGTGATATTCTGTGATTGATTGAAATTGTTTGACGAAACATGTTTCTAAAACCCGGCGTGAACGGTAGCCCGGTCTTTGAGGACCCGGTGAAAGTTTCACGAAATCGCGCAGCACCGGGGAAAAGCAGCACTGCACGCATCGAAAGTCGCATCGAAAGAAGCATCGAAAGCAGACGCCGGTACGTAGTCTGCTTTCGATGCGAGCTGCGCTGCTTTCCCCCGGTGCTGCGCTTTCGTAGAACTTTCGCCGGGTCCTCAAAGACGAGGCTACCGTTCACGCCGGGTTTCAAGAATCTGCATCGTCGAACAACTTCAATCAAGCACGAAATATCACCCACGGTACAGTGTAATAGATCTACGGCTGTTTTATGGCAGCCTGCCGCCATTGCGCTGTCCGCCATATTACTATGATGGCTAGAGATGATATAACTCTACCTAAAGATGGCCGACCGTGGCCGCATTCCGGTCCATAGGCAGAGCTGGTCAAACGCGATCCAGCAATTGTCATTGAGATCAGTGGCGCAAACTGCTGAAGACGAAGAAGACGAACCTTTTGTTGTGCGACGATGGTGGCATGGTACGACGATGCAACTTTTTACTTCATCGCGCTCGTGGAGCAATTCCCCGCTCTGTGGGATTGCCCTTTTCGGTTCATTTAAGTCCTCCTCGCCCTCAATAGTCAACGCCAGGGCCACCGCGGCCAAACGTCTCTTTCGTTCAACCTCCATCTTGGCTCCTTACAAATAGCCTCAAAGCAGCTCGCTGCATGCGTTTGGCATAGCTGTGAGGTCGAGGGTTAGACCGGCCCGTTCGCTCTGTCGTCTGCTCTTTTGGTCCGCCGTGTGGATGCTCAATGCAGCCGGGCGGCCCGCGGGCCGCGCATCACGTGATCAATCGGTCCGCGGCCCGGTCCGTCGTGTGGATACACCTTTAGGGGCTAGCTAGAGTTCCTGTATAGGCTCCCTACGGGAGCCAGAGTTGCGCGTTCATGCATGGCATGTGGATTCAGCTCCTCACGTGACTTAATTCGGCGAATAGCAGCGCCGCGCTCAAAAGCCGGGGCACGTGCAACGTCTACTTTGCTGCACGACACTTGATACGGCTCCTCACGTGATTGGATCTCGGCGAATAGCGGCGAGGGCGGCACGGGGCACGTGGAATCAAACGCGCATATCTGGCTCCCGTTGGAGCCTATAGACCTTTCCAAAAACGAGCTTGTGGCCGGTGCCATTTTGAGCGTTCGTGCGTATGGCGCGTGCTTTGCTCGCTTTCCGAAGCGACGAACACGCACGTGCTGGGCTGTGAAGATCGCACGCTGGACTGTGATTTTGTAAACATTGGAAAGGTCTATACGGGAACTCTAGGGGCTAGCCATGTCCGTATGTCCGTCTGATGTCCGATGTCCGGCGCCGGGCGCTCGTGCTCTTGCTCGTGAGCTCACGCGCTCGTGTAGGGTGAAAGAAAAAAAAAAAAAAAACCGCATCTCCACGTGGTGAATGATGCAGGAATGATGTTGCTTGGGGGGAAGCTCTGGTGGTGCTTGGTGGTGCTTGTCTGCGTAGACGCTGAGCCGCAGCATGCCGAGCCTTTCGTTCGTTTTCATTCATGTCAGAAAGAGAATGTGTGGTATGAAACGTGGTTATATACGCATTTGACCGCAGCGTGACATATGGATGAAAACGAACGAAAGGCTCGGCATGCTGCGGCTCAGCGTCTACGCAGACAAGCACCACCAGAGCTTCGCCCCAATCAACATCATTCACCACGTGGAGATGCGTTTTTTTTTTTAGATAGTCTTTCGAATCTGGCCATTACTAAGCCTAAATGAACGCGATAATTGTCGGCATGTCAACGTCTTTGGAAAGTGGATTGCCTTGACTCAATCGGCCGGGTATTGATAGCACACAAAAGCAGATAGCGTCCAAATAGGCCTTTTTGTATAATTTTCAAGCACCGAGGTGCATGCTACGAGTGTAGTTACAAGCGTCGCACGTGCTGGCGTCTGCAGTAGTAATTGTTCTAAAACAAAAAGTCTAAAACAAATTTTGCCTTGCACGCGCGCTCGTCAAAGCCTTATTATTTACTTCTTTTATAAGAGGAAGGCCAGCGCGCGCGGACCGTAGAATTACACTTCCAGCGTTCTCCTCGATGCTTGAATTCTTGGGTAATTTAGAAAAAGGTCTATTGGGACGCTGTCTGCTTTTGTGTGTTATCAATACCCGGCCGATTGAGCCAAGGCAATCCGCTTTCCAAAGACGTTGCCATGACGACAATTATCGCGTTCATTTAGGCTTATTAATGGCCAGAATGGAAAGACTATCTAAAAAATGCCGCGAGGTCATTGCTCATGATTTGCGATTTAAGTGAGGTAAGGCAAAGCGAAAGCCTCCTGCACCATTCGTTGCTGACTAACGCGCCCGATATTGCAGCTACAACGACATATTAGTTCCAAAGCGAGCGGCGCTCACTCACCGGGGCACCGCCATGTTTCCCCGCATCCCTACCGAGCCAGTCACGTGATTTAAAAATCCATCTCCTAGGCACTGCGGCTAACTTTAGCCGCGGTTAGCGCTTCGAGCAAACTGGCCCAGGCCTGAAGTGTTATTTTCAATAGGAAGGCCATTGTGTCACTGCGAAGCAGGCACAGGTAGTTTTGCTGCAGTTGTGCCAGGTAAGTTTGCATAAAAAGAGGTGGTGGCCCCACCCCTGCGCACAATGCGTATGTAGAGAATCGAGTCCCAGTGAGCTCTTGACAGTCTGCTAGAAAATGCCACCCCTGCATGAAGCATCAATTCCTCCACCGGCCCTTGAGTTGGTCCCACGTGACATGAGTCGAGAGCATTCCAACAAGAGAATGTTTTATGAAGCTCGACAGTATTTCCTTGGCGTATTCGTCGGGAAGAGCTCGAATGTCCGAACGCAAAGGCTGCATGCCGTTCGCTTCGAGAAAAGAAAGAGCGACGGTGACGGGGGCTGTGATCCGACACGCGAACCGGAGTTGGCGAATGAAGAAACACCGCAGTGTACGAAGTATAAATCAAGTGTGCAAGAGAGCTCGTTTAATACTCACATGGAAACACAACAGCAGGGGAAAACGGGACGGACAAACACAGAGCTCTGTGTTTGTCCGTTCCCTTTTCCCTCAATCCTGGGTTACCATGTCGGTATGACGTCACCGCCGTTGTTAACCGACGCGGCACGCATACGCGATCCAAGCGGCAGCTGGTCCAGCCGTCACTCCACGTGAACTGAAAAATGGCGCCATAGAGCACCACGCATCCTTATGAGGACAGCGCCGAGTCGTCGGTAAGTTCTCCTGCTTCAGATTTGTGGCGCCTCGACAGCACACACTATACTATGGCCCTTTGTGGGTGTGATAGTACGTGCTTCGAGGGTGGGCCTTATAATAGATGAAGACGGCCTAGTGCTGAAAGTAAATGACAATGTTTTATTGTGGCTGTCACGAACAAAATGGCATAAAAATCAATGGCATGACTAGACATCTTATAAAAGTTCTAAGATGAAACCACTAAGTGCAATGAAGGCATCTGGAACAACACTTTCGGGGCTCTAGTCGTAGCTAAAGATGAACTAGAGGCAGAATGCAACCAGGACTGCCTCAGCAGGCGACGCGGCTTCGGGGTCTCCCTCCAGTGCCACACAGCTGGG
Organism: Ixodes persulcatus; assembly: GCA_013358835.2. Classification (NCBI taxonomy): domain Eukaryota; kingdom Metazoa; phylum Arthropoda; class Arachnida; order Ixodida; family Ixodidae; genus Ixodes; species Ixodes persulcatus. Next base: position 606,995 of record JABSTQ010009812.1, on the reverse strand, counting down.
CGCCTCAGGATTAATTAGGCTTGAGCTGACAGCATCGGGGTAGATTGCACTGCCTGCCTGGAACCAAAAAAAAGTGGAAATCATGTGATATGAACTTGAAACATATCATCCCCAATTTGAAGAAACTGTGAAGAAATATTATATTTTTCTAATACGCATTTGGAGCATTTGATGGGCTACTGATTCCAGCATTATAAAGCATCGACCATACTTGCCAGACGTGACCAGTTTGACTGTTGACTAACTACCACTGACTAAAATTATCACATGGCGGGTGGTAATCGTAGATTAGTAGTATTTTCCGGGCTATAGTCCGCGGACTATACATCTTTAAAAGTTGAAATTTTGGGCAGTGCGGACTATCTACGCGTGCGGACTATACAGGATTTTTGTTTTTCAATATCATTGATTACACCGAGACGTGACAGATTTTGTGAATGAAAGAGTATGCTACTGATGATTTATGTATATTATAGGCTTCTTTGTGAGTTAAAACAGCATACATTTGTCAAGGGGTGCCGTCCATGAGAAGATTTTCGTGTAATCATGGAATAGCACACCTGATAACTCCACCTTACTGGCCTCCGGCCAAAGGTCTGGTGGAGCGGATAGGAGAAATCCTTAAGAATGTACACCGGAAAAAAATCGGGTATCAGTCTGACTGGAATAAGACACTTCCAAAACCAGTATACGCCATCAAAGTCTCGAAGCAGAAATCGACACAGCATAGCCCATTCGAACTCATGCACGGATATGTTCCACATTTACCTGGTCAGCTTCTTCTGTCCGACGTCGATGAGGAGGTAAGTGAATCATCAAGGCTCTCCTAACTTGACAGGCACCGAGACCGAGCAAGACAAAACTCGGAGAAAATCCAAGCGAGTTGAAGACGACTTTATAGTGACAAACACTCGGTTCCAAACTTCCGAATCGGTGACAGTGTCTACTGTTACAATGGGACATTGATCAAAGACACTGGATCCAAATTTCGGGGGACCTTACGAAGTAACAGAGCTTCTGGGAGAGAATACTGTAAAAATCAAGCGCGCTCAACAAAGCCACCACCGACTGAAAGAGCGGGTGGTTAACGTAGAACAACCGCGACGACATACCAGACGAGACATCAATGTCCCTGAGTTGTGCGATTCCATCATCGCACAGATGCTTTGACAAGGTGCTGACCCCGAAGACGCCGACCGGAGCGACGGTCTCTGTACCGATGAGCAACGAATCCCGGACAAAGATCCCGAAGATGTGCATACAGATCTGGAAAACCCCAAAGATGCCGAAGAACCCGATAGAAATCTAAAGATCACAGATGAAACGCTCGAGGACCTGAAATCTCCGAGTGATATACGGTCACACACTTCCAGGACTCGCCGAATGCGTTATAAGGACTACGAGATATGATCTGAGGATCAGATTTCATTTTATTTTATTTAATATACCCTTAAAGCGCACAAGAATTTACATAAGCGGGGTGGGGGGTGGGGGGGGGGGGAGCATCCGCAACAAATGTTTAAGATATAGAAAACACAGAGATGTGAGGTTGCTAAGTATTAAAAAAAGTGGCAAGTGCAGCTCTAAAACCGGGGTACTCCTGAATATTTACAATATTTTCTGGAAGTGAGTTCCAATCTGAAATGAATAACTCAAGGGGTGAAAATTTGAAAAGGTTCGTTCTTCGTATGGTCGAATGAAGTTTTTGAGAGTGGACCGTACGCGGTGAAATGTTATGTGCTGCCGGGCGACACAACTATCTCTTTGATGGACAGTGGTAATACAAAGCGTGCAGAGAGACTAGTCTCTCGGCTTTTCTTCTGTCTGCTAGTAGCGGAAGGCCGAGCTCTTTTTCTTAGTGTGGTAATGCTAGTACGTGTTTAGTTGTTGTTTTTTTTAAAGATGGAGCGAGTGGCTCTATTTTGTGCTGATTTTAATTCCTTTATTAGTAAGTCTGGGGGGGGGGGGGGGGGAGGGGTTCATATTGTGGATGCATACGCAAGCTGAGGGCGAACAAGGGTGGTGTAATTGCTACCGATTTTGTTTTCCAATTTGCCATGTGTAATGTTTTTCTTATAAAATCAAGTCTTTAGTTTGTCTATGCAGTGATGTGATTGATATGTGCCTCCCAAGATATGTTTGATGTGAAATGAACCCAAAAGTATATGTATGCGTGCACGCATTCAATAGGTGCATCAAAAAGAGAGTAGTTGAACACACCGACTCTTTGTTTATTGTTGGAATTTAAGAATTTTGTCTTTGAGGTGTTTATCTGCATTCGACACTTTCCACACCATTCTTCTGGAGTAGTTAAGTCGTTTTGAAGTTGGATACAATCAGCAATTCACGTTATCTTTTTATGCACCACACAGTCGTCGGCGTACAAACGGATGGTGGAACGAATAGGAGTCGGCAAGTCGTTTAGATACAAAACAAAAAACATTGGACCCAGCATGGTTATGTCTGCGAGGCAAGGAGTGGCAAGACGAGGAAGTACTGCGAACAGTTTTATTCCGCAGAGGCCGGCAGCGGCCTGGCTGCGGGTATGACGGTGTTCTTCTTATAGAGCGCCCGGTGACGTCAATACTACGCGTGCTGCTGATAGCAACGGAAGCGGCCTCTAGCCCTTCCTCCACCGCAATTCGGGACGTCATGAGGCTTGATAGCGGTCGGGGGGTCTTCTCTGGCGTTCTGGGTACCGCCGAGGGGCAGCGTTAGTGGGGGTGACGGGCACCGTTTGCCTTGCGGAGACAGTAGACGGATGTGATACGTCGGCTTCAGACGCAGGATAGATGGTGTCGGTATCGCCCTCCCCCCACGAGTGACGGCGATGTCGCTGCAGTAGGCGCTGAGCGCAGGTGGTCCTTGTGTCGCCTCCAAGTACGGGGTCCATCCGGCGTCCGCACCTTGACCACGTAGGACACTGGTCCCGTCCGCTGCAGTACTGTTCCGTGGAGCCATGTGGGGCCGCTCCTGAAATTACGCACGAACACTTCATCGTTCACTTCGAACACCCTGTTAGCACCACTACGCCGTGAAGTCTGTTCAAACTGACGTGCTCTGATAGTACGATCCAGAGCCGGCTTCAGTGCATCCAACCGTGTCCGTGGCTGACGACCCAGAAAAAGAAAAGATGGGGTTTCTTGAGTCGTCGCATGCGGAGTGTTGCGATATGTCATTAAGAATTTTGACAAGGTTTCCTCCATAATTTCAGTTGCAGGGCCCTTTCGAAGTGCGTTCTTTAGGGTTTGCACAAATCTCTCTGCGAGTCCATTGCTGCTGGGGTGATATGCAGAAGTGAGAACCTGCCGAACTGCAAGTCCTTAAACTCGGACGATGTAAACTGCGCACCGTTATCAATAACCAGAGCTTCCGGTGCCCCATACCGAGCGAATAGATTGCGCAGTTTTGTTATCATTGCTTCTGCGGTGATAGACGTCATGACAAAGACCTCAGGCCATTTAGAATGCGCGTCTACAATGACTAGTAGCATACGACCGCGAAGAGGGCCCGCAAAGTCGACATGTACCCGTGACCACGGTTGTGTCGGCCATGACCACGGGTGCAATGGTGCCTTTTGTGGCATGTGGCGCTGCTGTTGGCATGTCGTGCAGTGTCTCACTTGGTTCTCCAAGTCTGTCTCCAAGGAGGGCCACCATACGCAGCTTCGGGCGAGTGCTTTGCTCCGCACGATTCCTGGGTGTCCCTGGTGTAGCTCCTCCAGGACCAGCTGTTGAAGCTTCGGAGGCACGACGACTCTCATTCCATGCATCAGGCACCGCTCGTGGACTGTGAGTTCCCTGCGTCTGTCAAAATAGGGCTTCAACACTTTATCATCAAGATGCGATGACCATCCCTTCTTGGTGAAGTCTACGGCCAAGCTGAGGACGGGATCACGCTCTGTCTGACGCGCGATGTCCTTACTGGTGACTGGTAGAGATGCCAACCGCAGCGTATAAAACGTCTCATCGTGATTGTCGTCTACATCTGTGGACTGTAACGGAAGTCGTGAAAAAAAGGCCGCGTCCACGTTGTCTGCTGACGTCCTGTAGACAAGTTTATACTTGTAGGCTGAAAGCGTTACCGCCCACCTCTGCACTCTTGCGGCGGCTGTTGCCGGGATGCCACTCTTTGGCCCAAGGATCGTTTGCAAAGGTTTATGATCAGTAATTAATGTGAACTCCCGATCATAAATGTAGAAGTGGAATTTCTTGACGCCAAAGATTAGGGCGAGCGCCTCCTTTTCAACCTGGCTATAGTTTTCCTCAGCCTTTGATAACGTTCGGGAAGCGTAGGCAATTGGCCTTACCGTGCCATCTTTCATGACGTGCGACAGCACAGCGCCGAGACCGTACGCAGACGCATCGCAGGATAGCTGCAGCGGGCGTGCCGGGTCGTAGTGTGCCAGCACCTCCGTCGAAGACAAGACTGCCTTGATGGCTTGGAAGGCATCTTGACATTTCTGATCCCAGCACCAGGGAGCATCCTTCTGTAGCAACCTGTAGAAAGGCTTGGCAAGCGTTGCTAGCCGCGGTGTGAATTTTCCATAGTAGTTTATCAGTCCAAGCAGTGAACGCAACTGTGCGATGTTAGTAGGCGCTGGGGCATGCAGCAGCGCTTGAACTTTTTCCTCGCTTGGCTTGACGCCGGTCTCGCTGATAATGTGCCCCAGATACTGCAGGCTTTCTTTGAAAAATTCACATTTTTCACGCTTGACGCGAACACCTTTCTGTTGAAGTGTACAAAACACGGCTTCAAGGTTTCTGAGGTGTTCTTCAGCGGTTGCTCCCGTGACGAGAATATCGTCAAGGTAGCATATGACACCCGCAGGCACGTAGCCAGGATTTTGTTTCGGGGGGGAGGGGGGGGGGGGGGCCGCCCATGACAAAATGCTGTATGAGGGCGAGGGGGGAGAGGAGGTCCTAGCAAAATGGAAGATTTCGGGGGGGGGGGGGGGGGGGCCCGGGCCCCATGGGCCTCCCCCCTGGATACGTGCCTGGACACCCGGTAGTCCTTTAAGTAGGTTGTCCATAATGGCACCATGACAGAACAGCACACGACAAAACAGCACGCGACAAAACAGCACGGTCAAAACAGCACGCGTCAAAACAGCACAGCGTCAAAACAGCACGGCGACAAAACAGCACGTGTCAAAATAGCACGCGACAAAACAGCACAGCGTCAAAACGGCACAGCGACAGAAGAGAACGTGCCAAAACAGCACGGCGTCAAAACAGCACAGTGTCAAAACAGCACAGCGACAAAACAGCACAGTGTCAAAAGGGCGCAGTGACACAAGAGAACGGCGTCAAAACAGTACAGCGTCAAAACAGGACATTGACAATATAGCTAAGGTTTGGCCTTTTCGGTTTTTATTATTTTGAAATTCGGCGTACTTTTAGTTTTTAATTCCAAACAGAACTTTTTGGTTTATTGCGATGCATATTTGTAGACTCATAAGCTTCTCGGTTGTTTTTGGTTTATTGACGAAAACCTGTATACTGAGAAAAATGCAATAGCTTTTAAAAGCGTTTGTTTAAAATATATAGTGAGTAAATCATGTACTGGTTTTCTTATTTGTTGCAATCTGTGGCAGCCGACGGGACCTGTTCTGCAAGATGCACTGGGGTCCTATTGTGATCTGCCATTATTGTCGTGTGCTCGTATTTGTACGCAGGACGAACATGATCTTCACTACCACTTCGGTTGGAAAGGAAAATATCAAAATCCAGAAATTCACGAGCATTGTATTTAGTGCGTTTTTTCACCATTTTCACGACTGCAAGAGGTGATAACTTCGCACCGACCACACAAACGACAATAAAACAATCGTATTTATGCTCTCCTCTAGTAGACGGAAGCTAGAGTTGTTAAACAAATGTGCGCATTTACGGACGCCCTTGATTTTTATGGTTCAGTTCATGATTAAACTCTCTTCTTTAAACAAAGAATTCGGCACACAAATACCTATCAGGTGCAAAAACCCAGATTTAGGCCTGAAGACACCTGCCCCCTGGAGCTTTTGTTGAAAGTTGAACTGATCTCGAAGACAACATAAAAACGGCGAAATGAAGTGGTGATTGGATCAGTAATGAGTCACCCCCCCCCCCCTCCTTCCAAACGCCCTCCAAAATACTGACCTTTTTCAGTAAAAAACGATTGTGGAAAAATGAATTCGGGATACGTCTACCGGTTTTATTTAGTTTAAGCCGAAAACCATGAACCCAAATTATAGCGTATGAAGTTAAAAAATGCATGTGTCAAAGTAGGCACTGTAAAGGAATTGAGGGTCTAGGCCAATTCGTCGAAAGTCAACTCGTCGACGGGTCAATTCGTAATAGGGCAATTCGTCGAAGGGTAACTCGTGGAAGAGCCCAACTGGTCACCGCTTTTTCAAAACCAAAATCTATGATTTTTGTCCTCAAATGGTAAAGCAAATACTGCCCTATATATTGTAATCCGTAAAATCGCCGCACGATAATTGACTTTCAGTGCGTTCTTTCTGGTCAAAGAGAACAACTTGTCACCATGAGAGCCACATTAGATGCTATATTGAAGTTAGGTTGCGGAATTTGGTAAGCACTGAAATAGGCAATTGTTTTTTTTTTTTTTTTTATAACCTAGCGATAATAAATGAATGGGTCAAGGAGGTTCGAAATTATTTGCGCAGAGAGAGGGGAAGAGCGCGCTCGAAGTTGCTTCATGCGTGCTGTTTTGACGCCGTGCTCTTTTGGCATGTGCTCTTCTGTCGCTGTGCTGTTTTGTCGCGTGCTATTTTGACGCGTGCTGTTTTGTCGCCGTGCTGTTTTGACGCTGTGCTGTTTTGACGCTGTGCTGTTTTGACGCTGTGCTGTTCTGACCGTGCTGTTTTGTCGTGTGCTCTTCTGTCGCTGTGCTGTTTTGACGCAGTGCTGTTTTGTCGCGTGCTATTTTGACGCGTGCTGTTTTGACGCGTGCTGTTTTGACGCTGTGCTGTTTTGACGCTGTGCTGTTTTGACGCTGTGCTGTTTTGACGCGTGCTGTTTTGACGCGTGCTGTTTTGACGCGTGCTGTTTTGTCGCGTGCTGTTTTGTCGTGTGCTCTTCTGTCGCTGTGCTGTTTTGTCGCGTGCTGTTTTGACGCGTGCTGTTTTGTCGCCGTGCTGTTTTGACGCTGTGCTGTTTTGACGCGTGCTGTTTTGACCGTGCTGTTTTGACGCTGTGCTGTTTTGACGCTGTGCTGTTTTGACGCTGTGCTGTTTTGACGCGTGCTGTTTTGACGCGTGCTGTTTTGTCGCGTGCTGTTCTGACGCGTGCTGTTCTGACGTGTGCTGTTCTGTCGCGTTCCCGTCCATAATGCGCTGGAACAACGCGGGCGCAGACGCTACTCCGAAAGGGAGTCTGTTCACCGCAAAAAGCCCTTTGTGCGTGTTTATTGTGAGATGTTTTTTTGAGTCCTCCGACATCTCTACCTGCTGGTATGCCCTGCTAAGATCTAGCTTGGAAAAATATTTGCATCCGGCGAGCGCAGCTAGTATTTCCTCAAGCTTGGGCAGAGGGTACTGCTCCGTGTCTATGGACAGGGTTCAACGTTGTTTTGTAATCCCCGCACACACGTAGGGTGCCGTCCTTTTTAACTACCGGTACAATAGGCGTAGCAAACTCACTGGTTAACACTTGCGTAATGACGCCCATTTGTTCAAGCTTTTGCAACTCTTCCTCTACGGCCGACCGGAGTACGTTTCTTGCTTTGAGGAACTTCGGACGTTGCTCTTTCAAAAACAAAGTGGCTCGCTCACCTTCTATCTTGCCAAGGGTGCAGTGGAAGATGCGGCTGTACTTGGCTTGAAATTCTTTTAGGCGTGCCTCGTACTATCGCGGACAATATGAGCTGAAACAGCGCTCCGGCCGGCGCACGGTACTACCTGCGCCGCCTGTCGCCTTGCTCCGCACACATGGCGCACCCTGAGTACGAGATAAATTCTCACTTGCGCTCGCTGCGCCACTGCGCTCTTCCGGCCGTCTGCAAGCGAGACGGCGGGTGCGACAGCGGGCATGTGTGTGGTAGGGCGGCGGGGGGAACAAAAGATTACACTTGCTATCCCTCTTTTGGAATTGTTTACTTTACTCTATCGCGCAGAATCCGTAGAGAAAACGCTGACTGGAGAAGAAAAAAAATATTGAAGTGTCTCAAATGTCAGCTGCGATTATCATTCTTGAAAGTCACATCAAAAGACGTTGCAGGTTGTTTTTGTTTGATTATAGGTGCATGCACAAGTAGGACATCGTAAAATATAGGCCACATCTGTATGCCAGATTTATTAGTCCGGCTCAAAGTATTGTTTTTTTTCATTGATCACATATTGAAAAAAAAACTGTAAGCATACATGTTACTGAGAAGGTTTGTAACCTTGATTGGTATAACAAGGGTCAAAAGTATTATTTCTTTATTACTGGGCCCACGTGTTTGTTTCAAACAAAACAAGTTGCTGACGAGACACCCCGTTTTTTTTTTTTTTTTTGTTGTTGTTTTTTTACAAATTCCTAGTAATAAAGTGGGACAAACAGTCAAATTTGCCAGGAGAAGGAGATCGAAACTAATCGAAAGAATTTGGCAGAGGACAATGTCAGACACAAAAGATTATAGTCGGCGTGGAAGTTCAACAGCACTATACAAGGATATCGGGATCAAGGAGGCGCCACACAAAAGTACTGTTTTGACGCTGTGCTGTTTTGACGCTGTGCTGTTTTGATGCGTGCTGTTTTGACGCGTGCTGTTCTGACCGTGCTGTTTTGTCGCGTGCTGTTTTGTCGTGTGCTCTTCTGTCGCTGTGCTGTTTTGTCGCGTGCTATTTTGACGCGTGCTGTTTTGTCGCCGTGCTGTTTTGACGCCGTGCTGTTTTGACGCTGTGCTGTTTTGACGCTGTGCTGTTCTGACCGTGCTGTTTTGTCGCGTGCTCTTCTGTCGCTGTGCTGTTTTGACGCTGTGCTGTTTTGTCGCGTGCTATTTTGACGCGTGCTGTTTTGTCGTCGTGCTGTTTTGACGCTGTGCTGTTTTGACGCTGTGCTGTTTTGACGCTGTGCTGTTTTGATGCGTGCTGTTTTGACGCGTGCTGTTCTGACCGTGCTGTTTTGTCGCGTGCTGTTTTGTCGTGTGCTCTTCTGTCGCTGTGCTGTTTTGTCGCGTGCTATTTTGACGCGTGCTGTTTTGTCGCCGTGCTGTTTTGACGCCGTGCTGTTTTGACGCTGTGCTGTTTTGACGCTGTGCTGTTTTGACGCGTGCTGTTCTGACCGTGCTGTTTTGTCGCGTGCTGTTTTGACGCTGTGCTGTTTTGACGCGTGCTGTTCTGACCGTGCTGTTTTGATGCTGTGCTGTTTTGACGCGTGCTGTTCTGACCGTGCTGTTTTGTCGCGTGATGTTTTGTCGTGTGCTGTTCTGTCGCGTTCCCGTCCATAATGCGCTGGAACAACGCGGGCGCAGACGCTACTCCGAAAGGGAGTCTGTTCACCGCAAAAAGCCCTTTGTGCGTGTTTATTGTGAGATGTTTTTTTGAGTCCTCCGACATCTCTACCTGCTGGTATGCCCTGCTAAGATCTAGCTTGGAAAAATATTTGCATCCGGCGAGCGCAGCTAGTATTTCCTCAAGCTTGGGCAGAGGGTACTGCTCCGTGTCTATGGACAGGGTTCAACGTTGTTTTGTAATCCCCGCACACACGTAGGGTGCCGTCCTTTTTAACTACCGGTACAATAGGCGTAGCAAACTCACTGGTTAACACTTGCGTAATGACGCCCATTTGTTCAAGCTTTTGCAACTCTTCCTCTACGGCCGACCGGAGTACGTTTCTTGCTTTGAGGAACTTCGGACGTTGCTCTTTCAAAAACAAAGTGGCTCGCTCACCTTTTATCTTGCCAAGGGTGCAGTGGAAGATGCGGCTGTACTTGGCTTGAAATTCTTTTAGGCGTGCCTCGTACTATCGCGGACAATATGAGCTGAAACAGCGCTCCGGCCGGCGCACGGTACTACCTGCGCCGCCTGTCGCCTTGCTCCGCACACATGGCGCACCCTGAGTACGAGATAAATTCTCACTTGCGCTCGCTGCGCCACTGCGCTCTTCCGGCCGTCTGCAAGCGAGTCGGCGGGTGCGACAGCGGGCATGTGTGTGGTAGGGCGGCGGGGGGAACAAAAGATTACGCTTGCTATCCCTCTTTTGGAATTGATTTACTTTACTCTATCGCGCAGAATCCCGTAGAAAAAACGCTGACTGGAGAAGAAAAAAAATTTAAGTGTCTCAAATGTCAGCTGCGATTATCATTCTTGAAAGTCACATCAAAAGACGTTGCAGGTTGTTTTTGTTTGATTATAGGTGCATGCACAAAGTAGGACATCGTAAAATATAGGCCAAAATTTGTATGCCAGATTTAGTCCAGCTCCAAGGTATTTACTTTCTTTTCTTTGTCATTGATCAGATGTTTAAAAAAAGGGTAAGCGTATACATGTTACTGAGAAGGTTTTGTAACCTTGATTAGTATAACAAGGGTCAAAAGTATTATTTCTTTATTACTGGGCCCACGTGTTTGTTTCAAACAAAACAAGTTGCTGACGAGACACCCGTTTTTTTTTTTTGTTGTTGTTGTTTTTTTTTACAAATTCCTAGTAATAAAGTGGGACAAACAGTCAAATTTGCCAGGAGAAGGAGATCGAAACTTAATCGAAAGAATATTGGCAGAGGACAATGTCAGACACAAAAGATTAATAGTCGGCGTGGAAGTTCAACAGCACTATACAAGGATATCGGGATCAAGGAGGCGCCACACAAAAGTACGCGTGGTTAACGGCGTCAAACAGTGTGTCGCAACCGTAGCATCAAGCTTTGTTCCAATCGGCAGAAGTCCACTTCAGGGGGTCCTGAGTCGCAGTAAAACTTACAAAATAATTTAATACCGCGTCACTCTCCCCTGACCCGCGACCACGGCTCCCATCCTGCCTGGTAAGAAATTGTAGAGCGCGGCAACGAAGTCTGGCTCAGCCCGAAGCCACTCCCATTCATCTCATTGCTTTCTACAATCTGTGGGCAGTGGCGCGGTGGAGGGGACGCCGTGACATGGCTACCTTGATGCGCCTGCAAATGTTTTCGATGATATTCAGGTCGGCTCCTTTTGGGGCAGTGCTCCTCGAGGAGATACGAGCATGACAACGTATTTTCCACTTTGGCGCTTTCTTGAAATGCACTGCAATGCATGATAGCTGAAAACGCTAACATTGGGCTGCACGGCACAGGCATCGTGATGGTGGTTCCGTCGGCCAATATTTTCGCTATACTTTGTCTCATCCTACGATGGACTAAAGGCCAAAGCCACGAGACGCCAGGTCCAATCACGTTCCACGCTATACTATGACACGCTTAACATTGATTAGGGGTGGACGAATAATGCTCGAATCCAAAAGCGCCGCATCATTTCTATAGCTTCGACGCTGCAAAGAGCCTATATGTCGTGGCTTTCTTTGCGATATGAAATTGTTGAGTCACTCAGTGCTCTTCAATTTGAACCACTGTCCACCCGTCCCCTCATCAGTGATCCGAGACGCGGGCAGCAATACGTGCATCGAAGCGAAATACCGCACAATTTCTAAGTGGCTCGGGATTGGATCTCGCGGTCCGTAGCTTTCGTCTTTAGTCCATCGTAGGGTGAGACGAAGTATAGCACACGGCCGGAAGAGCGCAGCGGCGCAGTGAGCGCAAGTGAGAATTTATCTCTGCCTCAGGGTGCGCCGTGTTTAGGGAGCGATGCGACAGGCGGCGCAGGTAGTACCGTGCACAGGCCGGAGCGCTGTATCAGCTCATATTGTCCGCGATAGTACTTGTTGCTTGCATAAGACCGATGAGAGTCCGACAGCTTGTGCACGCCGCAGATGTCCCAGTCCAGACGAAGACGTGTGAGCCACTCGCAACCCAAAAGAGGTGGCCCATTGTGGTCAACTACGTAGAGGGGTAAAACGTCCTCTTGACCTTGCCGTACGGACGCTTTGACGAAACCGCAGGGTTGCACGGCTTCCCCGGTGTAAGTCTTGAGACGTAGCTCAGTGGGTTCAAGCTTCAAAGGAGGCTGAAGTTTCTTGAACTGCTGCTTCGGTATTATGGACACCGTGGCTCCCGTGTCCAATTCCATGCTCAAGGGCGTTCCTTGGACTTCCACGTCGACGGTGATGGGACGCCGGCTTTGCGGTGACAACATCTTGACGTTGAATGTGTCGTTGCTTTGAAGAGTCCGGACCCACTTCTTTCCGCCAACAGTTTTCTTCTTGGCGCTCCGACATGCACGCTGAATGTGACCCTTCTTGCCGCAATTCATGCACTTATTTGCAATGTGCGGACACGCCCGGGCGAAATGCTTATCAGAGCCACAGCGATAACACTCGAACGACCGTTTTCTTTTCGCGGAATCTTCGGTGCTCATCTTGTGCAAGTCATCGCTCCTTTCTTTTGCGTGCGCTTCCTGAACATTCTTTTTAGCTTCTTCTAACGCGAGTGCGCGCTCAACGGCTTTTTGAAATGTTAACGTTTTATCCTCTGCAAACAAGTACCGCTGTATGTCCGCACGGAACAAACCGCACACGAACCGATCTCTCAGCGACTCATCTAGGAAAGCGCCAAATTCACAGGTTTGAGAGAGCTTCCTGAGCTCCGCTACATATTGTGCGATACTTTCATGTTCCAACTGACCACGGCGATGGAATTTAGCTCGCTCTCCAATCACTGATACTCTCGGTGACAGCTGGTTTCGCAGCAATTGGGTTAGTTATTCTAGCGTTTTTTCTGACGGTTTAGCAGGTGCCGTCAACGACTTCAAGAGACTGTACGTTTTAGGCCCAATAACGCTTAAAAAAGCATGCACCTTGAGGTCGTCAGCTATTTTGTTGATAAGAAAAAAGGACGTCAGCCTTTCTTTATAAGACAGCCAGTCACACACAGTTTCATCGAAGGCTTCCACTTGGCCGATATGACTGGAGGATGCCATCTTGAGAAGCTTGCTGTCGCCGAGTATCCAGCGGCGTGCGGCGATGCTTCGCTGTCTGCTTGGTCGCAGTTTCAAAGCTTCTTACCTTCGTCTGGGCTTTGTTGCCCCCATCCTCGTCACCAGTTGTTATGTCTGCGAGGCAAGAAGTGGCAAGACGAGGAAGTACTGCGAACAGCTTTATTCCGCAGAGGCCGGCAGCGATCTTGCTGCGGGTATGACGGTGCTCTTCTTATAGAGCGCCCGGTGCCGTCAGTACTACGCGTGCTGCTGATAGCAACGGCAGTGGCCTCTAGCAACTTTCCACACCATTCTTCTGGAGTAGTTAAGTCGTTTTGAAGTTGGATACAATCAGCAATTCACGTTATCTTTCTATGCACCACACAGTCGTCGGCGTATGGTGGAACGAATAGCAGTCGGCAAGTCGTTTAGATACAAAACAAAAAACATTGGACCCAACATGGTTCCTTGCGGCAATCCAGATTTTACTTTCTTGTGTGAAGAACATTTCTGATCATAACGTATACTTCGTGAGCGGTTAACGAGAAAATGTGAAATCCATTCAATCGCAGATGGCTCTGCTTGAAAAGCGCGCAGTTTAAGCATAAGTCGATGATAAGGCACTTCGTCGAAAGCTTTCTTAAAGTCAATGCGAATTGCATGAGTCTCCGTTTCACAGTGCAAGTTAATATGTATGTCAGTTATAAATTCACAAAGTTGAGTCTCACAAGAAAGAGACCGCCGGAAAACGTGCTGGTTGACAAAGAGGAGGTTGTTTGCAGACAAGTGATTCATGATATTCGAAAATAATACATCTTCTATTAGTTTGCTCCAAACGCTCGCCAGAGGGATCGGTCGGTAGTTCGTAAACTCATTAATCTGACAACTTTTAAAAACAGGGGTGGCGTTTGCCAGTTTCCAGTCTGCAGGCATATACCCAGTATTTAAGTATTGTTGAAAAATAAAACAAAGAAGAGCGGAAGACTCATATTTGCTAAGCTTAAGCAGCTTCGTTGAGATATTATCAGGGCCAGGGGCTGAGTGTGTCGGGAGATTTTCAATTGACTTCTAAATTCCATCCGCTGATAGAATTATTGGACTCATTTGTACCAGTATATCATAATTTTGTTAGGAAGAAGGTCAGAAAATATTCCACTAAAAAAATAACTAAATTGTTCGCACAACGTAGCAGTATCATGTTGATCTTCCGAGGGACCAGTGAATCGGTAGAGCTTGGACGCCTGCTTGGGGTTAACTGCATTCCGAAACTTTTTTGGGATTAGTTTTTATAAGACTCCGGAGGTCTTCGTTGAAATACATGTTCTTCCGTTTTTTTCAAATCTGTCTTGCATCCTAGCTCGGCATCATCGTACTTTGCACATGCAGGAGACAGTGATGAACCAGGAGTAGTTAGTTCCGCGCCTCCGTGGAGGGCGCTGAGGTATGAGCATCGTGGGTATGAGGTCCCTCCTCGGCGGCCACAGTGTCGGCGGCGTAGCGTGCTCTCCTTTTTCACGGTGTGGTGGTGGTGTGGGGCCAGTGGCTGGCCTTGTGTTTTGCTTTGGTGCTGTGTCGATCACAGGTGCCACCATCGTGCACGAAGGTTTAACCCGTAGAAGAAGACGAAATAGAAGGACGAGAACACAGATTTACGGACTCTGACGACAGAGTGGCGGCGTGTTTGATCTGGTTACCTCATCTTTTCAACCTGCGTGAAAAGCTGCCAGTTTTTTTTTGTTTTTTTTTTTTACATTCTTGAGTGCTTTATCAGTGGAACCTCATGGGGCGCGACAGAAGGGCCCATATTGTCACGGATGAAAATTGATGAGGCGATGATAACTGAAGAAACTAAACGTTTAAAGTGGCGAACTTGTGCCCAAAACAAAAAGGAGACAGAGGATAATAGTATAAAGTCGCGGGCGTCGATGGCGGCGTAACAGCAGGATCGTACGCTGAGGCGAGACTGAGTCCGGCTGGCTACGCGGAGCCCCTTTTGTACACGCGTGGGCTTCTGGAACAATCGGCGCGGAAGGTTCGGCGTGTAGAACATTCTAACCTCGAATCAGCAACACGGTTCTCGAATTCACCAGAACAGTACATTAGAGTCGACAAAAATAAGTACCCGCGGCCAGGAATCGAACCCTGGTTTTCTGCGTGGAAGGCACGCGCGATGACCGTTAGGCCCCGAGCGCTTTTTGTTCTTCTTTATCGTCGTTAGGCCACGAGCGCGCTGCCTACTTAGTCAGCTGCGCTCGCGGCAATATTACTACAGTGTACTAGAATACTGTAATATTACCATATTCCAAGTCGGCATGGCCTTGTTTATTGGCTTAAAGGGATACTGAACCAAAGAATTTAGTGTCCATAATAAGTGGCGCACGTTCTTTCCACGAGCCAGCAGCCGCCGGTGTGCGCGAGCACACTCAACGAAAATGACGTCAAAGGCCTCCATTCGCGCTTAAGAGGACAGTGAAGTGCATGGGCTTCGGCCCAAAGGAGAATAAATACAGGCTTTTCATCTCTACAAGTGAAAGCTACGTGCTTGTTAGACCAATTAATCGCTTACCTTTTACACCAGACACCACTGTGTAGATGAAAAACTTGTCTCTATTCTCCTTTGTACCGAAGCCCATACATTTCACTGTCATCTTAACCGCAAATGAAGGTCTTTGACGTCATTTTTGTTGCGTTTGCTCGCGCACACCGGCGGCTGCTGGCTCGTGGAAAGAACGTGCGCCACTTATTATGGACACTAAATTCTTTGCTTTAGTATCCCTTTAATGCGATATACCATCTTCGTTCTACATTGTACGTACCAACCCGGCAACAAAATTAGCAAAGTAGTTCAGGCACGGGCCGTCCGGTTTATCATCTTACCTCTAAACGTCCTCACTCAGCGTATTCTAAGACATTGCTTAAATGGAGCAATACATTCCCAATATTATGGGATCGCTCGACCTACCTACCATACCCCAATAAAGATGCCATGTATCCGTCGTAACACTTGAAATTTAGTGTGTCAATAAGAAATCAAATACACCATTTCTAGTTTTTAAGTAACTCACTATATTCACCATTACTAGTAATCACGAATCAAAAACTCACATATCTACAGATGGATCATGTGCCAAAGATAGTTCCACCGCAAGCATTGCGATTCCGTTTTACGTGCAACACTAATAGCTAAGCCACAAGACGTCCTCAACTGGGTTTTAAGTATGCAGGACTTCGAGAAGCTCTTTGATTTATATTAACAAAGCCATCTCAGATATGGACATTATTTTCAGATTCCAAACTGGCACGTCAAAGCACCTCCACATACCTAGGTCTATGTTACAATGCGCAAATTGTTATCAAACTTTTGTGCCATCTTCATAAATGTACATAAATGACTTTCAGTAGACGTCTGGACACTGCAAGGTCTAGGAGCGTTGCTATCCTCATTGGTGTCCTTGTTGGAGGACGCCAATGAGGAGTGAAGTGGTGCTCCGACTTGAGCCCATTCCTTATTTTCCAACGTAGAAATACCATACTCTATAGATGCGACGCTACCTCGCAAACAAATCTCCATTCCTAAAAGGCAACAAATGCAATTTGGAAGAGTGCAGCACACCATCTCTCTCCTTGATATCTAATGGATCCAGATCTCACCTATCGTGTGTCGCGATAGGTAATTATATATACCAGAGCGAACTGATGCAATTATGCACCGCTTACGCCTGGGTGTTCCTTACACCTAACAATTCCTGCACCGAATTAGGAAAACGCACAGTCCGAACTGTCTAGGGTATGATTGAGCAGAACCCATATCCCATTCATTATATAAAAGTACTTTTTACGTTACATAAAGAGAACTAAAGAAATATCTCTCACATCTGGACTACGAACCATTTACGACGTATTAATTACTAGAGGCCGCAAACACTTTTTTACGTTTCTTATCAGAAACTTGCATAAAATTCTGTTTGGAAAAAAAAAAATTCATTGGCCAATAATTGTGTTTCTGTGCAAGACTGGAAGTTCTGCAGCTTTTCTAAGCTTTTATATGCTTAAATTAACTACGTGCTGGTACGCAGAACTCGCGGTTTGCGGGTTAACATGTGTGCTACATAAACGATGTACGTTCAGTGCTCTGCCATTTTGGTTACGTCGATACTTTAATATCAGGTACGCGCCGAATTCTGCACTCAGTGTTAATGCGGGTCTCTTAGGCAGATAACCATGTCTCCCCTAAGCCCCCTCTTTTTCTCCTCATTACATCTCGCCGTCCCCTTCCCAAACTCAGAGTAGCCAACCGAGGCAGGCCGCCTTGGCTAACCTCTCTGTTTTATCCTTGTTAACCTTTCTTTCTTTCTCCTCCCGCTTTATCTTCTTATATCTTCTACATTAAGGGTCCCTGTAATAAAAACAGTTAAAAATAATTTTTTCGCAATTTGAGAAGCTTATTTTTTTATCTGTATTTTTCAGTTTCGCCCTTTTCTTAGGAAGTAATATATTTGGCAGAAAAACTGCTTCTTGAAGCACAGCGGGTGACCACGCCGTCTTTTGGGGTACAAAACTCCCTGCTCATCGATACTTAAAAAAAAAAGATTAAAATCCAGATTCTAAAGCCTGTTTCTAATCAGCTACGTCTTAAAACGTAATCTGGCAACTATTGCAAGCTCTCTTTTCGGCAAACAAAATCCTGAGACGCAATGCACGTTTTTTCAATGTGTGTGCTTTCAAGCGCATGTTTTTGAGGGCAGCTCGTTCCTAGGAGTTGGTATAGGGTGATTCCACGTCAGTTCATGCAATGATGGCCCGGGTCATAATTTAGATATTTTTGTTAAAAATATATATGAAAGCCATGTTCTTGGGAGGAACCGTAACAATATGCTTCGCTGAGATATAAAATAGAGAAGCTCGAGGCTTGGAAATTGAGAAGATTTCACAATGCTACTTTGTACAGTCGTCATTTCCTCATCGAAGCTATCACGTCACCATAAATTTTTTAATACGTTTTACAAAAAATATAGAACACATACACAAAACAAAAGTTAAAAATATCAATAAAATATTTTTATGAAAACAAAAAAAAAATCAAACATGGCATAAAAACGCGTTTTAGAGACATATTCACAATTTTTTACAAATAAATCATTTTTCATAATAATTCACAAAACATATCAAAATGCGCCTCTTTAAATATTCTTTACGAATATATAAAGATAATATGCCCACCTTTATTTATCTTTTTGTTATTAACACGGAAATGCGGCTGATTTCTCAAAAATGTGGCAAGATTGGGCGTCGATATTTTAAAAAATTCATCTTTTATTTTCTTTAAACTCCCCTTGACACTTTGCAGTGACTTGAACTAACCTGTGATGGCAAAATATTGAGTAACATATGACCTCCGAACGGGAAAAGCTACGACAAACCTTCACTCGGAACGAGCCGATGTCTTCGTCATAGCGGCTTTGCCGCACAGCACCAAACATTTTGAGCGTTAGTTATGGCATGCATTTTATATTATTAAAATTCTTTTTTTCATAAAGGGTGAGTATTAGTGACATGAAAAGGGACTTTGAGCTGGAATACCATTAATTAGCTTACAATTCACAGAAACAAACCGGCCCACTCTGCAAATTCGCTAACTATGCATACATAAGCTCGGGGCATTCGAAAATCATAAAAAGGAGTGTTTTCCACAACGGCTCTTATTTCCACCTTAACGAAATTATGTCACCATCAACTTGAACCAAGTTTTGAAAACCAGATTAAGCGTCTACGTGAGTCTGACTATCCAGAGTCTCTCCTGGTGGCCGTCATCTGAAACCGTTTGCCAGAAGTTGAAACGCCAAGATGCAGGGAAATGAAGCTTCATCGCAAGCTACAAATCGAAGAAACGTTGCGGTCATACCCTACATACATGGCCTCACACACAACCTAAAAAAAGAAAATTGCCGGGAGGCATGATATTAGGGTTGTGTGCTCGGCACCGAACCATTGGCCTACTCCATGTGCCGCAGAACTAATCTAAAACAAATGACGAAAAGAAGCAATGCACAACTGCTCACAGGACGCAGTACACTCCGTGCCAAGGTGGCGTTGTGTACAACATACCACTTTCCTGTGGCAGGTGCTACATAGGACAAACGGGTCGGTGTGTGAACGATCGAGCTAGGGAGTACGCGGCTTCTGTTAAAGGAACATCGGCCGGACATCTTTCTGTACAGTGCAGGTCCTGCAAGTGCACTCCTAATTTTAACAACATCCCCATTATGGGGCGGCACCGCAACGCATATGCACGGGAAGGAATCGAAGCCCTGGCCATCGAAGACAGTGGTCAAATGTGCGTGAGCACCCAGTCTATCACAATCCACGCGAAAGAAATGGCAATACTTAGGACGCGGCACGGGCCGCAGAACACCCTAATGGGGATGGCTTTTACCACTAGCTCTAGGGAAAAGGAAAAGGGAAGACGAAGTATCAAAGCAAGCAAGTTGATAGTCAGCGGTGTGTATGTCTTTCCCTCTCACGGTTTTTCTAATTTGTAATTGTTCAGCTGACCCTATTTACGGCTAAAATCTGATCGACCTGTAACGACGATCGAATGTCTTACCAAACGTTTTGCTGGATATTCCAAGACTGGTTTTAAGCCGTACCCTTTCAATGGTTCACGCATAATACCATGCTGAAACGCATCAAACTTCTGCGCGGACAGCATCGCAACAACGCACAAAGTTGGGCGAGTTGGTTAGTCATCATGAAACGGGAACAGCGCGAAAAAATAAACGAGGGACGAGTAGAAACTGAGTCCGTAACTCTGAGGACTGACGAGGTAAATTTTATCATGACTTGTGGAAAGTTCGTCTGATCGCGGATAAGCGTGTGCGCGGAATAAATGTGACGGGTTCTTTGTGTGTTTCTCCTGTTTATTTCGTGTTTTGTGCACAAATAAACTTTCAGTTGCTAGTCAGCGCCGTGTCTGTCGTTTCCCCTTCTACTCGTCCCTCGTTTATTTTTTCGCGCTGTTCCCGTTTCCAGAGCTCTGCCCGTTTCGTGTGGACAGCATCGGTCGGTGTCAGAGGCACAAAACGTGTATGGGTGCATGCCTTTCCGTGAATACCTGCACACCGGGCGGCACTATGCAATAAAAGTGCAATACAATACAATACAATACAATACAATACAATACAACACAATACAACACAATCATCAGTTTCTCCGTAACCAGCTGCTTTGTACTCCGCTGGTTGCGGAAATTTACGCTGTTTGTAAATATCTCTACGACTGCCGAGTTATTTGACGCCATCGCATATATAAATTATAGGTTGCAGCGACCAGCGGATGCATTCTCGCATTTCCACCCATCACGTCGAACAGAAAGGCGCTAGTTTCGTTTTGAAGTCGGTACTCTTTCTACAACATAGATGGCGACAGCATCAGTCTTCTGCACTAGAGGCTCCCTATTCTGCACTCGGTGCACTTGGCAAGTCTGTTGGAGGCCAGTTCTCAGTGCGACACTCCGCGAGTGCGATGCATCCTGGGAGAGAACTCGAACGGTGCCAGTGCGTGTGAAACGGTGTGAGGAGGGGGCACGTTGAATTATGTTTGAAGCCTTGTCATAAAAAGTTTAAACGATGTTGTGCCCAACGTGACCCTAGACCTCTCTGGCAATTGGTGCGCGTGACATGTCACGTGCGAGATGGATGGTTGATTGCAGTAGGATTCTTTGCATGCTTGCGCGCGCTCTGTCCGGTAGGTTTTATCAGATCGAAGCTAGACGTGAAGCAAGCAGCTCCGTCCGGTAGGTCACGTGCCGGGCCGATAAGTGAGGAGGGTAAGGAGGAAAATGAGAAAGAGGCAAATTAGGATTTGCAGCAGGGAAGAGGACAATTTAGGACTAAAATTTAGTAGTGACAAGTCTGGTATAATAGTTTTCAACGACGAGAAGGGGGAAGTTCCAGACTTGTGCCTATCTCAAATACTCTACTCAAGATACTGTATCTTAAATACTTTTTGGAGTATCTTGGTATCTTGCAAATACCTTTGATGGAGAGTATTTAATACTCTATTTTAATTACAATTCCGAGTATCTTGTACTCATTATCTTAAATACATTTTTGACATTCCGCCATTTTCCGAGTTTTTCGGTAGGAAGTGGCGTGGGCGTGGCACGAGCAAACGTGAACATTCTTTCGAGCAACCGAATCCTGTTGCTAGCTCCGATTAGCTACGGTGACTTTAACTGAGCTCGTGAAAATATCCCTTTTTTGCCGACTGTGACTCATCTGTTTCATCCCAAAGTTCGTACAATGAAGGTTCTCCCCTCGCCTTCTCAAAGGCGCCTTTTGTTTCTATAACGTTTCCCCCCAAAAAATCCTCAAACAAAAGTTGTGGTTTTACGGAAGTAAAGATGCCACCCTGGCCCTGAGGCGCAAGCAGACCGGGAAACCACCAACGAGAACAATGCAGACTTGACTGTCAAGAAAATAACAAATAGAAGAAAATGAGAAGTGGACACACACAAAAAAGTAGACATTTTTGTTTCGCTTTTTGTATATTTGGCCCTGCTAAAGCAAAACGTCCAGGTTTTTTTTTTGTGTTGTCAGTCCGGCACTTATTGCTCTCGCGAACGCTGTTTGTAAGCGAACATTGATAAGCAGAAAACAGTACAGGAAACGAACTAGGAGTTGGATGACTCTCAAAATGCCAACAAAGTGTCCCCCGACGTTGAGTGCTTTTCTGAACGCAACCTACTTGAAGAAGGTGCGACCACTGCCGTGGCTATTATGTGGGTTCTCTTTGTTATTCATTCACTCATATCTGTGTCCCAAGTTCGTTTATAGTGAACTCCCCGTATAGGGAATATGGATTGTAGTTAAACGATGCGTCTAAGGTGCGCCGCGGGATGTGATATTCAGCGATGTCACTATTGGCGAAGCGCTCTGACCCGTTTGTCACCCCCACACCTCGGTGTTTACCCAACACAAGGCCTGTGCACATGCCCACAGGCCTTGCGGGCATGTTCGTGTCATCTTTTTTAATAGAGCGCAAGGCACAGTAATGAAAAAAATACAAACAATTAGTGAAGTGACGTTAAGTGCCGGATCTCCCCCGAAAGCAGGCGTCAGGGGATGCGAACTTCACCCACTTGGGCTTTTGTGCTGAGCTGGGCATTGTGCATGCTTCATTGTTCATGCAGGCCGGAGTGGTAACAAAAGAGACCCTCTTTCCCCTCACCGGCGTCAGCCGAACGCTGACGCCGCGTTCGGTTAAGTCAGCCGAGCGCTGAGCCATTGTATTTGTTGTCCCCATCCATCTAGTTCTAAAGTTAACCGCTTGGGGCGCCACGGTCTGATCTCCTCCCCAATAGCTAAAGCGACCTCTTTCTTGTTGTCCCAGAAATGTTTTGTAACATCTATCAGTGATATTGCCACGCGCGTTGCCCAGCAAGCGCATGGCCGAATGGGTATCGCGCTTGGCTCTCTCGCGGTCGCTCTCGCGCGGAGGCTCCGGGTTCGATACCGGAAAGCCGACTTCTCTTTTATTTATTCCTTCAACTTGACATTCGGGTAAGTTCGAGAATTTTGTCGTCTGATCGAGTTAAGAATGTTCTACGCGCCGAACTTTCTACGCTGAATGTTCCAGAAACCCACGCGGGTACAAAAGGTGCTCCGAGTGGCGGTCCGGAGTCAGTCTCGCCCCAGCGGTCGATCTTGCTGTTTCGTCGACATCGACGCCTGCGACGCTAGCCTTTCTCTATTTTGTTTTGGGAACAAGTTCACCCCCTTAAACGTTTAGTTTCTTTAGTTGTTCGCCGCCTCATCATTTATCATTCGTGACAATATTTTGCTCTTTATAGTCGGACTGCATAAAATAGCCCTACGATACTTTTTTCCCCCGTTTTGTGTTGTTGCGTGCTAATAAACCATTCTGGTAACCAAGATTTGCGTAGCTGCATAATTGTCGTTGTCAATGAAGTCGATACAAATTAAGCAATGCGGAAGTATCTTCAAAAGTAACTGAAATACATTTCTAAGTATTTGTACTCTACTCAAGATACTTTACAGTGAAAGTAACTTGAGTAGTATTTTAAATACTTTATGAAGCAGGTATTTAGTAACTTAACTTAAATACTTTTATCGAGTATTTTGTCCAACACTGGGGGGAACCCCGGAGATACAGGACACATTGATAGAACACGTAGAAAAGTACAAATATCTGGGAGTATGGTTAAGTGAAGAAGACGGTATCTAAAAGACCAAGAAGATATTGTAATAAAGAAGGGGAAACGAGATTCGGCTATCATGAAACATAGGGCACTATGGAACTATAATAGATATGAAGTCGTTAGGGGTGTATGAAAGGGAGTCATGGTGCCAGGGCTGTCATTTGGGAATGCGGTATTGAGGAGTTTCAGCGACGGTGTCACCGCCCTGGCGGCCGGTCGCCGAAAGAGAAAGAGGGGGATAGGTTCGTTGGGCGTTGGCTTTGTGTAAATGCGTTGGCCGCGAACTTCGGCAGCAAGAATGTTACGCGGCTCTAGTGTTCCGGTACGAGCAACAGAGGTGACACGATCTGCTACGACTAGCTACGACCACCCGCCGCAGCGATGCCGGCGATGCGGGCGTCGAAGGAGCGCAACCTGTGTACTACGCAGTCAGTCGCCGTCGCCGCCGTCGCCCGACGTAGAGCGTTTGGCATTCATGGCTTTCCGCCCCGGGTTCTTCGTTTGTGCTTGGAACCGAGTTTTATTTCCTGTGCTTGTGTATGTGCTCAGCTGCTGGATATGGACCTCATAGAGCAGTTCTTCAGACTCAACAGCGACTCGTTGACGGCGGAGGGGCTTGCAGCAACGCTTTCGGTTGGTGCATGGGTGTGACGACTACACGGATAAATTTTAAGATTGCTGCTAGCAAGTTGGGCCATAGTCGCTTTATGTTGACACGATTTTAAGTGTAAGTACTCCGTGCAAAGGCGAATCTATCGCGTTTCTAATCCACCTTTGTTTTTGTTGTTGTTTTTATCACGCACGACCGACTCCTAAGCAAATGTTTCTGTACCGATCACGGAGTGAATGTCTTCGGCCTTACATTGCGGAACGCCCAATAAAAAGTCATGTTCGTTCAGCGAGAAAACTTCCCTTTCGAGTGACCTTTTTTGATTGATAATTTCTCCCGTATCTAGGTGCTTTAATTAACATGATCGATTAGGTTTGCTTCCCTAGTTAAGACATTTCGCTGCCACATGCGGCCCTAGTGCTTGGCACGATGTATGCCACTGGTGGTATTGTGAATTGGTTTACTTCCAAAGCTAAAGGTGTAACAGGTGGGACCATTCAGTTTGTCAAAAATGTGATGATATGAAAATTTCGTTGCATAACTAGCGTTTTACGTTTAAGATTGATAAGAAACATGCTCATGTGATGATGCATGTCTACAGCATAAGCTTTGCAGATCCAGAATGGGTGTGCTATAGGCTACAGCCTCAAGGTTTTTAATGGACCAAATTGGTGATTATACGGCAATAAATATTGTGGTGGAAAACTGCCCATTGACTCGGTGCGTTTTGATCGTGACCATTGGTGTGCTGTTGGCAAATTAGGTAATGGCACACATTTTCCCTGACCATCTGGCTTCAAGGGACATCGCATCTAGATGTGCTTAAATATGTTTATTTCAAGGTTCAATTGACCCTTCTGCATCATTACAGGAAGGCAGTCTCAAGCCACAACAAACAGCAGTGAATACACAATGCATAATAACAGGCACCAGTGTCCAGGTGTATAGTCCGCAGAAGCCAATTTGAGCCTAGAAATTTTTTTGTTTTGTTTAGATAGTTTGCATTTGGTGTATAATCCGCAGGGCCTGATTTCCGCGCCCAGTGCATAGTCCGCCAAGCTGGTGCGTTGTGTCTTCGTGCTTTTTTTCCTGCGTGGCATTTTCTCCAGAAGTTCTTTGGCGAACGCTGTTGAGCCTGAAGAACTGCTCTTGAGGCCCATATCCAGCCACTGAGCACACAGACAAGCACAGAAAATAACACTCGGTACCAAGTACAAACGAAGCACCTGGACGGAAAGCCGTGAATGCCAAACGAGCAGCGTCGGGTGACGGCGACTGACTGCGTTGCGCCCCCTTCGACGCCTGCATCGCTGCGGTGGGTGGTCGTAGCTAGTCGTAGCGAGATGATCTTCACTTAGAGCAAGAAATCTTGCCATACAATAGTCAAGACATGTGTGCAAGTGTTCGACAACGTGGGCTCTCTCACGCTGGTGCAGCTGTCATCGAGAAAGGTACATATCAAAAATGTTCGTGCGTTTGAGGCTGAAACTATGACGCATACTTTATCTAAACCTAAACTTATCGGTCTGCGGCTACAAACATTTCGTCGCTTAGATGATGTAACCATTCAGGCCTCGCATTAAATGGCTTTGCGAACTCTTCGATTCTGTGTGAAAACGTATTTTTGCCCTAATAAAAGACATTTTCAACAGGACACGTGTCTTCTACTGATGCATATCTTCCAATTTACCATGCAGAGGCAAACAGAAAATCAACTATGCACATCTACCACTTAGCATAAGCACCTTTTGCCATTCATTCTTGAGCACACTCAAATATCAGCTTAGGTTGCTCTTGTTTTAGAAGCTTTGCTCGGTTTTGAAAAAATAAAAAAAGTTAAAAAAGCTTTACCTTTGTTCTCCTTCTGGCATTTAATACAGACTTGTTTGTCAGCAGATCACACACAGCAGATATCACCGTGGCACATACAACTCGAACGACCGATGAAACTTGCTATTACAATAAAGCTTTCCACAAGAGCCAAAAGGAGGCTTGTAGGGGTGCACAAGCACAACGAAATGAGATTGGCGCTTCCGGGGCTTGTTTACATTATGCGTAAAAACAGGACGATCGGCGACCAGCTGATCGCAATATAACACCAAGGATACCGATGTTTCGATACATAGAACGCAGGAAAAAGACCTCAATCGTCCTTTGTATGCTGTAGCTGTCATACGTTCCATCCAACCGCATTTTAGCACAATTAACTAGAACAACCGAAGAGTTCGCAACACCGTTAAATGCGAGGCCTGAATGGTTACATCATCTAAGCAACGTCGACGAAAATGTTTGTAGCCACAGACCGATAAGTTTAGTTTTAGATAAAGTACGCGTCATAGTTTCAACGCGCGAACATTGTTGATATGTACCTTTCTTTGGACCCACGTACATTCGGTTCAGCTTGATGACGGCTGCACCAGCGTGAGAGCTCACGTCGAACACTTGCACACATATCTTGACTATGGCAAGATTTCTTGCCTTCGACTGGCTTGAACACTTCATTTGTAGCATCACGGTAGGTCTTGCTTGAAGCGGTGATCGTCTCGCACACGGCAACAAACAGAGAACGACACGCTTTGTTTAATTTGTACGCTACCGGTCTACGGGCGTCGCAAATCTATCCCCCTCTTCTCCGCCATGTTGGATCGATCGGAGCGCCCCCTATATTCGCTGAAACTCCTCAATTGTGTATGAGGACAGAAATCCAGGCAAGCTTAGAGATACAGCAAAGGAGTGTGGGTAGGTTCGCATTGGGGGCACATAACTACCCGCAAGAACCACGATCAAGGGAGGAGAACTTGAAGCCATCCTCTTCTTCGCGCATCAACGGCAAGACCTACGCCCGAGGGAACTCAGGCTCTTCACAGACTCCAAGGAGGCAGTACGAGAGTGTAAGAAAGCCTCCAGCGCAAGCAGGAAGGTCAAGAAAATTAAGAAAATGGCAGCCGAACTACGTCAACTTGGCACCACCATCAAGATAGGTTGGATCCCGGGACATGCAGGGATCCCCGGCAATGAAAAGGTGCATCAACTCGCTCGCGCGGCGCTCGTTTCTTTCCGCAAGCAAGGGGGAGCACCCACATCCTCACAACCACACGACCACGGATACGCCGCACCCGGTAATGGGAAGACGTTATGTGATGACGAAGAATATGATCCTGACGAGGAGAAGATCCTAATCAAGGAGAGATACAGAACTAGATTGTGGGAAAGCCTGCCCCAGACGCCCGACCTTCTACCGAGAGGGATCCGAAGAAGGGACAAGGTCCTCCTCACCCGCATCATGGCAGGCGCCACCCGCTCTCCGGCACGCATGGCCGCATGGAGCAAAGGAAGACGCTCCAGCACGTGCAACAAATGCACGAACAACATAAAAGGAGGCATGACTCATCTCTTATGGGAATGCCCCTACTATCAACAAATTCGGACCAAGTTCAAACCCATATATGCCCAGAACCTGGATGACTGGGTTCACCCAAAGAAGTCATCAGACAAAGAAAACGGCCAGCTTAGTCTCCTAAACTTCGTGCTAGAAGCGAAGCTGGACGTATATGTATAGATTTGTGATGGGACGAATCACCGGAGATTCGGATTCGCCCAGATTCGAAAATTTCCGAACTTCCCGCGACGAATATTCGGCAGATTCGGAGATTCGTCAGATTCGTCGCTGGTTGCAGATGGCAGCGTGAGCCCAGCGCCTGTCGTAAACCTCGCGAATGCGGTCAGTTCTATTTTTTCTAGGTACTGTTACTGCATATAACCAGATTTCGTCTTGTTTATTTCAACGTATGGTATGTACTGCACTGCTAACCTAAACCCTGGCATGCGACCAGGTCCAGCTGAGCTGATCGGTGTGGTTGACGTAGGCCTAACTATGGTCGGTATTGATGCTGCTGGTCGGGCGGCAAAATGTAGCGAAAGGCAGTGTATTATACATAATGTGGCGCAGCGCACAATAAATATATTCAGGTAAGGAAATGTTTCGTCTCCTTCTTTAGAGCTGCGTGTGTCTACCTGTAAGGCGCGAGAGCGAGATGAATGTTGCTCGTCACAACTTCGACCGGCACCGGTGGCGAAGAAAAACATCGGAGCCTAATTCGCACTCGTTTCTCCGTTCTCGGCAGCAAGTCGGCCGTGAAACGTTACGTTTTGCACATCTTTGGAAGCAACACAACAGGTACTAGAAGAAACAGACGTAGGGCTTTGTCAATTTCAGGTGCGCCGTTCGTGGTTTGCAAAACAATCTCAAATACCAATCTGCATTTCTCGCAGGAGCTTAACCGTGCTCAATGCTCCTGGAACTACCTGTCCAAGGAAGTGTTGTCAGAAATAAATAATAGTTTTATTGCACTCGCTGCTTCTCTTGCAGAAAAATGAACACGTCGAAACAGTAAAAGTTAAAGGACTAGGAGTGGTTCATTAACACTTAAACAATCGCCATCTGAAGAAGGTCAGCTTTTCCAGGAATGTTTCTTGTGGTTCAGACTTTTCTAGCTGTGCTTGCCTGTGCCTCCATGCCCAGCTCATGTGGATGGTGCTGATGGTGGCCACATTCTCCAGTGTGAGGTGGTTCCTTCTGACGGTCATGACGGCCCCTGCAGGGTAGATACCCCCCCCCCCCCCTGTGTACACACACACTGATTGGCAGGCAGGCAAGATATCCAGCGGGTACGGTGTACTGGTCAGGCTACAGGTACACCCCTAATCACACTTAGCTACAACAAGCAGTCCGTGGTTCTGTCCTCCCAGCGCCCACTTAGAAAGCGCACTCCAAAACGTTGCGCAGTTTGGAAGAACAAGTTCACTGCATCCCGCATGCGGCGTATTTGTAAGCACACCTGCTATGTCGGCGATGAGAGGACGGAAAAACCACGGACTGCTTGTTGTAGCTAAGTGTGATTAAACCTGTCGTTTTTTTTTTCTTCCAGTATAGATGATGAGATTGCTTGGCAAGTTAATTAAGCATTCCACTTCCTCGTCTTCCAGGTAAGCATCAGCTTGTGCACTGACGATTGTTGTGGTTTGTCGCTTCCGTCGTGGCCCTTGAGTAGTGTGCTTAGTTTTACTGCAGTTGTCGCTTATCTTTTGCAGAAAAATTAACAACTTGAAACAGTATGTTATAGGCTACTGGGAGTGATGCAAGGGCACTTTAGCAGTCGCCACTCTCAAAGATCATCTTTTCCAGGATAGGCTCTTCTTCCGGTTCAGACAGTTCCTCCTCCGCTGCGCTGGCCTGTGCTGTCTCTGCTGCGCTGCTGAGGCTGTTGGCTACTCTTGCAGGCAGAATGTTGGGGATCCATGCCCTGTTCATTCGAATGAAGCTCAGGGTGGCCACATTCTTCGATGTGAGGCGGTTCCTTCTGTCGGTCACGATGGCTCCTGCAGTGCTGAATGCCCTCTCGGAGTACACACTGGTTGGAGGGCATGCAAGGTATCCAACAGCTATTCGCAACTTTCAGCGATGGTGGTACCGCGGTGTGAGAATCGCGCTCCCTCGCTCCTGGATGATCTGCTTCACAATAAAGGTGCTTGCCTACTCCTTCCTGGCGGGAAAAAAATAAAGTAAGGCTCCAACACTGCTCGCAGAAAGCAAAACTAGAATTACTTACGCGTCTCAGACCCCGCCTCGTACCGCTGTTCTACGACGATCATCCAGATGACAGCCATTTTGATAGGCGCCAGCGCGCCCTCTATAGGTCGTGAAAGTTGCGAATGGTGTACAGGTCAGGCCACAGGTACCGCTTTTTCTCCCAGTAGACGGTGGGATTGCTCTGCGAGTTGTAGCATTCCACTTCCTCGTCTTCCAAGAAGGCATCAAGTTGCGCCTTGACGACCGTTATGGTTTGCCGCCTCTCCTGTCGGGGCCTTATACCATGAGTGAAAATCACTGGGTGGTGAGCTGTCTGAGGAGGTGCTGGGGGCACTCTGGGGTGATGGTTCAGCCGCACTCTTGTCCTCGCTTGCCTGACTATGGACATCCTGGAGTCTCTGCTGTAGGTAGCTTCGCACAATTTCCAATTTTAAGGATGCAGGGGCCTCTTCGCTTCTGTGAGTGGAAAATGTGTCCCTGAAACGAGGATTCAGTAGGGTAGCAGCCCAGTACTGAACATCTGTCTTCACAGCATTCAAATGTCGACTGAGGCTCAGTTCATTGAGCAGACATGACGCAAGGCAGAAGGCTAGGGTGTCCAGCTCTGCACCTGTCATAGTGTGGGTGACTGTTCTCTCGATGAATGTGAGGAGGGGCAACACTTGTCCCAGCGTCGACGTGTCCATGCAGAGGAGCCGTGTTGCCTCCTCAAACGGCTTCAAAACGGTTGCCATGGCCTTGAGCAGAGCCCATTGCCGTGGCGCTAGGTAGTGCTTCGTGCTGTCTTCGAAAAACTCACTAACAGCTCTCCGCTGCTCAGAGAGTCGCTCAGCCATGTAGAATGTGCTGTTCCATCTGGTGAGAACATCTTGCAGAAGCTTGTGAACTGGCAGCCCGTGTCGAAGTTGGATAGCTTCCAGTTGCCTCTGAGCACTCGCAGAGTGTCGGAAATGGCCAACGATGGCACGTGCTGCCTTGAGAGTCTCCTCCAGCTCTGCACCAGACTTGGTCAGCGATGCTTTTACGACCAAGTTAAGGCAGTGGGCCATGCATGGTGCGCGCTTCATCCCTCTGTCGTTCAGTGCTTTCACCACATTTTGTGCATTGTCGCTTGTTACAATGCCCACTTTCACCCCCAAAGGGACTAGCCATGTCTCTACAACATCCTCGAGCTTCTGGCCGATGTTGTAGGCCGTATGCTGCTGTCCGAACCCGGACATGTCGAGGACGGCATTGTTTCTGGTCAGGGATCCTTTGGAGTCTGGAGCTATCCAGTGTGCTGTCACAGACATAAAGTCATTGACTTGGCGGCTCGACCAAATGTCGGTCGTGAGGTGGACTTCCCCCACACACTCTTTAAAGTTGTACCTTTAAAGCTTCTGCAATGGCAGCCTCCTCTGGCAGCCTCCAGCAGCGCTGGGATGGCTGAGTTTGCGAAATAACCCCTGCTCGGAATGTTCCATTTCGGAACACAGAACCGCATAAAATCTAAGAATGCAGGGTCCTCAACCATGGAGAATGGCTTCATTGACTTTGCAATGTATTCTGCCAGTTGCTTGTTGTGCGCCATTGCCAATGGGTGTGCCGAAGTCCAGCTCTGCTTGCGATTCATGGCCTCTAGTAAGGTCAGCTGGGTCTGGGGTGATTTTGCAACACAGGATGTCACGAATGATGCTGCTGGTATTGATGCAGATGTTGCTGTTCGCGCAGCAGGAGTCCTCTTTAACAAGTGGGGATGGTTTCGCTTCATGTGATTATGAAGTGCAGTTGTTCCAATCTTTTGGCAGCCACCTTCTTTTCCAAGCCGTACAGTCCTGCGACATTGTTTACATACTGCCTGATACTGGCCTGTTCTCTCGAAATGGACCCATATTGATGATTCTTTTGCAAGCTTGGCGGGTGGGGGCAGGTTCCGGTCCTCGTGGATATCTGGACGGGGTCCACTCGGTGGCGCTCTGCTGCTGGAACTCGCTGTTTGGTCTACTTGAGCGTCCACTGGAGGTGTCAGTGTTGGATCTGATAATTAAAGTTTAAAAAGAGTAACAAATAGTTATGCAGGTGATTACCATGTACTACATAGCTACTGTTTTTTTTTGGATCACTGCAATTGGATCTACACAGTTTTTGCATAGAGTAACGCGGGTGTGCATGATCTGGTTATGAAACTTCCATTATTTGAGTGCCTGCAGTTTCATATTTTCTATAGTGAATAAGCTCCTCAAAGACAAGAACAGAACACGAAGACGACATAGAGCGCTACTTACAACTGTATTGTTTATTGAAAAACACTATCTGTACACAAAACTGGGCTCCTGGCATAAGAAGGCGAACTCATCAGTTAGATGCAGCAACGATGCACTTCTGCCCACCGTGTTTGCTCACTAGTCAAGCCCTTAAAGCGCAGAAAAAATTGCAGTCTAGAAAAAGAGCAAAGGCTGACTAAGAATAATTATGAGCAAGAATCAGTTGTCATTCTAAAAAAAGAGGTTACGCTGATGTCAGGGGGGTAATATCTTGTGTGCTGAATTTATGCCCTAAAGCAGTTGTGTCGATTGGCGGCGTACATCTAAAAATGAGATCCGATGAAATATAATTTGACTTGGTTACTTGTGGTAATACAGCTTTAATATTGTTATGAGCACATGTTTCCTTTTGCTGGGGAACTATATTTGAAGCAACATTTTTTTGGCGTATCAGTATTAAAGAGGACATTTGCGTAGCCTTGACAGCCACCCTGGGTGTGCGAGCTCACAAGTGCCCGTAGCTTTGACTACACCGCCAAGAAAGTTGTCCCCAAATATAGACTTCATTCTAGCAACTAGATGTATGCTAAATATATAATACCTTGAATTATTGCAATCTCGAAGCCCTCCAGTCCTTCTATTCCTCTTAAGACCTACACAGAACCTTGGTTGGAACTGGTCTCTTGTGCAGGTTCAGGAGTTTCGGGAGGCCCCGTTGCTTTGTCACTCTCCGTGGCTTTGTCAGGAATTTCCCTTTCAGAATTAGAAAAGTTTTTTTTTTATTATTATTTTCTTATAAGTTGTTTATACAATGGCTATGTGCCACATCAGTCACATTTTAAAACAGCCGAAACATACTTTAGGGTGGCACATCACAGGTTATTCTGCAACATGCATTGCAACATGAGAAACATTGTTGCACGATTACAGTGTCCAGACAGAAGAGAGTTCGGAAGTGCAGGGTATTTATAGACATTCCACTTAAATGTGCCCGGAATATGACTGAGGCTTGTTGCAGAAAGGCGCCATGTAATTCGGGTTAGGGTACGTTGCACATCAAAATATCTCCAGATAGTTCAAGTAATCCTCAGCCCACCATTTGGGCGTGCCAGATCCCCCTTAGTTGGTTTTGCATGTAAACTCCAAACCTACATTGCATTCCACTTAAATGCAGGACTAATTACCCATGCTGCATATTTTTTCCTCTTCTGAAATATATTCATGTAATCTCAAGAATGCCAAATTTGATTGAATTTAGAATAAATATAAGGCTTAGTACATTCTTTGTCTGGAAGGCATTATTAAAATTTGCATTACTAGGTACACCCAATGCCACCCAACTCAGTCTTGGGTACTTGTTGCTCTATTTATTTAGCTTCAGAATATAGTGCTTTTCGAGCATGTTGTACAAGTGGCAAGTTGAGCCACCCTTGTCAGGTCAAGGTATTTCACGCTTATACTATTAATTAATGCACTTATTCATTTATAGACAAGCTAGCAAAGCAGCTACGATCGATGTAGTTCTTCTGGCAATAAAAATACATTGCATTGATTTAATTTGAGGTGAAAACGTCCGCATTCTTGTTTAGTTTCAATTGTGTGCACATGTTATTTTGTGCATACTTAAACTTCAATACGACAATTTTCCCACATTAAAACGGCACGTTTAATGCTGCACACCTGTTCATGTACCAGCTATGCTCAAATAAAAGCTCATATACTTACAGTAAGATGGGGGATTCCCTGTCTGCCGAACGTCCTGAAGAATCGTGTAGCTCCATCCTTCAACTGAGAACCGAAATAACCGCCGAAGTCGGAGCTTTGGGAAGGGGAAGGGGGGGGGGGGGGGCACTTTTATGTTTTGTATGCGTGAACTTTATTTGATGAAAAAGAAACACAACACAGGGGTGTCCAACGCAACTTTATTGTTCGGAAACAAACACTACCACACTAACCAAATCGGATATCATTGACCAGAAAGGTACAAATGCAGAACAGCAGACTACAACATTACGGCGCAAGGAGTTTCAGATTGTATCCCGTGTTCCGATAACAGTACCTCAGTGGACACATGCTAGAGATAATCGAATCGAACATACTCACTTGTGTGGTGTGTGCCACTATGACCGTAATTATGGACACGAAATGTGTCTGTACCGAACAGCACGTACGGCATCGATCTCTTGCGGCGATGAAAACATGCGCTTGCATTTCCACGTGCACCAAGCATGCCTATTTTGGTCGTAATCCGGAACCGAAACCAATTTTCCCGCGATGTCTGGCTACCGTTCTTGACAAACATCTAAAATATTATAAACAAAGCGGAACATTTTATTTATTATTATAATATTATATTACAACATTATTTTGTGCACTTTGTAGAATTTAGTGAATTTAATATCACAAAAAAAGTTAAACACTCGTCAACGTAATCTGGCAACCATGGGAACGCTCCGAATTTTTCCGAACTTTTCCGAATCGCTTGAGATTCGGCTACTCTTCCGAATCTTTCCGAATCTTCAGATTCGGCTCCGAATCTCGATTCGGATAAAGATTCGTCCCATCACTACAGGGTGAAACAAGGAGACGGCCGGCTCTTTAAATCGACCGGAAAATTCGGTTTCTTAACCTATCGCGCTACGACTTTGTGCAGCGTTGCCCACAGATGGTGCATTTTTTTTTTGTAAAATTTGCAAAGAACGAACTTACCTGAGGAAAAAGTAAAGAAAGAAAAAGGCTTAGCTCCTATGGAAACTCAGCGACGCCGCCGGTCTGCAAACAACACGGCGCCGTTTCGCACCGGAAACAAGAGATGGCGCAACGAACGCCGCCAACGAACGAGCATACGGCGCCGACAGCCGACGTCTTTAGCAGACAATCTTTTCGACTCAAAAGCGGCGCGCGTTCCGTAGATGGCGACTGTCGCAGAAACAAAACAGGCGCGGTAACAACAAAGAACTGCAGTTCCTTGTCTGCTAAAAGCGCCGGCTCTCGGCGTCGTCTGCTCGTTTGTTGGCGGCAGTTGGCGTCGCGACCACTTGCGCCATCTCTTGTCTTCCGTGCGAAACGGCGCCGTGTTGTTTGAAGACCGGTGGCGTCGCTGCGTTTCCATAGGAGCTAAGCCTTTTAGAGCGCAGCTCTTAGGCGCCCGTTTCCGGCTTGAGCGGCGTCGCCGTCGGCATCGGCGTCGGCGTAACCGCGCGGTGCATTATGGGAAATATCCCATAATGCACCGCGCGAGGGGAGGGGGTATACCCCCTCCTCGCGCGAGGGGAGGAGGAGGAGGAGGGGTATACCCCTCCTCCTCCTCCTCCCCTCATTCCTCAATCTCCTCCGGGGGGGGTCACGTGACCCCTCAGGTCACGTCACCCCCCCCCCCCGGGGTCACGTCACCTCGGGAAAGGAGGGGGAGGGGGGTCACGTGACCTCGGGGGGGGGGGGGTGTCACGTGACCTGGGGGAGGAGGGGGAGGGGGTCACGTGACCTGGGGAGGAGGGGGAGGGGGTCACGTGACCTGGGGGTTCACGTGACCCCCTCCCCCTCCCCCGAGGTCACGTGACCCCCCTCCCCATCCGTTCCCGAGGTCACGTGACCCCGGGGGGGGGGTGACGTGACCTGAGGGGTCACGTGACCCCCCCCCCCGGAGGAGATTGAAGAATGAGGGGAGGAGGAGGAGGAGGGTATACCCTCCCCTAATTACCCTTCCCTCCTCCTCCTCAAGAGCTGCGCTCCAATTCGGCGTTACAGGGAGTTGTAAACGGCTTTCACTTTTTTCTTTCTTTACTTTTTCCT
Organism: Ixodes persulcatus; assembly: GCA_013358835.2. Taxonomy (NCBI): domain Eukaryota; kingdom Metazoa; phylum Arthropoda; class Arachnida; order Ixodida; family Ixodidae; genus Ixodes; species Ixodes persulcatus. The sequence continues at coordinate 571,548 of JABSTQ010009812.1, read as the reverse complement.
CAGGTAAGTTCGTTCTTTGCAAATTTTACAAAAAAAAATGCACCATCTGTGGGCAACGCTGCACAAAGTCGTAGCGCGATAGGTTAAGAAACCGAATTTTCCGGTCGATTTAAAGAGCCTGCTGTCTCCTTGTTTCCCCATCCTCTTTCCTAGTGCCACATGCCCAGACAAAGATGTCACTCGGCATATTCCCCTCACCTTCACCTTGTATTTGTGGCAATAAAAACGCCCTTTGAATCTGAATCTGTGAATACACCAAATGAGCGAGCACAGGGGGATATGGGTTGGGCATCTTTCGAGAGTAGAGAAGCGATCAGTAAAGTAAAATTTGAAAAAAAAAAGACTAGCTGAAATTGAGGATACACGGTGGGCAGCGAAAGTGTACAAGTATCTGTATATGAAAAGTCTAAACACTAAGTGGACAAACCGAACCCGCAAACTGAGATTTAAATACATTCAACGAGATGGAGCCGATCAGAGCATATCAGTAGAAAAGGGAGTAAAGGAAACAGAGAGGAAATTGTGGGACGAGAGAATGCAGGGGAAATCAGCTTTAACAATATACAGGGCACAAAAACAAGAAATAAAGAAGGAACAGCTGTATGATGATTCGGTGGGGAGCTCATTGCTGTTTGAAGCTAGAACGGGGGTGCTAAGAACGAAAACGTACAGGGCTAAATTCCAGGAAGTAGGCACTCTGTGCGACATATGCAACCGCGAAAGGGAAACTATAGAACATGTAATTTTAAAGAGCACGGGGCTGCGTCCCACCCTCTTAGGGGGGGGGGGGGGGGGGGGGGGGGGGATGACTACGGATTTGGAGGGGGCACTGGGTTTTCCGGAGATAGATGGACGAATGGATAGGAAGAGGAGATTGGAGGACTGGTGGAAGGGGTGGAAGAGATCTAGGGAAGGATAAAGAAAAATACAGATAAAAATAAGCACTAAATTCACTTGAAAAGAGAGAGAGAGGGGGGGGGGGTGTTATAACAAAATTCATACAAAGTTAAAAAAAAGGATGACAAAACGTTAGGCTAGGTGGCGCAAGCTGCCGCCCGATACAAAGGGCATAGCCATTACCATTTATCCATCCACCCGGCGAGGCCTCCTTGGTTACAAGCGTTGCAAGGAAGGGAGCTTGACTTGTGGAGGCTACACGGCTGACGTCATGCCCCCTCGTACCCTTCTAATCTCCTTGTGTGAAACACTGATCAGTGGTGTGAAACGAACCCGCTCAGTGGCCAAAACGCATCAAAACGCAAAGCGGCGGCGCGCCAGTCTCGGCGCAAACCATAGGCGCAAACCAGGGCAAACCTCTATATTCGCCCAATAAGAGTCGTGCTGTAGAGTCGGTAGAGTTGATAAAGCCTGTGCCGTTCCATGCGTAACGCGCACTCCCCACACGAAGAAAACCCAGAAATCTTTATATTTATTCTTATTTATAGTCACTCCAAACGCGGTATAGGACATTTATTTTTAATTTTGAGAACCTACATTTTGCCCAAGAGGCCCCGAGAAAGCGTTTCAACGGGTCGCCAATAAAGACGAAGCTTCTTGTTTTTATGACGGATGATTTCGTTGTCCATTGGCGCAGGATTTCCATAGGCGACCGGAGCCAATCAACAGAACCTACGGTGGGACCACTCTGCTTCTGGCAAATGTAAGTTGGCAAATTATCTTCGATTTTGTCCCGCGAGTGCCTTGCTCGCATCGTCCGCGCCGCCAGATTTGAGCTTGGACCCGCGTTCCAGCGCGCCGACCCGACAAACCCACTGCAAACTTCCGAGACAATGGCCGTTCTCGACGCGCTGTTTTCCCTTTCCTCACAAAGCAACTTTGCTGGGTGGCTTTCACTCGGAGAAGAAAAGAAAAAAAAGCCTCCGCAGTAACTCGCTGACGCTCAGCTACCAGTCTTCCTATCAACGGTGAATGAGTGCTCCGGCTATCGCTGTGGGCATTTTGCGGGGTCATCTTTTGGTACAAGCGCTCGAGATGTCCCGAATCCGATTATTTCGCCACTGCGGGCTTCGCTTGCAGAGTTAGGCCTAGCGTTCCCGCAGTCGCCGATACGATCTTCTCATATCGGTGACGGAACCTTGCGATTCGCTTTTCTTGTTTGCTTCATTGTTTCCGCGCTAAGTTGCGTAGCGTGCGCCACTGTGCGCTTTGTTTGCCCGACTGGGGACGTTAAAATAGGAGGAGATTCGATGGGTGGCACAGTTTGGTTTCGTTGACCTGACGCCAACGCGGTCATGGGAATCGGCCTGTATGCTTCTTCGTGGCGTCGACCCGTCGTTTATCTACTTTTTTTTTTTTCTTCGACAAATTCCAGTCGCAAATTCCAACACTGCGCTTTAACTCGCAGGCCACGTTTTGTGTTCTTCGCAAAAGCGTTCGCGCTGGGCTACGCTGGCAGACTGCACATTTTTCCCCCTTCCACTCGCTGGCATAACTGGCATGCTGGCCGCGCTAGCAGACGTCAAGGCGGTGTAAATTTAGCAGACGATAAAGCCGGTTTTTCTTTCTCGCATCGCGCTTTAACCAGACGTCGTGCGTTCCGCGAGCCGGTGTTTTGTGATGCAGGAATTCACAGTAACCTTTGCTGAACTTCTACTGATAGGCGACTTCGAGGCCAATATGTGCCCATACTGCAATGTGTTCGTACAGTAGAGGAGCACAATCATAGAGATATGTTTAAAAAAAAACAAAACAAGGCTGATGCAATTAGTGGATCCAATTGTGGTTCTTACATCGGTACATCACATCAGTAGTGCAGCTTAAACTCGATTTGTACACTTGACGGGTTATGTGTTTTTTTGGACAAATTCGGGAATGTCGCAATGCTCGCTGGTGCGATTTTCGTCCACTTGGATTAATCCGAAACACTAAAACATGGCAACTCATAATGGCACAAAAAAGAAGAACAACAAAAACAACAACAGTATTTTACAAATGGGTACAATACGCTTGGTCAGAGCACAAGATCCTGAGTAGAGGCCACTCCAGGTTCTTTTACACCCTACTTTTGGCAGAAAGGGGTTGACCGTTTATGTCGCCTAGGTTATCAGGGCAACAAGCCACTAATAAAACTCAAAAATATATAATTTTTTTTTTATCTGAAAAATAAAGTAGCATCATTTAGTGCTCAGTTTCTGCTCATATGTAGCACTTGCGGTCTGAACCAGGTGCCATAGTTTCAGAACGAACCATTATCTTATTCAAAAGTTATAAGTGATCTTTGAACTTTTCAGTGGTAAAATAGTGACTGACAAAGCCCACACATACATGGGGCTGAATGGTGCAGACCACCAAGAACAGGCACCATTCTCCTATTGAAAGTTTAAGAAAATCCGTTATAACTTTTGAATAAGATAACGGTTCTGAAATTTTGGCATCTGGTCAGAACTGCTCTCAACTACATTTGGGCGGAAGTCGAGCAACTGGCGACGCACAGTTTACTTTTTGCGGTGAAAAACACATTTTAAATATATTGGAGGGGAGGCACGTTGTACTTTTTAGTTCTCACGAAAGTGAAAGCTAGGAACCCCCGAATTTTATAGGTGAGGGTGGGACCTGAAGGTATTGCACTCGGTTTGACCTTATGGTGGACTTCGGAGGGTGCTACGAGCCACTGAAACCAGTTTGGGGCCATACTACTTGTGCTTCTTGGAGGGAGGAGGGGTTTGCGTTTTTATGAAAGTGAAAGCTATGAATCCCCGAATTTTATAGGTGGGGGTGGGACCTTATGATGAATCTTGGACGGTGCTGCGAGCCATTGAAACTGATCCAATGTCGCGCGAGTGTCACTTGGCCTTTGGGAACATTGGACGGTCTTTGATGGCTTGTATGCAGCCTCCTCTGCGGCCCAAGGTGAAACGGAATCTATCACAAACTACAGTGTGTGGTCTGTTTGTTTCTTCCACCTGTCCCTCACCTTGTTTGCACTTGTGCAACTGTGGGATGGAGTGGTGAATAAGGAAGTGAAGGAAACGAGCTTCCCGGCTACTACGTCTGGCAGTTTAGCGATTTTAATGTATCAGCATCTGTCGAAGCAACACTTGTTCGCAAGTTTTGTCGTGGGACTCGCATATTCCAAGGACTCCGTGCCTTAAAAACTCTAAAAATCTTTCAGGACAAGAGAACAGACTGACGTGGAGGTCGATGTTATGCTGCATTAAAAAAACTGTCGCCCAAGCTACTAAACACAAAGAACAAAACACTTGCACAGCTATCATCAACGTTACTAGAACAACTCAGTTGGGAAACTGTCGTAGAGCCTGCTCTAAAAAAGTGGCACCGATACACACTCAAGAACCGAGCTAATGGCAATTGAACGCCGCCATTTCTCTCGCAGCAGCTACTCTGGGAACTGCATGGCTGATTGTATTGGTTAGTATCGCATTTGATAGCGTCTGCTGTGACTGTTATATTCTGGCTTTAATCGGCTATTTTGGCGCCGAAACATATACGGTGGAAGGGATGCCGACCCCCATCTCCCAAGCGGATGCGCCACGAATTACTACCGTGGTTAGGACGTGCCCAGGTCGGAACGCGCTACCTGAAATTGCCGCTGAGACATGGTTGTATAAAAACAATATTAATTGTGCCGCAAAACTTTGTAAACTTAAGATTTTAGAAAACATCACACTCCTGTCATTTTGTACTAAACTCCAATAAAAGTTCCTACAAAGATAGTTTTTTCCGTTTGTTTTAATGCAAAAACGTGCTTTCCAAAAGCTCAAGGTGACCACAGTAAAGAAAAAAGGTTGAGCCGCCATCTTGGCACCTTGAGCCTGAGAGTTTTGGTACTCTGGGAACATTCAGTGACTCTAGCAATAGCCATATAAGGCAACTTTCATGTTTCAACTCGTCAATAAAGCTTGGCGCTGTTATCTTATTTCGCTCGGTCTCAGTGGACGCCAGCGACCCAGCTTTCAACGGTAAGTTTCCCAACTGAGTGTTCTAGTAACGTTGACTCTCACTGACAACTCTGTATTGCGTCTTAAACTTCTGCTTCTACTTCTATGTGACAATTTTAAAAAGAAAAAAAAAAAATTCTGGCATGCTGGTGCCCTCTATGAGGTGACCCTGGAAACTCCGTTTCACCAGAGTGAAGCTTTTGCGGTATTTGCGAGATCAGATCTACGTACTATCTATGAGAAATGATTAGTGTATAACATTTTAACTTTTTTCCAGCCATAAAGAAAGAATGGTGCACAAAAAAAAAAAAGGGAGGAAGTATGCAGACACTGCAAGTGCCACCTGATAAGTGATGCCAGTGTGTCATCTCGTAAGAGGTATTAGGAGGTTTCCAGACGTGCCGTCCTAAGAAGTTGCAAGTGTGGCTTTTAGTATTGCAGTTAGTTGGTGGTGAGGGTGCCAAATCCAACTGCGGGATCATCGTTCGATATAGGTGAGTTCTTATGTGTCCAGATAACACTTATGCAGGTTGGCTCTTGCGATGTAAATAAATTAGTTTTTTTTTTTTTTTTTTCTGTTAATTTTTATATACGAGAGACTGGGAATGCAGCAATATTAAGCTTTGCATTTCGGAGCACTTGGAGTCTAACAGAAATAAACTCCGCTAAACCCCAAATATTCGGCAAAAAATAAACTATGAAACGCACCCTCAGAATTTTACGAAAAAGAAACATTGGGAATTAGGAACCCAAAATATAACCAGGGGTTTCACTTGGCAAGTTCCAATTTCTCTCGTGTGTATTTTGCCGGTCGCGACATGCCACCATTTTGACCTTCGAGTCACTGTCGAAAATAAAAGCCCGTAACATAATGAGCCCAAAACTGGCATGAAGATAAAATGCACAAAACAGACTCGCATTGTAACATGGTACTTGTGCCGCTTGCATCCACTTTCACCGCCTCGCACCAGTGCGGACGTGTCAGGCTTCGCCGCTTTGCACCGGAGTGTTAGGAGTAGCGGCTGACATGGGGGGGCGCCTGGGTTGGTTCGAAAATTATGCTCAGTACTATTACTGGTCAACCTTCTTTTGTCTTGACTGTAGGCTGACCTCTAATTTTAAAAAAGCTGTGGCGAGAAAGGGGGAAAAAAATAAACCAACGCCTTTAAAAAGATAAACGCTGGTCTATATTTGAATAAATATGGTTGTTCGAGGTAGGTCCCACCATCAGGGGCCCTAATCTGCACACTTGGCGAAAAAGTCGGCGAGAAATCCCGCGGCTCTGATTGGCCGGCGCCAAGGTCAAGTGCGGAGTTGGCCAATCACGACCGCCAGATTTTTCGCCAAGTGTCGAGATTAGGGCCCCAGCACTCAATCGAAAGGGCAGCGAACATCAACTCAACTCTGGTTTCAATGCTGCTAAAGTGCAGTACTACTTTTTAATGCGCAACTGTAGGTTTTCATAATATTTGTGGGTGGCCATTTCTACGGGGTATGATATAGGAATCTTGAGTTTTGTAGGTTCGGAGAACTCAGCAGGTCGTACATCGATTGACAGACGTCTCGGTGGATATGCTGGTTTTTCCTTGCATATTATGGAAATTATGTTTGCATGCTAAATAAACTATCGAGTGTAAAAAGAGGGAAGACTCGACCGAAGTGTTGCACTGTGCTTCATTTTACGACAATATTTTTTTAATTTAAAAAAAAAGGCTATGCCTTCCATTTAGCGATGCAGTCCCTTTTTCATTTTCAAGTGATGAGCAAACGGCATGTTTGCTCACCACTTAAAAATGAAAAAGCGTCGGAGCAGATGCTAACATGTGGTCCGACGCTTTTGGAGCACATGTTGGCATGTGCTCCAAAAGCGTCGGTGGCTGCTTGAAACCAATATTTTGCCTGCTGCAAAACCTGCAACTAAAACTCAAATGCTGCTTCCATCACTGTATTAGTTAAAGGGACATTATCGGCAATGACGCCTTTAACCCCCTAATTAATTCCAAAAAGATGCACCGAATTAAAAAAAAAAAAAGATTTTATCGAGTAATTTTTTTTTTTTGTCTTTTTAATTAGGATGAAGTGACCATATTCCTCGGGCTCCAAAGCGGGGCGCGCATCGGGGGGGAGACGGGGGGGGGGGGGCTTTACTGTGTTGGGAGACTTCAAAAGTTTAAATTTCGGCAACAAATCACACCTTTTTATTATTTCGTATACACCCTGCACACCTCTTTTTTTTGCAATTTGCATACTGTTCGGCATGCACATCTAATACATTTGGTTGGAATATTTCTTTAGTATTAATGTATTTATTTTTGTATACCATGTCCATAGCACTTTTCACATGTCATACACAAATTAACCTTCAGCACCTTCTCTGCCTAGCATACCTCGTTCCTTGATCAGAGAAACCACCCTCTCACCGGTGCGATACTTTAGTTTAACCGTATCTTTTATTCATTCGCGGTTCAGGGTAGCCGAAGCGGGACAAAACGGCATCCCACAAGCATGCTGGCGGGACAGCAGGACCACCTGCCTAAATTGGGACGTCTGGTCACTTTAAATTAGGAACATATTTTGCTTGATTTGTTCCTGGTTGCATTTAACACTAAAATATAAAAAAAGGCTGCTTTTAAGGGCAGCTTTTTCTCAATGCATGCAAGAGTAATGGGGTACAATATACTGAAACGCGCCATATACGAGGTCTGTTAGAAAAGTATCCTACCTTGGGCCGAAGAAAAAAAAAACTGGCATAACTGGAGCGTTAGAAACCTAATCACCCTCAAAGTAGTCTCCTTGGGACTCCACACACTTCTCCCAGCGGTGCTGCCATTGTTGGAAGCATTCCGAGAAGGCCTCTTTCGGAATAGAATTTAGCTCGGCTGTCGTTGCAGCCATAATGTCCTCTCTTGTCTGAAATCGCGCTCCTTTCAATGGCCTCTTGATTTTGGGAAACAGCCAGAAGTCGCGGGGGGCCATATCAGGAGAGTAAGGAGCCTGTTGAACTTTGAACTACAGGAGTCTGGTTTTTCGCCAAAAAAAGTCTGAATCAGGTGCGAGGAATGTGCTGGAGCATTGTCGTAATGGATGCGCCAATCTCCTGTTGATCACAACTCCGGTCTCTAGCGCCGCACAGCATCACGTAGGCGACGGAGGACATCCCTGTAGTACTCTTTGGTGATTGTTGACCATGTGGTGCGTACTCGTGGTGTACCACACCGCGGGAGTCAAAGAAAGCAGTCAGCATCACTTTGACGTTGCTGCGCACTTGGCGGGCCTTCTTTGGTCTTGGTGACGTGGAACGCTTCCACTGTGACGACTGGGAGTTGATTTCCGGGTCGTACCCGTACACCCAAGACTCGTCACCAGTGATTATGGTGTTCATGAAGTCGGGGTCACTGTTTGTGGAATCCAGCATGTGCTGTGAGACTTCAACACAAAGTTGCTTTTGCTCCACCCTGAGCAGCTTCCGCATGAATTTCCCCGCAACTCGCTTCATGGCCAAATCTTCGGTCATAATGGAATGAGCAGAAAAAGTGCTCATGCCCACCTCTTCTGCAATTTCTCGGATAGTCGCACGACGGTCCCGTATCATCACAGCGTTCACTTCGGCAATGACCTTGTCATTTCGGGATGTTGATGGCCGACCGGAGTGTGGCTCGCTCTCCACCGATTTGCGGCCGTCTTTAAACTGGTTGTGCCACTGCTTAATCTGTGTGCTGCTCATAGCATCATCACCGAAAGTCGTCTGAATCTTCCGAATGGTTTCCACTTGGCTGTCGCCCAGTTTCTGGCACAATTTGATGCTGTAGCGCTGCTCCAGTCGCTTTGCCAGTTTCCTTGCAATAAAAAAAAACGACGAGAGCACTGCGCACTACCTCACTCAAACGCTGCGTCCCAGCGACTGACGCTATCGGCAGGCGGGAAAAAATTCACGCATGCGTACAAAGGCTAAGGTCGGCTGATGCAAGCGCGCTTGTTTCACATCCATCAAGTGTTCGCAAAAAACAATAAGGTCGGATACTTTTCTAACAGACCTCGTATATTTGAACCGACACGCCGTGACAAACATTGAAGTTCGTAGACACTTCGTAGTGGTGGCGGGTTTTTGCTGTTTATGCGCTGCCGGTTGCGGGCACTACCTAGCGCGTCATTGTGGTCATCGGAAGCCGTATCGTATTCACAAGCAATGTCAGATTCACTCTGGGAGACAAATTCGAGGCCTTCAGCATCGCTGCTATCCAAATTACCGCAAGGAACAGCTCTTTTTCTGGGGACATCGCCGCCACCGGCATTTGTCGTGTGTGCCGCCATTTTTAAATCACCGTTGTCAGGCCACCGGCTATTGTCAGGCTAAACACACGGCAAAGGTGCATGCAAAACATTTTTTTTCTGGACTTCTACCGCGCCCTGGTGTTGAAAATAGAAACCGAAACCAATTACTGGCCCTAACTCATCTTTGGCGCAGAGAGCAGCACAGCGTCGGGGTGGTTGAGTGTGACTCGTCATTGGCGATATTGGTGCAAACTCCAATGATGAGTACAGCTCAGGCCTGGGGGTTAAAATGACACTGGCAAGGTATTTATGCTTGCCAAGGTTTTTATTTGTACATGACACACGAGAGCCCAACTACCCAGAACACAATTCTTTCCGCCCCAAAACCTCCGATCGAGAACTGGCCGGTTTGAGTCGCGCTCACTCTCTTCTCTGTGGTCACGTGCCGTTTTCTATGATTTAGATGCAACCACGAAATATGATCGAAGTCATGGATCATCAGAGGCACGCACTCTAAACTAGGAATGGACAAAAAATATTATATTAATTTTTTGTGGCTTCTAAAATGCCGCAAATATGTTGATTCAAGAAAAAAAAAAAAAAAAAAGATGCACAGTCATGTGAATCTCGCCAACTCTCTCTCCCTCTATATTTTTTCTTCGTTTCCAGTCCAGTTTCGGTTTCGGACAGTTGCGTTTTTTTTAGTTTATTAAAAATGTATGTGACGCTGTAGCAAAGTATTAATTGGGTAGTTTTCTGACAACATTATAAATTGCCTAACAAAAAAAAAAAAAAAATTTTGGGGGGGGGGGGGGGTATCAGTGTTGTTTTAAAAGTATCTGTGCCCGCTGCTGCGTGCCAAGGAGAGCAGAGAGAAAGACTAGCGAAAGTGGCGTCATTGGCAGTGTCATGGGACCCTTACTTGCCTCTAAGCTGGCTCAGAGATGCCGATGATGACTTTACGGCTCCTTTGACAGATAACCAGGGGTAAAGAGGCTCGCCAAATGCCCCGCCACAATTGCCACACTTTCTTCCTAAATAAAAGCGGTTTGCATTTACTTCTGGGCAGAGAGCAATAAATGAAGGACAAACAATCCCTACCACGGTTACAATCCCTGAAATGACCACGAAACATTTAATCGCCCATTCTTTAATGCTTAAAGGGGTAGAGTAACAATTTCCAGACTTTAGTCAATTAATCGCTGAAATCAGTCTATGTCGCCTACAAAATAGAGAACAGAAAACCTTTTTTTTTTCTTGTGTATGCCAGATTTTATAAAGAATGAAACAAATCGGAGCCTGGGGTAATAATAATAATAATAATAATGGGGTTGCGTGGATATTTATTAGGGCTGGGCGTCGATTAAAAATTTTAACCCGATTAATCGCCACCCTTTAATCGATTAATTAATCGATTAATCGGTTGCGTTGATATTTATAAATAATACATTAAAAAGAATGCAACTACTCGTCTTGCCTTTGAAGACTTATTTTACTCTCTGTTACACGGTGCAAAGGACATTTGAATTGAGGATACATATAGTTCAACGATTCAAAGACTCACATATTTTTGCTCCAGTTCCGAAGACAAAGAAGTTTGTCCACATTCTCCGACCGGAAGACAAGAAGTCAGGGCTTGGGCGATGCTTTCTTCTTTTTTCAGAGAAAGGGGACTCAATGAGAAGGCGTTGATTGTTGTCTGCGTTTTGGTGGATGGTCCTTGCTGCAGCGGCGTACGTACATGAGTGCTCCGCTCGTGGATGATACTGAAGCGAACTTACGCTTCCACTGTACGAAAACGGCTTTTTGCAGATGATGCAGTAGACTTCACTTCACCGCTGGTACTTTAAAGTTTAAACCCAAACTTTCCAGCGAGACTGCCTTTCATACTCGTGAACTCGTTCATTTTTACGGGTTGAATACTGGAACAAGTAACGATGGCGTTGTTAGCTTCCCAGCTTGTTTTTCTGCTTGTTTGCCTTGCCTGGGCAGGATGTGTAATATAGATCCTCAACACGTGAATTTTCGCGGTCGTGCGGGGATCAATTGCGGGCACGGCTTGTTCGTCTGGCCTCTGAAGAACTGCAATGTATATCCTCGAACACGTGACGCATCGCGAGCGCGAAAATTGAACCTTGCTCATAGCACCTGGCTGGGAACGGAAAACCGCTCGGGACAGAACGACCGGATACAAGCCACGCAGCGTTTTCCTTACGGGGAAGGGGGGGGGTGCATGAGTCACCCCTAGTTCGGGCAGGTCGTCTAGGATAGAGCCATGCGTGCGTCCAGTTGACTTCGTTTTGAGTACCGATTAAAAAAATGATTAACCGGTTAAAAGATTTGATCGCGATTAAAGCCTTAATCGATTAATCGAAAGGTTAATCGATCAATTGCCCAGCCCTAATATTTATACAGCATGTAGTTGGTCAGCCATTTCAAAGTTGTGACGAGTCACCCGCTGTAGATGAGCATTGAGCCAGTGCAGTACTACTGCCAGCCTGGGGTCTTTAACGTGCACCACGCAGTAGTGATACACAACCGCATGCCTGTACAATGCCCATCCAGATCGAAACGGGCATAACTATACAAGGATCTTGGACCGCCCCACAGCTACAGATAGGGAAAACACTGGTTTTTCCTTTTGCGATTACATGGCTAAACTGCAGTATTTTGGAGGAAGGTGGTGTGTTTTCTTTCACTTGACCAAGATAAACGGTATAAAAAATATGAACTACAAGTTAATGGTGAAATAAACAGCGCCAAGAAAACTAAGGACAAGAGGATGAAGTACACACACTGAGCGCTTTGTGTACCTTAATTCAGTTCCTGTGTGTGTGTACTTCATTTTGAATCTATGTGTACTTCAATTCACCGTTAGTGCCACCAACTCGCCCAACTTTCCACTACATTACAAGCTACAAATTCTTTCAACGTTCAAATCTTGCACTGCCCCTTTATCTGGAGGATTGGTGAGTGTCACATCATTTTCATGCTTTTGAATACTCCTCCGGGATGACCGGTTGCATCCAGTACACAATGAATAGAACTGAAGAACCACGATAAATCTCCAGCTTTGTCGATTGCCTAGCATTTAGGTGACCTACTACCGGTGGCTTAAAGAAGCTCAAGCTCAGATGGCCTGCTCAAAAGGCACGACTGGAAGATGTTCGGGGTTAGAGCATGGCGGAATGTTATAAAGTTTCTCGCATGTAAACAATGTAAAATGAAGGTAGAAGAGTAGGAGGAGGGAGCAGGTGTCAGATTTTTGTAATATATTAAATCATTGGCCGTCGTCATTGAACCATCGTCAAATGCAGCTATCCAATGCTTCAAGTGGCTGTTTGTCAGGAAATGTAACTGCCCATAGGCTCGTGCTAATGGTGCATATAATTGAATAGTACGGCAACATTGATAGCCTTCACAATGCAATAAAAAGCTATCCTACACCAGCTTTCCTCACAGCGTTAAAGATGCGGACGACGCTGCGCTGGGTGATTTGAACCGCCTTTTGCACAAGCCTCAATGTAACGTATCAGCCATATACCTTCGAAGGAAAGTGCAAGTAATGTTTCGAACCAACCTTTCTTGGTGCTTTGACAGGAATACTTCGTTTTTGGTGAAGATCAACGAAATAGTCTGTGATGGCATAGTGTCACCGACAAGGTGTGAACAGCAGGCTTCAGCTGTACTGCCTCCAGCTTTCTGCCTTCGACAATGCTTCAGCTTCCTGTGCACTCGTAGCATGCGCCCACGGCCGAACCACAGTGAAAGGCGTAGCGCGCGTGTGTAAGCCAAGCCTTCGAAGACTTTCCGTTCTTACTCTGGCAGTGTTCATAGTAAAATCAACCCACATTGTCTTGCCTACAGTTAAAACCGTGTTTTCACATGCAAAACATGGAAACTGGACGTTAACTGTTGCACATTACTCGAAAACCATCAGAAAATATTTACTCAAAGTAAAAGTTCATGCCTTTAAAGGGTGTAAAGCACTAGTATATGAAGCCTAGTTGAAGAGACATACTACTGAACTTATAAACAAACTTCTTTTAAAGCACAGGGTGTCCCCCAATAAAATGTAGATTTTTTGCGTCGCAAGAATAATCTATGCATCGCCGACTGCTCAGTCTCCGCCCAAATGTAGCGCTAGTTGTCAGAACCAGATGCCAAAGTCTCGGCAATAACCGTTACCTTATTCACAAGTTATAAGCGATTTTCTGAAATTTTCGTCCTGAAATGCATTGAGCTCTATTTTCCCATTGAAATTTTAAGAAAATTACTGATAACTTTTGAATAAGATAACGGTTAGTGCTTAAACTTTGACATCTGGTTCGGACCGCTGGCGCCACATTTTGGCGGAGAATGAGCGTTGGGCGATGCATAGTTTATTTTTGCGGCGAAAAAAACACAATTTTTCGGGGGACACACTGTACTTGGCTAAGACATGCTTCTGAAAAAATTATCATTCCCCTGAAAACAAAAAGATTCAGTGCAATATTTATGCCATTAAACTCGTTTTCAGTTGGGGATGATTTTGTCACTCAAGTAAGTCTTGGATGTAAAAATTGCACTAAAAGATTCTTTTTTTTTTTTTTTTCAGGGGAAAAAGAAGGGGGGGGGGTGTTAAAGTTTTTTTTTTTACTTGTGTCCTATATAATGGCTAAAAAAAACTTTTTTTTGGGGGGGGGGGGGCAGACGTTGTGTTTCTTTATTTTAAAGAAGGCAATGCATGTCGCCTAAGCGAAGTGAATCACATTTTCCGCACTGCACGAAAATGACTAGCCTAAAGCTTAAACATTGTTCGAACATAGTGCTACAGTTGGAATGAGATGAAACATTTTTGGGACTGAATGTAATAATTTCAGAAAGTCAATAAGGAATTTCCGAAAATCTTTGGTGAAACAATTGTGTCCATTGTTTGCAATGGACACTATATTTGACTTCATGCTGGCCATCATTTTGCTTTTAGTTTATTTAAAACTTACTAAGATTGCTCCAAATTTTGATGCGGATATTGCGAAGTGCCGAAAATTTGCCATCGCCTCAACCGCTATTACGTCTTGCCCTAGCCAAAGAAACGGGCCTCCATGTTCTATCACCAGCCAGATAAGACCCACATGGTATTTTGCTTTTATGATAAGCACATTAGAGCAATATACCTAGGGTTCCGTGTTTTCGGAGTTTATTTTCGTCAAATTCGAAGTTCATTTTTTACCGAAGATTCTGAGCTTTTAGTGTTCAGTTTTGTTTGGCTCTCAATTCTTCGAAATTCGGAGTTTAATTTCGCAGCATTTCTTATTAAAAATAAAAAAATAAATAATAACCGCTTGTATCCCTTAAAATAATGCGCTTGTATCCCTTTAAATTTCTTCAGCTGAATTTGGCGTTGGTGCCAGTGCCATTGGCAATACTAATTTCTCCCACGACAAAAGTTGCACAAAAGTGATGCTTCGATAAATGTTGATACCTTAAAATCAGTAAACTCCCGGAGGTAGTCGCTAGGAAGCTCGTAGTCATCCCATCCATTTCCATTAATCTAGCCCACGGCCGCACGAGTGTGAGTGGTTAAGGATGTAATAGGGAAGTTTCAACTGCCCCTCTTCCCTATTTTATATAATCGCCATGGTCCATAGCTTTTGATGCTCTCCTTTCTCTAAATCACAAATCGCATGGCCCAAACTGGAAACCAAAAGACTGGCTTTTGACGTGACCCAAATGTGCAACGAACGACCTGTTGCCCTGAATCAACCTTGACGAGACAAGCGGCCAGACCCCTTTTGACAACGGTCTGAGATTTGGACAATAATTATGGTGTCATTTTTTCACTGAGGGACCCTAAATATACCATAGTTTCTGGACTATAGTCTGCAGACTATAGATAGTCAAAAGTTGAATGTTAGCGCAGTGCAGATTATACATATTCAAAAGTTGAATGTTAGTGCAGTGCAGACTATACAAGGATTTGTTTTTTTTATTGTTTATTATGATGTGGTGTGAAGGATTTTATGCATGACAGCATGTGAATGATGATTGATGTAGGATGCATGCTTTGTGAGCGAATAAAGCGAGCATTTGTCAACGTGTGCTGCGTACGAGAATCGTTTATATGCGAACTAAGTACCGAGTGTGGACTAAGAAAGAACTTTTTTTTTTTTTAACCGAAATTTGCTTTTGCGGAAAATAAACCGGATGTGAACTATAGTCCGGAAACATGGTAGCTAGCTCGTAATCGGACATTAGTGGTATGTTTTTGGGAACACTTGTTCAGTTCACGCTCGCCAATGTTGTGCCGAGGGGAATAGATCTTTTCCCGAATCGAAGCGCCCCTGGTGGCACGAAATGAATTCTGGGTATCAGTTGGCCACTTAGTTTTGGTTTCAGTTTCAGTTTCAGATTTTCTCATGATCATCGTATCTTGACGGAACACACTGCTTGCGTTTTCATTGCTGCGACTTCCTAAAAGTGTACAATACTGTAATTGTTGCCGAAATATACCTAAAAATAAAAAAAAAGAACACTTGCATTGTTTTTGTGGTTCTTGATGTGCCGGATTTTGGGCAAAGGTAGGCAAACATAGAATGATGGATTGCAGCGTCCCTGGTGATGCCTTCGTCGTGCAAACACGTTTGCATGTGCGTGAAGAGAAGTGATGCAGGCTTAGAAGTTCACATGCTTGGCTCCACGAGTACAGACAGTGGCTGTCTGATCAAAACCGAAACCATGCCACTCCGTCCCGTGGCCAACTGGTTCCCAGCGTGCAACGTGCGCAGTGTTGCATGGAGGGATTTTTGAAAGTGACCCATTACCGACGAGCGACACTGCCCCCGTGCAGTTAGGACGAGCCCGAAGGAGGTTGCCGACAGTTGTAGCGCCCGCGCTGCCACGGGGCCCGGACCGAGGCGGGTGCGAGGAGGGATGCAGATGGAGCAGTACCAGGTGGTGAGCTCGGTGGGGGCCAGCTCGTCCCAGGGCCAGTCCCTGGCGGTGGCCACGGCAGACCACCAGCAGCAGGTGGCCGTGATGCAGTCGCTCTCCGGCACCCCCATCACCCACGTCACCACACAGCCGCAGGTGAGGACGCTTCGCTGCCTCTTAGCCCCTTCACGGTCGCGTTTCAGAGTGCAGCTCTTAGGCGCCCGTTTCCAGCTTGAGTGGCATCGCCGTAGCCGTGGGCGTAACCGCGCGTTGCATTATGGGACTTTTCCCATAGTGACATCACGTGTAACGTCACGAGGCTCACTCGTGAAGGTCACGACCTTCATTGTGAAGGTCACGGGAATGTCCCAAACTTCATGAGGCCTTCACGAGAGATGTCACGAGGGTCACTAGGGTCACAAGTGACGTCACGAGGGAGGAGGGGAGGAGGAGGAGGGGCATACCCTCCTCTCTATACCTTCCCCTCCTCCTCCTCAGGAGCTGCGCATTTATTCGTCATTACAGGAAATTGTAAATGTCTTTCATTTTTTTCTTTCCATAAAGTGTTTCCCAGTGGTTGGGTTTTCCAAAGGAACAGTATAAATAAAGGGTCGACGCGCAGTTTTTTTTTTTTTTTTTCTAATGATCCTAGCGGGAGCACATGTAGCGCTTGCAAGACGTTCAGGTTTAGAAGCATCGAGTGAAAATATTAAAGGCGAAAAGTTGTCACCTTTTTTCGATTTGGTTTTATTTTGGCGCATCTGCTTCCGCGACATTCAGTCAGTTTTGGGTTTTGAACCGGAGGTACTTTACGGAGCTTCTCCATCAAAAGGTAAGCTCTCGTCCTGTGAATTCAATTCTGAGAAGCGTTAAAAGTGAATCGAAAGAACCGGCGCTTCGATTGCCACTACCACCGGAGCAGCCTACATGCAAAGCGACCATCTCGTGCATGTCATGCGTGCCAAACGTCTTAATTTGAAAACTATAAACAGTCCCTGCAAAGTCAACCATGGTGCTGCGTGACAAATAGCAACACCTCCCGTGATGTGTTTAGTTTCGCGTTTAGGTGGGCACTTTCAAATGTGCCGTGTACATGCGCGGCGTCAACCGTCGGAAGGTCAGTGGCCCAGAGGCCCGCGGGTCGGTATGTTTTGTCTTACACAAAATACTTACGTGGTGCAACAATATCATTGCCAAAAGTACAGTCAAGGGAATTAACCTCACAACGCGCTCGAGCGTATTAAATAGTTTACTAAATATTGTCGCGAGTATGGCGGAGCCAACAACGCATGTGGCTGCGGTGCGGAAGGACAGGCTTCGAACCCCCGCTCGACCCGGTTCTTTCTTTCACGATTCTGTACTCTTCCAAAAAGTTTCAGCTCGTTCTCGGCTGTCGCCGTGTGTTTCAGTGCGGAACATTCCCACACTTACCGCATGTCGTCCTAGGCATTGTTTTCGAGGTTGCCCTAGAAGTTGTCCTTGAGGTCCTTCTAGACGTCGTCCTCGAGGTCACCCTAGATTTTGGCCCCAGGGTCGTCCTAGAAGTTGTCTTAGACGTCGTTCCTCTAGGCATCATCCTCGAGGTTGTCCTAGTTGCCCTTGAGGTCTTCCTAGACGTCGACCTAGACATGGTCCTTGAGTTCGTCCTAGAAGTCACATCTGAGGTCGTCCTAGACATCATCCTCTAGTAGGCGGCGTCCTCGAGGTTGTCCTAGAAGTCGTCCTTGAGGTCGTCCTAGAAGTCGTCCTTGAGGTCGTCCTAGAAGTCGTCCTTGAGGTCATCCGAGACGTTGTCCTCTAGGCATTGTCCTAGACGTAAAAATAACCGCTTGGCTGGTCCTCCATCTTCATGTGAAGTAGAAGGGTTCTACATTTTTTTACGGTCATAACTCGAACTATGGCCTCTAAGCATTCTAATACCCCTGTTACACGGGCACACTTAACTGCAGTTACGCTAAGCCACAGTTAGCGCACAATACTTGCCAACAACATTCTGCGGCTATGCAGTCAAAGCTATGGGTACTATGGGTGAACGTGCGCTCGAGAATCTTGAGCACCTCTCAAAGCAGTGCACGCGCTTTCTTCCCTTCTTATGAAATAGCTGTCCGAAAGTATAGTGGGGTATCTGTGGTGCTGCATAACAGCAGTTAAAGCTGAGTTAACCGCGGTTAAGTGTGCCGTGTAACAGGGGTATAAGAAAAACAAAGATTACATCGATGCACGTCCAATTTGCCTATTAAAAGCGAAATCAAAGTTTGCGACAAGCCAGTTTTTTTGTGAGTCAGCACAGAAACCAAAGGGTGCCGTCGCACGTCCGGTGGTTCTTTCCAGTTTCTGCGCCGAATCGCAGAAACCTCGGCGTTAGGGATGGGTGAATATTCGGCTATTACGAATAGCCTATCGAATTCTGTTCTGTTCGGCATTTGCTTCGAATCGAATTTAAGTATTTGACAATATCGAATTATTCGACTTTTCCGAATACCCTGGCTTGGTTTTGCGGCCAAGTGGCGCAAGCTTCCGACCATTTCGTGCACCCAAACTCAGTACGCTTGAAATTTACAATTACAATACTTCTAATACCAAATAAGGGCAAATATAAAACTATAGTTGAAACATATCTCGCGGTATTGGTTGCTTGTACTATTCAAACTATTTGATTCAAAATTATTCGGCTGAAATCGCTATTCGCTTCGAATTCGATTCGGACCTAAAATCCTCTAATCGCTTATGCCTACTTGGCGTGTCGCAATCTTGGATCCTGTTTTTATTAGGAAAATTGGAAATGTATCAATCGGCGCGAAGTAGTTTTTTTACAAGATTTGGTTGTCAGAGGAAAAAAGCTATGCTTTTGGCGTTTGGAACGTGTACATCTCGATAAAATAACATATATCTAAATCTAAAATGCACCTACATATATCTTAATTATGGATATAAAGAGGCAAATTTGTAATGCTTCCCGAGGAGCGGGACTTGTTTTCTTACGGTTCTTGAGGTGAAAACAGGTAGAGTCCCAAGTTGTTTCAGAATGCTCGGAGCCCATAGATTGAGTTACGATCGTAAATAGACGAGCGTGGCGTCTCCCGTCCGCTTCAGGTGCTCCAGATGCCCCAGGCCAACGGACAGACGCAGCTGCTGCAGGCAGGGCGGCCAGCAGATCATGGTGCAGACGCTGCCCAACGGACAGACGGCTGCCATACAGATACAGGGTCAGCCGGGACAGCAGATGCCTCAGGTGAGGGACGATCCACAGCCGGGGAACTCCTCCCGGCCTTGGCGTTGATGCACCAAAGCGACGCAGAGGCCTGCGGACCTTGTAAACAATGATGCGCACAGTAGGGAACACTTGGCTCTTAACTCTATGTAGACGGTTGAAACTGGGGAAAAACATTAATTTTAGGCAGGGACGGTCGAGGAAATTCGGGAGCTCGGCGAAGAACCCAGTTTGAGAACCTACGATCTAGAGCACCGCAATGAATTGTAACCTGTAGTAGTAACGTGACAATGCGGTCAGGTTTCCCTGCAAAGATCACTTTGTCTTTTGGTGGGAATGAAACCAGCAGACTCGCTCAGAGTCACTAGTAACGGGCTTGAATCGTGATTTTTCGACGGCCATTGGCGGTGCGTGCTGTCGACGAGGCACTTCTGTAGCTATCGTCATTGTCCTTTGTAGGAGAGATTGAGCAGATGGCGCGGATTCCTCGATCGGTCAGCTCACTTCGAGCGTTGTTTGGGTGTTGCGGCAAAGCCTGTTTCGCGAGCTTCGTTTATTCGGTGGAGCGATGTTTTCAGTAAGACGCTTTATTCTAGCTCGAAGACGCGATATGGCACGTGTAATCGTGCTAAGCAAACACTTATGTTGTCGAAGTGCCAAGAGGTGGGTGATGTTTTCACTACCCCGGTACTAAGGCTCCGGATAATGAAAGTAAAATATCCGGCACTTTAGCGCGATACAACACCTTCGAATGAGATGCGAGTTTTATTATTATTCGAACTAAAAAAAAAGGAATGTCCCATCAAGTTGAAAAAGGGCAATCTAAACTCTAGCACCTCTCACGTGTGAAATAAACTCTCGAATGAAAGTGACTTCAGCGTTCCCTATTGGTCCTATAGGGTTCCGTGAGTGTTGGTCTCTCGTTACTTCAGTTTATTCCTTTTGCATTTTGCGAGCCAGTAAACAAATATGTCTCGGAAACAACTGGCCGGAAGAGGGTGTGGCTGGCTCCCAAAGTTGTTTCAGCTAAACGAATGCTCATTCCCCCTGTCAGCGCAAAACCACCTGTGCAGTCGAGATCCGTAAGATCTATTCTAGAAAGTTGACATTTGAGCAGCCTAGAGATGAGGCACATAGCTATGGGTTACGACCGCTCCTGTGTTTGTCTTTGCAAACCCAAAGAATTGGCGAAATATGCGGCGCACTTCTCGGCGAAATCTTTTTAAATTTGTACTTCCTTATCAAAAATTTAAGAAAACAAAATAACCAATGGTCTTAATTTGTTGGGGCAAGCCCGGCGATTTACGAAGTGATTGAAACTTCGGCTTTTCTGTCTAGTGGAAGTTCGGCATGGCAAACTCTTTGGCCACGGATTAGATGCGGGAGAGTGAATGCGCCACTGCAAAAGAACAACAGTCACTTAGGCTTGATCCGTACGGTATGGTGCAAACACTACCCAGCTACAGTCGAATCTCATTCATTCAAACTCGAGGGGGACCGAAAATTTGTTTGAATAAAGCAAAGTGTGAATTCCCGGGAGTTTTCTCCCATAGAAATGCGTAGGATGGAACCAGCATGTTAGTTTGAATTATCTGCATGTTTGAATTAAGAGTTTGAATTAATGAGGGTCGACTCTACTGCGGAATCGCACTCGGGCAGAAGTGTCGGTATGGGCAAGCTTCATTAGCAACGAGTGTGCAGCACCGAGCAAAGCGACGGTGTGTACATGCACAGCTTAGATGACAGCACGTCCTACACTCTGGTGACTGCTAAACAAACTTTCCTACCTTCGTTGAAGCCAAGCGGCCTTGAAAAGAATTGCTTGTTGCGGAGATCAGTTTTATACACTATCTTTTAGGAATGACCTACGGGGAATTGAATACATTTTGAGGTAAAGCGGTTCAACAGGACCCCAAGTAAAGACGGACAGTGCGCCGTCTGGCAACTGAAAGTTTATTTTGCTCACGCCCTGTGTATACCGTAAAATCCCGGGGAAGCGCCCACCGCACTTTTGCTGACAGCTGGGTTAACCTGGACATGGGCGCTTTTCCGGTCAAGTCGGTAAAAACCAAGATAGAGGCCAATAAAGATCTTTGAAGGCAGGGTGAACAGAATCAGAAAACGCACATTTATTTCCGCGTTATTTATCGATATATTTCAGAAACCCTAAGGGGTTAAGGGGCATAACATCGGTGGTTTTGCTGTAAAATCAGTCCAACAAGAAATCCATACAAAAACTGTCAAACACACCATGAATTATCATAGAACATGTTCAGAAACAAAAAAAGTCGGCTAAAAAGAGGGTTACTTCAATACATTCAATGATACAAAGAACACACTCAAAACTAACTAAGAACTACTAAAACTAAAATTAAAATAAAACTTGCAAAAACAAAATGACAAAGATGAGGGGTAAAAGGGGGGAGGGGGGGAGGAGGGGGGGGGGGGGGGGGGCTAAATTTCAGTTTTAGCTTTGTGGAGCGAGACGACTGCAGTCTGGAAAGCAGAATATACTATTAAAGTGACTATGCATGCTGGTAGCGAATTCCAATCATTTATTGGCAATGCTAAGGGAGAGAGAGTTTTGATATCTCACTCTATGGGGGAATACTGGTAAAACCTTCGGCGTATGTTCGGTACGGGCAGAAATGCGATGCGCTGGCCGAATATGAGGAGATGCCAATGATGAGTCACCGTAGTGAACATCCCAGTCATCGCTGCTGGCTGTCCCATGGGCCGCCCCAACGGGGTGAATGTTTTTGGCTGATGCCGGCGCTTTGGAGGGGGTGGGCACTTGAAAGTATAATTTACGAAATCACCTAGTATGGGAAACGTTAATAGTGGGTGCTCGTACGAAATGGGCACTGCCGCGGTATATTACGGTGAACACATTTGGCTTTCACCCATGCGTGGTTTATATGCGGGGTGTGAGCAAAATAAACTTTGAGTTGCTAGTCACCGCACCGTCTCCTCTTATTTACTTTGTCTCTGTCCCATCGCGCTGCTTTACCCAGAAATGTACGTCGACCGACTAACCTAAACAAACCTTTTAGAAATGAATATAGTTTGTTGCTGCGGAAATTTAGTTGAAGCGTCGTTCGCTCTAGCGGTATTCGGCCCTGTCAGCGCAAAACCACCTGTGCAGTCGAGATCCGTAAGATCTATTCTAGAAAGTTGACATTTGAGCAGCCTAGAGATGAGGCACATAGCTATGGGTTACGACCGCTCCTGTGTTGTCTTGCAAACCCAAAGAATTGGCGAAAATATGCGGCGCACAAATTTGTACTTCCTTATCAAAAATTAAGAAAAACAAAATAACCAATGGTCTTAATTTGTTGGGGCAAGCCCGGCGATTTACGAAGTGATTGAAACTTCGGCTTTTCTGTCTAGTGGAAGTTCGGCATGGCAAACTCTTGGCCACGGATTAGATGCGGGAGAGTGAATGCGCCACTGCAAAAGAACAACAGTCACTTAGGCTTGATCCGTACGGTATGGTGCAAACACTACCCAGCTACAGTCGAATCTCATTAATTCAAACTCGAGGGGGACCGAAAATTTGTTTGAATAAAGCAAAGTGTGAATTACCGGGAGTTTCCTCCCATAGAAATGCGTAGGATGGGACCTGCATGTTAGTTTGAATTATCTGCATGTTTGAATTAAGAGTTTGAATTAATGAGGGTTGACTCTACTGCGGAATCGCACTCGGGCAGAAGTGTCGGTATGGGCAAGCTTCATTAGCAACGATTGTGCAGCACCGAGCAAAGCGACGGTGTGTACATGCACAGCTTAGATGACAGCACGTCCTACACTCTGGTGACTGCTAAACAAACTTTCCTACCTTCGTTGAAGCCAAGCGGCATTGAAAAGAATTGCTTGTTGCGGAGATCAGTTTTATACACTATCTTTTAGGAATGACCTACAAGGAATTGAATACATTTTGAGGTAAAGTGGTACAACAGGACCCCAAGTAAAGACGGACTGTGCGCCGTCTGGCAACTGAAAGTTTATTTTGCTCACGCCCTGTGTATACCGTAAAATCCCGGGGAAGTGCCCACCGCACTTTTGCTGACAGCTGGGTTCACCTGGACATGGGCGCTTTTCCGGTCAAGTCGGTAAAAACCAAGATGGAGGCCAATAAAGATCTTTGAAGGCAGGGTGAACGGAATCAGAAAACGCACATTTATTTCCGCGTGATTTATCGATATATTTCAGAAACCCTAAGGGGTTAAGGGGCATTACGTCGGTGGTTTTGCTGTAAAATCAGTCCAACAAGAAATCCATACAAAAACTGTCAAAAACACCATGAATTATCATAGAACATGTTCAGAAACAAAAAAAGTCGGCTAAAAAGAGGGTTGCTTCAATACATTCAATGATACAAAGAACACACTCAAAACTAACTACGAACTACTACAACTAAAATTAAAATAAACTTGCAAAACAAAATGACAAAGATGAGGGGTAAAAGGGGGGAGGGGGGGAGGAGGGGGGGGGGGGGGGGGCTAAATTTCAGTTTTAGCTTTGTGGAGCGAGACGACTGCAGTCTGGAAAGCAGAATATACTATTAAAGTGACTATGCATGCAGGTAGCGAATTCCAATCATTTATTGACAATACTAAGGGAGAGAGAGTTTTGATATCTCACTCTATGGGGGAATACTGGTAAAACCTTCGGCGTATGTTCGGTACGGGCAGAAATGCGATGCGCTGGCCGAATATGAGGAGATGCCAATGATGAGTCACCGTAGTAAACACCCCAGTCATCGCTGCTGGCTGTCCCATGGGCCGCCCCAACGGGGTGAATGTTTTTGGCTGATGCCGGCGCTTTGGAGGGGGTGGGCACTTGAAAGTATAATTTACGAAATCACCTAGTATGGGAAACGTTAATAGTGGGTGCTCGTACGAAATGGGCACTGCCGCGGTATATTACGGTGAACACATTTGGCTTTCACCCATGCGTGGTTTATATGCGGGGTGTGAGCAAAATAAACTTTGAGTTGCTAGTCACCGCACCGTCTCCTCTTATTTACTTTGTCTCTGTCCCATCGCGCTGCTTTACCCAGAAATGTACGTCGACCGACTAACCTAAACAAACCTTTTAGAAACTGAATATAGTTTGTTGCTGCGGAAATTTAGTTGAAGCGTCGTTCGCTCTAGCGGTATTCGGCCGTATACTAAAAGTGCTAATGTAATAGACTCTCATTCTTCTGACGCCACGAAGCAGCCAATCTTTTGGGGGGCCGCTCTCTTCCGTCATGCACCTGTCGTGTACGTGACCAGCCCTACCCGTCTTTCCTTACAGCTGCAGGTGATTCCCATTGGCCAACTTCAGGGGCAGCAGGGACAACAGGTAATTGGTTCACTCTCACACCTTCCCCGTAATCAGCCACCCGGCAAATTTGTCCGTCCGTCTGTCCACGCATTTCCCCGCCAAATGTAGCGGGGAAGTTGACACCACGCGACAACAGGGTGCTGCGCGACGCCGTGTTGTCGCAGCACCGCGTCGAGCGATGTCGAATTACGTTACTTCTTTTTTTGCCGCTAAATTAAGCGGCGAAATTCGCTTCACGCGACACCGCGACTCGAAACTGTGTCACACTTTTTGGTGTCGCGTGATATCACAATGTTCCCTGCTAAGTATAGCTTGGAAATGAATAAACGAGATGTTCCTCACTCCCCGAAGCGATCGTTGAATGATAAAGGTGGCTGCTTTTTGTTCAGCCTTCTTGTTTCATGAATCGTTCTTTGGGGACCTTGTGGGCCGACGCTGCCGTCTCGTTGGCCGTAGAGCCATGATGGGGTGCTAGACATTCGCCACGCTCGCGTTTTTTAAGTTGTCGCCCGCAATAGAGGATCCCAGGAGGTGGGGAGAGGGAGAGCTTTTAGCCATGGGAAGAGCTGGAATCCTCTGGGCAGTGATTTAGCTGGGAAAGTTTGAGAATTGTTAGTCACTTTGAATAGAAGAAAAAAACCAAAGTTTCTGACAATCTTTTTTTTTTTTTTTTACTTTTGGAACAGAGGCAAGGGAAGTTTTAGGGATTTCTGGGCTTCAGGTTATAGGGAGGAAAGGGAACTGTGCAAGAAACATACTGCAACGTAA
Source organism: Ixodes persulcatus (assembly GCA_013358835.2). Lineage (NCBI taxonomy): Eukaryota > Metazoa > Arthropoda > Arachnida > Ixodida > Ixodidae > Ixodes > Ixodes persulcatus. The sequence goes on along the minus strand of JABSTQ010009812.1, from coordinate 546,135 downwards.
ACATTTTTGACAGGGATCTGTCTGGTTGGGTGGCACTATAGTAATTTTAGGGCTTTGGTGGGAGTGTTTCCTTGGTGGAGTACCTCTCCTCGATGCACCTCAGAGTGCATCCTCTTGCCTTTCACTAATCTGGTGAATTTTATTCCAACCTGCATAAATGCATTCTATTGTACGGCCATTCTATATAGATACCTTGGTTTTGTTGGATTAATATCTCGCTAATTTAGGTAACTTAAAAATTTATTTATTTCGAAATGCTCCGACCTTACAAAAGGTCATAGTAAAAGGAGAGAAAAACGAGCATTGCATACGGTAAAGACAAAAAAACAGAAGGAACACACTTTATTGTGAAAACACTAACAATTGACTGAAAAAGTTGAGGCAAACGTGTCTAATATTGACAAAAACTAAACAGAAAAACAGGTTAATATATTTCCACAATAAATGGTGTAGTACATTTGAGAGATCTGCGGACGGCAGGTTTTATTTCCGAATTCTATACTCTGCTAAATTTTGGAAAAATGTGAGCGTTTTCATTTTTTTCATTTTACGGATTTGCAGCTAAACGCTGCTGCCTCGTGCAAACTTTTGACTCGGTTACCTGGTTTGAGTGTTTTTGCCAGCGGCTATTTATTTTTAAATATAGACACATTCGACGGAAGTCTGTCCAGTTGGGTTAAAATTATGATAAAATTTTATTAGTTAAGGTACTATAAAATGTTAAGTTGTGATCACTTTTGTTTCTGTCTCCGTACGCTTTTTCTTTCAAGTTTCCTTCCCAGTCTTGGAATTTTAACATCATGGTCAACATACACCAACCAGCTCGCCTGCACCTTGACAATTGTTTCGATAAAATCGTGACAAGTATTATAAAACTGATAAGTATGATAAATTAAAAAGTCATCATAAATATATGTTAATTGTGATAAGTTACAGTAAAATCATGTTAGTTTTATAAAATTATGTTAATTAGAATCAGTTATCATAAAGTATGCTGATAGCGATAAGTTATCATGCAGTTACTGTAAGTTATTATAAACTATGATAAGTTACAATAAAGTGACGATAAATGATGTGTGCTTCCACCCTGTGTCCAGATCATCATCCAGCAGCCGCAGCAGGGCCAGATTCTGCAGACGTCGGACGGTCAGACTCTGGTCTACCAGCCGGTCACCGTGGATGGAAGCAACTTTGTGCAGGGACACGGAGGTGCGTCTACGATGGCCTAATTTTTCGCCCCCGGGAGCCATTTAATCTTCGTAACGTCGCCAGCTCTACCGTAACCCTTTGATTGCCAGGTGCAAATTTCAGTCCCAATAACACGTTATCGAGCTTTATAAAATATATTTGCTTATCAAATACAAATTTATTTATGGGCACGCAACGTTAATTAATGTCCGCATGCCTCCAACCTGGGATGGCTTTCTCGGCTGATGCCATACTTTTGGAGAAACGGTACTACGCAAAATAATACCTCGGCCTTGCAACCCGGGGGCGCTCTTTTTGGGTCGACCTCACATTTTCTTTGCTTGTAACCGTAAGTTTCTCGTTTTCGTAGTCATTGGGCTCGGGGTTTGTTAGTAATTTGTAGATCTCTGTCATTGCGTTAAAGTCCGAGGACGAATGGGAAAGATTCCCCATTCTGGAACAACGAAGGAGCAAACCGAAACTGAAGTCACCTAAACAAAAATTTCTACTTGCCAAAAACGGGTCACACCACGAGAGAAAAACAAATTGAGCCACATAATGAGTATATTGACACGGAGAAGAGGAAGAGCGCAATGGGCCAGCGGCCAGCAGCGCGTTCTGGTTCGCACACTGGCCGGCGGTCAGATTAAAACCCAACGTTGAACGAACCCGTTGGCTTCGCTCCTTAATGGAAGGCTTTATATCGACGTAACATCTTGGTGGAGGTGCGGGGTAGGCTATGTGCCTGTCTCGGTGTCCTTCCCATCGTTGGCACTCTTCCTGTAGCTTTGCGACGGTAGTAGGGTTTCGCGAGACTAGCACTACAAATATATCCTCGGCGATTCCCTTCATGGTGTTCCCTACCTTTTCCTTCTCGAGCACGGCGGGCGGAGATAGTAGACGATTGCTTCGAAGGATTGCTTCAAATCTTTCAGTGTTTCCAAGAATGTTTAAGACACGTAAAGAAAGGCGCCTCGCCACTACCCACACAGTAGAAACGACACTATTATGTCGTCGTAACCATGACCCACACGGTCCGGCTCTTCTGTTTGCCTTTCCTAGACACCTCCCCGCCCATACATTGCATTCCTTGCACGATGATCCCATAGCTGGACATACGGGATTCTTCAAAACGTACGCACGTGTCCGAAACACTTTTTACTGGCAGGGTACGTACCGCGATATGTTCAAATACGCCACGTCATACCTTCGGCGTCGACTCCGAAAACGTCCTACAACCGCACCTGCGGGACTGTTGCATCCCCTCAACCCCATTACCCGTTTGAACGTGTGAGAATTGACCTCCTTGGTCCTCTTCCTGTCATCCAGTCAGGAAACCGGCGGATTGTTGTCGTAATGGACCACTATGTCGGGACTTCACCTCCGTCTTCCGCCAACGCCGACGACGTTGCCACATTTTTTTTAAGGGGGTACACTACCCAAAAATATTAATATTTTAATCACTTTTCTGGTTTAAATGACATTTACAGGGCTTGTCTTTGTTGATGTTGAGAACATTTGGCCCAAATTTTGTTAACCTGGGTGAAGTACAAAGAAACTTGGAAATATTCAAAGATGAAAGTGGCCGTGTCTGCGTAGGAAAACTATCGTTTTAAATTTACTTATACATTTGTCGTTTTCATGTGTTATATTGCTTTAGGCCAGTTCAGAGCAGATAACTATGGAGCTATATTTCTATTTTATACCATCTTTTATGACAAAAAAGCCACATAAACACGAATAATGTTTTTAGGATTTCCATCCTTTGTCCATAAGTTTAGTTTTTGAGCATGAAAATTGACAAAAATAAAAAATACAAGCTCATAGTTATCTTCCTCTTAAAATTTCACCCCAGAAAATCTCATAAAAATTAATCCAAGTTACGTAATAACAAAACAATAGTTTTCCTAAAGTGAAATTTATACCAAAAAAAGGGAATGGACAAAAACGCGTTCAAAGTGCTTAAAACCTCTACCTTTTCTTTAGCATCGGTGGACCGAAAATAATTTATAAAAAATTAACTATGCAGTGTAAACTAATGAAACTTCCTGGGAATACTCTCCCGATGTTTGGTGGATGTAAATATGACATTTTTCAAAATTCACTTTTTTTTGCAGAAATAGATTTTTTTGGGTAGTGTCCCCCCTTAAAGCGGGTATCTTTGCACCACGGACCTCCTCGACGTATTATTAGTGACGGAGGCACAGTTTTCCTCTCCCAAGCTGTCCGACGGCTCTTACGACTCTGTGGAAAGGTACATAGCCCAATTGCAGCTTACCCTCCCCAGTCCGACAGCACGGCAGAACACTTTCATCGAACCATAGTTGAGATGATATCAAGGTACGTTCGGTCAGATCGTCGGCACTGGGATGGCGTCCATCCACGACACAGGTGGCTACACTCCACTCTTTATTCTACGCGATCAATCCCCAACGACGCTTCTCGACACCCTACTTCCTTAAAACCGTCGCGACGATCGCCTGGACGACACCATGGCACACCTCGTCTGCCGTGCCAAAGAGGTGCGACGACTCGTCCGCTTACGCACGAGGGCCTCGCAACGGCCTTGACGCCGGTGGTACAGTGAAACTCGTCGAGCCGCGTCCTACGCCGTCGGTGATCTTGTTCAGTCGTTGATGCCGCGTTGGCAACGACGAGGCAAGGCCGCCGAGTTGCTCAGTCTTTTACGTCTGCCCATTCCGCATCCCTGCCAAGTTGTCGGACCTCGCCCATATCAGCGACGCCCCGCTTCGACGGACGCTGTCTGCGTCATGCACATCAAACTCTACCGACACCCATCCACACTAGCCAACAGAGCCATGTGACTTTACGCCTCTCCCACCGACCCATGCGGTCGAGAAGACTGCAAAGCCACTGGGGGGGGTAGTGATACGGAAAAGAGGAAGAACACGACGGGCTGGCGGTCGGATTAAAACCCAACATCGAACCGCCCCGTTGGCTTTGCTCCTTAGTGCGCAACTTTATGTTGATGTAACAATATACACGAGTGTGGCAGGGGATGAGACTGAAAGTGCACTCAAAGGGTTAAAAAAACACTTTCGGGAAATTTTTTTCGAGCGTCTGGATACAAAACTCGCGTTGGATATGAATTTTCCCCAAGAAGAAGAAATGTCTCGGCAAAACATTACACCGCGAGACACCTGTTTGCAAAACCGAATTGAACTTCTACTTTGAGGGCGATGTCTCGAAATAGAAGTTAGATTTGGTTTTACTCCTAAATAGAAATGTGTCTCACTGCGTAAATATTGCGCCAAGGCGTATCTTTACAGTGAAGCTGTTTATGGCTAGGGTTCCGTGCATTTTTCGTGTGCGCCAACAAAACCTCGGGCCATGTCTACGCTCGCACCGCCCTCTCTTTGTCGTTGTTCCAAGTGCTTGCATTCCTAGTTTCCTTTCCTTCCCCGGAGTGGCGGTGCTGTCACTCGTGTCTAGTTTGCTCTGGTTCCTTGGGGCGCCAATAGTCCTTGACATGTGTGTATGTACCTCTCGTCACGATGACCACCGATCAAGACAATAAACGTGTTCATACCTCTGTTCAAAATTCTGTGTCACGTCTTTGTCGTGTGGTAAACAGCTTCGCTGGTCATCCCCCTTTGCAGAGTAGAATGGATAGTGATTTTTTTAATTTCTTTTAAGGGGGAGGGGGGGGGGGTAATTTTTGGTCACGCATGACCTATCCAGTTACCTAAAAGAACTGTCTTTAGGAAGTTCAGTTATTCCTGAACCCCTCTGTAGGCACGCAATGGAGGGTGCCTGATGTGTTTGTCCGCTTTCAGGCATCATCCAGATTCCAGCAGCGCCGTCTGCCACCCAGCAGGTGGTGCAGACGACGCAGGGCGGTCAGCAGATCACGCTGCCCTCCTCCGTCGGCGGCGGAAACATTGTCATGGTGAGTGACAGGAAAACAAACCGCGAACGCGGTTCCGCTTTTTCGTTTTTGGTTTGGAATGTGTACTACATACAGTGCAATTCACTTATAACAATAATGAGAAAACCCCGAAATTCAGTCGTCATAACCGATTATCGTTGTATCCGGACTAGAAGCTGGGCAAAACGTCGACTTCATTTTTCATTCCGGGAAATTCTAACGTGCCAAACGTCGGAATGTCGCGACCATTTGAACGGACGGAGGGGGGCGCGACACATTTACAGAGAGGTCTATCGCACACTACGTGCAACTTCGACCGCACGCCCCCATCGAGGCTACGTCCCAAACTCGGATGCAAAAGCCCTCAGAGCCGGCCACATTGGGAGAGTGCAATGCCTAAAGGGAGCGCGCCGATCCTCCTTGGCAGCCACACAAATGACGGCGTCTGCATTACGTATGTCCGCTCGGGCCTCTTCGAATGCATTCGCAGCTTCTCGGCCACGTCTGCGCCTTCCCGCATTTCTCCATCTCGATCCAGAGTAAAGGTTTGGCACCTTGACACCTAGGAGCTAATCCCTGTCCAACGTTGTTTCGCACGTGTTCTCACCTCGTGTCCCCTGCAAGTGTAAGTGGCAATGACGGTGACGTACCACCATGTTTTTCGTTTATCCGTGCCGGAATATACCTCTACTAGGGGTGTGCGTGTTCGGCGGTCCAAAAAAATCGCTATGGGACGACATTCACCGGTGCCACTAAGGGATAAAATCTATGTGACAAGTATCTTTTGCTCGTCTTATTATCGGATAGCTCTTCGCTCATTGACGCAGATCAAGTAGGCGTAGCGAGATTGAGACAATCGCGACTGGTTCCGCCAGCGCATGGAGGGGACGAGTTTTCGATTTCCGAATCTCGCGTAAAAAAGTTAGTGCTGACTGCGTCCCCGGATACTTCGTATACCGCCGTCCTCGGGAATGCCGACATTGATTAGAAACTTAGGTTGGCCGCTACACGCGACGTCTATGGGAAGTGTTTTTGCTAGGAGTCGCGCGCTCGCGATAAATGCTCGGCATTTAACCCTCGTCGTTCTCCCCAGGTGGTGCCGAACAATGCGGTGTCGGGGAACGCGGGAGGCGGTGCCGGTGGGGCGGCCACGCTGCAGACGGTGCAGCGCATCCCGATTCCCGGCGCGGGGGGCACCGCCGCCGCGGCGCCGGCGGACATAGCGGAGGAAGAGCCGCTCTACGTCAACGCCAAGCAGTACCACCGCATCCTCAAGAGGAGGCAGGCACGGGCCAGACTGGAGGCGGAGGGACGCATCCCCAAAGAGCGCAGGGTGAGTGCGGCCCCCACCTTGGCCCAGATAAGGATGAACCTTCGTTTGCAGGTTACCTCTTGTCCGTCCAGTATGTGTCATGTGTTTTTAGTGTCTTTTGAGGTGAGGCTTTTTTGTGTTATTATGTTGCACGGTGCGTGCCTGTAGGTACCTTTTTGTGCCCCAAGTTTATCGATTTACTCATTTGTTGATACCGTAGGTGGGCTGAATTCATAAACAGGTGCGGGCAATGAATGTCGCACTCGTGAGCATTCGTACGCAGCACGCAGAAGGTAGTTTGCTCACGCAACGCAAAAAGTATGCATTGTATCATTCTGTGAGATGCAAAATAATGGTGCCTACAAACGTAAATGTACCATAAAATAACGTGTCATAGATGACTGTCATTGATGAGAGGTTATTATGTAGCGCATTTATGTTTCTATGCACCATTATTTCGTGTCTTATAGCGCGGCATAATGTTGTTTTTTGTGTTATGTAAGCATCCTATCTTGCGCACGCTGTGTACAAATGCTCATGCGTACACACGACAAGGTACCTACTATCAGCGACAGGTTAAAAGTAAAGTGGAAGCTCCTCCCCCTTCTTCCACTGAAGCAGAGCGGATATTGGAAAGGTCGCCTCCTCTCCAGCGTCTGCTCTGCTAAAGTGGACAGGGATGGGAGGAGTTTCCCCCCGAGCACTTAACCTGTCACCGACTATAGGCACGCGTAGGTCTTTATAAAAACGACTGCCCATCCGCAGTCAACGGAAAGGTACGCTCGATGCGTCGGCGCTCATTTTTGCCATTGCTCGACTCTAGCTACGTTCGTGTAACGAGTGTGGACTTCTTCGAAAGAGTAGCCGTTTGGAGGCCGGTTTCTTGCGGTGCGAACCACTCTCTCGTTCGCATTGCCGGTAGACCTGACCGGCAGCTGCAAAAGGCGAGATTGATGTAGCGAAGGCACTGGGGCTTATGGGCAGCGAGGGAAAAACAGATATTGGGAAGGTAGAGATAGCCGAGTAGAGGTTATCTGATTGGTTGGGTAGGTTTGAGGGAAGGGCAGATATTTTCCTACCCTTCCTTCAATCCGTGAGACGGAGGTGCACGCACCCAGTTAGGAAAAAGCGCTTCCGTTCCGCGGATCAGAATTTTTGGCACGATCACCGTCGAGAGACTTCGCCTTAATGTTTGGTATATTTGGTAGAGCCTAACTGCAGAAATTAGACTTTTAGTAGATGAATTTGAGTCTCCGGTAATGAAATGATGCACACACAAAGCTGCCAGTAAAGTATCTTTTATTGTTATCGGAATACAAAAGCAATCTACTGAAACTCTCTCTTGTAACGAAACGCTGACTACCGTAAAATCCCGTAAGGGCGCCCACCCAAAATGAAGCGATAAATGGTGAAAAACATGGGGTGGGCTATCTTTGGGGATGCCGCAGCGAAACTTTATCAAAAATTAATGATAAGCGCCGGGACACTTGCTACAAACCACGTGACCCGGGAACTGATACCACAGATCGCGGACACAGCAAATTCGCTTTTCACGATGCGATAAACACGCGGGAATTCGCTACAAACTCCTGTGTCACGGGAAAGGGTACCGCAAGTGGCCGACGCAGCAGATTCGCGTTTCACGGTTCAAAGGACTCGCGGAAACCCGCCGAGAACTCGCATCTCCCAGGAATGGACTACCGCAGTTCGCGGACGCAGCAAATTCAAGTTTCATGGTGCAATAAAGACGCGGGAACCCGCTACAATCTTGCTGTCATGGAAACCGATATCGCGCGTGCAGATCGCGGTCAAAAACACGCGAATGCGCTACAAACTCTCATGTCGCGGAAACAAATACCGCAGATCGCGGACGCAACAGAATCTCATTTCACGATGCAATATACACGCGGGAGAAACTCGCGTGTGTTACTTACAGCTAAAAATCGATATCGCGGACAAAAACACGGGAATCCGCTACGAACTCAGGAACGGAGACCGCAAATCGCGAACGCAGCAGATTCGCATTTCACGATGCAATATACACGCGGGAACAACTCGCGTGTTACGGGAGCCGATATCACGCGCAGATCGCAGACAAAAACGTGGGAACCCGCTATGAACTCGCTTCTTGGACACACCGGTACCTCCGATCGCGCCACTGGTGCGCGATTCCCGTCGGACATCGCTTGACGTCCAACGGGAATTGGGGGGGGGGGGGGGGGGGGCGATGTTTCGGAATTTTTAAGTTACAGATATTTCACCAGAAAAACGGGATGGGCGATCTCTCGGGGGAGGGTGCCCTTACGGGATTTTACGGTAGGTGGTGCGAGCCATTGTCCAGATTAACCCTTTCACAGTCGTCGTTGTACAGACACAACGGCAATCAAGCATTTCCAAGTTCTCGCACAGACGCGAAATCAGTGACTTTGGAAGGTGCCGCTCTTGATCACGTCCTTGGCGGACTGTCGTCGTTTTATTTATGCCGCGTTTTGCTTTGCTGGGGCCGTTTATAGTTGCGAAATCAGCATCTCCGTGCTGGCGATAGCCTCGAGATTGCCGCTTTACGTGTCGCCCGCTCCCTTGGTAGTGGCCATAGGAGGCTTTTGGCTTTTGGGATTCGGACTTTCGATGCTTCTCGGAATCGAATTCAGAGGACGAGGACTCCTCGTCCAACGGGGGAACTCCGTAAAGTAGTACCTCCAGTACGGAGTCTAAAACCGCCGACGCGTTCTGGAAGTCGACACGCCAAAACAAAACCGTGCAGAAGAAAGGAGATGACTTTTCGCCCCCAATATTACCGTTGGCTGCTTCTCTATCTAAGCAGCTTGCAAGCACCAGTGCATGCTTGCGTCGCATAATTAAAAATAAACACGCGCATCGACTTATTCTTTATATTATCCAGTCGGAAAGGAAGCTCTATCGTAGGAGGGTTAAAGGGAGACTAAAGAGGTCCTTGAATTGGACTAAAAGTTTTAATGTAGGCACCTTAAAATGTATGTCTTATTTTTTCTTTTGATCTTATTAGCAGGAGCGTCGTAATCGCCAATTAAAATTTCTACTTGGCCCCACCCGTTGCTGCGCGCCAAGCGCGGGGGTACGAAAGTGGAGAGATAAACTAACAAAAGTGACGTCAAGGGCGGAGTCAGATTATCCTCGCTCATAACTAAGCTGGCGCGGAGATGCCGACGACGACATCACGACGCCTTGGACAGATAATGGCCTGCAGAGAGGCGTGCCGCACAGCCTGCATCAAACGCTGCGCATATTTTTCGATATAACTGCGGTTTATGTTTGCTTCTGCCCAAGATAGGTGCGATAAGTGAATTCATGGGACGAAAAGCTATAGAAGTTTACTTCTAACAAGGATTTCTTGAAAAGTACTTCACTTTCCCTTTAGCGGGTCTGGCTAGAGTGACCGAGTAAGCAACGCTTCTGAGTCGCGACACCTCAACCGTCTCGTTCGGTACCATTGCTGCCAGTTATCTGAAGCCTTGTTGGAAATTGCAGGAAACACATTTACGTCCTTCAGAAATGTTCAAACTGTCCGCAACAGAATGATACGACATCACTCGAGCTTCGGGACTGGTCCAAAGTTCCGGAATTCGCGTGTCGGAATCCCAACCATCGCCAACGAACCTCTCTCCGACGTGCGCGCGATGCTCGACGCTCCTGGCTTAGAGATTGGGTGCTACCAATACAGATCCGCCACCTTGTATGTTGTGCACGAGCATCGTTTACCTAGCCCTTTTTGCGGGAAAGAGCTTTCTTCGCTTTGCGCGTGCCAACTTGTTTTAGACCGAGCCGTTCGGCCTCCTCAAATCTTAACACAAAGCGACTTGGGCGACTATATTGACGAAAACAAGAGGAGAAAGACACTGTTTGATCGCGTGGAAGGAACGAAGCAACGACGATCGTGGCATTGTCACTTCGTGAGCCTATCTATATAAATTTGTAGCGACTGGCAACAAGGCGCCGAAGAAAAAGACAAGCTGGCGCGTGAAAAGCGGCTTGGGGTTCCAGCTGCTGGTTCGACAGACTCCAGCACCCGCCGGCGCAGTTACAAAAGCCTCAGATTTCTAATTATGTAAATATTGTAAAATAAATTAGTTGAAAGATCGTAACCCCTTCAAATTGAATGCTTTGTCGTTTATTTTATCACAAATAGTTTTCGTCTGTGCGGTGACGGCTGTCACCTTTTATCAAAACGGCGTTTTTCGTGTCGGGCGCTTGTACCGCAGCGACGTGGGGTCTGTTTGAAAGTGTACCAAGGTTTGTGGGAGGGGTTTGCACGATTTGGGGGATAACGACTCGGTGGACTGCCTCGAACATGAACCAGATTTGGTCGTCCTGAAGCTATGCGACTAGAAATCCCGAACATGCTACGAAGGTACCCAAATACCGCGGTAATCGAGTCGAATGAGCCTCGCAAAGGCGTCGCGTTCTAGCTACTCATTCTCGAACCCAGACGTCTCTATAAGCGGTAGAAGTTGGAGTGCCCCTGCTCTGCACTATACGAGGTGATGGTGGTGCACACAAGATGATCGGCGAATGGAATGTCGATGGCATAGCCCTAGCGAAATCGAGGACTTTTAGTCGATTATTTTTGCGCACTAATAACCCGATAACGATGCGACGCGTGCAAAAACGCACAGGGAGAGTGTCGGAATACAAAAATGAGCCACTAAAAGTCCCCGTTAACCATTTGGCGGTTGAGTCTTTTTCTTGGGAGTTTTTCAGTGGTCAGTTTTTGTATCCAAAGGAATTGCATAAAGAGACGGTAATTGCGCAGGTTTTTTTCTTAATTGTCTAGCGGGAGCGCATGCAGCGCTTGCGAGCTGTTCGGGGTCAGAAGTGTCGCGTGGAAATGTGGCAGGCAAAAAGTTGTCGTCTTTATTCCATTCGGTTTCCTTTTGGCACGCCTGCTTTCGCGATGTCCCGGCAGTTTATGATTATGAACTGGAGGTACTTTATGGAGCTTCTCCTTGGGATGGTAAGCTCTTATCCTCTGAATTTGATTCTGCGAAGTGCTAAAAGTCTGTGGCGGAAGAACCGGCGCTCAAATTGCCAGTACCGCCAGAGCAGCCGAGATGCAAAGCAACCACCTTAGACGTATCACCTGTGCGGAGCATCTTATTTCAAAACTATAAATAGCCCCAGAAAAGCGAAACACTGCGCGAATATAACATTATAGTTCGCAAAAGACAACAAGTAGCGACACCTCCCGCGGTGCGCGTGGTTTCATATTTAGGCGGGCACTTCCAAATGCGTAATGGCTGCTGTGGGTGTGCGGCGACGACCGTCAAACAGTTAAATAAAAGACTGGCTGGGTGGTGCAACTCGTTGTCCGGTGTAAAGGGATACTACAACGAAATTTCGGCGCTTATTTTTTGGTCTATATGCGTACAAAGGAGCAGTATCGCATCGGACACACCAATATCCTGTTAAAAAAAACACGAAAAGGAATTTTAAACCGAATTAAACGATTAGCAAAGAGCACCTGGTGGATGTCTCTAACGCCTCGTTTGTAATGCCCATCTAGGAACCTTGACAGGTAGTGACGATAACTGTCTGTCCTCCGGCCACCACAAGAGAAAAGGGGAAGGAGGAGCTCCCCTCCCCCCGAGAATCTTTTTTGTGTGTCCCAGAAGTCGCTATTGTCCCTCTACAAGATTACAGAAGATTAACCCGTTACTCAAAATTCGTACAAAAGCAGCCGCTTTGGTGGCTGGAACGACTACGACATCCTCTCGACGTCAGCCTCGCCGCAGCTTTGCTCGCCCAAGACGAAATATGTCACGTGCTCTTCGCTGGCTGCTTTCCGAGCACTTGCCAGGGTGGGCCGTTTATTATTTCAAATTTCGTCGAAGTATCCCTTTAAAGCATTTAGCGGGACCCACCAGTCTCGATCATAGAGTGACACCCAGTCCAGTTTGTGGGTCGTTTGAAACAGAATGAACTGGTGAGCTAGTTGGTTACACGTATCGAAATAAACGCGCCACAAAAGGAGAAGAGTCAGTAGAAGGCGCGACGATCGATGACCGACGTTTAACGGAGTCGTCCATTAAACGTCCGTCGTCGGTCGGCGCTCGTCTTCGTTTCCTCGTCCTTTTGTGCCGCATTAACTTTGACGCGTCATTCGAAACGCTGGCCTGAGTGGCAACACAAGTTGCCACCCGATTCGAAGGGTTCGGCCGTGCGCGTCGGTCCGGGCCACGGAGTGACGCCCGGTCCGGCCGGCGCATCCTTCCCCTCCCGCAGAAGTACCTGCACGAGTCGCGGCACCGGCACGCCATGAACCGGATCAGGGGAGAGGGCGGCCGCTTCCACTCGGGCAGTTCGCGCAAGGACAACGGCGTGGGATCGCCGGGTGACGGGAACAGCAACCACAACTCGGCCGACGGGTCCCAGCAGGACGACGTCTCCAACGGACTCCACGCCATGGAGGTGAGCCTTCCGGGCGTGGGGAAAACTGGCGCCCGAAACACGCGTCGCCGACCAGCATGGTTGGCGTCCACTTCCGCCCGTCCGGGGGGCAAAGACGCGAGCCGAACACGGTGAATTGTAGGCGGCGACGTCGGTGGTCTCGAGAGAAGAAACGAGCAGGAAAGCGATGGAAAAGTGGAAAAGGAAAGCGAACGAAAATTCGGGCACGTTTGTTTCGCCGCGACGAATTGAGCCGTTTGAGCGCTCGTCCACTTAATTCCTATTTGTACGAAGTGCAACTGTAGAGTTAATCTAATAATTTCGAGGGAAAGGTCCCACTCATTGGGGCCGCTTGGGAACGTCGGGGCACAGACGCGAACGTGGGCGGTCCTAGTAGGGGTTCCCGTGGTCCCGATGGGCCTGTATCGCTGGCGGCGCCTTAATGCGCCGACAGAAGTGGCAAAACATCACCCGTAAGGTCTCTGCCTCGTTCTTTTCTAGCTTACTTTGCGGAAAAAACACCACAATCGCGCGTTGTATGAACCTACATAAAGTCGACAAGCGCTCGAACGACTTCGACTTGTGGCGGAAAAACGAGCACGCCTAACCTTTTGTCTGCTTTCTTTCTCCGCTCTTCCGTCACTGTCTTTCTCGTTCTTTCTCTCGGGACCGGGATTTGCCGCGTTCTGCTCCTGTCTTCACCCCCCACCCCCATGTGCGACGTTCATGTTTTCGTGTTTGGTTGCTTCATTGTGCATACTAAAGCGTTGCCAGCAACATGCGCCTACTGAGACTGCCGACGTCCGTGTCTATGAACCGCCGTTTCGAAGTGACCGAAAGAACGAGAAAAATTGCGTCGTAACGTAGGTCCTCTCGCTATATCATTCGTCGAACATTGTCATAGCCAGGTTGACAATTCTTAGTCCCTCGCTTCATGCCTGTCTAGGTTTGAGTGCTCTGTCATGACTATCGCATGTGGTCAATGTTAGTTTTATCATTCTCGGTATTATTTTGCACCGCGCAAATGCGCCAAAGTTTTCAAGCGCTTCGATTAATGCCTGTGAGGTTGCTCGGTCACAAATTTTGCGTTATGTCATATTACAGCGGAGCTGTTAAGGGCTAGTTTCCCCAGTATCGTGTCCGTGAACGAACAAATGTCGACACAAAACTCCAGACAGCTACCGCCATCTATGAGCGACAGCGGCAACCAGATAACCGGTTGTCTGGTTGCCGCCGTCGTTCATAGATGGTAACAACCTTTCCAGCCTTTCCACTCTGGTTTTCACCAGAGTGGAAAGGCTGAATTTCTCTAGGCGTCGTCCTAGAAGTCGTCCTTGAGGTTGTCTTAGACATTGTCCTTGAGGTCATCCTAGACGTCGTCTTTGAGGTTGTCCTTGAACTCGTCCGAGAGGTTGTTCTCGAGGTCGTCCTAGAAGTCATCTTTGAGGTCGTCTTAGAAGTCGTCCTTGAGGTCGTCCTAGACGTTGTCCTCGAGGTCGTCCTAGAAATCGTCCTTGAGGTTGTCCTAGACGTCGTCCCTGAGGTCGTCCTAGGCATGGTTCTCTAAATGTTGTCGTCGAAGTCGTCCTAGACGTTGTCCTTGAGGTCGTCCTAGATGTCGTCCTCTATGCGTCGTCCTCTATGCGTCGTCCTTCAGGTCATCCAAGAAGTTGTCCTTGAGGTCGTCTTGGACGTCGTCCTCTATGCGTCGTCCTTCAGGTCGTCCAAGAAGTCGTCCTTGAGGTCGTCTTAGACGTCGTCGTCTAGGCATCATCCTAGACATCGTAAAGAAACAGCTTCAACCCTAGAGACTGCAACAGATCCCTAACCCGGCCTCTTAGCCAAAAAGTTTGAAAACCCCCTACTCTAGAATATTGCGTAAACTCCATGGTCCACGCATCGAAAGTGGTTTCAAAGCGACAACAAACGATGTCGCAAAAGCCGGAATGTCGCGCTCTCGGATGTCGCGATCCTCCGGGTCTCCGATGTTGCAATCCTCCGATCCGACGGCGGGAGTTGGGATGCTGCGTGCCAACTCCCGTCTTCGAAGCTTTTGTGGACGGTCGGGCAGGATCGCGACTAGCGATGGCACGGCACAGGTACGACTTTGTCGGGCGGAAATCAGGGGACCACTTTTGAGGATGACACACCGGTGGGAGACGCATTGCAGGCACCATAGTAAAACTGCAAAGAGACACCAAACTCCTAGAAAACACTTTTTTAATGCCCGAACCGCCTTTTGACGGAACCCCGCGATCCCCAAATTTTCTCCGTCCATTTATCCGTGCTTGTCAACTTTATTGTAACGACCGTCGTAGCGAGCGTCATGAACGATCGACACGCTAGGAGGGAGGAACAAACAATTTTTATTCGAATGCAATAAAAAAAATTAAAATACAGCAAAATAAAAAACTAAATACATAAAATAATAGAAATAAAATGCTAAAGTTTAAGATAAAAAGAATGAAAGTAGATAATAAGAATAACACAAAAATCGAGCAAAACCAGACACATACAGTGTTTTGCGGGAGAACCCATTCTGCTCTACCTGGTCTTTGGCGGCACGATCGAGCCCGCTTAAGTTTTTGATGCGATGCACGACGCCAACATTCTTGCGCAAAACGAAGCTAGAAAAACGCTAGACACGGACTTTGGCTCCAGTCTTTACCTTCTGACGCACATTGTTTCTTGCCCCGCAGAACCAGTCGTCCAAGTACACGTTCACGGTGCAAAACGGCCTCATCAACGTCATGGCGCCGGAGATGATGGTGGCTGGGGGCGACTCCAACTGAACCCCCCGCCCTCCTCCTCCGTCACCCTCACCCGACCATGTACATACCACGGGCGCGAGGCCCCCCTCCCACGGCGGACGCGCGTCGGAGACGGCAGTTACGGCGCGGCTAGGGGTGTGTGCATACCTAAAACGGTATTCGGACCCGAATTTACTCCGTATTTGAATCGGAACGTGCCTAAAGAATATTCGGATGTCTAGAAACCGTTGGGATATTGACCGAAGCGCGTTTGAATTTGTGTTTCGATGCAGTCTACCGTAATGTCCCGAGAGATGGCCCACCTTTGATTGGAGGCGAGTTGGGAGAAAATGAGGTGTAAACGCACTTTCGATGTGCGATAAAAAGAAAAGTAGAAAGAATGCTTGTTTTAGATTTTGCGACCTGCGAAAGTTGAGTTGGCAGGGAGGGGCGACGAACCAAAGACGACTCATTCCCAGTCAGCAATGTTTGCGCATCTCTTGCCGTGGGTGAGTAACGCCATTTCTGCCACGGTCACCGTTGCAATTACTGGAAGTGGGCTCTGTCTTTTGGTGTTTCTGAAAGAATAGCAATGCCTGTCACAAATAGAGGGTGGGTTATCTTTCGGAGATACCACGGTAGGTGTATTCGAATCAGTATTCGAATGCAGTCCAGGCATATTCTAATTTGGATTCAAATACAGATCCAGAGTATATATCATTTGCGTATATTTGGATTGAATGTACCTAAAGAATATTAGAATTTAGCGG
Source organism: Ixodes persulcatus (assembly GCA_013358835.2). Taxonomy (NCBI): domain Eukaryota; kingdom Metazoa; phylum Arthropoda; class Arachnida; order Ixodida; family Ixodidae; genus Ixodes; species Ixodes persulcatus. Next base: position 529,803 of record JABSTQ010009812.1, on the reverse strand, counting down.
AAGTCAGGTGAATGGTCCTTTCCTTTGTCGTACGTTATGCCATTGTTACTTTTTTGTGTGCCTCAAAGTTTAACTGTTAACTGTTGTCTTTTTTTTTTTATCTCACTGTCTTTTCTTAATATTATGTTCTGTCCTTCCATCTCCTGGGAGTTCGATTTGATGACGGAAAAAGATGCGTTGAAAAGGAAACGGCTATCCAAATGTCCTCGATTTCTTTTTTAAAAGAAAGAAGAAAAAAAGCCATTGCGTGTAAATAAAGACTGTCTCCTCTTCCACACATCATGAATATAAGTTTTCAACCTGATCATCCAGTTACAATTGTGAAATCCCTTTACAGTTCCATGAAACGTCTGTTTCTGTTTGAATTGAGCACAAATGACAGATTGAAAATTGACCCCGAACCAAATATGGATCGACCAAGTTTGAACTGAATTATAGGTTTTCTTTGTTCAATAAGTATGCTCGCTGTGAAAAAGCCCAGTTTTGTATTATTGTGCAACATTTTCACTCGTAACGTTATTTCATGATAAGGTGCTGGTCTCTATCGTATTTCCGAGGAGTGGTTTCCAGTATGCTTTGAAATGCCGACACTCGTTCACTTCATCGATGAAACTTTGAACATGCACACACCCCTATTTGCAAGTGTTCCGGTTTGCTCATTATCACCCTGTGCATATTAGCAGTTGTACATACTACAGACATGTTATCACAAAGCATCAGAAACATTGCCATCACTGTAACAACTTTTACTGCGCATGCTCTTTTGTTATTTTGAAACGAAAAAAAAAAAAAAAAAAAGCTGCGCGATTTTTGTTGATGCACACCACATTTCCACGCAGTGTTTCTTTGCTAAGAGCGGGTTTTGTTCTCTTCTTCCTCTCTTGCCGAGGTTAATTTCACCAATCGAAGCTGAAGGTGGCAACGTCATTTTTGCGCTGCCCAGATTTGACGTGTGGGAGCACCTTTTATCGGTTCGCGTCTTTGGTCTTGGAGCTTGAACTGCCTACCTGGAATCCAGTAGAATATTGTTCCGGTTTTGGGGGAGTGTTTTTGTTCAGTGGCACGTATCGTGAAGCCATCTCGTCACAAGATGTTTTTGTCGAGGCTCGATTGCGAGCTTGCCTCGTAAATTCAGTAACCTTCCCAGCTTCTTTTGTTTTTGTGTTCTTGATTCTTTTGTTGCAAAAAGGTGTTACCTTGTTCGTAAGCAGTTAGAAAGAATAAAGAAAAGGCAAGTAGACTCGCTCCAGCCAAGTTATAAATTGTGCACAAGGCGATTCCATAATCTGATAAACTGACACAATCACCGATGACTCTGCCGAATTGGTTTTGTCGCAGTAATATAATTTGCGTGCCCTCTCCTCTGTACATATGCGACGCGCGGTTCAAAGCCACAAAGCGCATTGCCTCTCCAAGAGTGCCACATACTTACTGTTGTTCCTCTCCCACAAACCTACGCGGTATATTGTGTTCTTGTGAAACCTTGCAAAAGCTAGTTCCGTGAACTTTATCGAAGGCAATAATGGCGGCAGCCAAGAATCAGTCTTTGTCGACTAATCTCGGATGTACTTATCCACCCGTACAGAGTGTGTTGTTGCAATGTGCGACGACTCCGTCGAACCGTGCAAATCACCTTCTGCACAGCTGCTCCTTGTAATTTTGCACGAACGTGTTACTGCGTGGTCCACACATGTCCAGCAATGTTCGGTGTGAAAGCTAACATCGGTCAAATGTTTCGGATGGACACATTTATTTCGCCGTGCAAGGACTCGTTAAGCCTGTTTCCCGACACACTCGGGAAAAACGATGCAGCGAGCCACCATTTATATCTATCATCTTTAAAATGTTAGATCAGTGATGAATTGAAACGATTGGCATTCATACCCTCCTAAATTCCGACTAAAATTACGCAAAGTTTTCTAAAGTCGGCTTTCTCATAAATGTTTGATCAGAGATGGGTGAAACTGGTTGGCATTCTTACCTTCTGGTATTTCTACAAAAATTAGATACATTTCTCCAAAATAGTTTTGTTGACGATATTTAATGACTGGTAGAACGATTGGCATTCTAACCATCCCATAATTTTTCCTAAACTTGGGCAAAAATCTCCAGGATCATTTTATTGAGAAATGTTCTACCAGAGACTGTTCACAGCTGTTGGTAGTTACCGTTATATTTATTTTTACTAAAATGATGCTAGGTATTGCTAGGTATTCTAAAATATTTTGATCGTCAAGAAACAGGCTTAACGAACTTTGTAATTAACTTACAACTTTCGGCGGGCCGTGCGATTGCATCTTACAACTTTTGGCGGGCGTTGGTTGGCACGCTGAACTTTCGAAAACACGTCTTTGTTGCACGATTGCATCTTCGTAAATACCTTTGATCCACCGGAAACCGTTCGGTACGACCCAGTCGATCGACCGTGCGTTAAAATGATTGGACCCCGATTGGGCTTTGGCAGGTTTTATAAATAAACTCTGGTTTCACAGGCTGGTGTGGTTTCTTTCCGGGATTTCCGCGAGGGCCTCCAAGAGCTTGTAGTAGCAGTACTTGAGGTCAAACTCCATGTCGTACCAGAAGTTGAGGGCAATGCAGCCGTGACTCTGCCTCACGTGGTGGAACCAGAGGGACGGTAGGTACAGGAGGTCCCCCGCCCGGAGCGACAACTTGACGGGAGACGCCCTGCGGTATCTGGGGTACTCCACCAAGTCTGGGCTTTCTGGGTCCAGGGGTATCCAGGGCACCGACGAGTCTTCGTCTGGGGAAAAAGAAGGGAAAATATTGCACTAGCTCGATAGGGCTGATTTCGCAACACAGAATGAAACGAATAAGCTGGGCATGTGCAATGTGTGCGTGACACCCCTCTCTTGAGGTCGCATGACTGATATCACGAGATCGGTCATGTGACCCGAATTATGTCATATTGTCGTGGATGACAAACAAATCGACAAGCGTAAAGCAGACTAAAAGTTTAAACTTGTGCCAGAAAGGAAAAAGAATGAGTGTCGAGAAAGCGGGTCATGCATGCAGAAATACTATGCATGACGCCGTCATGTCATATGACTGACTTCACAGTGTCGTATGACGTCATGTGAAGACAGTGCTGCATGACAGTTCTCGTAGAATGCGGCTGAAGACGTGTTAAAAATTGGCAGCTGTATTATCTTGATCAAACTATCACTTGCGGAATTGCAATGTCGTCGCTGCCGTGACGTTGCTGCATCGGGTCGTGGTGGCACGGTGCAAGCCATGTTGCCAAGTGACGTTGCGATGTGGTCGTGCAACGACATGATGTCAAATTGTGTCGTGTCGCGTGACAGTGTCGCACGATGCCGTGATGCCATGCGACATTGTTGCATGGCATGATCATCACAACGTCAAACCCAACATTACCAAATTAAAGAATGCTGACACCAAGACGTCACAACTTCTTGCCATGATGTCGGATCATGTGATACACCAAAGACAAACATAAAATCTATGTTAGCTTCCACAAAATTGACTGCAGGGGGCTGCCATATTGTAGCCATCGATGCGAGTGTTGCAGTTCTCGTGCAGCTTGGTAGTTTCAATACTCTAGTAATATTCATTGACCCTGGCCCGGCAATCGGGAGAAAAACATTGCCCTCTAATGCAAGAAGACGACCGGTGAGAAAGAGTTTGCGACTCCCTGTTTTCTTGTTCCAAGCAAGTCCTGTAAACGTTGCTAGGCCAGCAAGGTACACTCATTTAATATCCCGGTGGGGCGCCCTCCCAGCTAAGCGGCCCTCCCCGCCCAGCTGGGAGCAGTCGGGAGGTCACACGCATGTGCTCACGCCCCTCGCTCTGCGCCGCGGGCTGATTGGCTCGCTCGGGAGGGGGGCGTTACGACGGCGAGATCATAGACTGGCCGAACTCCCCATATATGGCTCTGGCAGGGTTGTTTGACGCTCGTATTGATAGAGGGCGCTACCTTCTTATCGAGACTGCTCGCCCCTCGCTCTGCGCCGCGGGCTGATTGGCTCGCTCGGGAGGGGGGCGTTACGACGGCGAGATCATAGACTGGCCGAACTCCCCATATATGGCTCTGGCAGGGTTGTTTGACGCTCGTATTGATAGAGGGCGCTACCTTCTTATCGAGACTGCTCGCCCCTCGCTCTGCGCCGCGGGCTGATTGGCTCGCTCGGGAGGGGGGCGTTACGACGGCGAGATCATTGATTGGCCGAACTCCCCATATATGGCTCTGGCAGGGTTGTTTGACGCTCGTATTGATAAAAGGCGCTACCTTCTTATCGAGACTGCTCGCCCCTCGCTCTGCGCCGCGGGATGATTGGCTCGCTCGGGAGGTGGGCGTTACGACGGCGAGATCATAGACTGGCCGAACTCCCCATATATGGCTCTGGCAGGGTTGTTTGACGCTCGTATTGATAGAGGGTGCTACCTTCTTATCGAGATTGCTCGCCCCTCGCTCTGCGCCGCGGGCTGATTGGCTCGCTCGGGAGGGGGGCGTTACGACGGCGAGATCATAGACTGGCCGAACTCCCCATATATGGCTCTGGCAGGGTTGTTTGACGCTCGTATTGATAGAGGGCGCTATCTTCTTATCGAGACTGCTCGCAACCACCGTGATTTATTAAAATGAACATAATCTTCTTGTAATGTACCTTTAATTTAAAAATAAATGCGAACAAAAAAATATCAACTTAAAGTTAAAAAAGAAAAATGTTTACATATTGACGGCGCTTTTGCTGCCAACGGATCTCGTCTGCAAGCCGTTTGCTTTCTTTCCCTGGTTAGCTACACCTTCGGGTGCTGCTCCCGACGCCATCTATCTATAGGAACGCCAAACACACCCCGCAACTCGACTCTGTCGTCTGGGTCACCTCCTGCCGTTAACACTGGCAAGTTTGTTGGCCCTATTTTTTACAGAAAGGGAGCTATGCTTGTCATTAGGGGCGAAGCTCCTTAGGGGCTAGCCATGCCCGTCCGCCGTCCGCCTGGCGTCGGGTGCTCGTGCTTCTGCTCGTGAGATCAGGTGCTCACGAGCACGTGAGCACATGCTCACGTGCTCGTGTAGGGCAAAAAGAAAATTGGAAAAAAAAAGATGAAAAAAAATTATGAAAAAAGAAAAAGAAGAAAAAAAGAGTAGGGGGTTCTGAGATGCCATCCCATCTGTCTGCTTAAAAAAAGAAAAAGTAGAAAACCACACATTCTCCTACTGACATGAATGAAAAGGCTCGGCATGCTGCGGCTCGGCGTCTACGCAGACAAGCACCACCAGAGCTTTGCCCCAAGCAACATCATTCACCACGTGGAGATGCGGTCAATTTTTTTACAAGAAAAACCAACCTGTGAAATACACCTTTGACGAAACGTTTAGACAGCTATGTGCGTTCATCGATTTTTACGGTCCATTTTAGATCGAGCCTGGTGACTTGGGACACCTTATACTTTTTTTCACCTCCTGTTCCCTGCAGTGCAGGGTGGCGCGGCTATCTACTTATAGACGGCTCTCTGCCCTGCTATGACACACCACAGCTCCGCATGCTGAATCACCGAATCTCTTCCGCAAACGCGATCATCGCACATCCCTCTTCTAGTCCACTGTAACGTCGCATGGCACCATACCATCGCCATTGCTCCGTACCATGCTCCCGTGCCCGCACCTTCTGCAGAATACATTTGGCACCACCGAATTCATTCTTTTTGCCGAGCCTTGCTGAGGAGAATGGATTCAACGATGCCAAATGTATGCTGAAAAAGATATGGGCACAGGAGCATGGTATGGAGCAATGGCGGTTGACGCGACGTTAATGCAAGCTACGAGGCTACGATTTGCTTCTCGGGACTCGTCGCAACTAGATTCATAAACACTCTAGAATCACTAGGAAGTCAACAGTCTTGCAGATTTTAAGTTTGGGCTAAGGAAAGCCACTGCTTCAGGATAGTGTTTTGTGTTTTCTGAAATGTAGGGGGGGGGGAAGCTTGGTTTTATGCATATGCACTATACCGACTACATCCCTTCTCCTAAAGATATCTCTGGCTACGACACTTCCCCGGTACCCTGTAAAGTAAATGCATGGTACAACGTCGGGTGACAACGCCTGCATGGTGACAGTAACGGCCAAAGGAGTTAAAATTAGCAAAGTTGGAAAAGCAACTTCCACAAAGTACTGCGAGTAAGGACAAAATAAATTAAATGAAAAGGCCAAACACTTCCATGACTCGCGATAACTGCTGAGTAATAAACACTAGAAGTTGAATGCAGCCAATTTGTTGGAGCCTGTACAAAGCCAGTTCACAGAAGGGAGAGTTCATCCGGTGTAACCTTTGATTTCAAACAGGTTCTGTGACCACGCTGTGTGGTCGGTTTTTTTCTAAAAGCTGTTTGGTAGTAAGAACCTGGTAGCTCGATAGGACTTGGTCGAAACAACTGGCTGTAGATGAACATGTCTAGCATCTGTGTATGTATGCCACGAAACTTAGTCTAAAAGGGACCTTGACCCTGTTATTCTAATTGAATTACCACGTGAGTAGGTATTCACAAAAAGACAGAGTCAACATTATTAGCTGGCAGATGGCCAAACTTCGTCTTGAACCCATTAAACCGCACCGAGCACAGGATGCAACAGGTTTAATAGACCGATCTCGCCAAGCAAGGCGCACGCTTGAAGCTGCCATAACTTTAGTTCACGGGAGGCAGGTGGCAGGGCCTGAGACGGCTCGTGCTGAGAAACTAAAGTTTCCTCAATGTACTGGGACAGCAGCGGCGTAGCCAAACTGGCTGGTAAGATCGGTCCATAGTTTAAAGGAAATTGGGGGGGGGGGTAGGAACCGCACGTTTTGGTTTTTAGGCTAAGTGACGCAAGCTACCGTTAACATCCATCTATTTATCCAGGTGAAGGGCTCCAACTCTGGGCGGTCCTTTCCTCCGGGGAATCTCCTCGTATTTTGCTTTTGGTCTTAACTGCTTTGTGAGATAAGGTCCACAGGACGCCCAGAAGATATAGGGACATTAACGAGTCGGCACAATCTTTTAGTCCCGTCTTTGTAGATGCGTCAAGTACACATAGTTGGACGCTGCAGTACTTTTGTTTCAACACAGGGAGGGTGTTCCTGTAACAGAGGGGAGTCGCACCAGTGCTGCACGAGCATTCCAATGGAACACGCGTCTTCATTGACTGAATCCCAGTGGAACGCTGATGCAGCACTCAATCCGTGGCCCCCTCTGGTATCCAGTGGGCGATGTAGGAGATCTAGCGCCACAGCCTTGTCAACTAGGAGCCGAGCGAGTGCACTCACATAAAGCGCCTACACTTCGGAGGAAACTGGGAGACGCGCATTAGCAGGGTCAAAGCTGGGATGTGCGACCGCAAGAGACGCGAACTTCGCGTTCCACTCCCGCTGGTGCGCTAGCTTTGGCAGAGCTTTCTTTCAGAGACGCTACGCACACCTATACTCGCGCTTTCGAGGCACAAGATGCGTACCAAGCTCATCCGTGCAACATCACCGCGAAGCAACACACGGCGTTTCCACTTTCTGCGCCACGATAGCGTTTAATATGAAAAAAAAATGGAACGCTGCTACCTGTCGGGACAACCTCGAACATCCCAGTGTCCCGATTTTCCCGGTAGGTCGCTGTCCGGAAATTCCGGTACGGAATCCAGGGCAGGTCGGTCGGCGGCAGCAGAATGAAGTCCTTCCGTCCCTTCACGACGCAGTAGATATTCTCGTAGTGGTCGCGGTGCATCGAAGTGACCGCCCGCGCGTCACCCATCCAAAAGTTGACGGCGTCGGGCGCCTTCCCAAAGGCAGCCGTCGCCCAAGCTATGTCCACGTCCACGTCGTCCGCTAGCGGCTCAAACTCGTCGGTGAAGTTGGAGTTCTGTTTCTGGACGTAGAAGACGCCCTTGAAGTCGCTTTCGTGTTCGATGATGTCGAGAAACTTGGCGAACTGACAGGCGACGTTCCTCGGGCATGACGAACAGGCCGCCGTGAACGGCGTCGGCGTAGCCGTTCGGCGTGACCGCGACGGTGACCGTTCGTGCTCCGATTTTGTCGCGTAGGTACTCGTGCGTCCACTTGTGAACGGCGGGCCAGTGGGAGATTCCCCCACGTATTATGAGCGGCACGTTGGGGCATACCCACCGCCTGTGAAACTCCAGGGGAGAAGGCACTTGCTGCACCTCGCATATCGTCGATGGGAAGTACAGGTCCTTGCAGTTTTCGGAGAAAGTTTGCAACGCACTTTCGATCATTCTTGGTGTCACCGCGACGCTCGCGAATGCAACATGTCACAAATGTAAAGTCTATCGAGTCACGCATGCCGACGGCAAATGATATATTCAACCCGCCATCGTTTTTCGGCACCTGCAGTGGGATTGGATTGGATTCCGACGACTGATATTAATGGTTTTAAAAAAAATCATTGCAACCGCACAAGCTAGTGCTGTCAATAAATGAAAATAAAAAGTTATAAATTAAATTATTGTGCTGTTTTTGTTGTTTTAATTTAGTCGTTGTGATTAGGGGTTGAAGTGCTATCTATGATCAAATTAAGTCAAAATTAGGCGGTGAGTTGCGTCACCTTTAGCCAGACGTAGCCATGTGAGTGATAACTTGCGGAATTTAGCGCCTAATAACAAAACTTAGCTTTCAATTTAAAATGACTAGTATGTCAGGAAGTTATATTTGTCGCACTTTTTAGTTCGTTGCCTTTCGAGCTTTTGAAAGCTCTTTTGAAAAAGCGCCGGAGGCGCCCCAAGCGTTCAACGTGTGAACCGAGTCAGGACGCGAGTGGACAGAGTCAGAGTGCCGAGTCATTTTGACTGCACGAAGGTAACTACGCGTTTATTTGTCATACTTTCTGCTGTTGCGTATAAAATTTCATATAAAATTTAACGCGTAATGGCAAGGCGAGACCCTTTCATCAGGGGTTAAACGTCGTATGTACGTGTTCTTCGACGCTTCGCGGGAGACTTGCCGCACATGCTTGTCATCGTGTTGACTATGTCACAGTGATCAGCATTTTTTCTTTGCAGATCTTCACAACATGGACCGCTTGCTGAGATTAGGAGGCGGTTTGACGGGCCTTGGACAGGTGAGCTCGCGAGGAACGATCAGAATATCTTTCCGAAACAGCTAGCATTGAAGGCGGCGTCAGAAGAGACCGACTGCCACTCGTAGCATCAGATGAGGCTACCAAAGAACAGATATTTAAAAAGAAAAGAAAATGCTTACAGGCAAACGAGAGTTTGTGACAAAAAACAAACATCCGCAAAGCCGGAATTTTTATTCTTTTCTTAAGAAAACCCAGCGGGACAGAGTTTTGGAATGTATTTTCTAAAGTCAGCGCTGTTTTCCTATCTTGTTCGACGCTCGGTTTTCGAACTTATTCGTCGCATCTAAACAGGGAGCGATTAAAGTAACTGCTACTTGTACCCTAACAAATTTGATGGTAGAGCAAGCATCTACAAATCGGACATAAACATCGGTGGCATATCGCTAGAGGTGTGCGTGTCATCCATTAGTTAGGCCCGCTTCAGACGGGGCAATTTCTCCCAACAACTTGACTTCGCAACACCAGCAACAGTGTTCACATGCAACAACCAAATGACTACGATTTGCCATCATCATCATTCGATTTGATTTTTTTGTGCACCTTTTAGTCACAGTTATGTGCTATAAACATGTTTCTATATCATTAAATGAAATGGTTTATTCCCAAAAACGAGCCATTTCAAACCAGAACAGAGTCTTTAGTTGTCATCATCACCGTCACGGGGGGTGTCGCTTGAAAGTATAGCGTCCCTGATTGGCTGCTGCCGCTTCGAACGTCTCGGAGTTGTCCGAGTTGCTCATCTGGTTTGAGCCGGACCCGACCTCAGCAATTCGCGTCGATCTAGGAAAAGCTAGGGAACCATCTACCAGCAACCCCGAAATTGCTGGGCAAAGTTGCCCCGTCTGAACTGGACCTAATGCCCAAGCCCCACTGGAGCAACAAACGGCAGCGACAAGCCTCAAACACATGCAGCATGCTCGCGATGGTACCTTTGGCAGGCGTTTAGCCTTTCGGTGCTCGTGAAGTAAGCATGAGTGATTGCAAGCCTGCCAAAGATACCCTCGCATGCATGATTCTCGTGTTTGAGCATAGCCTCCTTTATTCTACAAAGCCTGTCAAATTGCAAAGGACTCTGGTTTGAGGATTGTCACTGTCGTTTGTTTTTCTTTGTTGTTCTAGTGGGACTCGGGCATAATAGATTAGGTTGTCATAGCTTTCTTTCGGACTGTGAAGCCTATAAATTGTGCAGCGCCACGGTAAAGTGACTGAACAACGAGACAGTGGGCTCGTTCACTTTGCCTCAGCAGTTTCCCTAGCCTACTCTGGTGCAGAAAAATGTAGCACAGTGTACCTCTGGCATGTAAATTGAATGAGGCGGTGTACAGTAATGATAGAAAAAATATGATACCTGAGAGCCTCTTAGCGGTGGATGCAGTCAGTGTAGTTCTAACAATTTCGTTGGAGTGCACGCCTAACTTCAGAAAGAAGCTAGAGGGTGCAGCAATTGTTGTCGGTCTGATCGACCATTTCTTTCGGGCATTTTTTCACATATTGAGATCCCAGCACTCTGCTTTATAGAATGGTTCATAACCGAGTGGAACAATGCCATCACAATCTCGTAACACTGTATCTACCATTCAAAACTTTCAGAGCCACAAGCCTGTAATGTGTGTGTGCCATATTTTCCAGGGTGGCCTGGTCTATAGACCTTTTCTTTAACGGCGCCGCCATCTTGAGAATTGCGGCGCCGACGATGCCGTCTAGCGGTTTAGAAAAACAAATACCGGCTAGTTCTGGCAGCACAGCTATCTGGGTAGGCAACGGTGTGGGTGTGGGGGGAACTTGGCTAGACTTGGCTATGGTGGGCTGCAATAACTTGGTTGGAGCTTGTCCGGTTGAAACGTAGCTTCCATAGCACTGTCAGCTTCGGGGCGAACGGGGTGGGGAAAGCAACTGTCTGAATTTTGAGCGACGGGCTAATCTTCTAGGGGGAGAATGGATGTGTCCAGATTAGACAAACGAGAGTCCGAGCAAGAGGGGACTCCCCCTTTCCGTCTTCTGGAACTGTTCGGTAGAATGTGCGATTTACGAGTTGAGGAGGAAAGCTAAACAGTAAAAAGTTGGAAAAGTGTTTCATGACTCCTTTAAGCCTTTTTGCCCATACCCTTGGCGGTTGCATACCCTGTGTCAGCGGGCAATCCAAAAATGCACCAGGTCGAGGGTACGTCAGTTACTGGCTGGTTTGAGGTTATGCGAAAAAGGTCTATAGCCTGCAGGAGCAAATCTTAATTAAAAAAAAACCCTGAAAAAAAAAAAAAAATTTAAACAGTCTAATTAAATGTCAAAAAATAAAATTTATGCAAAAAAAAAAAATTTTAGAACAATATTGACAGCGAGAGATTTATTTGAAATTCTGCGCGCCAACTCCATGACGTCACGGGTCATTCCGGAATGAATATCTTGGTCGTGAAGGCGAAGTTGCTCCACCTCTCCTCCACGCGCCCGAAATGCCGAAAGAGAAAACAAGTGAAATGATTGCCAACTTAATTGCGTCTCGCGCCGTCAATATTGCTTTAAAAAAAAATGTTTTCCCATAAAATTTATTTCTTGGCGCGTCCCAACCAGACTGTTTAAAAAAAAAAAAGACATTTTTTTTCTTTTCAGGGGCCCTTTAAAAAAAAATTTTGCTCTATGATCCGAACCCTGCGTATAGTCTGCATCTAAAAAAATTATACGCTGCAGACCTTCACAATTGCCTGTCTTGTTAGCTTACAAAGAAGCTTGTATCATTCATAACCCATCAGTTATATATTGTCCTTGAGAAAATTTGTCTGGTCTCGTCATAATAAACGGTCTAGCAAAAAAAAAATTTTTTTTTAAATCCTTGTATAGTTTGCACTCGCAGGTAGTCTGCATTGGGTGAAATTTCAACTTTTAAATCTGTATAGTTCGTAAACTTTACTTTGAAAAATTGGTAAACAAGTGTAACGCAACATGGATGGATAAGTGACTATCGTGGCAGCCTTGGACAAAAGACAATTAAAAAAAGTATCTTGCAGAGTTGGAGACGCCAGCATTTAGGGGGCGAAGGGAGCGTAGAAATGTCGTGGGCTAGGTGTCGCAAGCCGCCACCCGATACAAAGGATGGCACCGCTGCCATTCATCCGTCCGTATTCCGAGGGGAATTGTGACCCTGCAGGCTCCTCCAGCAAGCGACGGGCCGGTCGTCGACACGGCGGAGCAGGTCTACATTTCGTCGCTCGCTCTTCTCAAGGTAAGGCCGTTGCTGCAGGGTTAGGAAGGTACGCAAAGGTCAAGCATAAACTCTCTCTCCGGCAGTTTGATTTTGGTTACTGTGAGAGCGAGATCTAACTTGCTTCTCGCAGAGCGAATAAAAGATAGCATTCGTAGACGGTTCGTCTGCTACTTAGCGTCATTCGCGGACGGAAATAAAATGAGAAAATATTGTACATCGTCTGCTAGCTGACCAGAAAAAAAATGTTGATCGTGCGCTACTAGCCGAGTGCCGCAGCGAAGTGAGATTGGGCGCGGAACGAAATTGGGATGTCCGCTATTTTACGTTGGAAGCCATTGGGCGTGTTCAGTAGCGCCTCCCTTGCCTCCAAACGGAGTGACTCGAGTCGGAGCTCTTTGGATTTTCTCGCCGGAAATCGTCCCCAGTCAGGAAATGAGGTCATCTTTAGCTCCTTTGACTCTACGTGCACCGTCTTCAAACTCAGTGCTTCGGAGCTTGACTTTGAAGCCCCGGAGTTACGTGCACCGGAAGTGACTTTTGACCGTCCAGTTGAAGGAGTCGGTGACTCCTTGACTCCGGTGCCGCTACTGAACGCGCCCAATGACAACCAGCGCTACGTTTGCAAATCTCAAGTTGTTCTGCTGCCACGCACAGGCCGACATCGACCGGTGAATGAAGGAGTTGGAAGGACAAGATCGGTCAGGAGGCCTGAGCCCTTTTTTGATATTTTTATGTCGGCGAGGAGTTCTGACCAAAATATTGACCAATTGTGAACTCGCGGACGGGGCAAGAATTTCTCTTTGGTTAATTACGCGTGCCCGGCAGGAAGCTGCGACACCACGTGCAATCAGCAGCCGAGAATGCTCTCGCTCTCTCCTTGACCAAAGTCGGACCCCTGAATCAAATATTGGGTTCGTCATTTATAGAAGGGACTACATAAATTATTTGCACAATGGTTATGCCCTGCCTTCGGCTAAAAGTTGTTAAAGAAAATTGAATGAGGCATTTATGCATTTTCTTTTGATAAAAACGGTGCGCTTAACATTTTAACGTCCAGTAAAAAGAAGTTGGGGACTCAAAACTGAAGCTGTGGGTCAGGGATCGCCCGCTCTGGGGTTTCCCTTCTCTTTTTTTCCTTAGCCAATTGCAGTGACGATGTTGAATATTTGACAAGTCATAGTATTGAATCAGATTTTTTATATGTTAAATCTCGAGTGAGCTTCTGGGGTTAAAAAAAACCTATGCCTTCAGCTTGAATGCCTTTACTAATGTTGCAGGTAAGTATTTTGACTTTGTCAGCTTTTATATTATAGTCATTCTATGCTGCCAATCTGCTTCGTCTGGCACCAACTTCCTGGCTCTATTTTTTGAAAATATCATTGAAAGCAGCATATGTGTTTATTTGTTTAGTGATACTACCAGTTCCATTTGGAAGTTCATTAGGGTGGTTACAAAGTTTTTAAGATCATACAGTTGGTGGTGCAGTTTAAGAGCTATATTGTCACGAATGACAAGTGATGAGGCGGCGAATGACTGAATAAACTGAACGTTTAATGGGGCAAACTTGTGCCCAAAAATAAAAGGAAAAATAAAGATAACAACAGAGCGTCGCGGGCGTCGAAGGCGGCGAAGCAGCAGGATCGAACGCCGAGGCGAAACTGACTGCGGCTCGCCACACGGAGCCCCTTATGTACATGCGTGAGCTTCTGGAATAATCGGCGTAGAATGTTCGACGCGTAGAACATTCGGACCTCGAACAAGCAACAGGATTCTCGAATTTACCAGAAAACTAAATTGCAGGAAGAACAAAAGATGCGTCGCTCCCAGGAATCGAACCCGGGCTTTTCGCGTGGGATGCAGGCACCATATCCGTTAGGCCCCGTGCGTGCTGCCTACTTGGCCAGCTACGCGTGCGGCATTATACAAATTATAGGATGAACATAACTGGACTACAATGATGAATCTACATATATGAGCCATAATGCAATGTAGTAACACAACATACAACCTACATATTTAGAAGAAACAATAAAGAACTACAGTGGACAAATAATAAAATATTATTAGTAAGCGAATAGTATGCACAAGTTGCGCGAGAGATAATGGTCTAAGGCATTTGCAAATGAATCTATACAGACATAGAGTGAACGGTGTCGGACAAAATATTACATTCAGACACTACCTGCAGGAAAAATGAGCATTTAAAAAAATTATTGTTACATCAATACTTTTTTAGTAGCCTGCTGTGGTGTCGTGCGTGCCAACCTTTTTATGTATGTGCGCTTGTTTCTGATTTTATTTATATTCTCTGTCCTTCCCTGGCCAGATGCTGAAGCACGGGCGCGCGGGCGTGCCCATGGAGGTGATGGGGCTCATGCTGGGGGAGTTTGTGGACGACTACACCGTGCGGGTCATAGACGTCTTCGCCATGCCCCAGTCTGGAACGGTGAGTGGGGAATCGGGCGAATCACCCTCAGATTCACTTTGCTTGCGGACGCTGACGGGCGGCGAAACGACTGTCGCTGCGACGGATTAGTGGAGAGGTTGGCGGTCTAAGGGATTCCAACCTCTCTGTCGAGGAACACCTGCCATTCTTTCCGAACTTGTCCGATGTCGCCATGTATGTGGAAGGTAGCATGTTGGGGATGAAACACGGAAGTCACGAAAGAGCGGACAACAGAGGACAACACATGCTGCTCTTTCAAATAGCAAGAGACATGTATTGACCTTCTTCTTCATATTCCTTTCTTTCTTTCTTCACAGATCAGGATGAGCCACTTCAGTGAAATGGGCATCAATACATGTTTGTTGCTATTTGAAAGAGATGTGTGTATAGAATGTTCTGAACAGGAACAAGCAATGCATTACAGGATTCTACTAAAAGCTTTTAGAAGAGCCGTGAAATCATCTTTCATGGCTCTTCTAGAACATTTTAGTAGAATCCTGTAATGCATTGCTGGTTCCTGTTCAGAACATTCTATAGGTTAGCCCAACTAAACATTTTGTTTCATACCCTGTTCCTTTGCGTGGGAGCCATGGGACATGCAAACTTGGCCATGCACATGGCTATAATCCGCAAAAAAAGATTTCAGTGAAAAAAAAAAAAGGTATTCCTTAGATTAGGGGTTCATCATTCATTCATCCATGTATCATTGTTTAAGGGCCCCAGCAGTGGCATTACATAAGGGGGGGGAGGGGGGTGCAATACAGTAAAAAAATATTCATGTGGAACATTGGCATGCAGATAAGGAAACAAAACATAAAAGAAAAAATTATAGAAGAGAAGATGCATGGGGTGAAACATTAGATGCACGCGCAAACAAATAAAAGGAATTTGAGGGGAAAAAATGTTTTGGATGTAGACCAAGCAGCGGCCATGTTTGAGAATGTGACTGATTTGAAAACAATACGAGATTATGCAGCATTTCTCAAAATATCTAAGTCAGCGATGAATATTATATCTGGCAGAACATTTCCTTCTGTTGTGGCAAGGGGAAGACACGAGTTGTTAAAACTTGCACTGGAACCAGGGATCTGACTTGCACTCTCTCGAGCGTAGGGGCCGGAGAGCCCACCCCCAAAAGGTCTAGGGCCAACGAAGGGGGGCAACATGTTTTGGAACAGAGACAGACAGACAACGGCGCTTCACGCCACAAAGAATGCCGAGTCTCTCGGAGACACCCCAGAGATTTCCACTCTTTGTGAATTCGACGTTTCGCCAGTGCCATTTTTAGCTTTCCTTTTTTTTCCACAATTACCTTGGGCCCATACCCAATGCAATACTGTCGAGACCGGTTATAACTAGGGTTCCGCGTTTTTCGGTTTTTATTTTTTCGAAATTCGGCATACTTTTTTCGGTGTTTATTTTAAAATTCAATTTTAGTTTTTTTTTTCGGTGTATATATATTCCAAAAAAGTTTACCGTTTTTTTTTTTTTTTTTCCGGTGAATATGAAAGAAACATCATCGGACACCGGATCAGATGATCCTTGTAGCTCTCATATTTGTGATCACTCGAAGAATAACGGCACATATGCATACGTGGTCTTTGCTGCAATTGCCGTCAGGACACACGTCAAAATCGCGGAATTCGCGGGCATAATCTTCAGCGCGCTTCTTTTTGCTTCCCGTTCTGACGACGTGACCGTCTGAGATGATGACCGTACAGGAACCAGCGGGATGGCAAAACAAATCTATTGTATTTATGTTCTCAACCACAGAGAAGTTCGAGAGAGGGTGTTAAGAAAGGTATTAACGGCTTTCCTCGATGGCCCCTGAAGTGTATGAGGCGAGAAAACCTTATGCTAGTCCACATCTGATCTGTTCTTTTAGGACCAGGAACTTGACACACTAAGCCCGATCACAGAAAGGACTCAGACGTCCCGCGAAGGCCAATCCAAAACCTCTTTTGTTGCATGTTGAACCTTGGAAGAGGGCAATCATGAAGACGTCACACAATGTCGAACCTTACAAAGCCCCCCCTCTCTCTCTCCCCCCCCCTTGCCCCCTCCCCCCCTCTCGACGCGGCCCTAAAAAACTGCTTTTTCGGTTAAACCGAATTTTAAAAAACGGATTAGACATACTTTTATTGGTTTTTATCGGTTTAAACCGAAAACGCCGAACCTACAAACTGACCTTTTTCGGTTAAAACCAAATTTCCGAAAATGGATTCGGCATACTTTTATTGGTTTTTATCGGTTTAAACCGAAAACTCCGAACCCTAGTTATAACGAAATAGCGGCTATAGCGAAGCGATCACGATTTCCCATTCCCTTCTGCACTTCGTTATAACCGAAGTCGGTTATAACGAAATAGCGGATATAGCGAAGTGATTTCCGATTCCCGTTGACTTCGTTATAACCGGTCTCGACAGTAACGAGATTTGAAATGGCATTGCTCTGCCAACGCGCTGGCATTTTTGGACGGAGAGCGCAAACTGTCGTTGCTCTGTCACTCGGTTCGCTCGAGAATTAATCGAGCTCGGGGTGTCTAAAAAAATAACTCTTCGTAGTACACTTTTTGCATTCTTGATAACGTTCACGGCAGCCAGCTTTACAAGAACATACTCATATTTTAATGGTGTTTCTCGACGACTAAAAGGGTGATCACGTAGCTTCCTTTTTGGCAGTTGCTCCAGCCGAGCGAGATCTCGCGCGGCCGAGGTGCGTCTTTGAGCCAAAAGCTAGCGCTTGTAGCCTACGATTGCTCGCAGGTTCAGAAGCCAGTAGAGCGCGAGATTTCTGCCTTCGATAACACTTCGTCACCCCTGCAGCCAAAGCCCTTTGGAAGGCAACAGCCACGTGCCAGAGGCAGAGAATCTTGGTACTTAAAAGGGCACTAAAGTGATTTCTGGAGATACCTATTCATGGTCATACTCAATCTACGGACTTCTAAACATTCTGAAATACCCAAGATTAGATTGATATGCATCTGAATTTTTTATATAAGAACGGGACCCAAGATCTGGACACAACCTTTTTTCTGCGATTGGGCGCAGCCATTCGTGAGCAACCGCTTCCGGCGAGCAAATCACACGCATTCGAAAAACATTCCGCCGTCGGTCGGCACCTTTGCCACGCTGGAAGTGATTGCTCGCGATTGGTCGTTGCACGTCGGATGGCGCCCTTTGGTTTCTGCACCATACGACAGAAAGACGGACGTGTCGCAATCTTTGATCCTGTTTTTAATGGGGAAATTCGACGTGTATCGATCTAATCTTGGGTTATTTAGAATGCTTGGAGCCCGTCGATTTTGTTATGACCATAAATAGACAATCTCAGAAACCACTTTAGTGCCCCTTTAACCTGGCAGTGGCAATGGTAGTGGGCAGTGTTGAGTAAAGTATGTCTAAAAAGTATTTGAGATGAATTGAAAAGTAAATGAGAAGTTAGAAGTAAACATATTCAACAGAAATCTGCCTGGTTGGGTGAGAGTTAAAGTTTGAAAATGTATCTCCAACCAAAATTTAAGAGGCAACCCGACGTTTCAAAACCAACTCTGTTTCTTCTTCAGGGGTGACTGAAGGCACGCGGACACAGCAGCAGCTACAAACCTCTTCGCCTTTCAAATTTTGGTTGGAGATACATTTTCGGACTTTAATGAGAGGTTATGTACTTCCAGTAAAGTAGTAGGTACACTGGGCAGAATGTACTTCAATTGAAGTACTCTAGATAAAATGCACTTCAAAGTAGAGTAGTACACAAATGCTTTTAACACAATCCTCCATTTTGCTGCAGATTGTTTTTTTTTCAAACTAGTATGCATTGCCCAAGATTTTCAAAAATGGCGAGCATTGGATAAAGTCAAAAGGTCCAGAGTAATTGATTCGCTCTCGCTGACAAACTGTTTAGCACAATCAACTTATAAGGTATTATATTTGTATCATTCTTATAGCCGTCGTTATTTCGATCGAACAATTGACCGGATGACGTCTTGAAAGATGATAGAGCATTTTCACACAATGATATGTCATTTTTCTGTTAGAGGTTGGTGAACTCTTATACTCAATCTCAGAAATTGTGTACAGTACTTGGAAAGCCAGGGACGCAAGCGTGTGGTCCTTGAAAGAGCTTAATTTCGCCACACCAAATTTGGAGAATGTACTTTGAAGTTGGCAGTTGTTCTTTCCTCGGAAAGTGCCAGCAAAAAATTACTTCAAGTGAAGTTCAAGTGTCATACTCAAAAAATGTACTTCAAGTAAAGCATGAGTTTTCTAAACCTACTTGAAGTAGTATTTTAAGTAAAATGTCCTTAGAGTGCTTCTCAACACTGGTAGTGGGATTGTCATGCTGGTGATTAACATAAAAAAGAACCGGGAAATCTGAAAAAAAAAAAAAAAAAAGCAAGAGAGTACTTGGTACGAAAGATAATAGGATAGTGCAAAATATTTTAACAGGTCATAAGAGCGGAGCTACTCTTTGAGCGGAAATGAATCGACCACATTTAGATATAGCGCTCCAGACATGAGAACGAGTGCTTGCAGCCACGGGAAGCTTGCAGGCCACGTGTTTGAGACCACTTCCTTAGATAGTATGCACCTGATTTGTAGTCCGCAAGCACATGCAGCTCACCTCGAAAAATACCCGCGTTGTTATCACATAATCAGGTTTATATCTTAAAGAAATTATCTTTAACGCGATTTGTCACTCACAAAAAAATATTGTTGCGTTTTGCCACGATGAATGGTCTTGAAAAAACAAATCCTCGTATAGTATGCACCCGTAGGTAATATGCATAGCGCAAAATTTCAACTTTTAGACACGCATGGCCCGTGGACTACGGTCGGGAAAATGTGGTGCCTTTTTTGGCCAATCTCCGGCCTTTAAGTGGTTTTCGTGAGTGGTTCCTCGATAGACGTGATCTTTGCAGGGTGTGAGCGTGGAGGCAGTGGACCCTGTCTTCCAAGCCAAGATGCTGGACATGCTCAAGCAGACGGGCAGGTAAGGGACCTCGGCAGAAATGTGCAGCTTTCCATCGTGTTCGGCCTTTTATGCCCTAGTTACCTTAGCGCTTTCAACTGTCATTAAGCCAACGTTCGTTGGCATCTCCCTACTGTCATTTAGCTCAACTAAGTTGTCCGGAGTTACATCGTGCATAGGCCTGACAACCCTAGTTGAGGTGCGTGTCAAGGGACACAGTTGAAACCGAAACAAAACCAAAACTGATGTCACATTACCTTTTTGTAAAAAGTGATGCAAATTAATTATATGCACACTCTTCATTCATTATAAACGTTTAAGCCAAAATGAAATGAACATCTTTTTTTTGTTTTTGGAGTAAAGAAACGACTATCAGAAAACAAATACAAACAAGCTAGTCGTTAGTTGTTTATACAGCAGGAGTTTAGTCTGCCAGAGCATGGCAACATTGTTACCCACTGTAGGTGAGAAATTTAGCCAGTGCAGTACGACCGCTGGCCTGGGGTCTTTAACGTGCACCACGCAGTAGTGACACACGACCGCACGCCGGTGTGACGCTCATCCAGATGGAAACAGGCAGAGGTGGGGATAACCCAGGATCCCTGGGTTCTGCAGCGCGAGCTTTCACTCCACGTGCTCCGAGCTGGTGTGCGCTATCCTGCTCGGCCACAGATCCATCCCGACAGTCGGAACGCTTTGCACGAATTCAAGCAGGAGACATAACGAAAGTCTTATCGACACCGACGTCGCAACGGCCGCCCTTGCCGAGCTTTGGCTTCCGCGACGTGCCGCGATCGTTTTAGCGGCAGCTCTGGCCCCGGATTGTATCTCTTCCGACAGTGTTTGCTGTTACGATACTTTCTAGACACCTCCCCCAATCTTCCGCAATGGTAAATGCTTCGCTGGCGCTGGCCATGAACGGCGATGCGGCCGACGCCGCCATCTTTAGCTCTATTGGGGCGAAGCCCCATCTGTTAACCGAAGGAGGCCAGCTCGGTCAGACTCAATAATCGTTAGCGACTCAATGACAGTTGGCGCAGCCGTGTAACTCCGGTCGATCGCGATTGAGTCAACTGTTGTTGGCTTAACGAGAGTTAAGAGCGCTAGTGTAACTAGGGTATTACACAGCCTTACCGTACATTCTGTGTTCTCCGTGGCCTTCATTGGCACCACTTGGAAATGTCATTTGGCCAACTAAAGGCTGGTTTGCACATTTGTGTCTGTGTGCTAATCTGCGAGCCATTTTTGACTCCGCAAGTCGAACTGCGTCCGACCCAGCCAGCCATCGAGTCAAGTAAGGTGTTAAACGGTCAGGCCATGCCAAGCCTAGCGTGGCAGCACACGCATGTGTTATGGCTGCAAGTGGGAAGTTGCGGAAGTGATCAACGGCGTAACCGAGCGGCACACGCAGCCAATAATGCTGGAGTCGAGGAATTGCTCGGGCCCTGGAGACGTTTCGTCTGTCGGATGCATCGACGTCAGTGAACACGCCTTCGTCTTTGGTCTGCCTTCAGACACTGAAATCGCGAAACTGGCTAGTCTTAGGAATGCTCGCGTTGCTCTCCGAGCCCAGTGAGCTTCGTAAGGTGCTTTTTCTTCGGCAAAAAGAATGTGAAGATGCCCTAAAAAAAGGTTAGCAATTTGTAGAGCGTAGTTACTGTCGACCGGCTGTGGCTGCGCCTCCATGGGTGGAGATGTAGTGTAGTAATGCCACCGTCAGATGGGGACCTAAAATGGCATTTAAGCAAAAAGTGAAAATGGGGAAAGTTTACCCTGCACGATAAACACATTCTCCAAATATACGTCAATTTTTCGGGGGAAAAAAAAGCGCGTTAATTACGTGAAATGGGATGACGTGACGACGGTACCGCTCGCATTTTCTCGTACTTTCTGCCGGCACACCTACGACCGACCGTCAGAATCGCGACGTCCGACAGCATGACACTCCTACTTTGGCGACGTCCTTCGTTGCCCCTTAGGGACCAGTTTGAATGCGCGGACCGCCATTTATTACCACTTTGGATGCCAATTGTGCCAGTTGGAGGTGCATTCCAGGCACCATAGCGGAGGTGGAACGTAGGTCCATAGCCTCCATCCGGCTCCTTCGTCTTGTAAGACGCGGTATCGAGGCTACAAAGCTAAAGCGAAACCGTGGCGACTCTCCTCACGAACGGCGTAAACCGTCGTACCCTGGGCGGAACGGAAACGTTCGTTTTTGTCGACTTTAGAGTCTTAAGTGAAATACGTGACTCAAATTTGGGGGAATGTTGAAGGACGGTCAGGAACAGATAGCGACGCGCCGGATGAAAAGAATAAAGTTGCGAGCATCCGCCGACGAGGTTCGAACCCGGGAACCTCGAGGTCCCGAACCGGACGCTCTACCACTGTGCCGACGGAGAGACTCAGGCATAGTACAAAAGACGCAACGTTTTCCGCAAACACAATGACCGCATTATCCACGGACAGTCCTCGAGCTCGTTGGAAGCGCCTTGGCCTCGTGCATAAGTGTGCTTCGACTGTGTGTGCAGATGGTTTTTGTGTGACCAATGTGCCAGTCGTACAAGGAAGAAATCAGACAGTGTGTCAAGACTTCCTTTTGTACCATGTATTAGCACCGTGACCGTGGCTTTATGTTGCTTCCTTCTGCCAAGGGCAAAAACAGCGTGGGTAACCAAACAAGCACTTCGCGCGACTCGACACCGTGGAGAAGGTTCAAGAAGGACGTGGGAGAGTGGGGAAATGAGTGGAACCGGCACATTCTTGGGATGCACACTTCATCCGCATGTTGGAGGCAGACCGTGCAGAGAGCGACGCCGTCGACAGAAGTTTGCGCTAATGGATTTCTGTGATTGAGTCTACTAATTTAGTAAAATGTATGGCTTTGTAGGCCAGGAATGATAGTGGTAAGTTTACGTCGACATTGACCAGCGGAAATTTTAGTTTTAAAATTGGACACTAATGTTATTGTTAAAGGGGCCCTGCAATCATATTTAAGCGTCTGCCTTTTTTGCGGTTTCCACGTCTCTTGCGGTCCGGGCAAGCCAGCGAGCATGGAGAGAGTAACTAAATATCAGTGCGTCATATTTTAACCGGACGACGCGGAAACCTCCTCCGCCTACGAGGGCGACCCACGTTGCCGAAAGCGCGCGAAATGTGACGTCTTTGGTCCTGGGCTTACCACTGGTCAGAGCCGCTAAAAGCTTTTTTTTAGTCGAGATACAAAATATAAGTGTCGCGAACCGTTTCAATTATGTATGAAACTAGTTTTTGTTCAGTATTTTAGATCAGAAAAGAAACAAATGCAGTTTGTAAAGTACGGAAACAAGAAATGATCCGTCGACGTACCCGCCACCAAGCGGCGGAAAAAATGGCGCATACTAAAAAGGGCTAGTGGGATGAGGCCCCGACGAACGGCCAGCGTAGAAAAATCCCGGGTGTACGCGGCGGCGCTGCGATCGTATACCGGTTCAAGCATCCGACCGCTTCCGAGCGTTCCGAAGGCCTTCGGCACGGGCTTGGTTGGCGATTTGGCCATTTGGCGGTATGGCAGTGCGAAGTGACTCCCGTTCTGAACTGATCTTTACCCCGTGTTTGCTGTCGTTTGTGGCCAATGAAGTGTTATGCCGAATCAGTCTTTAATCGCGCAGCAAATGCAATGCGAGCCGCCCTGGCCGCCCGCTTCTACAGCCTATCCAAAATATGCTTTAGTGGCGCCCTCTCGAGCCGTCGACACGGAGTGCGGCAGCCGTGAACGCTCGATGAGCCCACTACCCTTCCTCTAGTTCACGGCCACCCAAGCCAGGACCTACGACGTCATGAAGGAGGTTATTTTTTGCTTGTTTTTGTAATTCTAATTTGCCTATAACTTCTAAAATAAAGCGAAATTTGAGAAAAGAAAAGTTTCATTAAGTTACTACGTTCAGTGCGCTCAGGTTTGGTGCAAATTAAAAACCAGTAAAAAAGTCATTGCAGGGCCCCTTTAGGGAAAAAAAACAAAAACAAAAAGTTTATGGCTCGTCTTAGGATGCTTATTGCAGTCCTTCGAGCTCATCCAAGCCTTCGCGCCGAAAATCGGAAGACGGTCCCTCGAAAAACGAATTATGACCAGCAAAAGTTACTCGAGTTTTACTGGTCATACTTTGAACGCAAAATCTCTTGCCCCGATCAAACTATCAAATTTATGCGCACATTGTTAAATATGTGTTTGATCAACATTGTAATACAAAAGGTTATCTTTTCTTTTTACCAGTTTGCTGTCCGTTTATTATAGGGTACTGGGGACCCATCAAACTGTTTTGCAGCTATATTCCTGGCCTCCCTTTATCAATTTGATGGGAGATAGAAGTCATTTTATCGCATTCTACCGTAGAACTCGAAGACAGTGCCAACGTTTATAGTAACGCTCGGTTACCTTACATTATGCTCACACCAACGGATTAGATCTTGTTTCCGGGCACGTTTGTCAACGTTATGAGGTCACAGAACTATCCATACACGTCGCTTCCACGATGAGCGGTCCCCTCTCATCCCGTGGTCAGCCTTCCGTCGTTCGACGTGCCACCATTTTTAAGAGGGGACGGCCACTACGTTAATTGGAGTTAAACAGGTTTTGAAGCGCAGCATCTAGTGGGGTTCTTGCGTCTCCGAAGAATGTGATTTTGAAACGGACCTCTAGGCAACGCTCCAATCAAAGGGTGACAGGCTCGAGGGGGAGAGGCGGGTAGTTCCACGACTGAGACGATAGAATAACGTAGACGTTATTCCTCAGCATCGAAATAACCGACTCGGCGTCCCCTCCACGCAGGCCCGAGATGGTGGTGGGCTGGTACCACTCGCACCCGGGATTCGGCTGCTGGCTCTCGGGAGTGGACATCAACACCCAGCAGAGCTTCGAGGCCCTCTCGGAGCGGGCCGTGGCCGTGGTCGTGGACCCCATACAGAGCGTCAAGGGCAAGGTGCGTCCCTCCTTCGTGGCCCCACTGCCTTGCAGTGAGGACCTCTCTACGGCCAACACCCGTAGGGCCGTCTATCGTGAAACACCGCGCAAAATTTGGCGATAATCGCAAAAAATGCTAGATTTATCTCGGATCTAAAGGACAAAGTCGGTATGCACGGAAAGTGCGTCCATGGCATTCATCGGAGCTTGCAGGTGGACATTGCAGGTTTTTTTTATTTGGTTACGGCGTGCTGTTTTATTGCAAACACTGTCCTTTGTTTTCTGATATTGGGCTCATCTTGCATGAACTGTTCGAACCAACCGCGAAGGCCGCCGTAATGCGGAACGCCAGCATCTGGCGATCGGCATTCGAACAGTCAGTAAAGACTGCCACAGTAGAAACGAAGCCGGCCAGCTTTGTGTCTACCTCCAAGTGGCGCAGTGGTAGAGTGTCGAGCCCACGGTCGTGGGGTCCTGGCTTCGAATCCCGTCTAGGCGTGTTTCAAATTTAGTTTTTTCTTGATTTATGGCGTTTTTGTACGAATTGTCTTCTGAAGAATGTCTTGCTCATTTTGTAACGGTTTCCATAACATTCCCTCGCACTTCCCTCGGGGATCCCGGCTTTCCATACTGCCCTTGTCGAAATCGATCGCCCGTGATCGACGATTTGCAGACCCTGTTGCCAAGCCTGCGACGCATTTCTGGGCGAGTTACGGCAAGTGGTTAGAATGGACACTCTAGTTTCAGTTCCTGTATAATTTTTTTTTTTTTTTACGCACGAGGTTTTGATTTATTGTAACCAAACACGCAGCCGAGGTAAAGCACTGCGCGTTGCAAACGTGGCGCCTTCGTCGCATGGCACACCTCCTTGGAAGCGTTTGAAGTCCCGCGATTCGAGGGCGTCTAGCTGATTTTGTTGCTGATACTATCACGAGGGAGTTTCGACAGCGATGACTTGTCAAATAAGCCCGGAACTTCGACAACTGTGCTTCGGTAAGGCTTGTTTTGGTTTAGGTTTTCGTCTTCTTTGCTGGTCTCGGGTGCAAGTTCGGGCGATTTGCACTTATTATCATTGCACCTGGTGGTTAGATTAGATGCTCTGGCTTGAGTTTTTGTATGCCGTAATATCCCCTAAGAACGCCCACCCAAAACGAAGAGATAAATGGTGAAACACACGGGGTAGGCCAGCTTTAGAGATGCGACGGGATAACCTTATACAAAGTTAGTGATAAACACAGGGGCACACTCCACAAATTACGTGACACTGGAACTGACACCAGATATCACAGATGCAGCAGGTTCGAGTTTCTTGATGGGATAAGCATGCGGGAATTTGCTACAAACTCCTGTGTCATGACAAGGGATACCGTGGGTTGCGGACGCAGTAAATTCGCTTTTCATGGTTCGAAAAATCTGCCATGAACTAGCATCTCGTTGCAATGGATACCGTAGATCGTAGACAGAGCAGATTCAAGTTTCGTGGTGCAATAAACTTGTGGAAACACGCTACAAACTTGCCTGTTTCGGGAACCTATATCGCACTTGCAGATTGCGGACAGAATCGCGAGAATCCGCTACAAACTCACTGCCACTGGAACTGATATCGTGCATGGATGCATGTTGCAAGAACTGATACCGGTTCCTGTAACAACTCGTGTGTTATGGGAACTGCGATCGCGCTTGCAGATCACTAAGAAAATTGCGAGAACGCGCTGCGAACTCGCTTGTCAGACGTACCGATACCGCGGATCGCGCGGTTAATGCAGTTTTGTCGGACATTGTGTGACGTCCTACAGGAAGGGGGGGGGGGGGGTGCAATGTTTCGGAATTTTGATGTTGCACAGCCAGAAGAATGGGATAGGGCGATGTCTCGGGAGAGGGTGTCCTTACAGGATTTTACCTTTTTTTTTTTAAATTTCCACTAGATGGTGAATTATTATGAACAAACATGCAGCCAAGGAGATGACGCTCCAAGGAGATGGTGCTCTGCATTGCAAACATGCTGTCTACACGAAAAGATTGTCGGGGATTCCCATCTGAGTTCGAGGATTTTAGATGGGAGAAGAGGGTAGAAAGAAGTGATGTCCAGTGACCATGGGATCAAAATGTATTATACCTTCAATGGAAGCACCGGTGCGGCGTACACATGATGAGCACTGTACATGCTGCCAACACGCGCTTGCCAAGCATAGAGAGAAAAGACGAGATACATGGTCGCAGATCTCTGTCAAGAAGCTGCAGCTTGTCGACAACTACCATGCCGGAATGCCTGGAGTTGACGAATCGAACCAGTTGATCGGATCGTACAACGTCCTGATGAAGTGCGTCCGTTGGTTGTAATTGTAATTGTAATTTATTTGCAGAAAAACAGGTGTGTTCACGGCGGCGCACTAGGCTAAGCAGAAAGGTGAAAACCCTTACGCGTGTGCATTAAGGCCTTTGGCCCACAGCACCGCATCCAACGATGATGAGATGGTATTGTACTGATGAATGTGATGATGGTTTAAATGGAGCTTGTGGACGAGGGTGAGGGGTTGAGTTTGCGGCTGAAGAGGGTGAAGAGCATTAGGCTTAGCAGTGGTCTTCGCGACGGTGGTCTTTGCAATGCCGCTATGGGCTCCCCCGACTTCTAGCAGGCCGGTCTCGAGTGCCTGGCAAGGGCTCCCTGCATGCCCGGCTTGCAAACAAGGTTGAAGGCTCTCTTCTTTCACTACATTCGCATCTCAGCTGTCAACAGCAGCATTCTCTTTCAAGCACCCTGCAAGCTGCATCCAAACATTCCCAAACTCTTCAGAAGTCCATGTTTTGATCAGCTGGCATTCTAAACGGTGCTCGCCCAACAGCTTCTTGGACTTGATATAGTGTATATCCGAACCCCTCTACCGCTGAACAACTGCAGCAGAAGCTACCCAAAAAGCGGAGAAGCGGTGCAAATGCAAGATGTGTTACAAAGAGTGTGAAGTTGAGCACAAGACAGATGTCTTCTGCAGCACCTGCTACGTTTACCTGCTTTATCACAACCAGAAACTGCTTCACTGAATACCATGTGCACCACGATGGTTGAGACTATGGTAGAACTTGGCGAGCTTTTTTTTTATCTAGAGCACTGCAATTCGCAGCCTTTCTTGCTTTTGAAATTAGGCATATTTTATTATTTTGAAATTTGTTTGGCCGAGATATCTGTGTATCTTTCTATTTTTTTTGTGTTGGCCACTAATTTTGGTTTTTGAGAAATTAAATCTTGCATAACTTATTAGACTCTGATTTCATTCTTACTAAAAGAGTATTTATTGTCTGCATTTTAATATACTGCAACAAAAATTACAATCGTTCTAAAAAAGAAAGCTTACTGGCTTGCTTAGAATTTTTAAGATGGGCAGTTTTTCAGCAATCAAGAAAGAGTTACGTGTATAGGCAATTGTTAGGTCAGAGAGCAAAACTGTGGAAGAGGCCCAGAATAGGGGATGGCTTCACCACTTTGCATTGGCACATGTGCGTCAAGCTCTGACTAGTCAAGCCTGGCCTGTTCGGAGGAGCAGCCGACACAACGGAGCATTTCAGTCAGTTAGGTGGGCTCAGAACTCTAGGGTGGTTGCTTGATACGTCTTTCGATCATTTTTTTAGTGTTTCGGAAGTAGCATGTAGACACTCATCGTGACACGAGTGCATGCTCGGTATTTTACGGTAGCGATTGTTTCACGTTGTGAACGTTAGAGTAGTTTCCGTAATGCTCCGACGCCGTCAAAGCTACTCGTGTGAGGCGTTGTTCGGTGTCTCCTTCACGCGAGTGCGCGTGCAAATAAGACGCGAGACGATATCGCAGGCTCGTGCAGCAGTGCGGAGCTGCAGCACCGAAAACCACGCTAGACTCGAGGGCATGGCACGAAAGTGTCGGTGCCGAGCGTGACTATTAGAACACGCGGCTGGCTGCAGCAGGCTCGCTCGTTAGACTGCACGATCGGACCAAATGTTAGTCGTGCCTGGGTGTCTGAACGCAATGGTTAGAGAACACCGGCCGAAAATCGCCGCAGGTAAAGGTACAAATGGAGTAAAGCGAAGTTTGAGTATGCTTCGACTGTTGGCGTAGGCGTTTGGGGTGCTGATGTAGCGAATAGTTCCTTTCTTTTTAAGAGCCGAGGAAAGCTGGCCCTCCGTTTGTATTTCTGTCGGGGGGGTTTCGGGTTTTGAGACTTCATTTGCCAGGAAGTTTATGCCAAGTTATACAGTCCGTTAGTTCGACCTCGGTTAATTCGACTTTTCGTTTAATTCGATCCTGTTCAAAAGTCCCGGCGAGCGCCCATACATTTCTATGGGAGGAAAAGTTTGATAGTTTGAACTCGGGACGACTCCGCATCGGATAATTCGTCCCGAGCGAATGCGCGCGGGCTCACATTGCACGGCAGAAAAACCACCAACGTACGGCGAAACACGGGCCCTTTGCTGCAAAGCCGAACGTGCGCAAATATGCGCCTGCTCCTCTACGCCGTAGCGAATGACACGAGCCAGCGCAACTAATCTGGCATGGAGTAGCGCGGAGAACATAGCACGTGGTCGGGCGTGGAGACAGCGCGCACTCTCAAAGCACTTTTTTGTAGCATCGTGTGCGGTCCATCTTGCGCGCCAGAAAGCGCAAGTTCTCTTTTCCTTTTTTTTTTTCGTTGTTGTTATTATTTTTTTTTTGTCGCCGACGGTTCGGTTTTTTGGCACCAAAGTCGGCTCGTAAAGCTTTCTCGGCGCTTGTTCAAAAAGCGCTTTTCTGTAGCATCGTGTGTGGTTCATCTTGCACGTCGGAAAACTCAAGTTCTCTGTTCTTTTTTTTTTTTTCTGTCGCCTACAGACTGTCCGTAAAACTTACTTTGTTCGTTTTTTTTTTTTTTTTTCTGTTTTTTTGAACGCGATTGTTTGAGGACGCACACTTAGTTAAGCTGCTCTCCGGAGCATGCTTTTGGACGCGTGTTTTAAGCGCAGACGGCAGCAGACCATCCGTGAGTACTTTGGACAATAAAAGGAAGTTTAATTTTAACCATTTTTCTGACCTTTTTTTAATTCAATCATTCAAATAATTCGACCAAACTTCAAGGTCCCGTCGAGGTCCAATTAACGAAAGTTTACTGTATTTTCAAAAGGAAGCCAGCGTACGAAAGTTCTCGAAGACAGCAGGAAAAAAAAAACTTTCAGCCTTTCCACTCTGGTGAAGAAGGAAGACCAGCAAAGCTCTACTACGGTCGGACGACCTCAAGGACGATGTCTAGCACGACTTCAAGGGCGACTTCTAAGACGACCTTGAGGATGACGCCTAGAGGACGACCTCAGGGATGACATCGAGACGACCTCAGGGATGACGCCTAGGACGACCTCAGGGATGACGTCTAGGACGACCTCAAGGACGACTTCTAGGACGATTTCGAAGACAATGTCTAGGACGACCTCAAGGACGACTTCTGGGATGACCTCCAGGACGACCTCGAGGACGACGTCTAGGACGACCTCAAGAATGACTTCTAGGACGACCTTGAGAACAACCTCTTGGACGACCTTGAGAACAACCTCTTGGACGACATCAAGGACGATGTCTAGGACAACCTCAAGGACAACATCTAGGACGACACCTAGAGAAATTCAGCCTTTCTACTCTGGTGACAACCAGAGTGGAAAGGCTGTAAAGGTTGTCGCCATCTATGAGCAAGGCCGGCAAGCTGATTGTCTGGTTGCCGCCGTCGCTCATAGATGGCGACAGCTGTCCAGAGTTTTGTGTCGACATTTTTTTGCGGGGGACACGACCCTGGGGAAACTAGCCCTTAACAGCTCCGCTGTAAAAAACGTGCCTCCCCCTAACGTCGTCGGCAAACGGTGTGCACTCTGAGGGGATGACTTTTTCGTCTTGAGGTCCCCTCAGTGGTAGGGCTGCAAAAGACGGGGGATGTAGTCGTGTGAGGCTGACCTGTTTGCCCTTTTGCGATTAAAACATACAGTGCAAACGGACGGGACTGAAGAAAAGACGCAATTGCTGAACTTGTAACTGAAGTTTAATCAACAAGGTGTAAGCATGTAAGCATCCCGTCTGTTTCACTATCTGGTGAAGAGTTAGAATTCCTCGCATGACGACAGCATTTCCAATAATGGTACTGGGAACTAGAGGTGCGTCATTGGATGTGTGTGTGTCTTTTTCTTGTTTGGTCGTGTCATATATAGGTTTGCACCTTGACGATTAAACTTCAGCTGTCGCATCTTTTATTTTCTGTCCTGTCTGTTTGTGCCGTATGTTTTAATAATCGTGCCTTACCAACACGCCCAAGCTTCCATTTTGAACAATCTTTTTGCGGCACAGGTGGTAATCGACGCCTTCCGGCTGATCAACCCCAACATGATGGTGCTGGGACAGGAACCCCGGCAGACCACCTCTAACCTGGGACACCTCACCAAGCC
Organism: Ixodes persulcatus; assembly: GCA_013358835.2. Lineage (NCBI taxonomy): Eukaryota > Metazoa > Arthropoda > Arachnida > Ixodida > Ixodidae > Ixodes > Ixodes persulcatus. The sequence continues at coordinate 498,725 of JABSTQ010009812.1, read as the reverse complement.
ATCTATACAGGTAGTGCAGACCTACCATATTTTTAGGACTATAGGCCACATGTTCTACAGTGGCAAATTGCGGCTAGAAAAGACGTTTCGTTACATACCGTAATTACCCGATTCTAACGCGCCCCCGATTCTAACGCGCACCCGTTTTTCCAGGCCAACAAACCAGAAAAACTTTCACCTCCGATTGTAACGCGCACGGAACTTCGTGATCAAGAACAACGAATGCGATAGAAACAGGCGATTTATTTACCGAAGTAGTCACTCATCTCACTCCTCGTCGCTCTCCGAGAGCTCTTTGTCGCTCTCCGCTGACCACAACATGTCGTCCTCGGTGCCGTCAAGCGCGTTCGCTATGCCACACTTCTTAAAAGAGCGTTCAACCATGGCCGAAGGGATCGTGGCCCACGCCTCGCGCGCCCATCCCGCGAGCGTCTCGAGAGGGGCACGCTTCAGCCGACCGCTCGTCGTGAACGAGTGGGAGCCGCTCGTCAGCCACTCGTTGTACAGCACACGAACGCGATCTTTCACGGACGCGATCATTGCGCGCAAGTAAGCGCGCAAGTGGGACGACTTGCGTGAACGCAGAAGGAACAAAATGGTTGCTAAGAGCACGGCCAGCACGGCTAAAAGCACGGAGGAAAGATGGCAGAAAGCACAGAAAGCTTCGGCGCCATCTTGAGATGGCGATGGCAATGGGTGGAACGAACGTTTCGCTGTTTTGACAGTTTCGGTTTCGTATCCGATTCTAACGCGCATGCGATTTTTTGGCCTATTTTTCCGGAAAAAAGGTGCGCGTTAGAATCGGGTAATTACGGTAGTCCACGGTTGGTACGTGGTCCACACCTGGTGCTTAGTCGTCGCGTAAATCCTCTCATACGCAGCACACGTTGACAAATGCCCGCTGTAATGAATCACAGAGAAGCTTCTACAGTGCAATCCACTTATAACGATGCCACATATAACGATATACCACTTATAATGATCAGTTTATAAAGTTTCTAGACCAGAAACCATCAGTTTCTAGTCCAGATACAACAATTATCGGTTATAACGATTGTATTTTCGGGTTTTCTCATTATCGTTTAAGTGGATTGCACTGTATTATATATAAATCATCATTAACATACTCTTTCACAACATTTGTCCCATCCGTGTAATCCCCACCGCGTATAATTTCAGCTCTCAAACATCTATTGTCTGCTGACCATAGTCCGGAAAATACAGTACAGTGCAACCCACTGTACTGTAGCGAAGCCACTGGTTTTCAAACAATAGTGCACCCTATTGATTGAAGACCAGTGGCTTCGCTGGGTTTCTATAGGAGTTAAGCCTTTTTCTTTCTTTACTTTTTCCTCAGGTAAGTTCGGCCTTTGCAAGTTTTATAGAAGAAATGCACCACCTGTGGGCAACGCTGCACAAAATCGTAGCCCGATAGATTAAGGAAGGGAATTTTGCGGTCGATTTAAAGAGCCTGGTTGCTATTTGAGACACCTGATAGAATGGTTAATGAGTCTAGAGCAGGGGTCCGCGACCTGCGAGTCAGTTTCGTGCAATCCCCAACTTAACATATGAAACCCCCCCCCCTCCTCCCTTCTACCTACTCGCACAGACTGTAGGACCACGCGGCAGTTTTGACCTCAGATGGGGTTAGACAGGAACAAGGAGTGCTTCCAATTGGCAATGTCCGGCATCCCCATACTTGGGCAAAGGAAGTTTTTGCTTCCTTCTTGTTTTTTCTTTGTCCGCAGTGTCCCCTTCGCGACTTGCCATCCGGTCCCCCCCGTGTCGGCTCAGCCTGCCGCCGCAAAAGGTCGCCGACCCCCGGTCTAGAGCGTCGCAAAAATGCTACGACACGGCGAAGTTGCATGGTCTCAGTTTAGCGTAGTTTTCCCCGCTAATTACGGTGGGCCGGAGTACCGGTTTATATGTGTCTCGACATTCAGCGGGCGTTTCTAAACTTTAGCGGGTAAATTTTTCCCTAAAAATGGATCACGCGACACCAGCGACACGTGGTATTGCTTCACGTGATGCGGCATCGAGCGACAGCGCAAAGCGATGCACAGACGTTACGGGGCGTCGCTCGACACTGCATCTTGCTGCGCGACGATGTGGGACGACGCACGTAACGCGAAAGAGGGGTGGTGAAAGGAGCGCATTATTGTAGAATCCGTATTTTCTTTTCTCTCAGGCTGACGGAGGGAAGTACCGTAACGCCGTCCCTCCGATTCCCTCGTTTTCAAGAAAAGTGCCATTCGTTTGATACGGAAAAGAAAAAAAGAAACTCGAATAAGGTACGGCGGATGGTGGACGAAAAGACAGGTGCGCAAACGAAGCCAGAAAGAAAGCCGAAATTTTCCTACGGCTTTGCGCATCTCCGGGCAGGGGCATTGCCAGTTTAGGGCCCCTGCGCAGACACGGTCGCGCGGTGCATTGCCTCGAAGACACGTGCGCGAATAAAGCTCGAGAAAGCTGTCCGATCTAACCTAGGAATTGTCGGATACGACAGGTTTGGTCGCACCGGAGCGTCGGATGGCGCTCCGTCCGGCTTAGGCGTGCGACCGACTTGCCAGATGTTCGCCGCGCATCCGCAGCCAATGGCGGCACAGACGGTGCACACGTCTCGTCGCGTGACGGTCTGCCCGATCGGGAGAGGAGGTGCATCACGCGAATCTTCGTCGTGAAGGCAATGGCTGCCTTTGAGTTTCCGTAAGGATCCGAATATAGTTGGGGTTCTTCATTTTCGTGTTTTATATTTTTCAATATATGGGGGTTTAAAATCGGTCGCTATTTTTTAAACCGATAATCCGAGGAAATTGGGTTTTTCTAGAAAAAATTTTGTAAACGGGTGTTTTCGGGTTATATATGTAAATGGGCATTTGAGGGATACGGGGCAAAATTTTTTTTTATTATGCAGACGAGACCCATTAAGTTTAGGTTGTGGCGCATGAACCTGATGTTCAAGATCACATAGTCTTTTCGATTTCTCAGATGTGTTTCTTTACATCTTACACAATCTGCATTTGCAGCATCTTTCCCTTTGAAGAGGGGACAGTTCGTGCGTAGGATCGGATAGCTTTGTCGCGCATGTGTCTCACGATTAAGGGCGGTTTCTCGAACGCCTAGTCACGTTGCGCATCTCGCGGCACTTGCCAGAAATGAGAGCAGACCTTAAACGCACTTGTTCCTTGGCGAGGCGGCAGGGGAGTGGCGTGTCGCTTGTCTGTACAAGCCTATTCGCAAGTCCTGCAAACTATAGGGAGCGCGCTGGCAGGTGAAATGGCGGACAAAAGGAGGTCGTTTTCGTCGTTGAGCACGCAGACCACCATAAATTTCTTGCACTGCAGCAAAAAAATGACCGCATCTCCACATGGTGAATGATGTTGATTGGGGCGAAGCTCGGGTAGTGCTGATGATACTGATTTTGGTCATAGGTATTGCTGCTTGTTGTCGGCGTTGACGCTTTGCCGCCGCTTCCCGAGCTCTCAACTCCGGGTCCGCTTGGCGTTTTTGAAGCTGTGCAGCAGCTTCTCGCGCCCTGGTCTCCGGAGCAGCTTGCTGTCTACGTAGACGCTGAGGCGCTGCATGCCGAGCTTTTCGGTCCTTTTCATTCATGGCAGTAGGAGAATGTGTGGTTTTCTTCTTTTTTTTTTTTTAAGCAGACAGATGGGATGGCATCTCAGAACCCCCTACTCTTTTTTTTTCTTCTTTTTCTTTTTTCATAATTTTTTTTTCATCTTTTTTTTCTAACTTTTTTTTTTCCCTACACGAGCACGTGATCTCACGAGCAGAAGCACGAGCACCCGACGCCGGCCTACGGTGGACGGACATACGGACATGGCTAGCCCCTAAGGAGCTTCGCCCCTAAAATTGGTGCTACATATAAAAGCAAAGCGATTTTTCGACGGTAGAAATCTTCCTCTAGTCAGTGGGTAGGAATGACACGGCGGAAGCTTAAAAATAATTAGTGGAAACAATGTTTGTTTCTATGCTGCCTCCGAGAATCAAGCAGCGATAGCAGACGACAGTCGAAACGACCTCTTCTCTTGAGCTTCTCGGCGTTGCCGCTACACGGCATCGGTTTCGCTGGGGTCACCGATAATTTGGGAAATTCGTTAGTTCATACCGTGGAAATATGTGGCGAATAGTGCCTTTTGGGGATGCATAATTATTTGCTCGATTAAAATATAGCGAATTTAGTGAAGCCAAGTGTAGCAAACTAGGATTTATGGAACAGGGATTTGTCATAATGGTTGAGCCAACGCGAAACCACGGGGACGAGCCGTTCCGAGATATTTATTGAACGAGCATCCTTTTGTGTTCTCTATACGATGTCGAAGAGGTTTGGGCAGAGACAAGAGTCCTACAGTGGAAGCGATCGGGCATCTGCAACCACCAGCCTTTGGTTGTTCCAAAAGCGTACGGTCCTTTCCGCGGCATGGCCGAGGAAAAAAGATTGCCTTAAAGGCTGGTAACCAGACTCGAGATTCTGCAAGGCAGAAGATCCTCCTCATCATGGGGGAGGAGGAAACAGGCAATGGTGTACAGGGTAAAAGGGGGGAGAGGAGGAAGCGGGGGAAAAGTGGAAAGCGCGAACTGGTCGTCGGTCTTTAATGCGACGTGGTAAGTCTGAGTTATACCGAACACGGACGCGAGGGGCTGTTTTGTGTGACACAATGTTTTACCGCTAGATTTGGTGGATGGAAGTCACTTGACCCCAACCCCGCGATAGGGTCGCACAATGTCGCGTGTGGCTGACACTGGGAGATTGCGGTGTCACGGGACGTTGTCGCGGTTATGCGATAGTGTCGCATCGTGGTGTCGGGAGACCCCGTGGCATCGAGCCAGACGCGAGGCTATGACGTCGAGTTACGCGGCCCCGCGACACGAAAATGTCCCGTCACATAACTGCGTGTCTCATAGCAGTACCGACCACGCGAGCATCATACGCCCACGTCGTCGAGTCTTTGTTACAATCGCTCGCGCCGCTCTACGCTTTTGTGGCTGGTTCACGGACTCGTGACTGCTCATGACCGAGCGCATTGCGACCTCTCGCGCTACCTTACGAGAACCCACTGGCACACGGTGCCTTGTACGAGGTAGTCCTCGAACTGCATTTCACGAGGGCAAAGGTTTTGCGGTATTTGCGAGATCAAATGTGCATACTCTCCGAGAAATGGTCGTCTATAACACTGTTGAAATTTTTTTGAAACCCGTAGCAGAAGAATGACGAGAGAAAAGAAAAAAAAAAAAAGGAAATGCACACAAATCGCTTTTGTCCTACGGCTACCCGACAGACGGCGCCGTTCTTGTCGTCGGCGGTCACAAGTGCGTGAGCGAGCCGTTTAAAACCGGCCCATGAAAGCATTGTCCCCTCAAAGCTGCACGCTTTGAGGGTGGCATTGTAGCGCCGGCAGTACGGTGCTGAACGGCTCGACACTCTGGTTCCCTCTCCAGGCCCTGATCCACGGCCTGAATCGCCACTACTACTCCATCTCCATCAACTACCGCAAGAACGAGCTCGAGCAGAAGGTGAGTCGACGCCGCCTTCGAACACCGGAGACATTGTTTTCGCCGCGGCACGGTGCAGTGCGCGGAATGCGTGTACAGTGAAACCCACTTATAACGATCCCACATATAATGACCGTTTTTCGAAGCATCATACTGTTACAATAAACACAAAGTCCGCTTTCGAAAAAAAAAAAAAAAAAACTCCCCCGTGCAAAAAGCAAAAAAAAAAAAGTCAAAAGAGCTACATTTTTGGCGCCACGCTCCTGGAGATGCTCAAGGTCATTTCCACGGCATTGTGGCAGGGGAGAAAACAAAACTACAAAAGCAAAAACGCCGTCCCGGGTCGCATAGTCTGCCGATTGTGCGTGCGCGGGAAGTAGAAGAGAAGGAGAAAGTCAACTCTCATGCCGTGCTGCGTTCGTTCGTTCTATGTTTGCAAAGTCTGTAATCAACTCCAGAAGAGCTGAATGCTCGGTACAAGTTGGCTAGCCCCACCACCATCGTCACGTCTTGTTTACATTCGCTATTTTGGTATCGTGCACATTCTCTCTCGCGTCTACGGGCTCGTGTCTGTCGTCTTAAGGGGCAACACTGCTTCTAGAGCTCTTTTATATAACGTGTGCTTCGATTCAAATGGAATTTACATGGCCTATTTGCCACTACAATCTCATTACAAATATGTACATGGTTTTGATGTAACCTTATTAGTTTTGTTAATAATGAAAATTTAATTTGCAAACATTATGGGAAGGATTAAGACGAATTGAAATACTGAAATAAGAAAATAAACATATATCAGTGAACTTAGAGTTATGTGGAATCCAATAAGGTATAAATGAAACCTCTAGGATGATTTGTAAACTTCTTAGGACACTTTTAAACTTTCCAGTTTCAAAATCGTTTTTCACAGGATGCCTAAAAGGCACCTACAAAAAGCCTGATAGCCTATTCAATATATTTGTACCCCTTATTGCATATGTCACACATATAGCTAGCAGAGAAAGAAAAAATATGAAGATTAGATTTGTGGAAGGGGAGATATGGCTTCCATAAAATAGTAAAGGGTGTAAATAGTTCACTCAGAAATAATATTTTAAAAAATCCACAGACCAATTTTACTTTGTTTCCAAGACAATACTTCAAGATAAGAGAGACTTATTTAACTAAAATCCTTCAGGACAAGATTATAAGTGCTTGCCAATCTTCAAAAAACACAATTTCAAAAATATGTTTTCTTAGTATATTTTGGCCTCAAAGAGCAGTGTGTCTCCCCTTAAGATGGGGGGAAAAAAATCCACCAGGAGGCTTTATTTAAACGAAAGGGCATCACACTGGCGGAAAAAGATGACAACTGAGCAGCACTGCGTGGTCTCGCAATCCCAGCCACCCGACGAGCTCGCAAAGTGTTGTTTGAAAGACGACCCTGCCAGAGGCGACGGCCCCGCACTCGTACATGCGCAGGAAGCGCGGCACTTAAAACATTTTAGACCAAAGCAAGTATTAATTACTAGGGTTGTGCGAATATTCGATATTCGCTTCGAGAAGAACTGCACTATTCGCGTTTTTCGAAGTGTTGACTGCGGCGGGTTAGCCCCGTTGAGTGCGCTTCTTACCAATCACCGGCGTGCTGCGGAGAAGCACTACCCACGGAAGCGAGCTCCGCAGGTGTTGCTTCTCTGCATTACATGGGTGCTAGGTAAGAAGCGCACTCAGTGGGGTTACCCGCTGCAATAAACACTCGAAAAAGTATGAATATCGTAATTGCGTGCTTGGAAGAAAAGCATACATTTAAAGCGGGATGGTGCACCCTTGCCGACTGTATTTGAAAATAAATGGAAACTTTGTGAATCCGTATATCTACATTGTAGTAAAAGTTTCAAAATTCAACTGTTATGCAAGAGTACACAATGTTAGGCAGAAATGCCCTTACAACCTGCGTTCCACATGCGCGATTCATTCTTTTTTAACTCGAGATTAAAGAAAGAATATTTTATATAGCGAGATTTGTAAATTCACTCAATTGGGTATAGTTGGCCATCTTCATAGGATTCATTTTATGTCAAATCCATCATTTACTTGCCATCCCAAGACACCAGACCTTCTGAGGTCACAGTTCATAAATATAGATTGATTAAACTTAGCTTGTAAATGAACAAGTGGAACAACATTCACACGTTTAGCTGGGTTTTCGTCTAAGCATTTTGCAATGGAAGTGAAAGCACCTGAAAAAGCGCCGAAAAAAACACAAGGACGAGGAAGTAGACAGACAAGAGTGCTCTGTCTACTTCCTCATCCTTGGTGCTTTTTTAGGGGATCATGAACCAACTGGCCCAAATTGCTACCTTAGTGGTAGTGAAAGGCATGGAAAAACTATTCGATATTCGAATCGAAAATATTCGGTCAAAACCACCATTTGCTTCGAATTCGCTTCCAACTCAAAATCCACTATTCGCGCAAGACTATTGATTACCTCTGTGGACAGCGAAGAACCATCGTCAGACTAATGCACGGTGTTCATTTTTGTGTTGGTGTGCATTTCATAAAATCTTTTCTATGAGGTATGTGGTCAATCTTCATTATTTTACTTGCGCGGTAGATTCTGCAGCAATATACTTTTTGATTATCTGAAAGCTAAATCTGCCTTCGCGTTAGAATTGAGGGTGCGTTAGAATCGTGCAAACAGTTTCTTTAAATAAAGAGCTGGCAGAGTGAAACTACCAGTACCAGCTTCATTATCCTTATTTATAATGTTTTAAAGGTAAGTCCAGATATAACGAACTACTGATAAAACTACCACTTTTCTCGGAACTATCACATTCGTTATAAGTGGGTGTGACTGTAATCGCCATTGTACATGTACATGTCACAAAAGTTGTTTTTGCAATGCATGTAATCGCCATTGTACATGTCACGAAAGTTGTTTTTGCGATTGTCTTTTTATGGCACAAACTCGGTCTGTATGGCTAAGCGTCCTAGACAAATCAAAATTACAAGGGTGATTGACCTTTTGTCCCATTTAAAATTGGTGACAAAACACCATGCTCCTTTTCCCGAGATATATTGCGAGGTTTGGACGCATTTTTCATAAGAAGAAAAGGCTGTCCATGATCGTGATTTTGATTGGTTAAGGTCACCTGTGCTGTGTAGGTCCAGTTGTCTCCGTAAAAACGCGACCTTAAAATCAATTTATTGTCCGTTTTAGCGTCGAGGCTAGGCATGCCGCTGCGCTATTTAATTCAAACCACTATTTGCGCGCCCTTATAGATCGATGCTGAAACTAGCGCTTCGGTAGAGTTGGTGCAACGTGAATTGGGAGTGGTTGACTGCAGTGGTTTGTAGATTGTCTGTCACTGGTTCTGCAGGCTCAGTCATGTTCACAGATTAGTCGCGAGACACCAGCCTTGCTCTGCTTAGAATACGAACTAACCTCGTTTTACTCTCACTCGGGAGGAAATTACGCCTGTATCTCTTTAGTATAATCTACTATCGTAACAGTTTTGTCGCTATTTTCACCCAGTCATATTTTCCCCCGCAATAATAATGCGGTTATAGTTTTGCCCTGTTTTCGCTTCATCTGTCTAGGTAATTCTTTTACTCTATGTTGCCGCTAACAGCAGCGGACGGAAATAACCTGCGTAACAGCGTCATCAATCAAAGTGATTGTACAACAGTTATAGCGCTACTAACCGACTATTTTCAGCCACACTCGTACCGTAATAGACCTTTCCGGAAAGTTGCGCAAGGCCTCTCATCCACCCCACATTGCACCGTGCGCCACGGGGAATCATGGGCCCATTTCAGTGTATGCTCCGTACATCCTGGAAGCGGCCGAATTCCTTCTCTCTTACCACTGCAAGTTCCAAACAGAAAGAAAACGGAGCAAACGCATGACAAAGCCGATACGTACCATGTTTGGTTATCGTCCCGCTTTCTTTGCGTTCTGAAATCGCGAAATCCTAAACAAACGTAGACCACCCCCATCTAAGCGCGCTCTTTCATGCGCCATGCCTTAAATTGCCGTAGTGCATCAAAAAGACAGTGGGAGGCACCGCATATTTCCGGAACAATCTATTGGTTAAAGTTTCTGTTTACAGCCAATTTCAGTGGAGTTCTGCAATGTTTAGCTGTAACAGCAGGCTGCAACGGCCAGCTGTAGCAGCCGGTCGTAACGAACTGACACCGAAAAGCGTCGCACCCATAGGGAACCATATTAAAAAATGAGACGTTTACAATTCTCTGTAATGCCGTAAGCTCTTGAGAAGGAGGAGGAAAGGAGGGTATGCCCCTTCTCTCCCTCCGTATTCTCCCATCCTCCCCCCCTCCAATTTAGCAGAAAGTTTCCTGCTAAATTTAATGGGGAAACTTTCCCCACTAATTTTAGCGGGGAAGTTTTCTGCTAATTTTAGCGGGGAAGTTTTCTGCTAATTTTAGCGGGGAAGTTTTCTGCTAATTTTAGCGGGGAAGTTTTCTGCTAATTTTAGCGGGGAATGTTTCTTGCTAATTTTAGCGGGGAATTTTTCTTGCTAAATTAAGCGGGGAAATTTTACTGCTTATTATCGCCTGTAGAGTTAAAGAAAAAAAATACCTGCGACGACGCCGTTTCGTGCTCATTATAAGCTAGAAGCAGCTGTCCAGGCGTGGGTGTGAGGCTGCCACAGGTGGCATATGGGCATTTGACTACAGGGAGAGTGTTGAGAAGGTTGACATGTGCACAAACCCTGTGACTGGGCGCATTAAGTTAGTGAGCTCCAGACTCAGGACATCTGCACTCGAGCGCACGGGTTTGGAGCATAGCTTAACGACCACACTTTTTTTTCGTACCGAGGTGCTATCGTCTATTTTTAATGCTTCCGGTTCCGGCTTTTTGGCGCGCGCTTAAACATGGCACCCGTCACATCGAAACTCGTCAAGTATTTGTTCGACGATGATTTCGATGAAGTAAGTGCGCGGAGACAGCAGCAACACCAAGAGCTTGGATTTGTGCTGTACGCTGTTGGTGCGATGAGTAAAGGTACACCGAACGTCTTCTGAATTCCCAAAAGCCTTAAAGAATGATGGCTGAATGGCGGAATTCATCGGTTCGCGTGGTCCTGAAATTGTGGCAAGGCGCTTCGACAAGCATTTGAAGGATGTATGCATACCTGTCTATACCAGCATTTTTTTAATTATTTCCCACGATGACGAACGACTGCACGAGCTGCCAAGTGATCGCCATCGAAGTATCCATGTACAGTCGCCGACCGATTATTCGGACTTGAAGGGGACCCCCGAAATGATCCGAATAATCAAGCAGTCCGAAAATTCGGTAGATGAAAAAACTTGCCTTTATTACGCCCTAGCAAGCTTTAAAAAGCCGTCTATAGTGGCTTGCTTCATGTTACGCCTGCTTGCGATGATGTCTGCTTACATTTGCGCGTGCGTCGTGTTCTCGGCGTACACATTCAACAGCAACGTTAATGTGTTCAAAACGTCCGCTGTCAATGACCGCGGGCGGTAGTCGTCGTCGAAGTCGTCGGAGTCTCATTTTCTGCTGATGCGAGGAACGAGATGAGATGCGAGGCGCAAATCCACGAGCGCAAAATGGCAACTGGTGACGCGAAAGTGAAAGTGAAAGGAAACAAAGCAAAATGATGATGATGATGTCGTGCAGCTAAATGGAAAAAAAGGGCTAGCAGCGTCACCTAGCGGTAGAACTCAGGAGTACTCAAATTGCGCTGCCAAACCAAGCCAATCCATTCGCAGCCAACATAGAATTCAAAATGGCTGCTCCTCGGTGGTGTTTCCTGCTGATCACTCGCGACGATTTTGTCCGAATAATCAAACTTTCGAACTAAAGCTGTCCGAAACATTGGTCGTTAATATACACTATTTCAATGGAGTAAGTCAGAGTTTTTCCTTTATGTCCGAATTATCGAACAAGTCCGAATTATCGGAGTCCGAAAAATCGGTCGGCGACTGTATCCAAGCAGGCACGAGAATAAAATGCGAGACGCATGAGACCACCGTGAGACTAGCTACGAGAGCAGAAACGCCTGTCATCTTACCAAAAACCGACCTGTTCGAGCTCTTGCGCACCACCTCCGATAACTAGCTCGCGGAGCACGCTTCACCACCATGCACTGGAATCGAGACATTGCTGTTTAGTTTAGCTCGAGTGCTCTCTGACCGCTGGAACGCGCTTGAGAGCGTTAACTTAATGCGCCCACTATGTGTCTGCGGCAAAAAAATGAATTGTAAATCAATATGGTACGTCCCTGTTGACCTGTTAGTTTGCTTTTGTACAATAATATCCCGATGGTGGGGACGGCAATGCAGATGCTGCTGAACCTGCACAAGAAGAGCTGGACGGACGGCCTGACCCTGCAGGACTACGACGAGCACTGCAAGGTCAACGAGGCCACGGTCACCGAGATGCTCGACCTGGCCAAGGCGTACAACAAGGTGGGCGCCCTCTCTTCTTCGGCGACCCGATCGATTGATCCATCTGTCCCGTCGACGTCCGTAGTGCAGTATCGCTACGGTGCTCGGAATACGTCCTTGACCGACACGTACGCCATCCCGTTCCGCTCGCGCGTCGAGAGTGGTCTCAAAGTGGTGACGAAATGCGTCTCCGGCGGATGTCAAAAAACCGCGTTTTCAGACCACCAGCATTGCGCCTGCTGCATGAGTGGAAACTTCGACACACCCCCGTGCTTACCACGAGCCTCGAATCTTTTAAAAATTGACTGATCTACGCTCTGTGTCACTAGTTGCGTGCAGTACAGGTGAAGACAACGCCAGGTGAGGGCAGAAAAGACACACACTATGGTCTGTTGCAACTCAAGAAGGTAGGGTGAAGGTAAGACGTGCCGGGGAGGAGGAAGCAGACGAAATGCTAGAGAGGAGGTTTCCCCCTCTCTTCTCCAGCGTTCCATCTGCATCCTCCTCCCCAGCCCGTCTTACCCTCGCCCTACCTTCTTGAGTTGCAACAGACTATAGGAAGGCTGGGGAGGACAGAAACCTCCTCTTTCTTTTAACATTCCGACTGCTCTCCCTTTCTCCCCTCGCCCTCCTCTCCCGTCCTGCCTTCCTAGGGCTTGCCCTTTCTCTCTTCACCTGGCGTTGCCTTCGCCTGCACTGCACACAACTAGTGACATGGAGTATAGTGGTTTCAGATGACTCTTAGCAAGTTTCTAATTAGAACCATGGAATTATTTTTACTAATTAAGAAGATAGTTAACACACTTTACCGTAAAATACCGGGCAAGCGCCCACTCAAACTTTGGAGATAATCGCAAAAAAAAAAAATGGGCGATGGGCGCTTGTCCGATCATCAATTTTACATATAAATCTACTGTGCATATTTTTTTCAGATCTTACAAATTTGGTTATGGGCACTTAATGTGGAATGGGCGTATTCTAGGGTACTTATTTGACTTTGGTATCACAACGATTAGCCCCTTATACAATGTCTCCCTGGCCGTACAACTCGCCCGCACAGACCGCATTATATTCTACCTGTTACATTTAAAAGAAAATCTGTTCTATTTAATATGTAACACCCTCTATATGTGCCTTTCCTGTCATCAGATAAATAAGCTTTTATAACCTGCTTAGCCTTACTTAGGTTTTTGTTGTTTTATGAACCCTCCAAGTTTGCAATAGACAAACTTGCACAGGTGTTCAAGTAGTGTTGTAATGTCGCACCAAAAAGGTGATGGCTGCATATGGCCCATTATTTGGAAGACATAAGTGTGCTTGGATCACAAAGAACTTGTTGAGTGCACGTCTTACAGTGGTGCAGCGTGTGTGCTCAAATTTCTTTTTGCTCTTTTCTTACTGGTCAGTCTTTGGAGGAAGAAGACAAGATGACCCCGGAACAGTTGGCCATTAAGAACGTTGGGAAACAGGTGGGTTGCCCTTTTCGCTGTTGAGAATGTCTCTCGTTGGTTCACTTGTTGGCCTTTCGTTTTAATTGAAGACAGGAGAAAGCAAGACATTGTGTCAAAGTATGGCATTTAGCCACATTTTTGTTTGAAAGTGTAGTTTATAAGGCATGTTTATAAGCTGGTCTTGACATTTCTCATCACATTTCATGGAAATTCTCGCTTACCGTAGTTCTGGGTGCTGAACACAAGTACAAGCTTACATTTCCTTTCTGTTATCTATTATCGAGTTCAAAACATAACTTTAATGCGCAATATTTTTACAACACCTTCTATCAAAAACTATGGCACAAAATATGTCTGTTCGTTCTGAACAACAGAAAGTACTACTACAACAAAAACTTTTTAACTTTAGCGTATTATGTAAAATGTTGGACATTAAAAGTGGATTTTTAAACCATTCTTTACGACGATAACTAATTCTTTGTGCCCCAAGCGTCCTAAAAAAAAATGATAATGCGTGGCTTTTTTTTTTTTTATTAGAAGCATGACCAAACACCTTATTTTGAACATATCCAAGAAATGGGACCTGTTGCAACATTTGGCCGTGACACGCCCCCTTTTTTGTTGGATAGACGAATACACCGAACCCTTAGATCTGGCGGCAGCTTGCACCATCTATCCAGTGTTTTTAGTTTCAATGGCTCACATGCCTATATTTTCAGGACCCCAAGCGCCATCTGGAAGAGAGGGTGGACGTCCTCATGACCTCCAATATCGTCCAGTGCCTCGGAGCGATGCTGGACACTGTGGTGTTCAAGTGAAGATCCCCAAACTATTTAATTTTGCCAATCCAGGATGAAGGGAAGATGGGGGGGGAGTGCCCACTCTCTTCGACTGTACGGGAGTTTTTATTAAAACATTTAAAAACTCTGAGAAATACACACCAGCTGTGCATGCAGGGTTCTATCGCATGAATTCTCAAACTGGGTAACCCGGAGAAGAGTACCCTCGTGGGTCTCTGGGCTCTAAAATTTCCTCGACTGTCCTTAAGTGGAGTGTTTTTCCCATTTAAAGCACTATTTTATCAGATCTCAGCCACTTGTTGAAGCATGACTATGAGCCAAACACTCGTGCATAATATTGTTTACAGGATCTGTAAGTTCGTTGAACTGCTGTATAGTTGAACCCCTCAAGAACGAAATTCTTGCGGCAACGAAGAAATCTGGCGGCCCCGACAAACGTCCACAGAGTTCAATACGTTTGCACCCTCTCAACAGCGAAGAGTTTTTAAAAAGCAGTCCCGCATTAACGAAAGTTTGAGATAGTGATCTGCAACATTTTTTCGGCACATGAGCCAGTTGGGAACCCAGAAGTACGAAAAGTGGAGCAGCACACTCGTCCGACATGTCTGGCACATATGTTTCCGACAAGCATCGGCGAGGCCATTGCTGTTTACATTCGGTCAGATAATGATGATGATAGCAACGAGACTTTTGTTTGGTCGCTGAAAACCGTTTTTTTTATCCTATCTGTAGGCCACTATGTAGGTATGTGACGTTTCACGTACCTACATACATAAAAAGAAAAAATGTTTGCGCTGTCAACAGGATTTGAACCTGTGCGGGGAGACCCCAATGGATTTCTAGTCCATCGCCTTAACCACTCGGCCACGACTGCGGGACGAGTAGGGGACTCCGAGATGTGGTAGTAACTCCAGAGCTGGGGTTTCTGTCTTGGATGAAACGTTGCATGTAGCCGCTCAACGTCTATACAGGAGAGGGCGCTGCGGTCAAATGCGTATATAATCGCGTTAAACTTTGCATGCATTGGCTCAACGTTTATAGACGAGAGGGCGCTGCGGTCAAATGCTCAAATGCGTATATAACCACGTTCCATACCACACATTCTCTTTCTGACATGGATGAAAACGAACGAAAGGCTCGGCATGCTGCGGCTCAGCGTCTATGCAGACAAGCACCACCAGAGCTTCGCCCCAATAACATCATTCACCACGTGGAAATGCGGTCAAATTTTTTATTTGGCTCTCGCGGCTGCGGGTCTGAAGGAAGTGAGCAGTTCTTCACCCAGTGCGCCTTGACCCAGTATGACGTTGTCTTAACCTAGGAATACATATCGCAGATCATTGAATGGTAGCTCAAAACATCGTTATAAGAAGTGCATGCGATACAGCACGAATTTACGATAGCATTTTTTATTGCAGTTAAAAAGTAAAAACTGAATATGTACACTAGCATACTCGTACAAGTGTATGCAAGGCACACAAGCGTAAAAGGAAATGACCGGCGTGTTACCGCGGTGCCAGTACGCGAAATATAACGTATTAAAGAAAAAAACTATTCTACAAAAAGCCGGAACATTTTCTTTTTCTAATAATAATAATAATACTAACAAATTAATTCAGTGCTTCTGCATATATACTTTGTTGTTCTGTGTTTTTTTTATTGTTCCTAGGTCTCGGGGTTATTATGGACATCACTCGGATACACTGCTTTTATGCTTGTTTTAGGGGCTAGCTATGTCCATCTGCCGTAGGCCCGGCGTCGGGTGCTCGTGCTTCTGCTCCTGAGATCACGTGCTCACGAGCACGTGAGCACGTGCTCGTGTAAGGGAAAAAAAAAATTGAAAAAAAAAGATTAGAAAAATTATGAAAAAAGAAAAAGAAGAAAAAAAAAGAGGGGGTTCCGAGATGCCATCCCATCTGTCTGCTTAAAAAAAGAAAAAGAAGAAAACCACACATTCTCCTACTGACATGAATGAAAAGGCTCGGCATGCTGCGGCTCGGCGTCTACGCAGACAAGCTCCACCAGAGCTTGTCTGCGTAGACGTAAAGATGACCACGTAAAGATGCGGTCAATTTTTTTTTTTTTTTATTGCATGGAAAAAGTACGAAAAAAACAGAGTGCCTATTTAACGTTCAATTCGTGCACTGTTCACTCATACTTCAGAACTCTGAGGTCTCGAAGGCTAGTAAACAATGGTAGCCAGTCGGGTGCGTCTGACAGGGTATCATACACGCTTTGGACACGAGTTACAAGGTCGATGAAATGAAAGCGTACAGTCTTTGGGTGGACGTTTTTTGTTAGTTTTTTTGCTCGAGCAAATTGTTTACACCCGATTGAAGGCTGATGCAAAGTGCAGAAGAGCTAGGCAACGTAACAACTTCTTTTCGTAGATGAATGATAAAGACAATGGTGCTAAGAAGCAAATTTGAAGCGCTTGCTTACTTTACGCTGTATCATTATTATCGGGCGACTCTCGCATTTGTAGAAACGTTTTCGAGATGTAGACGAAAGCATGAAAGCGGGCTCTTGACTGCTAACCTGGACCTGTTGGCGAGTTTAACGGTCGCGCTTGCTCGCTTCCCAACAGATTGAGTTCGCGCCGAGGGAGAAGCTTTTTTTATTTGTAGCCAGTACTGCAAGCAACCACTTCTATGAGCACTGGTCATATTCTATTGCGAGTAAGCATGAAATTTAACTCTATGTGACTGCGTTACCAGGAATGTCACCGACATTTATTAATGCATTTTCTCTAAAGGGGCTGAAGAGTATATATGCGCAGGTATTGAATTTATTTGTTAGTATTATTATTATGATATTAAAAGGAAAATGTTCCGGCTTTCCGTAGAATAGTTTTTTTTTTTTAATGTTATATTTCGCGTACTGGCACTGCGGCAACACGCCGGTCATTTCCTTTTAGGCTTTTGTGCCTCGAATACGCTTGTGTGAGTATGCTAGTGTAGATCTTCAGGGTAGTCTTTTTATTGTTCCTACGTCTCAGGGTTGTTATGGATGTCATTCACCAGCTCGGCTGCGTTTTTTTACCTTTATTCACTATCCGAGTGATGGCGACTGGACATCGCTGTTGCTCTGCGCGAGCGAAGCTACGATGCTAGCCAACATCAAGCTCCCAAAAAATCATAAAATAATGATGCTCGCTGATGTTACATAGAAAATATCATGAGCTCATCATACCATTGTGGAAAGCGTCATATATTAAGAAAGGTTTAGGAGCCCTGTAAAAGCACACAACACTAACGCACGGGTGCTCTTTTTAGGAGCATGAATCGTACAGGAAAACGCTATGGGTATTTAAACGTTGGCTATAATAGCTTTAACTTGAAAGGAAAACAATACAATCAGATTCTTTAGATCGGTTTTCATTTTATTTCCTGGTTGAATGCATAGCGGAACAACAAAGCAGTCGTGCGGACGCTGGACGTCGCTTTCACACGCCGCAAACGGCCAGAGCGCTTTGCCAGTCGCTTCAAAGATGGCGTCGGAAGGTTGGCGCCATGTTCGACAGATGGCGGGCAAATCTGAATAAGGTCTATTGCTGATTTGCTGCTTCGATTCCGGAGGGTGATCTCTGCAGATTATTAAGAAAGCCCGTGGTTTTCTTTCTAATGTTTTGTAATCCTCAGTCCACATCTGCCATACACACTTTTTTTTCTCACTGTGGTAATTTATTACCAATTGCGATGAAACGTCATTCTGTGTAGAAAGCTGGTAAATCGGGACGCACCAGTGTCATTCTTGACTGCTGTGGAAGCCAGGGCTTTGCTAGCCTACGTACCAAATGGACGGATGCATACGGCGAAACCCTTTGAATCGGGCGTCAACTTGTGCCATCTAACCGGTGTTGTTAACCCCAACCTAATACTGGAGGCGTGCGACGAGTCAGTGACGTTGCGGTGCTGCTCTTAGCAAAAGCATTTTGCATGGACGTCGCGTGTAGTAGCTGGCTTTACAAGTTTCTAATCAATGTGAGCACGCCTGACCACAGAGCCACACAAAACGCTCGAGGCCACAATCGGCGCCAACTTTCTTTGACAGGAGACTCGGAAATTGACAACTTGTCCCTTCCATGTGCCGGCGAAAACGGCCATAATCGATTGATCTTGGTACATCTACTCCATCCGCTCCAGCGAGCAAAGAGCTATCTTATAACAAGAGGAGCGAAAAATAGTTCTAACATGGATTTTATAACATCTAGAACGGCAATGGAAACAGGACTTCTTTCATTCTTATACTTGGCGGCAGCGGTGAACAGCTACTGAACAAAGTGAATGTTTACGAGGCATAATTTATATTACAAACACAGTAATATATACTTAACCTACAAAAAATACTTAATTGCAGATTTTAAAAAAAATGCAGACTTTTTTAAAAAAAAATTTTATTCAACAATGAATGCGACGGGTCTGTTGGTGAAATGATGGGATGACGATGGGAATGTCTGGATGTGGTGTCCCTTTTAATTAAAGGTGCTGCAGCCTTGTGTGGTCTATCTTCTCCAACTCCACGAGTCTGGTGTCACTTGGTTAAGAAAGAGAAGCAAAGACTACCAGAACCACTTTCGCCCAATCCGGCAATGTACAGTCGGCCTAAATAAAACGCGAGGGCAAAGCGTGCGACCTCGGATGAACGCGAAGGTGTGCGCCTACCACAGCGACGCTGCGCCACACCTGCGCCACACCTGCGCCGTATGCAAAAGAATAAAGATGTTTTAATATTGGTCGACTCGTTAAGAGGAAGAGAGAAAAAGAAGATGCTACAAATACATACTTCTCGGCGTCCCTACTCGCCGCATGGTTCTCATCTCCAGTCAGTGCGGTGAAGGATCAAACACATACAGCCACAAGCACACATGCCAAAAGCGAGAGTCGTAAACATTAGCAGCACTAGATTTGTTTAGCCGACGAAGGAACACATACAGGAAGATGGAAAATGCCACGTTGTCGCTCAATGAAGGTGTTTGATCGTTCCCATTGGCTCGTAGCGTCGGCTGCGCTTTGAGTCGAGGTGGAACAAAGTATAGGGATTGCTCGTCAACTGTGCTGGCCGGTTGATTGTGGACGTCGTCTAAATCCAGACAATGTCGGAACTAAAAGTCACGAGCAAATTTTGCGAGATAGGATGGCGGCTACTGCAATACCACAGGACCAGGGTATTGTACTCCGATGAAAAGATTGCTCGATTATTGTGTCTGCCACATGCCTTTGTAACGTGGCTACAGTGTACCGTGGCACCTTGCACCGCTTACGTCAACCTTCACTGCCTTTCACTAACACACGTGCAAAGAGCTTCACTGCTTTACACCGGAGTGTTAAGAGCAGCAGCTCACATGTGCCTGGGGGGTTAACGCGATAGGCTCGGAAAGCTCCGAATGATTGCGGGTCGACCTTCTTTGGTCTTGATTGTAGGTTGAACTAAATTTAAAAAGATTTTCCGCAAAAGTTTAAAAAATATATGGGTCTATATTTGAATAAATATGGTAGTCAATTGGGCAGTGTCTGCGCAGCTGTCGATCCAAAAAGCGGCAAACTTTGACTTAACTCTGGTTTCAACGGCGCTGAAGATCAGCGTCGCCTTGAAAGCACAAAAGGCTCCTAGAATATTTGTGGTTGGTTGCTCTTGCATTTGGTAGGCTCATAAAACTTGGGGGACTCGTTTTTATTGATAGACACCTTAGTGGATACACTCGATTGTGCTGGCAATTTACAGAAATTATATTAAAGTCTAAAGAAACTACCGAGTGTAAAAGAGAGAGGCAAGAGGCTCTATCCCAAATGAAATGTTGTGATGATTCATTTTTCAACCATTTTTTTATACTCATTGTAAATAGAACCTACTTTGACCAGGGCCTTCTTTCTAAAAAAAAGGCTGTGTTCCTTTTGTGCCCCATCTATTCTTATTATAAAAGGTAATAGTAACTAATATTCCACATTATCCAAAAGAAACACTCAGTCATTATCAAAGATGAATTCATTTAGCGAGCCAAGGTATCGTAAGCTGACGAAGCAACGAATGCATATTTCTCGGCTACTGGGCCATTCGCGGATGAAAATTAGACGGGAAAGGACTAACGCGTCGTCTGCTAACAGAACAGAAAATAAGTAAAGCGTCTGCTACGAAAAGAGTCCTGGAGACGACATGATTGAGCACAAGCTGAAATTGTGAACTCCCGTAATTTCCCATTGGAAGTGATTCGAGAATCCAGACTTGCTTTGCGAACCTTACTCTTCGGCCGTACACAGGCACAATCCGCCGGCGGACGAAGAAGCACATGGGACAGCCATATCCGCATTCTCAAGAGCTCTCTTGCCATCCCATATCGGTGAGACATTCTCACGAAAATGTTGCCCGATCGAGTCAAAATCTTCTTAATATTCGATAACGTTCTCGCAGCAAAAAGATGCGATGGCACGTCCAACTGAAGCGTAGGTAGGTTGAACTTGTGGCCTAAAAGGAAAAGGTTGTAACCCAAGGAGTTTGCACACTTCTGGCTTAGGCTCTGCCGCTACAACCATACTTTGTTGCACTCTATGTGCAGTGCCAGTGAGACTGGGGGTTTCGGCTGCACAGGCAAAAAGCATCTGCTAGGGCTACAAGTGCATGCATGGCCTTGGTTACACTAAGATACTAGAGTGCAGCCCACTAACCAAGCCTCGGGTGAACGCATGTCCCGAAGAATTGCTTTAGGAAGAGCAGAAATGAAAACAATGAATGCGAAAAAGGATACGGTTTGAGTTGGTCCGCAAACGCTTTCATCTCGTCGCCAAGTGATTCCTGAAAAGAGTAAGACGCTCGACTTGAGTCAACCACCCGAGGAAATGTGCGACGACATACTGGATTAGATTGGATTTATATGCTCTTGAGATACCGTGGTAAATCCTAAAATTTACCAAGAAAACAATGTAGTGACTGCTTGTACGAGTGCCAGCACTATGTCGAGCAAAATGAAAAGACGATCCAAATCAAATCGTATACTGAATATGTTGAAGCCTTATATAACCAGCGTTTCTCTGAGGTAATTTTTTTATTAACTAAAAGCCGAACGTGAATTATTTTTTTCAACACATACAAGCCCTAATACGCACTACAATTTTGGACAGTCGCCGACCTATTTTTCGGACACCGATGGTTCTGAGTTGTTCGATATTTTGGACCTAAAGGAGGAACTGTTACCTATCCGATATAAATAGTGCATATTCACGATCAATGTTTCGGACAACTTGAAGTCCGAAAGTTTGATTTTTCGGACAAAGTCGTCGCGAACGATCAGTGGGAAACACCACAGAGAAGCTGCCATTTTAGATTCTATGCTGGCTGCACATGGATTGGTGTGGTGTGGCAGTGCTACTCAAGTACTGCTGAGTCTTACCACTAGGTGATGCTATGCTGCGGCCTTTTTTTTCTCTCGAGCTGAGCGTCATTATCATCATCACTGTCAACCTTTTTGCTTTGTTCATTCGTCATTCTCGGAGGTGGATTTGCGCCTCATCTCGGTGAATCGTGTTTTCGGACTACGCTGGTTTGGACGTCATGGCCCCATCTGTTGTTCTGCCGCCGCAAAGTGCCACCAAGAAGTGCAGAATGTGCTCGACCCCAGGGTTGGGCAGAAATACCCTAAAAAATATGTGGAAATACAAATACTGGGATACATGGCAAATACGCCTAAAACGCTGATACTGATATACATTTATAAGGTATCGCAATACGTATCAGAAATACATTTGCAACATAAGAAAAGTATTTGAAAATTCAAATACAGGACTACATTTTGCAGATATACAGGTAGGGATACACGATCCACATTAATTTTGCTATACTTGTTAACCAGCAAACGAATACTCGCAGTAGGATTTCAACGTTCCCCTTTTGGGCCCGAAATGAATAAAC
Source organism: Ixodes persulcatus (assembly GCA_013358835.2). Taxonomy (NCBI): domain Eukaryota; kingdom Metazoa; phylum Arthropoda; class Arachnida; order Ixodida; family Ixodidae; genus Ixodes; species Ixodes persulcatus. The sequence continues at coordinate 476,644 of JABSTQ010009812.1, read as the reverse complement.
AACTACTACTTCAAAAAATTGATGAGATACACCCGCCCTTGATAGTATCGCTATACCAGGAATACACCCGAAAATGTATTTCGATACAGAAATACGAAATACAGTTGCAAAATTGTATTGCGATACAGAAATATAAATACAACATATATTTCGAAGATACTATCGCGATCATTTGTATCGCGGTACTGCCCAACCCTGCTCAACCGTAACACTAACAAAGAAGGCAGCAATTCTCAAGCTAATAGAAAGTGGCCAATGCAAGCGGAGGCATAACCTGAAGCAAGGCACTATTAACGGGTTTTTTTTTAAGCCCGCTTAGATGTAAGAAAGGCAAGTTTTTTAATCTGCTAATTTTTCGGACTGCTTTATTATTTGCACGTTTTTCCGACCCCTGACAAGTCCGAAAAATCGGTCGGTGACTGTAGACATTTTGTAAAAACTAGAACCAGAACTAACTATGGCACACAACAATTGAATTGGCAAACCCCAACCCTCCTGAACATTTACCCCGACTTAATTGATATATTGGAACACACCCCCTGTCCGCAGACCTTCAGGAAACAATCGAAGATGTATTTCCTATATCTCGTTTAATGGCTTTTATTTCATATTTTGTTGTTGCACTGCATTTTCTGTATATAGTAGTGTACAGTAAACTCTCACTTGAGCGAACGTCGGTTTAACAAATATTTCGGAATAACAAACTTTAAAAAAATCCCCAGCAGTTTTGCTATGCATTCTATGTAAGAATGTTTCAGTTCAACGAACTTGATCGGTGGGCCCAGGATTATTTTAGCAAGTAGTTCAACGGAGTTTTGTGCTCGGCAGTGCTGGCGTAGCGGATGCCCGGCGCCGCCTCTGCAGTGCCGGCGTATCATCGCTGGCGTTTACAGCGCCGCTGAGGCAAAGCAGCGGTGCGGTAGACAAAAAACGAACCACGTGGTGTGTCTGTCTTTTCTATGTCGTCGATTCCGTTCGGCCATCTTAGTTTTGGATAACAACGGCAGGACGGCAGTTTGTGCGCCCACCTTCGTAATGAGTACGACAAAACGGAAGCGGTTGTCTCTATCAGACAACCTCAAAATCCTACAGCGTCTGGACAACGGTCAAAGGCAAGTGGACGTTGTGAAGGACTATGGGACTCCACCGTCGACGTTGTCAACGATAGTGAAGCAAAAGTCGAAGCTTGAAGGAGAAACTGCGTTCAATCCCAACAGGAAACGACTCTGCACGGGATATTTTGAGCCAGTGGACGATGCTGTTACAAATGAAAATTAGAATTTTTTTTCAACATAATTAAGGCAGCAACGCAACTGTTATACACTTTGTATATATCGATGTACATGACTCCATAAATTGCATTTGACACTTTTGACTCAATGTATGCTGTGCCCTATGCTGTTCCATGTTCTAGTCAATATATTTAGTTTAGTGAACTTTCAGTTAAGTGAACCATTTCCTTGGGTTCATTGACGTTCGCTCAAGTGAGAGTTTACTGTACAGCAATCGCAGTTTTTATGTCGTACTTGTTTTGCTCTGTTGTAGTTCCGCTTGCATTGCAAGTGAACTCTGGTGGTAGGCACCCAGTCAGGCGACATTTCCTGTCGCCTTTTGCCTCGGCGCCAAAGCTATTCTGTATTGTCGAAAAGTTTAAATTAATTATAAACAAAAACCATAGAATGCTGCATCTTTATTTTTCAGTGCGAGTGTCTGTTCTTTTTTTTGTTGTTGTTTAAGGCTACTGTTTTATTCTTGATCCATAGGATCAAATGAGAATCCCTCTCCTGTAATGACCCTAACGAGGGTCGACAGTATTCAAAATAAAATAATGAAATAAACTTTTCCACTTGAGCCGACGACCTGTACGACTCGGCCAATCGTGCACGCAGCAGCGGGAAAATGGTGGGGTCGTTGTTGCCACGGCTGATAACGGTGCTAGTGCTGCCACATGGTGCTACCTATCGCAACCCTGACACTAAGCTTTAAAAGTTACTTCGGTGCCTCTTTCAAAATGCCGAAGCTTCAGGGCCCCACCTGTCCTCCTGGAGCGATGACACTCAGCTCGATGATGTGCGACTGCGACACCGGTTCGCAGCTGTCGGGGTTCCCCTGCTGCAGCAGCTGCGAGCGAGACAAATCAATGAAGCATAAAAGGGGCGGTGCAACTATTTTCAGACTTTGGCCAATTAATTGCCTTCTTTCTTTTTTATGTAGAACACCTCTATTATCTCTCCTTGAGAGTAGAGAGAGATAATAGAGGTGTTCTACATAAAAAAGAAAGAAGGCAATTGCATCAGTGCTCTGTCTGTCTATCTGCTTCAAAGTGAAATGGTGTTTTTGGATGGCTGTCTTTGAGTGCGCGATTGGGTGTGATGCGGGTTGGGCAATAATGCGTGTATATATAGGTGACCATGCTGCTATTGAAAACCAGCTGAGAGTAATGCGCCTGTCCCGTCATGTGCGTACATTCATTGTCCCCCTTTTTCGTTCACGCTTTCAACCTTTTCTCCAAATAAATGCCTCATTTCTATTTTTAGAACCTACTCCGCGTGTGTTTGGTCAGTACCTGCCGTAGAGTGAAGACAAAAATACTTTGGGCTGTCCTTTACCTCTGCTACTGCAGCCCTGGAACATTACGCTTAATTTGCCGGCCATTATGGCAACTGCCATCTTAAAAGATCTTTATCTTTATTCGAGTACCTACTTTGCCTTATGGCTTACAATAGTGAATACACGCGAGAAAAATAGATGTCAGGTTCATTAGGGAAACAAGGGGCTATTCTTAAACATAAAATAGGAAGGCAACAATTGTGGAAGTATACAGACAATGGCAGTTCTCAAAATACATGAATGGGCATGGAGTCATGGTGATGGTGGAACCTACGAGGGTTGTTCGAGGTTGACTGGAACGTTTGTCCATACGAAATCAATGAACAAGTTTAGAACAATGAAACTTGCGGAGCATGTTAACCGATCCTTCTTCAATATCGCGCGCTCTGAATGACCTATTTCTATTTCACGCATGCGCAGCAGTTCCAGCTATCGTGGCGGCGAGCCATCTATCTGTAGCTGTGCAGTGGTGGTTCGTAATCAAATTTCTGATGAATAAAATTGGCAGCGACTTTTACCTTCAAAGTGCTAGAATGCATGAAATGCAGTATTTAAGAAGCGATTGTTTTAATTTGTTTAGACGACTACATACAGTCTTAAATACAAACATGTCGGCAAAACTCCACCTAGTTAAGCAAGCAATACGAAAGGGGTAGTACTTAGTACACTCTAAGACATTTCTTCGTCGTGCATGACGTTTCGAAGCCGGCTCAGCTCCTTGTTCATGGGTGACCGTACGTGGGCCCACATTTCGCAATCTGTCATTGTTATCTTCTTCCTTATCAGTGCTCCCGATTGTAACCTCCTCTCCTTCAGCCCTCCCCCATTTTGCTCAACGTGTGAATTTCTCACGCCCGGAAATAAGCTTTCGTCGTTGCTAAATGGAAGAGTTTGGTTTTCGGCAAAAATCCTCAGTGTTTTATTTTTCCTATTTTATGAATGGGGAAGAAACAATGTCAGAAACAAGAGTGGACAAACAGTGTTAACAGTTTGGTGAAGGACGACAACTGCCAACAAATGAACCCCGCGGGCACGTGCGTCCCACTGCGGTCGGAGAACCCAGTTCTTCCGACGCCAAAGGAATCGGGTCGTTGCCAAAATGACGGCGGCGGTGCCTGAACGGGCGCGGGAAATAATTGGAAAAAGTGACATAGTTTCGGGCTTGCCAGATTTTTCATTTCCACCAAAGGAATACAAGTCCCGGTCAACCTCGAAGGACCCTCGTGGAAGACCAGTTGACAAACGCAAAGGAGCGAGGTAAAATGCAGGAGCTTTACCCTGAAGACCTTGGCAACAATGACCTTCATGCGACCTTTCTGGAACATGTGACCCTTGAGCACAAACTCAAAGTCCAACCTGGAAAAGATAAAAGACAAAACCCTCGAGCAGAAGGTTAATACGTGAAATTTTCAAGTCGAAACACCCCCGGGTTCCAATCTGGGACACAACGGAAGCGAGGGCTTTCTCGGCTGCTAACTGGTCGTGGTGCCGCATTGTTCTGCTACGCGAGCGTAATCGACCAACGGGAAATATTGGAACAGTGTGCGAGCCCACAATCAAGCAGTATTTTGGGGAGAGCTTGCCACCAACACACAAATGGCCAGAGAGGCCTCGTGGACTCTGATGTGCTTCTCCCGAGACCTCCTTCATCCACCAGTCGATATCAGCTAGTGTACGACAAAAGAACAATTTAAGATTCGCAAAGGAAGCACGGGTCATCTATCGCTTCCGACGTGAAATAGCAGACGATCACAATTTCATCCTGCGTGCAATCATATTTCGCCGTGGCACTAGGTCTGTAGCAGAGGATCCACCATTTTTCAGTTTGTTAGCAGATAGCATGCGGTGTTTTTCTGTTTCAGTTTTGTCGGCGAGTGACACTTCATAGCAGACAAAATCTGTTCTTCGCTCGCGTTGGCAGTTGAACCGTCTGCGAACGATACCCAAGCAAGCTCCGTGAAAAGCAAATTACAACTCTCGCCTTCACTCTTACTGAGCTTAAGATCGGAACCCGGCTGCTTCAAAATCGGTGCCACTGTTATGGCCGTTGAGGCCCGAATAGGCGGCGAGGCCCAGTGTTGCTCACCGGAAGCCCAGCTCATTGAGGAAGCTGACAAGGTTGTTGGAGGTGCTCACGTCGATGCAGCTCCTCACCACCGTGTGCCTGCTCCTGTCCCCTACCTCGGGCTGACCCACGTAGCGGAGGTGCCTGCAAGCAGACGCAAACAAGGAACGCCGTAACTGCTGACGAGAAGCTTTGTAGGTGTCGCAGGTCCCTGCCCCATAAACATTACGGGACTTCTGTCTATATTTGTTACGGAACCCCGCACCATATTTCTTACGGGACTCTGCCCTGGCAGTTATGGGCAAGGCAGAGTTCCGTAATACATTTATTTAGATTTATTTAAAACTCTCATTTTATTTTTTAAATGTATTTAACAGCATTGCGTTATTATTTAGTCCATGTTGCACCCAATGAAGTTGTCGTCACTCAGCTTCCCCTTCCTGTTAAAAAAAGCCCTGCCCCCTGCTAAAGAGACGTTAAACTGGGCGCACTCAACGGAAGTGCGGTATTTAGTCGCAAGAAAATTTTCTTAACGTTGAGGAAATTGTCCATAAAGCATTTAGGAACAAACACCGCTGGGGCAGAAAATACATAAAGAAGAGGCAATGCGATGCAAACTGGTGCTACTGTCCAGAAATACGGGTCAAAACTCGCCCCGAGGTGCTTGCGAAGATCTGCGTCGATGCTTTACAACAAAAGAATTTTTTTTTTTTTTTTGCTTTTGCTGTTGGGCTTAGTTTTGTCATAGGCTCAAGCCCTTTAACCCTTCGAAAAATAGGGTCCCATTTTCCTAACATGTATTTTTGCCGTTACAGTTTCGTTACTTTTACAAAAAGAGTAAGTTATTGTTACAGCTAATTAAAAAAAGGTAGCACATTACAGTTACAAGTTACCAAACAAATAATGAGTTACAGCATTGCAATACTAGAAGGGCGATACTACTCGAAGAGTGGTTTAGCCCGAAATCTTTAACTTTTTCTGGGCTGACCAAACTATCGAGAATTTCGGGCTGTACAGGTTTTGCCCCAACGGCCTAAAAGGCGACCATAAATTCCCAAGAGATAGCCCACCTAACATCGAGGGTAAATCAAGTGAAAATATTGCCGCGCGCGTTGCCGAGCGAGCGCGTGGTCGAATGGTTACCACGCTTGGCTATCACAAGGAGGCTCCGGGTTCGATTCCAGTGAGCGGACTCCTCTTTTATTTATTCTTTCAACTCAACATTCTCGTAAGTTTGAGAACCTTCTCATGTGATCGAGTTGCAAATGTTCTATGCACCGAATGTCCTATGCCGAATGTTCCAGAGATGCACGCGGGTACAAAAGGTGCTCCACGTGGCGGTTTCGGGGGTGTAGCCCGAAACAACCCATTCCTGTTTGAACCCGTCCCGTTTTGACCCATTCTCGAAACACCCTTTGCGTTTTAACCTGTCCCGTTTCAACCCCTTTGTATAAGGCCCTGCACATCGCAACCTCTTTGCGAAAAGTCTCCATCGTTCTAACCCTAGTCAGCACAACTTTTCTGCTTAAGAATATGTTCTGAAGTAGCTTTGCATCTCAACATATTCTTAAAATATACAACCCTTTCAGACAAGCTTAAACGTAATATATTCCTACTTCAACCGCTTAAAACGTTTTTTTCAAGATGGTCCCCAAAACGTGCAAGCGCGAAACGGACTAACTATGTACACTGCGCGACACTGTTTCTGCGAACATGACGTTGGCGCTTTTTTTAATTTTACTTCTATAAATGGTATTAGTAGGCACCAAATTTTACCGCTTAGATTTGTGGCCCAGAGGAGCACTTCCAAAGACACTGATAGTTTTGATGGCAGCCTTTTGTTTCTTTTTTATGAGATAAACATAAAAAAAGCGACGATCGGTTGTTCACTCTATTATAGCGTCGCTCTCTGTACAATAAGGGAGTGTTAGAATAACGTACGGAAGCACTTTGGGCAAGCTAAAATTAGCGTTGCCATAGGTTTTACATTGCAACGCTATTTTTAGAGAACCCAAAGCGCTTGCGCACGTTTTTCTAAATCTCCCTAATAGTAAACTAGATATTTTGAGGGCGATAAATCAGACAGGTTGACAAGCATATGATTGCGACTTTATTTTGTTTACAATTTCAAACACTGAACCCTCACTCACAAGAAAAAAATCAGACCAGAAAATGCCCTCGGCCTGTTGAGGAAGTCAAACAGGGTAATCGTGCCATAAGAAAGGCAACCTACTAATTGTGACGTGCCCCCTTGCCCGCACGGCACCACCATTTTTTTAGCTGCTGCAAAGATACACTTGTCAATACCTCATCCCGTTTGATCAGATCGATGAAGCTGTAAATGTTCCCGTTTATATCTTACGGTGCCAGGACTCTACGTCGTTGTTGGTCATTGGTCTTCGGTTTTCGTTGTGGTTCCACTGTTGAGTGAAAAATGGCCATTCGTCTGGGTGCCGTCAAAATAGTCTATCACGAACAAAGTCATCCTGCGCCGGTGTGACAGCGATAACTGCTATGCTCGTTTGCAGCACCGTAGGCACCACAAACACCAGAAAAGCATGCAGAAAGAAACTGCTGGTAATCAAACCTCCAAGGTTGTTTCAGGAGCAATGAGATCACCAAGGAGGACAGACATTGGACGATTGGATCGACCCAACTCATAACGAACAATGGTCGAAGTGGGAAGGTCGTTTTTGAAACGGGAAGGCACAAATGGGAAGGTTGAAATGGAAACAGGTCGAAACGGGAGCCACCCGTCCAAGGTCAATCTCTCCCCAGCGTTCGATCCTGCTGTTACGCCGACTTCGACGCCCGTGACGCTCTGTTGTTATCTTCTGTCCACTTTTTGTTTTGGGCACAAGTTCGCCCCATTAAAAGTTTTAGTTTCCTCGATTATTCTTTGTTTCATCACCTCGTCCTTCGTGACAATATGGAGTGGGCTAACTTTCGATACACAATCGAGAAAAGTAAGATTGCTATTTTTAGGTCGTGTCTCTTCCAAGCTTGTTATGGTGGCGAGGGGCAACGAAGCAAAGATGACTGAACTTCCCAGTCGGCAATGTTTACTTATATCCCGCCATAGCTAACCAGCCGGATTTATGCCGAGGTGATCATTGATCCCAACACTACTATTACTAGGAGTGGGCTATCTTTCATAGGGGTGGGCTATCTTTCAGAAGTGGGGCATCTCTCGGGATTTTACGGTATGCTGGACTGCTGGAGTGTCTTTCGGGTAGACACTCCAGCAGACTCTTGTCCGCAGACAGCAGCATCATTTGTGATACCCTTCGACACTCACCAAGGCATCTGCGGGCTGTCCAGGGACTGCCTGGCACGTACCGAAAGCGGAGCAGCTCGTCGGACCTCCTGAAACGTTTGCAAGAGTGGCGAGAGGTCACGGGACGTCAAAACCGCCCGTTGCGGCCCCTAACGGTAAAAATACACAGTGCAAAAGACGAGGACTAGCAGAAAACGTATGTATGCGGGACAAGTGCCGACTGGCAACTTGTCCTGTACATCTACAGTACTTGTCTTACATGCCATACCTTTTTTCCCTCGCTCGTAACCAACTAGCTTGCCGGTTGATTTTAATTGCTGCGTCACGTTCGAACATGCAAAAACTGAAATTGATCGCATAAAAAATTAAGGCACTCCTATCTACTGCCCAAATGTCCCATTTGTAGAATGATCTGGTTGGCGTGACAATATGACGTCACGTGAGAGCGGGACATCGCACTGCCACGCACTGGGTACCGTCTGCCAGCAGAGTAGGCTGCAGCTTCCCTGAAGGCTGGCTCACACACTCCAAACTGCTTACGACCTCTTGTGATCTCTTCCAGCGAGAGAACATTCTGGCCCCATCTACGAGGTGGCCCGGGAACTGCATTTCACTAGAGCGAAGGTTTTCCAGTAATTGTGAGATCAAATGTACACACTATCTACGAGAAGTGGTCGTTTATAACATTGTACAAAGTTTCTCGAGCCGACAGTGAAAGAATGATGCGCAAAACCGAAGGAAACGTACAGAAATTGTAAGTGTTCCACAGCTGCCCGACAGATAGCTTCAACGCATTCTTTTAACACAAGACGTCCTAAGCGGCCGGAAGTGTGTGAACGTCCCGCAAATGTCCTACCCTTTCTCCGGACTTGTTTCAGCTCGGCCGTTATGTTTGAAACGGGCACAATGCTCCCCCTTGTGTTGAGACGTACCGCAGAGATGGCTGAAGATAGCGTATTTTGCGTATCAAAATTCTAAATAATGAGCTTACGCGAGTAAAAAGTAAAAAAGAATTAAGGTTGTGAATTCGTTATGTACGGCGGCCATCTGCTAACAAAAGGTATCCGATTGGCGCAGCAGTGCAGAGCATACACTGACCTCCGATAGCAAACAATGTTTTCGAGTCAAATGCGGCGAGGGCTCTTTCGCTGTATTGCACAATATTTCTGTGTTTACTAATAAAACGCACCGAATGAATGCAAAAATCACAAAAAATATTATTTGTCGGGCTATTTGGATGTAAACAGCTGCCGCCCATCCCTTGGCTGTTGTGTCACGCAGGCATCTTTTGTTTCCAGATGGCCGCCAAAGGCAGCGCATTCACGCTCGTAATTTTGTTCCTCTTTACTCGAGTATGATCACTCCTTGAAATTCGGATGCACAGAATGCACCACCTTCGGCCACCTCTTATAAAATGTTAGCGTGACTCGTTAAAGAACTGATATCCCTCAAAGGGTCAACGATCCGTTTGACTCGCGCAGTGTTTGCAAACTCCAGCAAAACAAATGGCACCCAGCGGCAAAAACACTCAACTGCCCGGCACAGGTCCTTTCGCAATCTCTGCTTGTCTTTGTTTCCGTGATTGCATGTTGTTGGCGAATGGCGTGATGGCCACCAAAGTGAAGCAAAGAAAGCTGCATTGGTTGTGACAAGAGTGTTGGAAAGGACTGCAAACGAAAGGGCCGCAGAAAAAACCGTACCTCATAATGTCCGAATGAGTTAGGCGCATCTTACAATGCTTTTCCTTTTGTGTATAAGGCAAACTGTTGTCCCGGTGACTCTGTTGTTACAGTCACATCGCCGTGTTGCGTAGGTTGTTCTGAACACAATCTATGCGAAAGCATGAGCCGGTCATTGTGCTTGACACAAGGAGTACACTAGGTAGTTATTCCATTGCTTTCCCGAAAAAGGGTTAGTCTCTGGAAGCTCTTTTACACTAACACACTGCCGAAGGTTTTGAGTGCAGTAGATTAAAACTGGGCCAAACCATTTTGAAGCCAAAGCTTTCCTGCTTAAACTCGAGCGTTGTGCGCTGAGCTGACCCGTGGCACAGTCCGACCTGTTTTTGGACGCCATATTTGTCGAGAGTCACAATTAGGTGGAATGCATAGAGTTGATATAATGTACGCTAGAGGTTCAACTGGCGCTAGTGTCTATGCGACTTCCGTGACGCAAATTGAAGCAGACAGCAACCAGTCTACTTTTGCGGTGCTCCTGTGCATTCCTATGGGAAAACGCGCATGCATTTTGTCTCTTCACTGGAAAATAACACGGAACACTTTGGTTATTTGGGTCGTACCGAATAGCATGTAACTTGATTAACACTGTAAAAGTGTAACTGCTTTAGTTAGCGCATTTTTCTTCATCAGTGAACGATGTTTAACGTCGCTGTATTTCAGTCCCAAACGTGTGTTCCGCAGCAGGTGTGTAAAAACAAGCGACGATTCAAAGCAAAATTACAATCGAAACGAATATAGAGTGTGTTCAAGGCTCGCCAGCATTCCGGTGACACTTGTATATTAATAATATGCCAGTCCTGTCACTATATGAAAATGACGTCGTGCACGAGTGGATAAAAAATTCAAAACGTGGAGAATAAAGTCCGTAGGCTATGAAAGGTGTCTCTTCGTATTGTTTTCTCTGCCGGGCAGCTTTTATTGCGCACTTGTTCTCAAAGATATCGAGCGCGTGGGTGATATTTTGAACGTAGAACAAGCAGCTTCGCTCAGGGCAGAAAGAATAAAACGGTACTTACTTATTTAAAATCGAAATAGATTACGTAGCCTTCAATTTATTTTGATCGTACATGCACTGCGAGTTACTGATCCAGTGTTACTGCGTAGTTCTTGTTGCCGCTCTTGATTTTCCAGATGTCCTTCGTTCGTTGGAAATCGCCGACGCCGCGTTCGCGCTAATAGTGTCCGACAGTGCACATAAATACACGTACGATTTATGGGCAAGCGAGCTGGACAAGAATGATGAATGTGTTTGTCCTTTGTCCCTCTTGTTCCCCTTCTCCAGGGATTATTTTCAACACGTACGAAGCCGTTTTAGCACCGTTTTTATTGCGATGAATTCGAAAGAAAAACGCCGTAACTGACCAATTCTTTCATCGGCCTGACTGAGAAATGTTCCAAGCTACCTAGTACGTACGAATTATTCGGGATATTTGCACTTATGATCAAGCGCAGGGAGAAAATGCACTCACTTTTTCCCATAGAAATGCATTACCGGAAGTCAATTTTCGACTGGTTGCTGTCTGCTTCAATTTGCGTCAGCACACTAGCGCCAGTTGAACCTGTAGCGTACATTATAATAACTCTATGGTGGAATGCACTGGCGGCCATAAATGAGTCCGTTGCCGCTCAGCGCGAGTTTACGACGCGTTTTCAAAACGCTTCCGCAACGTTCATTGCGCACCACCAAGGTTGAAGTCCTCGGAAGATGAGTAGGGGCCCGTTCCGAGCATACGCTTTGAACACCGCGCTCAATTATGGCGTCCACCAGCTCGGGCTACGGCAGCGGTACCGCCGGGATAACAGCTGTCATCCGCTGTCACTACAAAACCACCTGCGTCACCCACACGAAGGGCCGGACCGCAAACACCTGACGGCGCCGTCTTACGTATCTGGAAGACCATCTCGTAATCGTGGAAGGACTCGATGGGCGAGTCGGAGTTGTCACACAGGCCCCGCAGCCGATGGAGGAGGACCTCGCAAGCGCCGTCCATGATGCTGCCCTGCAGCAGGTACTCCTGCTGCGGAATCATGCCGACGCCCCGTCGCACGGGACTGCCGCCCTCCATCCTCGCAGATTTATTTTGCGAGGAACACAGTTACGAACACAGTGCAGAGAACGAAGAACGAAACACGCTGTTTTCCGATGAGCACTTGGATGAACCTGGATGAACCCAACCAACCCGCGGCGAGAAACAAATGACGCTCCGGATGGGATTCGGATTGGCTTTCGAGAAGTTTATAAGATATAACTTGGATTTTGATTGAATAGCTTATTTTATACCAAATAACACCGTAACAATTTATTTTTTATTTAAAAAAGATTTTTATTTTTTAATGTAAAAATAAATTAAACTCGATTTTGTTTTGGTCATAACCAAATGCGCATGCGCATCACTAGCAGACGATGTTCCCGATTGGTTTCAGATTGGCTTTCAAATATTTTGAAATAACCAATTTCAAAATTGATAGGAATAAAATATATTTTTTTTTTTTTACTGAATGACACTGTCATAATAAAAGACTGAAATAAAATGTAGTGCAATTTGAGCTAATTTAAGTGGTTTTTAATTGATCAATTGAACTCGATTTTGCTTCGTTCGATGCGCGATTTCGGGTGAACATGGCGTTGCGCGCGCGTCACGAGGCGAGGGTTGCATTCTTCGACAGCTGTGATGCCCTCACTTCGGGAACCGATTCTTTGTCGGAAGGTCGTCAAGGAAGTTGTTCTGACGGCGGTGACTGCTACGCTCATTCTGGGAGTTGTCGCATTTGTCATGAAGAGTAAGAGGTGGCCGTTCGAATGGGCAACAGGCGCCGCATTGTTGGCACAACACCGTCGCATACTTTTGGATGATTAAAAATACGGTAACCTCGTTCGTCCATGATTGGGACCACTCAAGGATCAGAAATCTAACTGCAAAGTATTACTAATCACAGACGCCCCCCCCCCCCCCCCTTTTTTTTTTCTTTTTTTTTTTAACGTGTCAAAGACTGTTTTTTTGCTCATAATGAAGCCAACAAAGGTTCAAAGGAATTTACTGGGTTTACTTCCATACAGCCCGTGCACCCAAGTGCTGGCTGCCTCCTCATTAAGCAGCTGTATGTTAACAGAATATGAGAATGCAAATTATACGGGCAGGTGAGGTGGGTTGTCTACGAAGTGCAGCTGGTCACATGATTTACACTTCCCTGCAGCTTGTCCCCCCAAAACAATTTTTTTTTCTATTTCAAAAATAAAGTATGCATGGCTGAACGAGGTACTGATTAGATGCCAGTTTCAGATTGAACCGTTGACTTATTCGAAAGTTACGTGATTTTCTGAAATTTGAATTGGAGAATGGGTCCCATTCCCGGTAGTTGGAGCCATTGAGCTCCACGCATTTGTGGGCTACATCAGGCACCATTTTCCCGTCGAAAATTTATAAAAATCGCTTAACTTTTGAACAAGGTAACGTTCAGTTCTGAAATTCTGGTGTCTGGTCGGGATTGCTAACACCAAGTTTAGGCGGAGATTGGGCGTTCGGCGATGCATAGTTTATTATTGTAAAAAAAGACAACAAAAACACTTTTTTTTTTTTTTTTCTGGGACGCGCTGTAGTTACGTTGACGACATAATCCAGGGAAAAAATCGACACCGTACCAAATTAGTCTGATGTTCTACTAGAAAACCCTCAACACTCTTCCTGTGCTGTCATATGGAGACAGTAATACTAAAATAAGTTTGCTTCTATTGCCGTTACGTCCATGGCCTTCTGATTGACATACTTGGGGACCATTGAAAGAGACAAGAGTTCTTTAGAATAGACAAAAATAAACAAATAACAGCAGTCATCCTTCTGTATCACCAAAGGGCCATTTAGCCCACACACACTAAAGACGTCTCTTTTCGGGTTCTTACAGAGGAACAGTACACAAAGTGGTATCTTTATGCCTTTATTATACTCTCAAACAAGAAGCTCTTGCACAAACTTAACAGAACAAATGGTCAGTTATAGATCTATGGTTTCCATAGAACGCAAGAAAACAAGAAAAAATTGTCCCATAGATGAACGAACTGATCAAAATACAGGATTGATGACAAGGAGGGACTAGGCTTCATAACAAGATATAACAAAGTAAATAATTTTAATGGACATCATTCAACTGACCTTTTGATTTATCTTGGGAACATTTTGTACGTCTCAAGTTGGTAAATAAATCGGGTGAGCCTGTCGGGATCATTTCATTTACCTGCATTAGCCTGCACTGGCGCAGAAAACAGCAGGGCATCAGTACTTCTGGTTATTTTCAGATAGGCTGAACTCGTAAATTGAGTATGGTGGTCTGCACCAAGTGCAGGTAAATCGAATGAGCTTACTATATAATTTTGTGCAACAAGCTCAGCATCTTATTGTGACAAACTTGCAAACCTCACTTTCAAACATTAAATTGTCACCTCACATCTATTGGGCAAATAAAGCACAAACATGTAACATCTTTTCCATAACAAGTGAGGCAAACAGTGGCATTTTACCTCTGGGCTAGAATTTAAATATATAAAACAAATTATTTTGTAGAGGTCAATATTTATATGCAACAAAAAAAAAACAATGCTCTAAATATATGTAGCTTTTCACGAGCGGCCTTGAACTCCATTCATAAAATAAAGACAGGTTAAATGTTTAAACAGTGCCTAATTGAAGAACCTCTAATAAACCCACTAGTCCATTAAAGCTCCAGAATAATATTTATCCAGCGACGAACTGCTCACCGCATTCACAATAACACTCGGGAGGGGGGAAGGGGGGTTCATGGACTGGATATTTTTTGTGCAACAGACTTCTGCACGGAGAGCAAAAAAATAGATCAATAGTGCTTCTGTGTCTCTCATCTGACTTAGATTCCTTGTACTTAAAAATATTCACATATTTCTGACAGACTGACTCAGAGCAGCACATGCTTTCACAGAAATCCTGCAGCTCAGCTCCAAGAGATGGAAGTGATGCCCTGATTCCCGTTGAACCAAAAAGACAATTGCCGGGTGCATTATGCACCATCACCCCACTAAGTCACAGGAAACAATGGCAAGTAGAAAAACAAAACAATGATAACATGTCGCAGCACTTCACTAACGTGCCGTCATCCATTGGCCAAAATGCTGCGCCAGACTTGAGCCCAACACAGTTCATGGAACAGCAAAATTGAAGGCAACCACTGCAGGTCACTAGAAAAGGTCTTTCAAGGTCAGTGTTTTCTGAGGTAGATGGAGTCAACCAGATTGTGCAAACACACGACAAACTTTGAAAGCTAGTCCAGAAAATCACCTTTGCAGAGAAAATACATGGTGCAAAGTCATCTTGTTGTGGGACATGCCTTTGCAGTGGTCATCTCGGAAGCACTCTTCGAGCCTTGCTAAATCACCACCAGATAAAGCAGCAGCAAAAAAACTCTCGCCGATGCACTGGCCCCCACCATGGCTCACAGTCATTCATTGCAGTCTGGCAGGGATGCCACCAAAAGGGCCTAGTTTCCTCTTCTATATTGTTGAATGGTCCAAACTCATTCTTGAGGAAGAATCCCAGCAGGCTGTCTTGGACAAACACTGCAGTGTGCAAGATTGCAAACATTACATTTGACTAGAGATTGGAGCTATGGGCGAAAGCTGTTTCACTGGTGAGTCACAGGCTGATAGATGGACGTTCTTCTTGGTGTCAGACAGCAATGGCATCTGGACCCCCCCAGTGAAGGTCTGTGACAGCGCTGCCTCTGACAAAGCTCCTTGCGGGAAGTGTTCTCCTCCTTGCGGGATGTGTTACAATAGGAGCAGCTTCTCATTCCAGAACTCCATTCAAGTCACGTTACTTGTCTCACAACCAGTCAGGTTAGCCACCGACACAAACTTTCATTGAAAACAAACTGTCTCGGGTCAAACTCTCGGTGTTCAGAAGGGGCACACACCACAGGCTTCGGGCAGCAGAAATCCTGGTGAAACTTTCAGCAGCACGGCAAGGAATCATAGCAGCGACACCGGTCCACCTCGGAGCTTGATACTAGCGAAGAAGGTAGCTTCCTTGCCTTTCAGGTTTTCAGACTCGAGGTAGACTTAAGATATACGCAAAAAGGAGGTGTCCCAGGAACCTGACAGCAAATGTCCAGCCCTAAGCCTCGCAGCAGTCATTCTAACAAGCTGATCTGTCCGTTCATCGACCATACCAGTGTTCGAAAGAAAGACATCCCTGACCATAGTGATGACCTACAGTTGACAGCCATCACACTGTACCCCATGGCTTCCGACAAGCCTCCCACGTACGTTAAAGTCACTGGATCTGGGAAAGTAGTGCCATTGCCTTTCAGCATGCTAGCCGGACACAAATAAATACCAACATAGAGACGATAAAACATCTCAAGTCGATTTGCTGATCGGTCTCGGTTGCCATGGGCCGCAGAAAAAACAACCCTTTCGAAGCTTCGAAAGGGTCATTCCAACCAGTTGCACCAAGGTCGCTATGAACCATCATCGTACCGAAAGCATTTGTCGGCCAATATAAGTGTCTTTGGCATTGAGCATGCAATAAACTTATTAGTCATGCTCTTCTGCCCAGATCTCTTACAATTATATTGCTCTTCTTGCGTATTTCAAACAGAAAAATTATTTTTCAATGCATCCAAGCACAGACGTCGCATGTAATGGCCTACATCTTCGTACCACCATCACATGCAACGTCGGTGCTTGCAGGCATTGAAAAATAATTTTACTGCCTCAAAATACGCAAGAAGAGCAACATAAATATAAGTGATCTGGGCAGATAAGCATGAGTGATAAGTTTATTGCACGCACAGTGCCAAAGACGCTTATATTGGCCAATGATCGCCCTCAGTACGATGATGCCCCATAGTGATCATGGTGTGACTGGTTGGAACAACCCTTTCGAAGCTTCCAAGATTTGAAAGGCCCGAAATGGCGATCGCCATGGCAACAGAGACCGATGAGCCAATCACCTCGAGAGGTTTTGTCGTCTGCGTGTTGGTATATTCGCTTGTCTCCGGCTAGGAGGTGGGAAGGCAATGGTGCTACTTTCCCAGATCCAGTGACTTTACCGCATGCCGCAGAAAATGCGGCGGCAGAGGGGGAATAGCACCTGGCACACGTCTTCGACCAGTGAGTTTGGCAACGAAAGTGGTCCCAAAGCGGCAACAAGTTACGTTAACAGGAGTCTGTGCATCACAGGTTTGATGTCGTCATCCAGGCGGTTGGTCGTAGAAGCTCCTTAAAAAAAAATGAGCGAACATGAGTGTTTCTTTCATTGCGGCATCCCAACTCCCGGTTGCCGAGGATTCCGCAAACCGTCGGGTTGGAGTGACCTACAGCAGAGTGAGCGTCCTCCGCCGCCGGGACAACGGCGGGCAACGGCAGGATCCAAGAGCGGCATCATCGAGCGAGATTCGAGGGGCCACAAACGGGGACACGGTAAAGAGGACCGGTTGGAGACTCGTAATAATCACCGCGGGACGTGCAGCCCCGCTCAGAGCTGCATCCTTGTCAGGTGGCTGGTCTCGTGGCGGTTGAGGTTGGACTTTGAGTTGAAGCTCTTGGGGCAGAAGGAGCAGTGGAAGGGCTTCTCCCCGGTGTGGCAGCGGACGTGGCGCTCCAGGTTGCACTTCTGGTTGAAGCGCTTGGGGCACAGGTGGCACGGGTAGGGCCTCTCGCCCGTGTGGCGCTGCATGTGCCGGGCCAGGTTCATCTTCTGGCTGAAGGACATGCCGCACACGCTGCAGCGGAACTCCCGGTCCACCGCCCACCGCACCGGGCCGCCCTGACGCCGGGAACGCTGCCAGGGGACTGCCCTGCGCAAGGAGACGGAAGGACCACGGTCACTGACCAGGTGAAGACAACGGTTGTTCCGCCTTTGGCGCACCACCTTCGACGAGGCTTTGACATCTCGCGCACTCTGAGCCTGCACGTGGGGTGTTCGAAAATTAAACACGGCGCAAAAATATGAGGTTGAGTGTTTATTTCAACGTGTGTAACCAACCAGCCCACCAGTCCATTCAGATTCAGCGTCACATTGTTCAAATAAACACGGCGCAAAAGGACACCAATGGGTGTTTATTTCAACGTTTGTAGCCAAGTAGCACACCCGTCCATTTCGTTTACTTACTTAGATGTCTCTGTCACACACCAGTTCATTTCATTTACTTACTTAGATGTCTTTTTCTCTACTCCGTATCGTTTACTTGAAGTTTTTGAATGCCTCGGGGGGAGGTATCGCACACCACTGATCACAGCCACGCACTACGGTTGGCAATTCACGGGGTATGGTCCGTGCTCTGGAGTTTGTTAGAACTGAACTATGCTCATCACCTTAGCGACTGGACACAAGCCCCAACCCAGAAGCATACGAGCACAATGATTGTCACCGAGCTCAGGTCTAGTGCTCGTGCAATGTTCATGTCTAATCCATAAGCCGCACTTGACCACCGTCACACCGAGCTAATCCCCTCGACTACATCAACAAGCTTCGCAAAGGAGGAACTGAAAACAATAGTCTGCTTCATTCATGATGTTGCATGCGAGAATACATGTGCCACACTTGCATCAGTATGATTGTGTATGTTACTTACGTAACACTCAAACCCAATACTGGCATCTTTAAGGCTTCCTGAAGTAGAAGCTTCTCCAGTCAGTTCAATGCATGTGGAACCATTTTAGAAGTGCAGCTTGCAATTTCTACTCTTCTAGCATGCTCCGAAAACAATGGACGGGGGCTGTACCAAAAGAGCCGCGAAGACGTGAAGATCACTTTTCATGTGTTTTTTGCCTGTCCGGTTCGTCCGAGAACGCGGATAGATGCCGCGAAAAGAAAAAAAATAACCAGATGCCGTCAGACCACGATTGCTTTTGCAAAAAGCATTTCAGGTTGAATTCATGGAGACTTGCTGTCGTCAGATTTGTTTATTTTGTTCCCACATGAACGCGGGAAACCCATCAAACCGTCTGGAATACCTGCGAACAACGTTCAGTGCGTCTTCACGTTCAAACGGCCATCTGATCGCCAAACTGTCAACTGCTTTTTCGAACTCGTCTGCTTGTTCGAACTGTCGTCTGCTCCTTCAAACGACAATGGCCCGTAGACCAAAAATGACCAAATGGAGCGTAGACAAAAACAATTAAGTTTGAAGGTTGGTTGGGGTAAGTAGGCTCGGTGTAAACAGTAGATACAAGGAGATGTCGATCATTGCTACCAGTGGCCATCACCGACTTGTTATGCCCGATTCACTTAGTTCGATCCTGCTCGCAATTTTCAGTATCGACGCCGGGCGTCGCAGCTATTGTCAACATTTCTTTTGCAGCCCAAGCGACGTCACAACTAAAATTAGCGAGCAAAATCTCATCACATGAATAAGGCTTTAGCATCCATTCTGTCCATTCACGCGGAATGAATCGCCGCATGTCACATTATTTACACAAAGTTTTGTGGTGTAAGAAGGCCTCTTAATTTCGCTCAGGCCTCTAAAGTAGCAAGACATTGCTAGGACGACGTACAGTCAACAATTTTAAGGCAAAAAGAGCACAGGGACTTGCACCGACGCCGACAACATCCCATTTTACTGGTTTGCTGATGGGGGACAGCGCGCTTCTCGCCCACACGCCATTGAACATGTGCGGTGCCGGTGGTGTGCCGCTAGGGGCGCTCCGGTTTGTAAACGTAAGTATAGGTGTATAATGATATTGGTGAGGCAGCTTACACATCTCTGTGGCCGTCAGGAAGCTTTGCCTCCTGTAGACTCGCGCAGGTGTTGCGTGCAGGTGTGAACTGGGGGTACCTGGCTTCCCAGTTGGTCATCCTCCTCCCTGAGAGAGTCATGCGCAAGTAAAATGACACTGAGCCAGTGAAAAAAAAGAAAATGCTTGCAATTGCCAGGTCTTTTTGTCAAAACATTCATTTCAAATGTGGCAAACGTAAGACAGGATTGCCGGTTCAAACAAATTGACACCCATCGTGTAGAAAGCTGGTTGAACATATTAGGCAATTCAGAACAAGATTATGCGAGTACCATATTTTCCGGACTATAGTTTGCAAACTTTGTATAAAAGGTTTAATTTTTTACGGCGTGGACTATACACGAATGTTTTCTTGAAAATCGGTCGTTATGAGTGACACCAGATTTTGTAAATCGGAGAGATGTTTCCGATTATTTCTGTATGATACAAGTTTCTCTGCGCGCTAATGAAGCGGGCATTTTTAAAGGTGTGCTGTGCATGAGAATTTTTTACGCGCAGGTACAGGCTATGCGCTAAGTATTTAAGGAGAAACTTATTTTCTGCAGCCAAAATTAGTTCCTGCAGACTATACACCATGTGCAGGCTATAGTCCCGAAAATATGGTATGCTGCAACATCCTGAAGCAACAACAATGTCACAAGCAAGGGACAGGCTTTTCAAAGATAGAGACCACGAGGAACAATGCAGCTCTGGTCGACAACAAAGATGCCCAAATGCACTATGCAATAACGTCTCTATAGGTTGATTCCTCTTGATGTTACGAGTTGTCGCGATGTGCGTTGACTGCGAGTTTTCCTGGTGAGGATTCTGAAAGAATCGAACACAATATGATTAGCAAACACCGTCGGTTTACATAGAAATGGGATAGCCCTTTGCAGTGATCATCCCTAAAAGCCTTGCCGTGCAGAAATCCTCCTTTCAACGCTATTTAGATTTACGTTCGAAAACTTCCCAGTTCGAACGCCTTCTTTTTCCTTACCGAGGTAATTTTGTACCGAAAAAGGACCACTTCCATTATCACCCTTCTAATGCAGTGCTCGACAACAGATCCCCACGTTTTACGAACAAATGCTTCACAGGATTACCACCGCGGAAACACTGTGCAAACCGGGGTTCCACGACCTCGTCCACACCACAGCTGCTATCCAGTGACGTCAGGTTCTTCAAACGCAGTGAACCGATGAAGCAGTAATAAGAACCTTCCATCCCGCAGAATGTAGCAACGGGACTGAAAATAAACCCTGCTGTCTCTCGGCTCGGGGAACAACCGCAAAACATAACGCTACCCACGAAGCGCCGACAGACAAAGCTTGAAGCCCAAATCGTTCACTGGGCACCGAGAATTTCCGTGTATGCAGCACAAGTCGACTCGCGCGACGACGCCACAAACACGTCGCAGCAGATGCGGTGGTTGCCACGTGAGCTGAACGACAATATCTTCCATACTACACAGGTCAGATGATGTCGTGGTTGTTCGCGGAATTCGCGCGACAAATTGAGTCGGAAAGACACTCGGAGCGTTTACACAGCACAGGAGGATGTGCGAACGCGAACTTCAAAAACACATCTCTCCTGCTCCAAGGTTGCGAGTTGAGATAAGCTGGATCTGCACATCGCCGCCGCTCTTTCTAGACATTGATACGAAAAACACAATTAAAGGGCTTGAACAAAATATAGTATATATAAATAAAAAAAAATAAACTTGAGACTGATTTTATTCTTTTAATATCGAAGACAACAGAACGTAACAATAAATAAGGCAAAAAAAGAACGCGAAACCGAAACTGAAACCGAAACCTTATGTATTTCTTGGCGGTGTCACAGTGAAAAATTATGTTACATTGTGTACCGGCGTCCGGTCGTGTATCACTACTGCGTGATGCACGTTAAAGACCCCAGGCTAGCGGTTGTACTGCACTGGCTAAATGGCTCATCTACAGCTGGGAGACAAGTCGTCCGTTGAGGCAAGACAAGGGCACACTCTGTGCATGGGCTCCCTTGCCTTTCCTTGTCGCCTGCTCGCCTGGAGGTCTACTCAAAAGGGCAATAAACACTATTGACTAGGTTCTAGGCTGTATAAACCAGACTTGTACGCAGTTCAACTACTCTACTCAAGTTTTCTGTAGTTTAACTACTTTTCTGAGTAGTTTAGTAACTTTCAATTACATTTTATTTCGGTAATTAGCAGTTTAATTTAATTACTTTTTCTGAGTAACTTCCACTCAAATTACAAGTTACTTTCAAATTTTAGTGGTTGTTTTGCCTATCAACAAACATTCCTGTACAAAAGAGATAAGGTGTTGGAAGATCAGCTGATATTTCCAAAGAGGGAGAACCATGCGGCGTAGGAAGGGTGGAGGTGGGGAGAAAATGGTTTAGAGAGACCGAAACCCCCCCCCCCCCCCCAAAAAAAAAAAAAAAAAAAAAGTTTTCACGAGCCTCCTTCCTCCCCCCTCCCTCTCCCCAATCCCCCCCACCCCCTAACAACGCTGCTACAAGGCACGGGGAGCGAAGAGACACGACGCAAGAGAGGCCGAGTAACCGTACGGGATTAGCGCCGAAGACTGGCGTTTCTTTGTGCCCCAGAGCTCAAGGAGACTTGGCCCATTTGAAGAAAGGGCTAGTCCCCGCTTCTCCCCAGCGTAGAAACTCTCGCCCACTACAGGAGGTGCACACACTGCATCCTCACTCAAAAGAGGCAACAAAATGCAGCACCTGATCTGAAGCTCATCTGGTGCTCCCGTAGTTTGTGCTGTACTCGAAGAATCGCGCGCTAAAGGTCAACGCAAAGGGGACCTTTTTGCGTTGCCTTTCCTCCCAAAACTCAGAACATGCAGATCTTCGAAGATTCGAAGATCGCTCGAGAAACCTTAATAATTCCCCCAACGTTTTTATATAAAAAAATAATAAACAAGCAGTGTTGGGAAGTACTCTAAATACATGGTACTTAAAGTACTACTGTTTAGAAAACTTGTACTTTACTTGAAGTACATTATCTGAGCATGTGCTTGTACCTTCCGAGGAAAGTAAAACTTCCGACTTCAATGTACATTCCCCGAATTTGAAAACAAAAAATGGCGGTATCGTCGTGTGAAAGCGCGTTCTTTCGAGGGCCGCACCCTCTAGCAACCACTGCCCGGACATGGGCGGCTTTAATAAAGCTTTTTCTCCCTCTCTCTCTCTCTGAAAGAAGTAATGACTGCTATAAGACCGGCACAAATAAGTGTCTTATAAGTTGATTGTGTCAAATAGCTCGTCAGCGAGAGTAAAACAACTACTCTGTGGCGACTTGAATTTATACAATCTTTGCTGCCATTTTCCGCAAAAACTGATGCACCTCCGATTACCCCTGGAGCAATGCATACGAGTTAAAAAAACACTGTATAGCGAATGAAAGGTCATCATGAAAGATTGTGTTAAAAGTACTTGTACTTTACCTTAAAATATATTGTATTTATAGTACGTTACTTCAAGCACATTGCACCCGGCGTACTTACTGCTTTACTTGAAGTACATAACGTCGCATTTACTTTGTACTTTACTTCAAGTACTTTTAAGACGTACTTTACGCAACACTGTAAACAAGCATGCACTGTCTAAAAAAGCAAGCTCAAGCAGTGCTAAACCTCAAAGTAGAAATGACACATTTGCAGTACATCATTGACCAAACAAACAAGGAAGTACAAAACAATTAGGCACGCAGAAGCAGAACCAGCTATTAAAGCATTTCTGTGAAAAAAACAAGCCGATTTATAATTGGCTAGCACAATTTCGCTAACGGATCAAAACCTATGTACTTTCTTTTTACCATAAAAAACATAAAAGTAACTTCAAAAGTAATTCGCTACTTTTTTACGGTAATTAGTAATTTTCTCAATTACTTTCCATTTGAGTAACTTCTACTCTACTCATATTACTTTAGAGGCCAAGACTCAGTAACTTAACTTAATTACTTTTTTAAAGTAACTTGTACATGTCTGGTATAAACATACACACACCCCAAGAGAGGGTTCGTTTTTTTCAGGCAATTCCGAAGATTTCGGGATAATCAGTGGTTTCGAATTAAAAAGCCCGAGTAAAACATATGTCGTTTGCTTCGCGAAAGAAATCGACACCGAAACTTCGGCCGCACTCTTCGCCACGTTTTGGTGTCTACGACATTCGACGACGTCTGCACAACTGCGGCATAAGTCTGCGCCTTGTGTTGTTCGTTGTGTGGACGATACTTGAGAGGCAATATATAATCACAAACGGTGAGATGACGACGGTGGTTGTGACACAGAAGACGGCGGTAACGGCGGGACCACGGCGGGCGGCCGGACGGCTCAAGAGTAGCGCGCTGCGCAGGCGCGTTACGCTAATCAGGTGGACACTGCTGAGTGCCGAGAGGTAAAGTTGCTGACGTCATGCGCTACACTTTACCGAGGAAGTAAAAACAAGCAAAATGGGGCCATGGTGATGACGTTTAGCTCAATGTTGGCTACGCCCATGCCGTAGCCTTGACTGCGCTGTTGGTTGCGCCTCAATTCGCCCGCTCGAGTCAGCCGATTTCGGAAACTTGGCGAGTTGCGAAGTTTGCCGGACCGTTTATGAAACATTTAGACAGAACTGCGTCGTAATATTCGACGTGTGGTCTCCCTAGGCGATACTGAAGAGGACTGCATTGTTTTTTCAAAACCAAAAATGAAGCGGAGTTGCCCTTTAACAAAGCACCCTCTACAACTCGGAGGCTCTGGAATGTTTCTCTTTAAAACCACGAATAATGCGCAGATAAGGAAGATTTTACACGACAAAAACTGTAGATGCAATTTGCCAGTGTTGAGTAAAGTACGTGCATCTAAAAAATACTTGAGTACAACGTACAAAGTAAATGAAAGGTCATGCGCTCCAGGTAAAGCAATAAGTACACCGGACGCAATGTACTTCAAATAAAGTACAGTAAATACAATCTACATCCAAAGACCAAGTACTTTTAACACTGTTTCATGGTACCCTTTCATTCCCCTATATTTTTTTTAACTGATATTGTATTGCCCAGGGGTATATCGGGGGTACATAAGTTATCTTCGAAAAGAGCGGCGAACATCGGATAAGATCAAGTGGCTTTCAGAGCTCACTGAAATCTAGGCACACTGCTGCTTTCAATCAGCTGGGCTCGAAAATAAAAGACGACGATAATGATATATTTATATATATGATAATGATGTGATATATTCAGAGGCGTTGTGTTTTCATTTTCCCCGGGGGTGACAGGTGCTTCGGAAGTGAAGCGCCTATAGAGTGGTCGCGTGTGAACGCTCAAAATGCGTCGAGAATGATACACAGAAGAAATCGGTCCTTCAGTGAGCAAGCTTTGAAGATTTTATTTCCGCATGGCGGGTGCATTCTTTATGAAGTGGGGCACATAAATGATCTACACAAATTCAAAAATTATATTTGAAACATTGAATAACAGAGAATACCATCAAAGAAAAAAGACACATGTTTAGTGCTTGCCAAATTACTGTTCTCACACATCTAATGATACGCTGCAGCTTGTTACTTCATTATATTTGCCTTAACACTTTCACTCACAATAATTCAAACAAAACAAGGAAAAAAAAAGAATAAATGACTATATTGCCGCAGTTAACAAATGCTTTCATTGTTCGCACATGACAGCGCGCCTAGGTGATTTCGGTTCTGCACGGGGCTCGCGCCTGGCGCTCTCTCGTGCCCCGCGCAATTTCGAAGAACTGCGAACAGATCGACCGGACCGGCCCGCCGCCTGTGTTTGATCCTGCTTTGCAGTCTGCTCATTAAACCCTTCTTGGGTCCTATCACCGCCAATGTCTCCTTCGCCTACGTGACAATATTGACAACACCAGGCACGTAGCGGCCCCCCCCCCCCCCCCCCCCCCGAAATCTTCCATTTTGCTGGGACCTCCTCTCCCCCCTCCCCTCATACAGCATTTTGTCATGAGTATGCCCCTCCCCCCCTCAAAAAAAAAAGAAAAAAAAAAGAAAAGAAAATCGTGGCTACGTGCCTGGACAACACACACATGAAAGGGACACACAATGTCTATTTTTCTTGACAGTCTACATATATACCGTGATATCCCGAGAGATACCCCACCTAAAATCGAAAGCAAATCGGTTGAAAATAAGGAGTGGGCTAACTTCCGCTGCGCGATCAAACAAAGTTGAAAAAATGATAGTTTTAGATTTTGTGACCTGCGAAACTTGTAATCGCAGGGAGGGGCGATGAACTAAAGACGCCTGTCCTTCCCAGTCAACAATGTTCGCTTATCTCCCGCCGCGGCTAAGTAACACCATTTCTGTCACAGTCACCAATGGCCAGGGCACTGCAATTTGTAGAAGTTGGCTATATTTCGGTCTTTCTAAAAAAATAGCAAATCGTTTCTAAAATTGGGGTGGGTTATCTTTCGGGGGTGGGGCATCTCTCGGCATTTTATGGTATATAGATATATACATATATTTAAATTCTCAAATATAATTAGGGTTCCGTGTTTTCAAATAAATTCGAAAAACTCCGAAGAACACCCGCCGGTAAAAGGTTTGGTCACTTCGGATTTATCCGACAAACTCCGAATTTTTATGTGTCAGTAGTAAAAAGTAATATATATATATATATATATATATATATATATATGGGTGATTTCATCTCAACTCACACAAATTTTGGGTCGAATTTTTAAGTTAAAAAATACATGATTTCGGCCAATTTATGTAATAAAAGAAGACGCAAACGGCAAGTTCGTCGGATTTTTTTTGTTCTCAAGGTATGAACCGTTGAAGCAGCCAAGGGGGAAACTGACGTTTTTCCAGCTTATCGGGGGTACCATATTTCACTCCATTCCTTCTCCCTACCTTTTACTCTACATCAATATAACTTTTTGGGAACACTCTCGAGATATTCTTTTTTATGCTAATTAAGCGTCTAGGTCATAACATTCTTAATGTTTTGTTTTTTCATTTGTCAAACCGCCTCCCTGCGACGATGTTTGACAAAGTTCAAGAAGCTGTGCTGTGTGACCTAATCAACATATTTTTATGATCTTTACATCACCGTAAAGCTCCAATTAAGCTCTTTCTTTTTAGTATACTTTGAATATTTTGCAATAAATATGTAATGCGTTACATATGTCTGAAAAACCAATATTTCGAAAAACTTGCAAGTTTGGAGTCGCTTTCTAAAAACAAAAATCTTTTATTTCTTTTATTTTTTATTCACAGCTAGGTAATATAGTAGTCTATCAGTAACTATCAACAGAAATTGTAGTTTGCTGATTCTATGGCCGCTATTAAGACTCGAATCTCGTGCTATGAGCATTTTGAACGGGACTTCGCACAGGCGCTCTGCTGAGCAGAGTTTTGGCCTATGTAAGGTTTTCTATTTATCGTTAGCAGTTACGTCAATATCCAACCATACACATTAATAAAGTTTGTAGTAGTGTACTTAAAAAAAAGTCACTTAGAAGTCCGTATCCACAAGTGCGGGCACAGCGCTTACTTCCTCCCAATATGGGGGAATGCAGATCGTTAGAGAATTCCTCTGGGGCCTTTTGCTTTCGGCTTTGAGTTTGAAATAGTGAACTTGATATGTAATTGTCATATTTTCTTATGTTGAACAGATATGCAGTGCATATACATATGTACGATTTAGTATCTGACGCTTAAGTACGTTTTTGTTTTGTGCACGTACGGACTCTTTCGTAAAATAACGAGCATTTCGTAGCAATTGTAAGCAGTGAAAGAGTGCAGGCGAGCTGGTAATTAATCGACATCTTGGAAACCCTGAGATGGGGAACGAGAGAGATTTTGTTGTGTACGTCCGTTTTTTTATCGTTCCCCATCTCAGGGTTTCCAAGATGTCGATTTCGTAGCGTTTAAGGCTTCAAATGTGTTAGTCATGTGTTTAGGTTTCATTTTGATTTTCAGTGATTCATGCCGGGTTACTTAGACTTTTTTCTCTTGACCTAAGTTTGTCCGGGAGTCTAGATGTTACGTATCTTCTCCGTCAATACATAGGGCGAAACTCACACACCTTGCAAATCACGCCAGTGCCAAGTAAATAAATATTGTTAGGATAAATATTGTTGCTTTCCTGGCTTTTACGCTCAGATATTGAGGTAAGTACTAACATTAAATAGAAAACCTTACATCGGTCAAAATTCTGCTCAGCTGAGTGTCTATGCGAAGTCCCGTTCAAAACGCTCATAGCACGAGATTCGAGTCTTAATCGCGGCCATACAAACAATATATTACAATTTCAGTCGGTAGTTCCTGACAGACTACTATATTACCTAACTGTAAATAAAAAAATGAGAGAAATGAAAGGTGTTTTTGTTTTTCAGAAAATCGACTTCAAACTTGCAAGTCTTTATAAATATTCGTTTTTCAGGCAAATGTTCCGCATTATATGTTTAGCGCAAAAGATTCAAATTATACTCAACAGAAAGAGCGTTACGGTGATGCAAAGATCATAAAAATATAATGATTAGGTCACACAGTACCGCTTGCTAAACTCGGTCAAATATTGTTGCAAAGAAGCGATTTGCCAATAAAAAAAAAAAAATTAAACGTATTATGATTTCGACGCTTTATTAGCATAACTCGCCGTTTGTATCTTCTTTTATTAAAGGAATTTATAATGAGTTACTCGAAATATCAGAGGCGTTAATTATGAGTTAGGGTATTTTTGTGAGTCACTCGTATTACTGGGCTACACGTGAACAAAAACCAAAATGTAAGCTTTTCTAGCCGCTACACAAAACACATATTACATTTTCTGTCTATTTTACTTCATAAAGCTCCGCAATAGGTAGCTAGAGAAAAACAATTAGCCAAAAGAAAAGGTAGGCTTTTTAGAAAATTGACGTCCAATTCGCAAAAGCTTTGAAATAGTTGAAGGGTGGTAAGCTGGGCTAGTTGGTACTGGTTACGCATGATTAAATGAGCGAACAACGTTGGGAAACTGTTGAAGTAAACAGAAGACAGGAAAGACGCTGAACTCACAACTCAATGTATCTTCGAAAGAGAAGAAGAAAGAAAATGACACAGAAAACACAGGCACGTGCAAATGGCTAGCGAACTCCGGAGCGCGCTCCAGGGCGCGAGGCTATAGCTGTAGACATTCAGCGCTTTAAAAAGGATATTTTTTTTTTTTGTGATAAAGCCAAGGATGGCTGACTCACACAGCGCTCCCCCCAACCTTGTATAATAAACGCCTCATAAATTTCTCTGGTAAGTTTTTCCCGAAATCTACCAATAATATTATAGTATTAGCCAATGTTGGACTACATGAACAATTTTGGCAGTGTAAAGGCAAGTGACCTCCTACGATGGATCTAAGTGATAGGGAATGTTCACGAAACCTGTCGTTAATACACCGTCCAGTGTGTCCGACATAAGTTCTTCCACATGACAACGGGATGCTGTACACCACGCACGAGGTACAGGGCACAAACGGTGAGACATGTTTTTTTGTTACACTTGTGTCTGGATACCTTTTCTATGCCGATATGAACCTTTGAACAAATTTGGGCCATTTTTTGGGGGGCAGAAAAAATAACCGGTACGCCGTATCGTTGAGCTACATGTTTTAGGTTATGAGATACCTTGTGTAGGTACGGGACCACAACCACCCGTTTTCTCTCAACATCGCGCCTAGGATTTTCTGCTCCATTTACTTTTTTAACCAAGACACGCACCACTTCACTTAAAACCGGCCATATAGGGAAAGCCAGAAGACCGCAGTCTTTGAATTTGGGCATTAAAGCTATCCTTAATACAATGAAAACAAGACTTTTTAAGAGCTGAGCCAAGGCATGAGAGTGCAATACTCCTCTTTACAATTTTTGAATGTGCCTCTGACTTTGTTGAACCTTTAAAGGACGTATAAACATCGAAGCACGATGTGAAACAGTTCCATTGGCATACCAACGACCATCTCCGTCAACTCTCCTACGTGCTCGTTTGTCTCAAGAAAGCTAACCTTGTACTCAGCACAAAAAAGTGCCGCTTCGCCTCTCGATAAATTAAGATCCTTGGCCACCTTGTAAATAAATATGGCATCCGACCCGACCCAGACAAGAACAAGGCAGTACGCGAGTTTCCTATTCCACTTAACATAAAACAACTTCGCAGTTTTCTAGGACTTCGTTCTTATTTTCGTCGTTTTGTTCCACAGTTCGCACAGTTGGTTGCTCCACTTACTCGTTGGTTACGAGCCAATGAAGCATTTATCTGGTCCCCTGAATGTTGTGACTCATTTCATGCTCTTAAAACCACTCTCCAGTCCGATCCCATCCTGGGGCACTTTAATGACTTTGCGCATACGGAGTTGCATACCGATGCCAGTGGTTATGGCCATGGTGTCGTCCTTTTGCAGCGCGACCACAACACAACAAAAGAATACGTCATAGCTTATGCAAGTCGAATGTTCTCTACCGCTGAACAAAATTACACCATAACAGAAAAAGAATGTCTGGCTGTCGTTTGGGCTGTCAACAGGTTCCGGCCGTACCTTTATGGTAGGCATTTCACTATTGTTATCGACCACCACGCCTTATGTTGGCTCTCTTTTCTAAAAGACTTCACTGGAATACTTGGTCGATGGACTCTTGTACTCCAGGAGTACAATTATACAGTAGTATACAAATTTGGTCGCAAACATACAGACGCTGACGGCCTATCTCGATGAACCTGATGAACGTCTCGAAAACATGGACGATGTATTTGATGTTTTCGCTGTCAACTGCGAACCTATTACTTTAGAGCAATCCAAGGAACCATGGATCAAAGAAATAATCGAGCATCTCAATAAGCCGACTCACTTTCTTAATAAAAAGTTGCGCAAACAGTTACAGCACTTTTCCCTTCAAGGTGGTGTACTCTGCTGGCATAACGTTTCCCCTGAAGGCAACAGATGGCTAGTTGTCGTTCCTCGCCAAATGCGCAAGGATATTCTTCAATCGTTTCATGATGGTCCCACCTCAGGACACATGGGATTAAAAAACAACAAAAAAAAACAACAACAACATACGCTCGACTTAGGCGACGCTACTTTTGGCCCCACCTTCAGACGTCCGTTTTTAAATACGTTCATTCCTGCTTGAAATGCCAGCGTAAAAAAAGCCCAACCAGAGCACCTGCTGGATTACTTCAACCTTTAGTTTGCCCCAGTACGCCCTTCGAAAGAGTGGGGATCGATTTTTTTTGGCCCATTCTCAGTTTCCTCTCACGGTCATCGTTGGATTGTCGCAGCCGTTGACCACTTGACTAGATACGCTGAGACCGCCGCGCTGACCTCTGCGACATCTGAAGAAATAGCTCAATTCTTTGTACATAATATACTCCTACGTCACGGCGCGCCACAAGTTCTCTTAAGCGACCACAGACGGCAGTTTCTTTCGAGCATACTTGCAGCCATTTTGAAAGCCTGTCGGGTAGTTCACAAGACAACATCATCATATCATCCTCAGACAAACGGGCTCACCGAACGTGATATCTATATGTATATCTCCAGTGATCATTCAAATTGGGACACAATACTCCCATTTGTAACTTTCGCCTACAACACTGCCCTCCAGTCTACTACAGGCTACTCCCCTTTCCATTTAGTGTACGGTCGCAAAGCTTCATGCACTATGGACATGTACCATCTTTCCTGTTGCTCCGTCAACCGACCAAAATGACCATCTCCCGTGCCGAAGAGTGCCGCCAGCTCGCACAGCTACACACATCGCGACAACAACATATAGCCAAGGATCGCAACGACAAGCATCATACGGATACCTCCTATGCTCCCGGTGCACTTGTGTGGGTTTCGACCCCCGCCCGACAACCCTCCAGAAATGACATGTTTCTTCAAAAGAACATCGGCCCCTACCGAGTCATCGCGCAAATATTCCCCGTGTCGTACCTCGCCGAACCCGTGTCCCTCCTGCGATGGCCGCCGTCGTACTTCAGAGGTTCTACATGTGAAACGCTTGAAACACTACCACCCACCGCTACTTATCGGTTCCCTTCACCACTAGCCACCCCACCCTCCTAACCCCTCCTCCCCTCCCGGGGGGGGGGGGGGGGGGAGTAATGTGATCCATCCATCGTCCCGTGCAGCCATCACCCCCCTTATCGTTATCATCACCACCATCGCCGATAGCTCGCGCTGCCCGCTCGGGGCAGCGCGGGTCAGTTCCAATATAAATAAAAAAATGGGTTGTGGGGATATTTATACAGCGAGTCGTTGGTCAGCCATTTTTAATGTTGCGACGAGTCACTCGCTGTAGATGAGCAATTTAGCCAGTGCAGTACAACCGCTAGCCTGGGGTCTTTAACGTGCACCACGCAGTAGTGATACACGACCGCACGCCGGTACGATGCTCATCCAGATCGAAACGGGCAGGGGTGGGGATTGAACCCAGGATCCCTGGGTTCTGCAGCGCGAGCTTTCGCTCCACGTGCTCCGAGCTGGTGTGCGCTAGCCCACTCGGCCACCGATCCCCCTCCAATATAAACATAATGGACCTTTTGTAGAAATACGCGGTGCGCATGCGCGGAGTATTTCATGCGCCTGGGTTCAAGAGTATCTAGTTACAAACAATCCGCCATCTTGCATTTCTCGCCTTTGAGCGGTTTCGTTGTGTCGACCTCGGGGCGGAAGATTACGCACGGTGGGGACAAAGGTGAGCTTGGGGGAGCCGTATCTAGGTCACATCGCCTCAATGGGTGAACAGGATGTAGCTGACGTTTTGGGTGTGGAACGGGTGGGAGAGGCCTTGGGCGCGCGTTGTTTTCGAATCACCTAGTCTCGAACCAATTCGCGTGTCTAGGTGGCAGCACATATTCGCCAAGAGGTCCATTGAAAGCGGTCGTCAAGCCTCTGTCTTCCTCACAATATATATTGCAACGATAATTCTCCTGTCACTCAGTCGAGCCGTTCCGTTCTCAGTTCCCGTCGTCTTCTTCTTTCACTTTATTATCGTAGCACTCTCCCCCTTCCCACTGAAAAGATAAACAAAAGTGGTAATCTCTTTTAACAATACCGTTAATCTGTTCTTGATAGTAGTCCGTCTGCAAAAGATGTCCACATTCTTTACGGAACTTGGACTTCGCGCGCTCGTGGGATGTATAGCTTGAGATGCGATACGTGCTCAGGAAAGCAGCGGTGTGTGCCAGGAGGTCGTCCATCAGTGAGATCCTCGAGGTAGTAGCTGGCAGGCCCTCTCCGTTCCAATAATCGATAAGGCCCTCGGTATCGGGGAAGAAGCTTAGCAGCTCTCCCGACAAACCGCATGGTCCGTCTCGCCAAAACTTTATCTCCAATTTGAAACTCAGGCACATTATGGATACCGGCCTCTGACATATTGCCAGTCTCTTCCTGACTTCGATGAATGGCGTCCCGTGCCTGTCTACGAATTTCATCAAGGGAAGCACACTAAGTGTCCGTGCAACGTTGAGTCCCGTTCACCCAAGCCTTGTCTCAATAGGCAGCGTCACGTCACGACCGTATAAGAGTTTGAACGGTACTTCTTTTGTGGTTTCTTGCTGTGATGTGTTCAGTGCGAACATGGCGTGCGGGACAAAGGTATCCCAATTAGTATGCACGGAGTTTACATAGGCAGACAAGATATCCGCAAGTGTGCGGTTGTTCCTCTCAACTAGACCGTTCGTTTGAGGATGATACACATATGTCGGAGAATGTCGTATGCCATGACAGACAGTTTCTAAAATGGTGCGACATGAACGGTGTACCACGATCTGAGATTATTGCGCGTGGCGTGCCATGTCTCAGAACAATGTTGACATCAATAAACTCTTCTAGAAAATCTGCGGTTGCATCTGGCACCACTAGGGCCCCTACCCATTTGGTTAAGTAGTCAACCGCGACTATGACATAACGATTTCCGCTCCGGGATTTTGGAAAAGGTACGAGAAAGTCAATTCCAATTAGCTCAAACGGATGTTCTGGAGGTGGGACTGGGCAACGGGGTTCGTCCCACTTAGTAGTAGATGTCTTCCGGAACTGGCAGCGTTCGCATGTCTGAACGTGTCGAACGACGTCTTGACGTAGGCCGCGCCACCAAAAACGTGCGGCGACCTTAGTGTAGGTCTTTTCTCGCCCAAGGTGTCCTGCACTTGGAGTGTCATGGCATGCTTGAAGTATTGCCACCCGCAAGCTCACGGGTACAACTGGGAGCCAGACGGTGCCTGCTGACTGTCGTTCCTTTACGTGGCACAGGATATTGTCGACACTCCTGTATGCTCGCAACAGGCCCGGTAATCGTCGTCGTGTGTCATTGAGCGTCTCGGTGGGACTTTGTTGGAGGATCGAGCGTGTATTAGCTATACTCCGTTTCACCTTACGTTGTACCGCAGCGAAGGCTAGAAGCGCGAGCTCACAGCGTTGGCAGCTGCCCTTAATGCACGAGAGCTTGTGCCGCCAAGATGTGCCCTAGAGCAAGGAGCTCGCGCTTGTAGCCTTTCCTGCGGTACATCATAAGGTGAAACGGAGTATAGCTCAGCGTCGTTTACCTGTGCCGTGTACAAGTCTTTAAGAGCGGAAATTCCCACAGGGTGGCGCGAAAGAACGTCCGCATCTTGGTGAGATGATCCACTGCGATGACGAATTGAGAAGTTGTATTCCTGCAGCTGCTGTGCCCACCTTGCAAGCTTTGGCTTCAGGTCCTGCTTGGATTGCAACCATTGCAATGCGGTATTGTCCGTTACTACCGTGAAATGACGACCATAGAGATACAGACAAAACTTGCTGACGGCCCAGACCACGGTGAGACATTCCAGTTCAGAGGAATGGCGTCTGCTCTCACAATCGTCTAAATGTCGACTAGCGAAGGTCAAAACTCTTTCAATGCCGGATGAATCCTTTTGGAGCAGGACTGCCCCAAGACCATCACCGCTAGCATCGGTGTGCAGGATTGTCTCATTAGTCTCATTGAAGTGTGCTAGAACAGGAGGGTTGGGCAAGGCATGCTTGATGTCTTCAAATGCCTGAATTTGAGCCTCCCCCCAGGTCCAGGTGGTTGTTTTCCGTAGAAGGATGGTTAGGGGTCGTGTGCGTCTCGCGAAATCTTTTATGAAACGCCGAAAATAGGACGCGAATCCTATAAAGCTTCTTAGCTCTTTGATTGTTGTCGGAGCTTGATATTCTGCAATGGATCGCACTTTCTCAGGATCGGGGAGGATGCCTTCCGACGTGATTGAGTGTCCCAAATATGTGACTTTTCCAAAGCCGAAAAAGCACTTCTTAGCCTTCAGATTAAGTCCAGCATCAGATAGAGCCTGCAGTACAAGACGAAGTCGGCGCTGATGCCCATCGAATGTAGGGGCAACAAATGATGATATCGTCGAGGTAGACCAGGGCCATTGTCCATTTGAGATGACCGAGTACTTTATCCATTAGCCGCTGGAATCTGGCTGGAGCATTGGTGAGTCCGAATGGTAACCGATTGAATTAAAATACGGCCGTCAGGTGTTACGAAAGCGGTTTTTTCTGCATCCTCGGGTTTTATGGGGAACTTTCCAGTACCCGGAAATCAAATTAAGGGTGGTAAAAAAATTTGCGTTCGCGAGACGAACTAAGGCGTCGTCTAACCAGGATAGTGGGTAGACATCTTGTTTAGTGACACTGTTGAGTTTCCTGTAGTCGACACAAAACCGAATAGATCCGTCTTTTTTGGGAACTAGAATTACCGGTGATGACCACGGGCTATCAGATGGTGATATGACGTCTTGCTCGAGCATTTTGTGCACTTGTTCGTTGATGATCTGTCGTTCTGACGGGGCAACTCGACGAGGATGCTGATGAATGGGGTGAGACATTCCTGTATCAATTGAATGCTCAAGCAAAGAAGTGAAACCCAAGTCATTGGAGGAGGTTGCATATAACGTATCGAAATTCCTCAAGTAACGTTCGGAGGGATCGAGCTTGTTCCTCCGTCAGGTGAGGACCGAAATTCAAGTCGTTCCATGCTGTTTCGTTAGATGGACTTGAAAAGCTCATGTTGTCGACTGGGATAACAGTCGAAACAGTCCGGGAATGGGTTTGACGAGTTACTGTTCCCAACTTCTCTTCGCGACTAATGCTTGTGTCGGTGGATCCGAAGTTGATGACGAGGATTTTGGTGTGATCCTCTTTACAGAAAAGAATGCTTCTCGGAGCTGCCATTTCTTGACCGGACAAGCACTTCAGATAAGGATCGAAGATTACATCTCCACAAAATCGTTTCGACACAACGGCGTTTACCCATACTCCAGAGTTTGCCGCGACAATTGTTCGTCTGGAGACGACTGCAGTAAATTTAGTGCCTTTTCGGGTAGACCTATGTTCATTGATGACGCGCGTTTTCATTGCTTGCCAACAATATTGGCCGAAGGTAAAAGAAAACGTGATGAACTGAGCGAAGTGGGTCAGCAGGCCATTTTGATATCTGGTAGGTTCATCTTGCGAAACTAACGTCTTTGACTTCGGGTTACTTGGGAGAACCATCGTTGTTGTCTCAATGAGGGGTATGTCTGATTTGAAACTGATAGTCAGCCCGGTCTTTTTGCACCAGTCACACCCAAGAATGACCGGATGTACCACATTTGTGACGACAATGAAATCATGTAGCAGTTGTGTTGCTTCTCCAACCATTGTCAAGGACATTACGCCTGCGGATTTTAACTCGGAACCATTGGCAGGAAGGAGATGGACGGTAGTTGCTGCCTTGAGATTGGTTAGCAAGCTTGCTACAACTCGACTATCAATAATGCTCACTGCGGACCCAGTGTCCCACCAGAGCACTAAACTGCTGGTTGAGTTCCGCAATATGTATAGATACACATGGTGGTGAGTAAGGCTTAGGCATCTTTACTAATGTTTGTGTTTCTGCAGTTATGCCTAAGGTAACGTTGGGGACTGGATGAACTACCAGCGAGCCCTGCCCCGATGGCTCGCGGAAGCGTTTCCCGGACGTGAAGTTTCCTGGGGTTCATTCGGGCACTGTCGAGCAAAATATCCGATGCCACTACAGCGGAAGCAATGTTGCGGCCGCGACGACTCGTGGTGTTTCATCATGGAGAAGGTGCTGATAGCTGTAGTACGAGCTGCCCTTTCCGTAGAACGAAACCCGGCTTTTGTTTCAACTGCTTGGACTAAAGCTGCTCGCGGGGTCGTTGGGCGTCCAAGGCGTACACTTTTTTGAATATGGACATCACCAATGGCGTCCAGAAATGAAGCGGTAGCCAAGGTACTTATGATGTCGGGGGAAGAGCTTGGAAAGGATTTTCGTGCAAGACGTTCGATGCTGGCTGCCAGCTCTGGGAAAGTTTCGCCAGAACGTTGACGGCGAGAGCGCAGTTCCGCATAGTGAAGTTGTTCAAGGTGAGAGTCGCCGAACCGAGCGTCCAGGGCAGCGATTAAGGAAGGGTAGTCGTGAAGGAGGTCTGCTGGGATAGTCTCTAAGATTTCGACGGCTTCCCCCGGAGGTAAGACACCAGGGCTCTTGCTTTGTTTGAGACGTTCTAGCCGTTGGCTTCTGCGATCGTTTCAAACGGCATCTGATAGGCTTCCCAGGAAACAGTTCCGTCAAATGGTTGCGGTTTCAATAGAAATGCGCTGTGTGCCGCACTACCTTGAGGAACCGCACTGCCTCGGGAAAGTTGGGGTGCGGGCCCGGCTTGCTGTAGTTGATTTCGGGGGGCCTGGACTTCCAGCTGTAACTGGCGCACCTGGACTTCCGTGGGATCCTGGTTTGCAGCGCCCAAAGCAGATCGATCTTCCAGGTCTCGAACGTCATCATCATTGCGATCTCCGGCGTGGGAGTGAGAGCGGGTGAGAGGCATATCCCACCTCTGCCACCAAAACTGCAACGATAAGTCTCCCCAGTCACTCAGCCGAGCCGTCCCGTTCTCAGTTCCCGTCGTCTTGTTCCTCTTTTACTTTATTATCGTAGCAATATATATATATATATATATATATATATATATATATATATATATATATATATATATATACCCCGAAAAACACCCGCCGGTAAAATTTGGGTCACTTCAAGTTTATCCGACAAACTCTGAAGTTTTATGTGCCAGTGCCACTCACGCCCCCCCCCCCCCCCCCCCCCCCCGCTAAGAAGAAAAAAAAGTAAAAGGTAATATATATATATATATATATATATATATATATATATATATATATATATATACGTGTTTTGTTTTTACAATTTCAGCAGCGGACGATGAATGGTCCAGGGAAAATGGCACCATAATTACCTTTCAAATCTCGGGCCGTTGTTAAAAGGGGTCTTGCCGCTTGTCTCGTCAAGGTTGATTCAGGGAAACAGGTCATTGTACATTCGGGTCACGACAAAAGCCACTCTTCTTAGTTTCCAGTTTGGGCCATGCGATTTGTGATTTAGAGAAAGGATAGGGTATCCTTCTGGGTAACAGTGAAAGCTATGGACCATAGAGATTGTATAAGAAAGGGAAGAGAGGCAGTTGAAACTTCTCAATTACTCCACCTAGCGCAGCCGCGGGCTAGATTGAATACGGATGGGATGGGATGACTACGAGCTTCCTAGCGACTATCTCCGGGAGTTTATTGATTTTGAGGTATCCAAGTATATCGAAGCAACACTTGTGTGCGACCTTTGTCGTGGGACAAATAAAGTATTGCCAATGGCAATGGCATCGACGTCAAATTTAACTGAAGAACTTTTAGTTGATACAAGTGCGTTTTATTTTTTTTTTATCTGGTATACGTTTACATCCGGTTATTAATTATATATTTATTTTTATTAGGAAAGACTGGGAAATTGTACTCTGAATTTCTGAGAATTGGGAATCAAACAAATATAAACTCCGATAAACTCAGAATCTTCGGGAAAAAATAAACTCCGAAAAACAGCCTCCGAATTTGACGAAAAATAAACTCCGAAAACACGGAACCCCAAATATAATTAACAATGAAACAAAATGAAGCAAACGCATATCGAACTTTTGACTTACATTACACATGCTTAAAAAATTAAAGAACAAATCGCAGTTTACCATAGAAGGTAAAATTGTCGCTACTTCCCAATGGCTTTTTACACGCGCATTGAACAAGGTACTTTTTATTATTTATTTATTTATACATACTGATGGCCCGTGGGCCATGGCAGGGAGGAACAACAAATAACAAAGCGATACAGTTCATACCTCCAATAAAAACTTTGAACAATACTATATTTACAAAATTTGATACAAAACGCGCCCATAGAACAATGAAAAAAAAAGAAAAACTAAATGCACGTAACAAAACGATAATTACCTCAACAATAACAGTATTCTGACCACAATAATCAACAATAATCGAAGGCACGTGCCGTGTACATTCGAACTGATAACAAAGAAGAAAATATAGAAAGTGCAACTTCAATACAACATTCAAAGAATCATGCGATATATACATATGTAACTTCAAAGACAGTTAAACAAGAACAAATAACACTGATTCAATATGTTTACGTTTTAAACACAAGAAAGACGTCTAACAGCATCCTCAAACATTGAAATATCGTTGTAATTTACAATATGCTCGAGAAGCTTATTCCAATCGTTAATCGTATTTGCAAAAAATAAATACTTGAAAACATCAATTCTGGCCATATATGACTGCAATGCGTTAAGGCCCGTTCACACTCTTGCGACCGAGTACGACTGAGAGAGACGAGATCTGTTAAAACTTCTTAAAATTTCTTAGGACGAGGGAACACACTGGCATTCTGGCGCCATCTATGCGGTGACCCTGGAACTGCATTTCACAAGAGCGAAGGTTTTGCGGGATTTCCGAGGTCAAATGTGCATAATACCTATAAGAAAGGCTCGTTTATAACGTTTACAAAAGTTTTTCAAGCCAAGAAAGAAAGGATAATGCGCGGGAGAAATATAAAATATGCCGGACCGCCAAGTTTACACTGCAACCCAATAGATGGCGCCACTGCGTCCTGTCGTTGTAAGAGGTTTTACGGGACCAAGGTTTAAGAGGTCGCAAGAGTGTGAATGGGCCTTTAGAATGATTTAGTCTAGCTGATCTGTTGGTAATGTTTCTAAGATAAATGTCGCGGTTGATCTTTACTTGGCCATGATAAATCAGAAACAAAGGCTTCAACCGTGCAATTTTTCTCCTAACCGCTAAGGGTTCAAGTTCACAAACGTTCAACAATTCTGTCACAGAGGACGTTGATCTGTAATTTGAAGTTATAAAACGTGCTGCCTTCTGTATTCTCTCGAGCATGTTTATGTCGGTTTTGGTTGCGGGGTTCCAAACGACCGAAGCGTACTCTAGAGTAGGTCGTATTAGAGTCTTGTATGCTGTAAATCTTGTTTCCTTATTGCTATTTTTAAGTTCATGTCTAAGCATGCATAATTTCCTATTCGGGTCTCCAGCTCGGCGCTCGCCCTCCCGCGGCGGAAACGGGAAGCGCTCTATAGTGTGGGTCTGCGATTCTCCTGCTCAGCGGGCACGGCGGAACTGCGCGCGATCATGGCTCGCGAAATGTCGTTTCCGAATGCAAACAGCACTCTTCACTGCCCCAACGTAGTGCTGCAGCAGGTATGGGATTGTACCTTACTGGAGAGTTTTAGTATTGCGCATAGAAGCAAACGCAAGCGGTGTGCGTTTGCGTTCGAGTTGTGCGCCCCACGCTGTGCGTGCGCCTTATCGCCATGTGGTATCCAAGACCGCAATTTTCGGCTCCGCGCACGCGCAGTGTGGAACACGGAAACCTAGCGCAAACACACAGCGCTTGCGTTCGCTCGTATACGCAATACTAAAACTCACTTCCAACGCCCACGAAACGCGATGCAGTGAGCAGACGTGCAAGCAGGTAGGCGTTCCTTCGAACTGGAAAGGCTGAGATTGGCAAGACGACGGAGCGTAAAAATGAAAGCAACTAAATGTTGTAAAAAATGAGTAATTAAAAAAAATTTTTTCTTTTTTACTTTTGGGCATTGGGTTTGGAAGGATATTGGCGGCGATTTGGACGTTTTGCCGATTGTCAAAAGTCGCGACTTTGATAGCAAAATATACTTTACCCATAATTAATGTAATTTTACGTGAATTTCTAACATCAGCTGGAATGTTTTCATTGATTTTAGACTATTTTTTATTACTTGGTAATTAAAAATGCTGCAGTTGGCACCAGTGATGATAATGAGCCCACTTTTGATTGTCATATTTGTTCGCGTGTTTGAAATTAGATCATAAGCAACAAATTATATTAGAGCTCGAAAAATTACGTATTAAAATATCTGAATTTTAATATTATTATTATCATGAATACAAATTGCGGCAATGTATGCCCCCAATTAACGCCAAGATCACGAAAATACGCCATTTAAACATAATAGTCTTTCCAAAAAGGTATAATTTTGTTTTCTTTTTAGCATATGAAAAACTCTGACATCGTTATCAAGATAGACAAACAGTCAAACACTGGATGTAATATAAATTTTTATGCGTCACGCGTTGCTATAAAAAACACACACACACTTCAGCTGTCTGACTCGGATTGAGTCTTGTGGGAACCACGTGTTCCCCGCATCCCTATCTAGGCCTAGCTCAGGCAGGCCGTGGGACGTCGCCACGTGGGGGCGCGTCCCGGATGCGAGGGCGAAGCCGTATTCCCTGGTGGGCGGCTTTCCCTCGTCCTTCTCGGGTGATTTGCCGAAGGCACACCCCTCGGGATCATGACTTGGACGCGTCCGCCCCTCCGGGGAGCCACCTACATCCGACCCACCCTGGGCGCGTCCATTCCCGCAGGCTATATAAGACGGCCCTAATCCAACGGGCGGGACTCTCGCTGGGGGAGGCTCTGCTCGACAGAGCCTTCCTTTCTTTTATCTGATCCTCCCCCTCCGTGATACTGTCAATTGCGGCAGCGCGGACTCCGACTGGTGATCCTGTCAAAAGAGACAGCGCCGTCATCTCCACCATTGTTGGCCCTCAGGGCAAGCGTGTGACATTTGAGTCAATAAACACGTTTTTATCCGGACCCAAGGAACCTTCTGTGTTTCTAAGTGGTACCCCATAAAAGGGGAAACCCACAGTCTTTGGGTTGTTGCAGTGAGAACAGCGCTTATTAATTTATAGGTTCTGTGGACATGTCGTAAAAATTGGAATAATTCTATTATCTTTTGCTAGGAATAGTGTTAAACCAATTAATCATCTAAATTCCCAGACACACATTAAAAGGCCCGCAGTTCATTATTTCCCATGATAATTATCTGAGCGAGAAAACGCAGTGAGAACGCAAAAAAATTTCAGCACTGCTTTTTTCAACAATTACAACAACTACAGATATCAGCCTGGATCAAACATGTATGTCAAAAAATAAAGTTTCCGCGAACAACTTCTCTATCTAAATAATTACGACGTGAGACATATCTTGAGCTATGAAAAAATCCGAAATTAAGACCTATATTGAGAAAGTAAATCCAAAAAAAGATGTTAGTTTCGGTTTTGCTTCAGAATTAAAACGCGTATACTTGCGTAAATATTACGCTGAACACCGTTCTTGTTTTCAGGGTAAAGAGGTGACCTGCGCTTATAACATTCTAGCTTCCTCGTATTACCAGAAATAATTTGTGTCACTCAGTGAAACCAGCACACTAGACAGGCTCAACAGCGGCACGCATCTCCGACCCTCACTATAACCGCCATTTTGGAAAATGAGTGGCGCCACCTATAGTTAGTTGGAGTCGCGAAAACGCAGCTGCGCAGATATTTACAATATGTGGTTGCCATCTTAAGTTTTGACTTATTGTTACCCTAGGTACTTGCAAGTTTCTGCTCTTGACAGTTCTACATTCCCAATGTGATAATGAAATAAAGATACATTTTTCTTATTAGTGACGTGGGTTTATGACTTTTTAAAGTTAATTTCCATTTGCCGTTAGGAAGCACCATTGCTTAATAGAGTCTAAACTGTCATTCAATGTTGCCTGGTCTTCGGATGTCTTAATTGGCAAATAAACCAAACAATCATCCGCAAACAAATTTATTTGCACTGGCGGTTTAATTACCATTGAGATATCATTCATATATAAAAGAAACAACAATGGTCCCAATACTGATCCTTGTGGTACCCCTGAAGTTACCGATAATGAGTCTGAAAGGGCACCTTGAACTTCAACCGTCTGCGATCTATTTCTTAAATAAGCTACAATCCAACTTATAATATTTTCGTTTAATCCAAACATCTTAAGTTTTATTAGTAATTTTTTTTATGCGGAACGTGATCAAATGCTTTTGAAAAATCTATGCTTACGACATCAATTTGTTGCTTCGAATTCATGGAA
Organism: Ixodes persulcatus; assembly: GCA_013358835.2. Lineage (NCBI taxonomy): Eukaryota > Metazoa > Arthropoda > Arachnida > Ixodida > Ixodidae > Ixodes > Ixodes persulcatus. Next base: position 433,847 of record JABSTQ010009812.1, on the reverse strand, counting down.
GATGAAAGATGGTGAAAAGTTTCTACAAGTTAGGTCGTTGTTGACAAACCTGCCCTGAAGCCATGTTGTTTTGAATAAAGCAAAGCGTTGCTGTCCAGGAATTTAATTATATGTTTTGCAACTACTATGCTTCATCACTTTGCAGCAGGTGCTAGTTAAAGACACTGAACGGTAATTATTTATTTGTAGACGATTGCCACTTTTAAATATCGGCACCACTTTAGCCCTTAACCAATCAGAAGGAAGACTACTTGTTCCTAAAAACGTCTTAAAAATTGTTTCTAGGTAGAATGACAACCATCCAGCGTATCTTCTGAGAAATTCTCCGGGGATGTTATCTGGTCCCTGAGCCCTTTTCGGATCAAGATGCAATAATCTATCAAAAATTCCCTCCTGCGTTATTATTAGCTCAGTCATCTGAGGTGGCATCGCGCTGGTATAAATTGGGACTTTGCTTTGTCGGTCTTCCTTCGTAAAAACCGATCGAAAAAAAAAGCATTAAACATGTTTGCAATATCTTTACAATCCGTGACTACCGTATTATCTACAATGATCTGTTGAATTTGCTCCTTTTTATTGCTTATGTACTTCCAGAATTTCCCCGGTGAACTCCTCAGAAAGTCGTGTAGAGTGACTCCAAAGAACCTTTCTTTCGCTTCTTTCAGTAATCGTTTCATTGCCCTGGTAATCTTTTGGATGACTTCCCGTTTTTTATTTTTTGCTTTTCGCATTCGCCTTATCTTACGCTTGTGGTGAATGATTTCACGAGTAATCCATGGATTATGCTTTGCCATTTGCTTTACACGTGTCGGAACATAAGTTTCAATACAGTATGATACCAAATTCTTCAAGTAAAGCCACATGTCGTCCACCCCATGGGTATAAGAAAGATTCCTAAAATCATCCCATGCCATCTCCAAGTGGTCAAGAATAGCAACGTCATTTGCCCTGTGAAAATCTTTTATTAAAGATTTTCTTGCAACGCAGTGTTCTTTCCTGCGATTTAACATAATACTAAGTGAAACAATTTGATGATCTGATATGCCTTCATTTAGAGCGGCGGAATAATCGTTTATATTATCTGACAAAAATACCAAATCTCTTAATGTTTTGCTATATTCAGTAATTCTCGTGTAGTCCTGAGCTACTTGTTTGAGACAATAATTAAACGCGATATCAGTCAATTTTTCGCAACTTGCTACTTCCAAAGACGCAACCGAGAGCTGCTCCCAATCAATAGACCTTTGCAGAAATCGCCTCCTGCGCGCTGCCATCTTTGTCTGTTGGGCTGTGGAACGCCTTCCAAGCATGCGCTGCTGATCTGCTGTGCGGTATATCAGACGCTGCGCATGCGTCCACAGCTCAGTGACTCAGCCTTTTTTGCCCGTTCGCTTCGTTCGAGACTGCCGCTGGAAAGGTCTATAAACCGACACGCTGTTTACAAACAAGCCCGCGTTTGCCCACACCAGGTGTGGGCACTGCGCGTGCGCAGAAACTGAATTCGCGTGAAGTGAAACGCCTGCTCATGCGCCGTGCCGTTGACAGCGCCACCACAGCTACGTGACGTCAGGGCCGCGTGTTGGTCTATACCGGGAAGGTTAAAACCCCCTGCTATGATTAGTCGAGTATTGCTGTTTATATGTTTCCCTAACAAATTATCAAGATCCTCCGAAAACTCGGACGGAGCGTTCGGCACTCTATAGGCAGCCACAAGCACAAAATATATATTACAAAAAGATTTTTTACGGAACAATTTCTCTTTCAACTCACAGTTCAACAACAAACAAGAAATATTGCTTTTCACGATAATAGCAGCGCCCCCTCCACGAGATCCCCTATCGTTTCTAAACATTTTGTAGTTCGGTGGAACAACAAGGTCACTTGTCATCTCAGACGACAACCAGGTTTCAGTTACGATAAGAATATGCGGGTTGTGCACAATTATCATATGCTCCAAAGATGTCACTTTGTTTACTATGCTTCTAGGATTAAAAGTGACAATTCGTAACTCAGACGGTTTTGCAACTGATTGTGAAAGTTATTGCCGATCTCCTCTCATTTTATCAGGGCACTGGACACCTTGCATTGTTTTCGACGTCCCAGTAGAGCACTGTGTCGTTGATTCTTAGCTCGTCGTGGGCAAAAAATACATTATCTCTATTTTTCCTGTTTGTTTGTGCGATATCCCAGAGTTGTTTTCCTGATATTTAACGTTTCTTTTGCATAGTCACAACTTACACTCAGCTTACTTCCCTTCAACGTTTTGCAGTTTTTCAGTACCTCTTGCTTCTCATTGTAATCCATAAATTTCGTAATTACTGGTCTACATGTGCCCGGTTTTTTCTGGACCAATCCTCTGGATTCGTTCAATTGTCGTAGCTGTTACTTCCAACTTGTTAGCAAATATTTCCTTCACAACAGTTTCTTTTAGTCCTGAAGAGGTTTCACCATCATCTTCCCACAGTCCCAATATTAATAAGTTATTTCGTATGCTGTAGTTTTCAAGTTCAATTGTTCTTCCTTTCTGCTGCTCTACCGTTTTTTCGAGTGTCCTTACAGTTTTTCTCACTGATTCTACGCTTCCTTTGATTTCCTGAATATCTAGAAATGCTTTTTCTAATTTATCTATTTTCTTGTTCATGTCCTGCATGTTACTCTCTAATTGTGTCTGGTTTTCCTTGATATCTTTGAGATCTCGACCAAACTCTTCTTGCCCGTCAAGTACTTTTTGCAACAATTTCTTCGGTAGTCGGTCTCGGATTTGTTTCCACGTCTCCCACAAGTAGCAGTTTTAAAACAAGCCAACACTCAGGTCAACATAGAAATGCACATTACAAAATGAGCACGAACATTACAGTTCTTTGTGATACTGCTTTATACATATAAATGAAAAAAAATTACACAAAGGGGAAGCGTATTAGAAACATGCGATAGATGAACGCACAATCGAGAGAATAGGGTTCATGAATGAACAAACCTTTGGGAAATATTCTTTAGAAGGAGCAAAAGGTCCAATGGCAATGGAGCAAGGGGGTATGGTTTAGTCTGGCCGGTTCCATTGTAGAGCGTAGGTAAGTCTTAACTCTCCGGAGGAACGGGAAAAACCTTTCTGATGTGCAGAAAGTTAGAGGAATCGTCAGCGCAATTCTGAGAAGCTTGACAACCTCTGGAAGAAGAGCTCTCAGGCGTTCCCCTTCCTTTCCCGAAAGAAGGTGCCTCACGTCTTGAAATGGAACAAGGCTCGTGACACGTTGCTTTGCTATGTCCATTAAAATGTCTCTGGCATCTTGCCTGAAAACCAATTGATCTATCGATTCAGCGTGCCGATAGCTTGGCGATAGAAAAGTTATCGTGACGAAAAGACAATCAGACCGCTGTCCTTTTTAAAATGCTTTGCCCAGCAGCACCGAATAAAGATACTTTGATTGGAAAGCCGAAACATCAGTTAGCGTTGCGGGAAAGGTTTGTTCATGGATCTCGCAAGAAAACGAATTTATCTATCGAACGGTAGCGTGCCGACAACACAGCGACAGAAAAGTTGTCGAGAAGAGAAGACAGTCGGACCGCTGTCCTTTTTAGAATGCTTAGCCCAGCGAATCAAGATACTTTGGTTGGAAAGCCGAAACATCAGTTAGCGTTGCGGAAAAGCTTTGTTCATGTATCTCGCCTGAAAACGAATTGACATTCTATCTTTTGAACGGCGGTGTGCCACCGGTATCGGCGTAGCACACCGACGGCGTCCGTATCGCGCTGCAGGACAGATCCACGAAATATCGAACAAATTTGAGAGTTTCCTGCGTTGACAAGCGGGTTCAATAATGTTGCCTTTAATTTAAATCTGAACAGCAGGCGCGGTCAATAAATAGATCGGCCAAGGTAACTTTCCCAATATATGCTCGTAGGGAGTCTTCAAACCTTTCAGGAATGTTAAAACGCTCATAGAAACTTAATAACCTCAACGTCTTTTTTTACTTTGGGAGGCACTCACTTGATCGAAGGACGTTTTAACGGACGCCCACGTTTCAGCCAATGACACTTTAGCGAATAGTCGGCCGCCGCGAAGTGGCGTTTACGTGTGGGCCAGGTGGGTTAACATTCTTGTAGTGAGCCGCCGCAGACTTCCGCCGCGCAGTGCGGGGGGGGGGGGGGGGGGGGGGGGGGTGGTTAACACGCGCTTTCGTTATTCGCTAAAACGTCGATTCGCTCAAATGACGCTGTTCGCTAAAACGTCATTCGCTCATGTGATATGGTGCATTCTGCCGCTGCACACAGGCCTAATTAATTTATCTTCGAAATAATTTCGGCTTCTGCCACCCGTATCCACGAGATGCCAGGTTCGTCATAACCGCGTGTGGTCGGAAGTAGCTCGTGTGGCTCGTCGATAGTTTCGGTGTGTCGCGCTTCTGTACGCCATGCGCTGTTTAGTTACTGCGCTCGGAGTGTGAAACTCGAAGCGTCAGAGTAAAAGTAAAGGAGCGCGGACGTAACGCTCCCACTTACTGGCGATGCCCATTTTTATTTAAGCATGATTTCTGTTTTTATGGTCGTGTTTGAAAAGAAGGTAACACAGTCTAGGTGTATACCAGGGTGCCCGCCTGAACATAACAGGCTGGCTTGGCAAGAACCAAATGATGTTTCGAAAACCAGACACAGAAATTCAGCCGAGAATGCCGCGATTCTTTGATGTCCCCGACGTCCACCGTGATGGCGGTGCTTCAACATAGACTACAGTGCGATCTCTCCCTTGACAACCTGTGTCGCCTGCAAAGGCCTCCTCTTTCCTTGGGAGTTGGGATACTTTATTCCCTTAACTAGCTACATCTGTAGGCACTCCTTCCAGAAGGGCTTTCTTCTCGCGTAGACCATCTCCCCGCCTCACGCTTCGGGTCTCCCTACGGAAGCAATTTCGCGACCCTCGTAATTGCTCAACCCCCCCCCCCCCCCAAGAAAAAAAAAGAAAAAAACCCAACAACTTTGAAGAAGTATTTGTGCACTTTGGGAAACATCACTGCTCAAAATAGAAGCAAAACGAAGAAGCCGGCTGGCTGGGTGAAAAAAACAACAACAACAGTGCGCTGCGGTTTCCCCCGCCTGATCAAAACGACTAAGTGGGGATATATCCCTGATTGTGCATTGCAAGCCCCAGGCGCCGTTTTGTTTTCTCCCTATTTTCTCGGAGCAGCCGCCTCATCCGCGATTTACTGATACTTTGCTTTACTTCGTAGGGGAGGGGGGGGGGGGGGGGGTGCAGGCATTGTTCAGTAGGCCTTGAGCCAAACGCACGGGGGCTTAGCATATTGCCCTGCACCCCCTGGAAATTGTTAGCGGGGGCTCAAGCCCCTGTTGCCCCGTTCCGGGGTCCATGCAGAGCATGTGCTACTTCCTTTTGAAACTGCTGGCACCAGCTGAGGCGTTTTGGAGATGTCTTAACAAAATTGACAAGGTCTGTGAACAAGCTAACAAAATCACGACAGACAACAATTTTCATGCACAAATTTTGCAACACTAGGGTTCAATATGTGTGCAAGGCAATGTACAGTCGGGAGCAAAAGTTTGCGGGGCGCGGGAGCGCGTGCCGAAATGCATCGCTGTGCCGTGCAACGGCGCGCCGCCGCATTAAAAAGCCGCGCTTTGCACATGCGCGTCCTTCGTGCCGGCAGTCATGCCTCTTTCGCTCGTTTCTGTCCGACTCACTCCTGATAACCGGAGTCGGCGCCAGGGGCGCAAGCTGCCGTTTCGCTGACTGTCATGCCTCGCGTACTCTTCTGCTGACTCAGCACCCACGCTGAGTGACCAGCCCAGCGTGCGATCTCCACAGCTCAGCACGCGTGTGCGTCGCTCCGGAAAACGAGCAAAGCACGCGCCATACGCACGAACACTGGAAATGGCACCGGCCATGCGCTCTTTCTTGGAAAGGTCTATAATTACCCACGCGGCGGCTGAGGCGGCTGAGGGGCTGACGCGGCTGAAACAGACGCGCAGCATGACAGCCAGCGAAGCGCTAACTTGCGCCCCTGGCGCCGATTTCTGTTATCAGGAGTGCGTCGGAAAGAAACGAGCGAAAGAGACATGATAGCGAGCACGAAAGGCGCGCATGCGCAAAACGCGGCTACCTAATGCGGTGGCGCGCCGTCGGACGGCGCGGCGATGCATTTCGGCACGCGCTCCCGTGCCCCGCAAACTTTTGCTCCAGACTGTACGTACAAAGCTCTTGGCTCAGCATCTTGCACTAGGGCTTGAAGCCCACCGCTATTGCCGGAAACGTTTGCAGCTCCATCATAGCAATGCCCACAGCAGTTCTCGATTCGAAGGTTGAATCGACGAAGCACATCTTTCAAACTAGAAAAGAGAGTACGTGCTCTGGTTTCCGCGGGTGCATAAAATACAACAAATTCCTCGTCCACTTTGAGTTTTTTTTTAGCATACCGAAGACAGAATGATACTTGTTCCTGCATAGTTATGTCGGAAGTTTCGTCAGTAATTACAGCATAAAACTCTCCATCGTGCACTTCTTTCATTAGGGAACGAAGCATGCTCTGGGTTATTAGCTTCAGCATTTCGTTCTGTACGTCTGGGGAGGTCCACTTATAGCCTGTTCTGTTTAGCCATGCTGCTAGCCCTGGTACATCAGCTTCGCGTAACACCAAAAGCTATTTCAAGTTGCCCTGGTCATCATCGTGACTGGGCAATGCAACACCTCAAAAACGCAAAAAAAAACACAAGCAGATGACAATATTGCCAACAAAGCTTTACGACTTTCCTTCATTTTCTGAAGTTCAGACTGTGAGAGCCCGGAGGCTACATTTAGTCCTGGTGCTTGTAGCTGTCAGTGTCATGGAAGCCGCGCGATGAAGTGCTGAATTTTCATGACTACTAAACCTTTCCAATGCTTTTTCCAGTTCTTGAAACCACTTTCAACGAAAGCGGTATACGCATCGTTGTCTCACGATGTACTATCGCGGACAATATGAGCTGAAACAGCGCTCCGGCCTGTGCACGGTACTACCTGCGCCGCCTGTCGCATCGCTCCCTAAACACGGTGCACCCTGAGGCCGAGATAAATTCTCACTTGCGCTCACTGCGCCGCTGCGCTCTTCCGGCCGTCTGCTAGCGAAAATATTGGCCGACGGAACCACCATCACGATGCGTGTGCCGTGCAGCCCAATGTTCACGTTTTCAGCTAACGTGAATTTCAGTGCATTTCAAGAAAGCGCCGAAGTGGAAAATGCTCTGTCACGCTCGTATCTCCTCGAGGAGCGCTGCCTGACGAAGCTGCCTTGGCCCTCAAAAGGAGCCGATCTGAATATCATCGAAAACATTTGGAGGCGCATCAAGGTAGTCATGTCACGGCGTCCCCTCCACCACGCCACTGCCCACCAATCGTGGAAAGCAATCAGAGGTGAATGGGAGTGGCTTCGGGCTGAGCCAGACTTCGTGGCCGCGCTCTTTTCTTACCAGACGGGATGAGAGCCGTGGTCGCGGGTCAGGGGAGAATGACGCGGTATTAAATTATTTTGCAAGTTTTACTGCTCCTCAGGGCCCCCTGAACCGGACTTTTGCCAATTGGAACAAAGCTTGATGCTACGGTTAAGACACACTGTTTGACGCCGTTAACCACGCATACTTTTGTGGGGTGCCTCCTTCATCCCGATTTTCTTGTATAGTGCAGTTGAAATTCCACGCCGACTATTAATCTTTTCTGTCTGACATTGTCCTCTGCAAATATTCTTTCGATTAAGTTTCAATCTCCTTCTCCTGACAAATATATGACTGTTTGTCCCACCTTATTAAGACTAGGAATTTGTAAACAAAAAACTGGTGTTTTGTTTGAAACAAACACGTGGGCCCAGTAATAAAGAAATCATAGTTTTGAACCTTTTCATACCAATCAAGGTTGCAAAACCTTCTCAGTAACATGTATGCTTACCGTTTTTTTTAACATCTGTGATCAATAAAAAAGAAAAAAAATACCTTGGAGCCAAACTAGATCCGGCATACATATTTTGCTCTATATTTTACGATGTCCTACTCATGCCCCTATAACCAAACAAAAACAACCTGCAACGTCTTTTGATGTGACTTTCAAAAACGATAATCGCAGCTGAAATTTAAGACATTTCAATATTTTTTCTTTATCAGTAAGCGTTATTTCTACGGGATTCTGCGCGATAGAGCAAAGTAAATCAATTCTAAAAGAGGGACGACAAGTCTAATCTTTTGTTCCCCCGCTGCCCTACCACGCATGCCCGCTGTCGAACCCGCCATCTCGCTTGCAGACAGCCGGAAGACCGCAGTGGCGCAGCGAGCGCAAGTGAGAATTTATCTCGGACTCAGGGTGCGCCATGTATGCGGAGCAAGGCGACAGGCGGCGCAGATAGTACCGTGCGCCGGCCGGAGCGCTGTTTCAGCTCATATTGTCCGCGATAGTACATGGGAGTGGCAATTTTTTCTCACTAGTAGTTACGCAGGTGGCGAAATACACCTTACTGGTCTTTGCCTTTTACGAAAGCCACCCGTAGGTGGATTCCCAACTCTTCAAGAAGCAACACCAACCGTAGCATTTAGTGGGTGCCGCTCAAGCATGTTCATGGAGACCACGAGAGCTTGGCTTGCCAGTTGAAGTCACATTCACGATTGCTGAAGGTGATTCCAGGACGTTGTCCACAATCTGTGTTAAGGGATTCGCGTCCCTGGATGTACCGGCTACAACCGGAGCTCATGTCTCGCCATTGTGAGGAGTAATGCCGGTAGCAAGAACTTGCGTATACGTTCTGGATGCTTTAGCTGAAAGCCGCGGTCTTTTGATGAGATATCAGTCCATTGTGCATGTCCAGAACCTACAAGAATATTGAAACAGTTGGTGTGTGGTGGTTAACAATTGAGGGCAGTGGTGCTGAACTCATGATGTAATCCCGAACAATTTTGACGGCACGTAAATATAAATTTTAGAGAACTTAAGGACAAAATCTGGAACACTTTAGAGTACCCAGATATCTAATCCACAAGGTTTTGGAGCACGTAAATTTACATCTTAAATAATTTGCGATCGCCACGCCAGCCACAGGCCAGCACAGGAACGTGTGAGCAGCCCCTTTCCACTCCTGGTTTGAGGAGGAAAATACCGCAATCTTGCGCGTTTCTGCTTGTTGCGCGTTTGTGCTTGTTGCGCGTTTCTGGTTTGCATCTGATGTCTAAAGCCTCAAATATTTCAAATTCTGATCTATTCCCTGCTGAGCTGCAGATAATCGATCAGTTTTTGTACATTGTCTGAGTAGAACGTTACAAGAAAAATGCAACCATAGAAACACCACAGTATGTAGCGTCCACGCAACATCAAACATATCTAAGAAAGGCATAAACCGCAGTTTTATCCAAAAGAAGCAAGCACCAAAACTTGAATTGCGCGTGACATGGCTTAGCAATTACCTAGCGTGCACTATACTTTATTTCATGGTGCTCACGAGGGTATTATATGACCAAACAAAACATGTCTAAATTTTCATATTTATCTTAAAACATAATGCAGACAGACATATACTGTAATAAGGTAAAAGGTTGGGCTAGTTGTCAGTTGTTATACCCAATAATAAAACAGCGCAAAAATATATAAAATGAAGAGACACACCGGATAGATCAAAGCGCTGACTCGCAACTGGATTAAAATCCAGTTGTTAACAGAGTTGGAAGTATTTTAGTCGATTCCCGTTAGGTGAGAATAATAACCAACACTCTAGTTGCCGCAATTGGTTACCTCACAATGTTCGCGTGCAGCATATCTTAAATAAAATAGCAGTACAGCATAAGCCCTGTATCAAAGGTCACAGGCCATCTAAGATTATTTGGGAATAGGGTTTAGAGAAGAAACAAAACACTCACCAATATTGAACTTAGACAGAGCAGTGATGAAATGTTGGCAGGTTAGACACAGAGCGCCTTGAAAACTTCAGGAGACCGCGTGTGGGACCGAAGAGTGACACAAGTGCGAGAGATGCAGACTTGGCATATCCTGTTATATGCTTAGACGCTATTGTTCTTTCGCCCTTTTCTTTCAATGAACGTTGTTGGTAAGAATATGTCTGAACTACTATATATGTGTGTGTTCGTAAAAGATCTCGATGGGCGTGTTTCAATACCACCTATCTGCTGGATAAACGGTTGGTGTTGGTTGGATCCGCCTCTTTCGGTACCTCATTGCAGGCTTTTCCTTCTCTAAAATATTAGTGACCAACCGAAGACGCGTATCAGGTTCTTTTTCCGGGATTGAGTCGGAACATAATGATACCCATTGGGAGACATTTACCGAAGCAATGTCACCGTTTTCCCTGGGCTAACATTCCTCTTCTTTGTTGTAAAACGCTCCAGGCTGTTGCCAAAGCCGTGCCTGTATACATTGTTTGCATAGGTGAGCTGGCGGTATAGTCGAAAAGGGTGCGCAGTTTCTCTAACCTAATCAATTTTAAACGACCAGCTCTTCTTTCCTCTAGTCGTAAACTACTCTTGTGCCGCACCTTACAAAGGGCAGCCACCAGAGCTCCGAGCTGAATGGTGCTGCTCATTCACTAAACCAGCCAGGAGACCGCCAGAGGAAGAGACGGAAACCCCTTTGAACTTTTGTGCGCCCTCTTCTCCCCCAAACGCGTCCTGCCTATAGCTGTGTCGCCTCGGCTCGCATGAACGAAGAGGGTTCAGCGTTTTCTGCGAGCCGCCAGCCGAATTTAATCGGTTCTTTTACAAGCAGCTTTTAGCTTTTCTACACTGCCCATTGGAAAGCCGATCGTCTTCACTCTGATCGTGGGCGTCAGGTGAACTTTGGCCAAAAGGATAGTAGCGCGTGTTTTTACTAAAAAAACAAAACAAAACTGGGGGAGGCCTCTTGGAGGGACAGTTTCTGCTTACGATTCAAGAATGTCAATTGGTCTTTCGTTTAGGGGCGGCGAGCAGTTCAGGTTACCATTTATTCATCGCATGGTCCTGCTTTGTCCCGCAACTCCAATATTCCATAGTTTCTGGGTCCCTTCTCCTTCTTTGTCGCATAGGCCTCAAATTCCCGGAACTTCCCTGTTGCGCACGAAAAGGGGGCATCCCGGACGGCGGTAAAACAAAGGGCCAAGGGGGCGGGGGAGGAAGGGGGGGGGGGGGGGCAGGCGCCCCACTACACCCCCGTAGTTGACAGTTATGGATATATTTGTTCTGGCCTGAAGGCCTGCGGCGACGCTTCTAATGACGATGAAATGATATTGTACAGATGAATTTTGTGGATGATGACGATCATGATGGGATGGTGAAGAGGGTGAAGAGCGTCAGGCCTAGCAGCGGCACTTTCGACTGTGGTCTTCGCTGGGCCGACATGGGTTGCTGACTTTTAGCAGGCCAGTCTCGAGCGCCTGGCGAGGGCTCCCTGCGTGCCCAGCTTGCAGACGAGCCGGCTGAATTTCCGGTGGCGCAGGGAGTCCAGCAACCCCCGTGGTGGAGCTCCAGGGGTTGGCTGCACCGGCCGTCTCCAAGGTAATGGCGCTTCGAACGACGGGAGGCGAACCGCGGTGAGAGAGGGGTGTACTGCTTCTGCAAGCAGCGTAACTGAGCTAATCTAATGATGTTACGTAGTACCAAATATTACGTGACCTCTTCTGCGCTTCTGAAAATTGTTCACAATTCATGTTTCATTGGTTAATCTGAACGAGAGTTTGGGGTTGCGTGTGACCTAACTCTTTCCTTGTACCCGTCAAAATTAAGCTCAAGCAGCGCGACCATAGAGTTATTATAATGTACGCTAGAGGTTCAACTGGCGCTAGTGCGCTGACGCAAAATAAGTCCACGACACGAGGTGTTTATAGGTGTGGAATTGGAGTTAGTGGCAGATCACGGCCTCTTCCCGCGTTAGGCACCGATGTGGAGGGGTGTATTTAAATCTCTCACCTCGTTGATGAGTGAGGATTTCAGAGTATTGGTTGAGTACGGGAATAGATTTAAGACTTCTGTTGTGTTCCTCTGTGTGTGGCACCTGGTGTGAACAGGCTCTGGCTACGACATGGGCTTGCCGACTTCGATCAGCAAATTCGTCGCCAGGAGTCGAGATGAGCTTCGTTTCTAGAAGCGGGGTCTTCTCGCTTGTCAGGAGGGACACCTCTACAAGAGGTATGTCTCCTGTGGACACAAGACGTGTCCCTCCTGTGGAGGGACATACACAGGAGTTGTCCCTCCTGTGGAGGAGGGACACTTATTCTTCCTCCACAAGTTTTATCCAACAATGTACCCTGCTAGTTGCCCACATTGCTCGGAGTACCCTTCCCTATAACACGTCACGTGAGCATGCAAATCCCGCCCATCCCCTCTCCCCCTCCCTTCTGCTTCCACAGAGACCTGGGAAGCTGCGTTGCTCAGCTCGCACCGGGACTACCAACGTCGTCTTGTTGAGCAGGCCAAGGCAGCAGCCGCCAGCACTGGAGCCCTGTATACTAGAGGCTCCACCCATCTTCGGATATTTTATTATATAAAAGTCGGAAAGGACTACCCAACAGCGTTCCGTTCAAGGATACTGTCACCGGCTGAACGCAACTACTCCCAACTAGAAAAAGAGGGACTGGCGTTGGTGTTTGGAATGACGAAGTTTCGAGATTATCCTTTCGGTAATCGCTTCACATTGGGGACAGACCACAAACCTCTGACGGCGTTGTTTCATCCGGGGAAAGCTATCCCTCAAATGGCGGCAGCCCGAGTCCAGAGGTGGGCGCTGCTCATTGCGGCATACCAGTAAGACATTCAGTATCGAAAAAGACAGCACAACTGTGAAGGCCGACGCTCTAAGTCGCTTGCCCCGGGGTCCACCGTGCCGGGGTCTAATGTTGACAACACTAGAGAGACCATGGAGTATATGTTGTATACACGTGGTTTGGATGACGGGTCTTCATCGGCACAGCAGATGGTAACCCTAACTAAGGACGACAAGAAACTTCAGCAAGTGAAAAGATGGATTCAGGGTGGGTGGCCGTCAAGGTTAAGTACGGAGGAGCAGCCACTATTGCCGTATTTTTCACGCCGGGGTGAACTTTCGGTGAGCCATAATCTGATTTACCGAGGACATCACCTTCTTTTGCCAGAAGCTGCGCTGACAGTAATGCCGAGAGAGCTGCACGATACTAACCCCGCAATCTCGGCAATGAAAAGTTTCGCTCGAACAGTCTTTTGGTACCCAGGATCAGACATGGGCACTAAGAAATATGTGCAAAACTGCCCGCAGTGTGTGCAGTGTTTGCCCATGCCTGTGGCGCATGGTTTCTTCGTAATGGCCAGAGACCAACAAACGCTGGTTCCGTCTGCACATGGATTTTGACGGTCCAATGGAAGGGTACATGGTTTTAGAGCCAAGCTCTTAGTCACCCGTTTCCGGGTTGAGCGGCGTCGGCGTCGGCGTAACCGCGTGCGTTGCATTAGGGAGTTGTAGTAGATCGTTTTTCTCCTCCGCTGCGGTATCCGTAATGAAAACGCCGCAGCTGCGCATGCGCGCCGCCAGCCTTGTTTGCATAATTCAAGGTGGTTTTGTGTCGGATTAAGGAGCGCTATGCGGGTGCTTAGCCGGCTGCGGAAACTGTCTACTAAAACTCTTTATTATAAGACATTTCCCCGCAAAAGCTAGCGGAGAAATTTTCGCGCTAAATTTAGCGTTTAAATTTTTCGCTAAATTTCACCGTTAACTGTAGCGGGAAATTTTTCCGCTAAGCGGAGCAATTTCCCGCTAAAGTTAACGGAAAAATGTTTCCGCTAAATTCAGCGAAAATGTTTTCCGCTAAATATAGCAGAAATATTTGCCCGCTAAATTCAGCGGGGAAATCGAAGTCACGTGACTTCAATACCAATTCAGTTTCACCGCTAAATTTAGCGGGGAAAATGACGTCCCCACTTCGTGTCACCGGAGAAAAGGAGAAGGCAAGGAGAAGGAGGAGGAGGGGAGGGAACGGAGGAGGTGGAGGGCGCATACCCTCCCCTCCGTACCCTCCCCTCCTTCTCCTCAAGAGCTGCGCTTTAGTTTCGCATTAGAGATTTGAAAAACGTCTTTCATTTTTCGTACTTGTTGATGCGGGGAAACGAAGTGGATTCAGGCCGTACCCATGGTAACAGCAACAGTGACACAACCCTTGTCAAAAGTCGATCAAGCATATTGGCGGTAGCCATTGCTTGGACACGAAGCGCGTGATTGGATCGGAGTCCTCGCCGAACGCTGACGCAGCTCTCGTGTCCAACAGACGCTCAGAGTAGGTGAGCAAGCAATGGCGGACAGGCGATGGCGCGCCCTGCCCGTTCTGGATGAGCATTGTACCGGCGTGCGGTCGTGTATCACTACTGCGTGAGCACGTTAAATACCCCAGGCTAGCAGTCGTACTGCACTGGCTAAATTGCTCATCTACAGCTGAGATATAAGTCGTCCGTTGAGGCAGACTAACTTCCGGCTGTATAAACATACCCACAACAATTTTTTTTTTTTTTTTTGCGATGGCGCGGACTTTTGAAAAGGGCCTATTGACATACTCAGGAAAATCTTCGCGCGCTTTGGTTTGTCTCAAACACTCGGATAACGGTCTAAGTATCCAGTGGAGCGATATCACGATTCCTACAGGACAACCATGTGCGTCATCTGACAAAAGCCCCATATCACCCACAGTCGATTGGGATTGGGCGGGGTGCGCAATTTGAAAGACGGGTTGAAGAAAAACATGGAAGGCACTCTGCAGAATGGTGTTTCGAAGTTTTTATTTCGATACAGATCGAAGCCAACCAAATACGGCAAGTAACTGGCAGAGAGATTGATGGGCTTTCAACCCAGATCGAGGTTGAGCGGTTACTTTCCAGGAGAGGGGGAAGAACAAGAGCACGACAAGATTGTCGAACAGACCTCCAGTACCATGGTTGTCACTTACTCCAGGAATGCGCGTCTGGTCGCGACAGTTTCAGCCAGGGCAAAGGTGGCTACCAGGGACGGTGATATCGACCCAAGGGAAGCGCAGGGTCACCCTGGATACACCAGGTGAACAGCGGCGTCACCTGAACCAACCGCGTCGATGGGGTACTACACACGCCCTGCGAGAGGCCGAAGGCAAGGTGGAGACGGGTGAGCAGGAGGAGCAGTCGACATCGGGAGATGGGACCACTTCCGGCGAGGTGGCTGACTTAGAGCACGGTGACTTGGAGCCAGTTGGGCCGGCTACACACCCAGCTTTGCCCTGGCGTTCGACGCGCAAGCGGAAACCACCGGACCGATTGAACCACTTGATTGATCTTATAGACCTTTCCAAGGAAGAGCTTGTGGCCGGTGCCATTTTGAGTGATCGTAAGTATTTCGCGTGCTTTGCTCGCTTTTTGAAGCCACGGACACGCACGTGCTGGGCTGTGAAGATTGCACGCTGGACTGTGATTTCGTAAACATTAGAAAGGTATATAAAGAAGGAGAGAATGCTACGTCATCTTAACCGACGCGTGCACTCGCGCCGGCCCATGTGACGGGCACAAAAGAGATGCTGCGTATATAACTGCAACACCACCTAGCGCGCGGCTGCTCGCACGAGTTCACGGGATGATAGCCGGAGCAAAAAGGCTTAGAGCTAGCAGATTAAACGTTCCAAGTTAGCAGTAACTGCGAGGTATCCAGACGTCTATTTCTTGGTTACTTCAGTGTTGTCCAATCGTCTCTTCTGTTCCTAGTCCCAAGGTTTCTCCTTATGAAGCTATCGTAGGATTCCACCGTAACTTACACACAACTTCCGATCGTTTCGCTCGGCGTATTCGGATTTGTTTTTAAGTTTTGTCCTACGCACGTTTTGCGTGGTGGAAAAAACAAATTAAACTTAGCGAAGAGTTTCTGCAGCTAAACGCTAAACCAAAGCAAAGCAATGCGGAGAGAATAGTTGGCCTCGTCAGGTGATACTTGTCACTACGTCACCATCAAGCGATCGCAGCGCTCCAATGGATCGCGCTCGTGGGGCTACGATATATTATTTTCCGGAAGTTAATTTTTTTTGCATACTTTTCTTATCTACAAACTTCAATATTGTTTTTCTTTTTTTTTTCTTTGGGGGAAGGGGGAAATTTGGCTGTTAAAACAGAGTCACGTTTTTGCTTCTGCCTCCTGCATCGGATTTACTGGCACTACACACCTGATTTCCCCCAAGGTCTCTTTTGACCCAGTCATCGCGTTCTACACTTCCTCCAAGCCACTCATGTTGGCCGTGAACCTGCCGCTCCCTCAAGTGTACTTGGCCAGGCGCGCGAGCAGCTGGCCAAGTAATCAGCACGCCCGTGGCCTGACGGTTATCTTTCTTGTTTCCCACGCGAAAAGCCGAGGTTCGGTGCCTGACCGCGGATACACTTTTTTGTTGTGTCTGTAAATGTCGCGTTCCGGTAAATTCGAGAGCCCTGTTGCTTATTCGAGATCAGAATGTTCTACGCGTTCACCCTTCTACGCCTATGGGCCTGTAGCTCTCTCGTTTTGAGCAGCGCTCCAGGCGAGCAAAATAGAATATTTGGCTCGCGTTTCGAACATGCGTCAATGCGCTTCCCCACCACAGTTTTTTATACTCCGTTCCATTCTAAGTGCCAGCGCAGTAGAGGCTACAAGAGCGAGCTGCAAGCTTTCAGCGTCTCTGCCAAGTACGCGCGCTCGTGCAGTGCGAGCATCGTTCAGGAGAACGTGCTTTTGTGAATAGCTTCGGCTTCGCGGCCACGTAAAGTGAAGCATACGCGTTCACGGAAGCTATAAAAGAAAGCAAAGATGAAAGGAATGTTTAATGTGACGCTGCGGCCGCGAGCTGAATATTTTTTTTAGACGATGCTTGTATTTGAGCGCTGCACGTGCAAAATTGAGCGTTATAGCGCCACACGGATGGTGCTGCCGGCATACCATGGTCGCTTCCTGCATAAGTCTTCCGGACGCGCTCGCGCCCCCTGCCCCAGAGCATCGGGTCTAAGCCCACGCAGGTACGTACATAAGAGGCTCCGCGTGGCGGGCCTTAGCCAGTCTCGCCTCAGCGTTCGATCCTGCTGTTTTGCTGCCATCGACTCCTGAGGCACTAGCCTTTGTCTATTTTGATTTGGACAAAAGTTCGCCCCATTAAAGGGACACTGACAGGGTATTTATGCTCGCCGAGGTTTTTAGTTGTACGTGACATATGAGAGCCCAACTACCCAGAACAGAATTTGCGGCTCGAAATTCGTGTTCTTTCCGCCCGAAAACCGCCGATCGAGAACTGGCCGGTTTGAGTCGCGCTCACTCTTTTTTCTGTGGTCACGGGCCGTTTTCTAAGGTTGAGAAGCGACCACCAAGTTTAATCAAAGTCGTGGGTCATTGAAGGCACACAGTCATTGTTAAAAATAGAAAAAAAAAATATGAAACCCATTTTTTTGTGGCTTCCAAAGAGCTGCGATTACGTTGATTGAAAAAAAAAAGGTAGCACAGACAACCGGAAGCATTACGTGCGTTCACTGCATAATTCTCAACATGGCGTCGTTTCGCGTATCGTGGAACTAGCGGATGGCAGCGGACGACGGGCGTTGGACCTCTACTTCAGAACTGTCGTTCACGGTACCGGGGAATTCTGTCTTCCTTCGAACGAGAAATTTCGGACATATCAAAAGAACTGATATTCATCCCATACGACACGCCCGACCAGCAAGCCGATTGCACGAAGACGTCGCCAAGCCGTCGTCCCTTCTCGTGGCTGAAGACATCGCTCGCTCAAACGTCAAGCTCGAAGTGCGAACTTCGAGTTGAATACGCACGCGTATGGTTTCTTTACGAAGTGCAAATGTGGCCTATGCGTGGTGTTGCCCGACTTCAAGCCGGGAGTGCATGTACTGAAGGGAAATCGGCAGCAAACTTCCGACATACAGTCGACCGGCTTCATTAATGAAAGAGTTCCTTCAGTTGCTCAGTGGGAAAGAAGAAGACGCCGCTGAGAACGGTCGTGTTTTTTATGTTCTCCAAGGAAAATATACCGGCCACCGGCCGGGGAGCCGCTGAGGCTTCGGCCGGTACTATACTGAAATGTTGACCAATGAATACCGGACCATGCTACCTCGTCTACCCACAGCTAACTTGAGCCTGAACTCCGTCTTTCTTCATAGCGATCTCGCCGCACGACCCTACCGAGCCCCAGACTTCCGCGACGCCTTGCGAGATGTTGTCGACGCTCAAGATATTATCGGAATAGGCCAATTTCAGATGAGCCATGTCTGGTTGGTGACGTGCGCAAACGCCTTAAGTAAAACCAAGCTTGTAAACAAAATGGAGCTTACCATGAAGGGACGCAGATGCCTTATAATTGATCCCGACACCAGAGATGTGAAACTGAAACTTCTCTGGTTACCTCTACATATAGAAAACGAGAGATTCGAAGAGGCACTGGCATCTTTTGGCACGGTCCGTTCGATTGTACGAGAAAAGTGGAAGTGCTCTGGAATGGAGCAAATGGAAACGCTGAACAAAGAGATGACCTTTCCACTTAGAGAAGGAATGAATGCAACGAATATTCCGCATCAGCTCACGCTCTTCGGCTGTCGATGCCTGGTGCTCGTCCCTTGTCGGCCACCGCTGTGCTTTCGGTGTAACAAAATTGGTCACATCCGTCGTGAGTGCAGAATCCCGAGATGCGGCGAGTGCCGACGCTACGGACACGACGCGAGTGAGTGCGTCACCACCTACGCAGACAAGCTAAGGCAGTCGAGAAGCCTGACAGTCGATGTGGTCCAGGATCATCTTATGAACATCAGCGAAGTCGTTGATGCCACAGGGGACATCGCCTCTTCCCCTCTCAAGACACAAAAGAACGAGACGGAAACGTCTACACAGCAACCAGAAGAACTGAGTCCTGATTCGGAGTCTTCCAGCAGCCTGCCAGGACTGTCAACACCAGCCGAGTGTGTCACGGAAACAAAAGGAAATTGGTCGGATAGCGAGTATCCATCCCTTAAAGCACCACCTGAGTTACCGTCCCAGCGCAATAGCTCGACGCGAACGCGCCACGACGTCCAGTGGCACATCGGTGAAACGACCTGCTCCTACGACGACAAATAATGCCCAGCCCTCTGCCACAGGTATTGTTGCCGAGAGAAAGGACGACGAGGGAGGTGAGGGGAAACGCAAGCCGTCTGCGGTGCGAGAGTTCCTCTACGACAAGACGTCGCAATCTGAAGCTCTGGACGTGAGGAACGATGACGATGTGCTCCCACCCTAACTAACTCTCCCCTCAGCTTCGCTACCATCAACGTGAGAGGACTGTGTTCACGTGCACGGCAATCTCAGTTGTACAAAGATATCGTCTGACGAGGATACTGCTCGTGTACCGGACCCCTTCCTCTCACATTACGAGGTATGCGTCAGTCATGCTGATGCTTGTCGGAGGGTGTTTTTTGTTTTTGAAGAAGAGCTTAGGGTATTCATCACTTTCTCACACTGTCGACGATAAGGGTACGTTCATAAGTTGCGATTTTATTTTATACGGTACCTACTGGAAATTAATTTGCATATATGCCTATAATGACGTTAGACAGCGTCGTTCTTTTTTTGAAAGCCTGATCTCATTTCTCAGCACCGACAAACAAAGTGTTTTATTTGGAGATCTCAACTGTGAGTGTAGCATAACAGACAGGTCAGTGCCTTCTACAAGGCCCGACAGAAGTTCCGACATGCTAAACACTCTTGCATTCGACTATCACCTTTTTGACGTTGGAGCTTCCCAAAATACTACTCTCCGATTCACTCACCTTCATGCTCCAAGTGATACGAGACTCGATCGTATTTACTTCTCAAGCTCGCTCATTGCACGTGTTACTGCTTATAAGGTAAAACCTGTTTCTTTTTCGGACCACTGCCTTGTAAAGATCCGTTTCGGAACAGACGCACCGCAGAAGGCGCAACCAAATTGCGCTTTATGGAAACTAAACACAAGACTGCTAGACAACAAAGACGTTCAGAGGCGTGTCCGCGAATGTTTTAATCACGTGTCAACGAATCAGATATTTGGCTTATTTGCTCAGTGGGACTCTTTCAAACAGGGAGTTAAGAATGAAGCAATCGAATGCGCGCGCATTGTCTCCTTTCATGCAAAGAAGGAAGAAGCTACACTTTTGAAAAATCTATATATGCTTCACGAGTTGGAGTCCGAAACACCTGGTATGTTCCAAGAAGACATTCTTCGCGTAAAATGTCAGCTACAGCAATACGAGCACACTCGTTTACACGGTGCACTAGTACGGTCCCGGCGTAGGCGTGTCTTGTCCTCAGGGACACCCTCGCGTCGTGCACTCGATGATGAGAGGCGTAACGGCCTTTCAAAGAAAATTAGAGTTTAGAATGTAATGGAACACTCTCAGACAACGAAGAAGTCATCATGAACGCTTTTGAGTTGCATTACAAAAGCCTCTTTGAAAACAAAAAGCAACATTTAGACATCCAGTTGGCAAAAAACTTAGTTTCTTTAATGCCCGAGGTAAAGCAGCTTCAGCGAGATCTCCTTAGTGGACCAGTAACATTGGAAGAAGTTCGATGCGCGGTAGACGAGTTGCCAAATTCTAAAACACCAGGGGGGCTATGTTGCACGTTTTGGACTCCCAGGAGACTAGGGAGAAGGAAGTGACGTAGGTGTGAATGAACCAACGAGGTAGGAATGAACGTATCTTTGTTTTCTTCTGCAGATACCGCCATCAGCGACTCCACCAATCAACATCCAAAAGCGTTGTTGGCGTCACTTCCTTCTCCCTAGTCTTCTGGGAGTCCAAAACGTGCAACATAGCCCCCCAGGACCCTGCAGAGTTTTACAAGACATACAAAAACTTGCTATGTCCTTTCCTACTTGAAGTGTTTTTGGTGGCGTATGAGATGGGAACTTTACCGCCGTCATTTTATGAGAGTCATACCGTGTTGATTCCTAAAAGTCAAGACCCAGACAAACTGGAGCGCATTGAAGGCTATCGACCAATTAGTTTATGAAACGTAGATTACAAGATTTTTGCTAAAAGTTTAGCAAAACGACTACAGTTTGTCACGTCATGTGTTGTTGGAGACCACCAAACCTGTGGGATTAGGGGAAGACGTATACAAACTAACATCCACGTTGCGTGTACAGTGATAGAAAGCTGCATTCTTCATGCCGTTCAAGTCGCCATGGTTCAAGTGGACTTGGCTAAGGCATTTGATCGCGTGTCCCATGCTTTCCTGTTTGCTATTTTACGTCATGTAAACCCAGGACCAACACTTTTAAAGGGTATTAAGTTATGTTACCGTAACTGTTCCACCAGGCTTATAGTTAACGGTTCACTTTCAAATCGAGTTCGTCTAGAATGGTCCGTCAAACAAGGATGTCCGTTATCCCCGCTTTTATTTTCGCTTTATTTAGAACCCCTTTGCTTAAGTGTACTTAACAGCCCTATCGTGGAAGGTTTCCGTCTCTACTCTTCTGAAGTTAAAGTATTGGCATATGCAGACGATATAACGTCCTTTTGTGCCGATAAACGCAGCGTCGACAATGTCCTTACCTTAACACAAAACGTCTGTGACGCGACCGGCGCACTTGTTAAGAAGGAGAAAAGCGTAGGTTTCTGGTGTAGGCAATGGGCCACAACACCTTCAGAGTATGCTGAAATATCGTGCAGCTGCATTGCCCCTTAGTACTTAGGAGTTCCTCTTAACAGTATCCGCAACAATGGTCATTACTGGACAGAACGGGTGTCAAAAGTCAAATGTCAAGCTGACAAGATGAAATCCAACCAGTGGTCAGGTTTCGGGCGAGCTAAGGCCTGTAATATGTTTCTCGCCGCCAAACTTTGGTATATACTTCAAGTGATTTGCTGTACCAGAAGTCATATTCAAACATTCCACAGAGTGTTTGCTACTTTTATATGGAGTTCCAATTGGGAACCTACAAGACGTGGTAACTTCTTTCGCCCCATCGATGTCGGCGGTCTCGGACTCATACACATATTTCTAAAGCAAGTAATATCTCAATTTTTATTCTTCAGAACTGCATCTCATCATTTCCTTTGTACTAACTTACAGACGTAACTCTCGAGTGTATTACCTTATTTGGTGGTTACGACGATACCCGCAAGCACATCACGTCCTGTGGGGTATCTCAAAGAAGTAGGGAGCGCGATTGAGTTTCTAACAGCTCGGTTTTCTTTGGAGCATTTATTTACGGTTTCACGCAAAGTCTTATATGCTGATCTGATTGACATAACGTTCCCTGAACCTTTGTACCGAAGCATATATAGTGAAGGCCCAGGAAAAGATGTCCTCAGACGTATCCGAAAACTACATGTCTCGCCTACAGCAGTCATTCATCTTTAAGCTCCATACTTCTACGTTAGCTGTAAAACCCTGGCTTTGTGAACGTGGAATTTTTGTGCTGTGGTCAATCAATTGCCGCCTTTGTAACCAACCGGAAACTATAGAGCATTGTTTTATTTTCTGCACTGATGCTTGCCTTTTCTG
The DNA here is from genome assembly GCA_013358835.2 of Ixodes persulcatus. Taxonomy (NCBI): domain Eukaryota; kingdom Metazoa; phylum Arthropoda; class Arachnida; order Ixodida; family Ixodidae; genus Ixodes; species Ixodes persulcatus. The sequence continues at coordinate 411,373 of JABSTQ010009812.1, read as the reverse complement.
GGATGTCATACAAGGGACACTGAAAAAAGACTTGAATATCAATGCTTACACAATTCGATTTTCGCCCTTAAAGGGGCTATGCAACAATGATTTTACTTTGCGCAAATACCGCTTAGAATGAATCCCTGACGTTAATGACCTATGAAACACGCGTTCGTTTTTCACCCCACGCAATAGAAGTCCCAGAAAAAAATTAAAGAAAAACGAGCAGCGTTCATTCCCTCAACTCGCAGCCAGAACAAGCGGCCACGTGATCTGGAGCCGATTATATGCCGCCAATGTTGATCATAGCCACGCGCTGGGGTTGGCAAAGCACAGGACACGCGCTGAGTCCCAGACATTGTTATGGCTCGGCTATTGTCGTCGTTGCAGCGATTGGACACGGGCCACTACCCGAATGCTTCTCGAGCTAGTAATTATCACGAGACCAAATCGAGCGCCCACGCAATGCTCGGCTCCAATCTATGACCCGCATTCAAATATCGTCACTGGGGTGTACTGCGAACCCTACGTTACGTCATCAAATTTTGCAAAGGAGAGATTGAATGAAAATGATCGCTTTTGTCCTTGAAACTACACCGCAACAAAGGAGTTTCTTGGCCAGTGGCGTTGCGTGCGAGTAACCTTGAGTCCCACTAGTGCCAGTAAGCTCGTGTAAAGTGAAAAACATTCCAATTGAATATCGTTGCACCGCTCCTTTAAAATTGAACGATAGTTTTCCTTACGATCTGTTTACATTAATGGGGTTGCATAGCCTCTGGAAAACAAGAATGATTGACAGGAATGCGGACCCTCCCCGATCTACCAAATCAAATTTTATTGAAACCCTAACGCATGTGCGAAATGTATCTAACTACCTTGATGAGAGGCCAGAGTGGTATGTTTTTTTTTGATCGATGCGTTCATCTACATGACTTTTAGCATGTGCATTTTGTTTTTATTTAGTATTCCTTTCTGTTCCTTCTGTCTATTTACGACGATGAGTCTGAGAGTATTAGATAGGGAATTATATGTAATAGGAAGTGGGACGTGATAACCTAACCATGTTGTTGTCTTGCTCTTGTCTTAGTAATATTTCCATAAAAAAAAAAGTCAGTAGCTCAGTGGAAAGACGTCCGCTTCACACGCCGCGGTCACGGGTTCAATCCCGGTGTGGGTGTAGCATTTTTTTTTTTTTTTGACTAAGCAGTTTGCGATGTTTACATTTCTTTTTTTACAATTATCACTGAAAAAAATAATTGTTGTGGACGTTACGTCGCTGAACTAAATGGCATGGGATTACATTTTTGACACCTGCGAACTCAATGTAGTCACTTTCCACATAATGAAAGGAGCATATGAATCGGGTAGCGTCCGCTTTCCGAGCTTCGCGTAACTGTTCTACAGGAATTGCAGCCAGCCATTGATCCCGACTCGTTGATCTTTCGGAAAATTGTGCACTCTGCCGCACAATGCCACTTTCAGATGCAGGACATGAGAGGCAGCTGTTCACGCAACACCCTGGGAGTATTCTTTTCGAAGCCGATCACGGGAATTCACCACGGGCACTCATTACTAATGCTAACACTTAAATGTACAAAACAACTCATCGTGAAGTACAAAACAGCGAGCAGAACAAACATAACTGCAAAGGAATCGCACGGCAAATGGAATCCCCCAACGCATTTTGTCTGCTACTGTGGAAAAAAAAAAAAAAAAAGAAACCGCGCGGTCGGGCGTAGCCACGTGACTTCCGCCACTAACTCTCTCCTCTCCACTTCTCCGTGCGGTGCGGGAGTTTCGGTTTCGGTTTCGAGCAGTTGCGTTTTTTGGCTTTATAAAAAAAAATACATGACTCTGTTGCAAAGTATTAATTGGGTAGTATTCCGACGCCATAATGGATCGCCTGACAAAAAAAAAAAAAAACATTTTGGGGGGTGTCAGCGTCCCTATAAACGTTTAGTTTGCCCCAGTTGTTATCGCCTCACCAGTTGTCATTCGTGACAATATGCTACAACATGTGCTTTTAGCTAAGTTTCCATTCCTGTCTACTGGTTTAGAAAAGATCGCTCGACTGAACTGGCGTTGTTAAAACGAAAAGAGCTAATCTGAGGTAATATCGAAAATAAATTGTTAACACTCGGTGTATTTATAAATTTCTCAAATGCTTTTGACCGTCTAAATCGTAATACACTAATTTAAAAGTTATATATTTGAGGTATACGCGGTGTTGCACTAAATATAATCAAGAGTTATCTCCAAGATTGTTATGAATGTGTAGAAATAAATAAAAAGTTGCCTGTTCTCAGGCCACTAACAGCAGGTGTACCGCAAGGTAGTACACACGGCCCACTTTTTAGTTTGTATATGAATGACATTGGAAGTATTGACGATAAAGCTAAATATGTTATCTGTGCAGATGATCCCAGTGTAGTCTTTCAGGGAATGATGTCGAACAAATTATGCGCAACGCAAACCAATACTTAATTAGGCTAAACCATTGGACGACATCTAATACTAAAAAAATAATGTCAACAGAACAAAAGCCGTTATGTTCAGATCACGAAATACACAGTGTTCACACGACTGTCATCTAGTTTGGTGCTAATAACATGGATATAGTGGTATGTGTAAAACTGCAGTGAATAATATTCAATTAGTTCACGAGCTGGGACGACGCTGTTCAACATATATATATATATATATATGTAATAACCTCTGGTATGACACATAAATACATCGAGGTATGTTTCCCACCTCGGTAATGCTTTTAATATACAATTATCTAGGGGCGTGCGAATATTCGAAATTTCGAATACGAATCGAATATTTGGAAAAATAATTGACTCCAACCAAAATTAAACTCGGACCCAACGTTTCAAAACCTGTTCGGTTCCTTCTTCAGGGGCGATTGATCTCGTGCGTGGAAGCAGCCTCGTCTTCTTTGGTGGTACGAATATCTTCTAATCGCGCTTCCGCCTTGCCATCCAGTCTTTTTCTAATCACGTGTCGTAGTCCACTTACATAAACAGATGGTAAGGTACCCATGGATCTGTTGATATTCTTTGGTGTAATTTGGATGTGCCAAGATTCAAGGTGATGTCTTTTTCGGAGATGGGTTTCAACATCAAGAACGGACGCGTTCGCGAAGTCTATCGGATGGTCAAAAGTGTCACAGTGCTCCGCAAGAGCACTGCGTTCCCGGTCGAATTTGCGTACATCATTCTTGTGCTGGCGTAACCTTTCCACAAAGGTCTTTGTTTCGCCGATATAAGATGCAGGACATTTTAAGCAGGGGATCCGGTAAACAATTCCCGGTGCTTTTTCCTTCGGGGGGCGATCTTTTGGTCTTGGCATGAAACGTCCAAGAGTGGATACCGGTTTGTGAGCCACGTGAATCCCTTGTTTTGCGAGCACCCGTGATAGTGCTTCACTAGTACCTTGAACGTAGGGAACGCTAATGCGCGTGATGGGGCAATGCGGCGCAGCTCCCTTTGGTTGTGGGTTTTGGCGAGCGTGAACCGTACGTTTGGTGACTTGTCGAATGAACCTTGTAGGGTAGCCGTTCTTTCTCAGATCAGCGACCACACTCTGCTCTTCGCTTGTTCTGTCAGTTTCTGAAGAACAGATAACAGCCGCCCTGGACATGAGTGTTGCAACGACTGATGCCTTGTGACTCGTTGGATGGTTCGACTTAAAATTAAGGTAGCGTCCGGTGTGAGTGGGCTTCCTGTATACCGAAAACTTCATCTCCTCCCCTTGCCTCTTCACCAGTACATCAAGGAATGGTAAAGTGTTGTCTTTTTCCCGTTCCACGGTGAACTGGATGTCGGGCTCGATGGAGTTGAGGTGAGCCAGGAACTTATCAACTTCTGATGTTTTCAATATACAAAAACAGTCGTCCACATAACGCATGAACACCTCAGGTCTGTTGGTAAAGGACTGTAGCGCTCTTTGTTCGATGCTTTTCATTGTCAAATTTGCAGTGATGACAGATATGGACGCACCCATCGCAGTTCCGCTGGTTTGTTTGTAAAAGTCCCCTTTAAAGCAAAAGTAGGTGCTGCGGAGGCAAAAATCAAGAAGGCGGCACAGCTCGTCCACGCTGAGGCTGGTTCTGGTGCTGAGTTCGGAATCTGATTCGAGAACCGCTCTGGCTGTGGAGACTGCCAGGGGTACTGGAACGCTCGTAAAGAGGGACACGACATCGAACGACACCATGCTGTGCTCCCTGTTGACCTTCACTTCCGACATGCGTTCAACGAAGTCACCGGCATTGCGGACATAGGTGGAAGTTGTTCCAGTGAGAGGCGAAATTATCCGGTGTAAGTAGTTTGACAAGGCCCGGAGCGGAGAGGTGGTGAAATCTACTATGGGTCGCAGAGGAACGTTGATCTTATGAATCTTGGGCAGTCCATAGAAGCCCGGTGCAGAGCCATTCCTGCATATGAGCTGAAAGTAAAGGCCTTTTGAATCGGGGTGGTTCCTGAAAACATCTGCCAGAGTCTTGTTCAGGCCGTCTTGGACTTGGCGGGTCGGATCTTTCTTTAGCTTTTCATAAGCAGGACTGTCAAGGAGGTCTCCGACCTTATGCTCGTAAGCTTCCCGGTCTAGGACCACAGTCGAATTGCCCTTGTCCGCAGGCAGAATTACGATAGTGGTATCCGCCTGGAGCTCCCGCGGTGCTTTGCTTTCTTCTTTAGGCAGGTTATGATGAGGTCGAGAACTGAGTCTTGACAGAATACCTATTGCCTTAAGTCGGACGCTTTCACGAACGTCGGGATCCAGGTGGGAGATTCCGTCTTCTACAGCTGCGACCATTTTCGGCAAGGGGGGGGGGGGGGGTCTTCCTGAGGTCATGTTGAAATTGTGACCTTTCGCCAAAACGTCCGTCTCGCAGTCAGAAAGTCGTCTAGATGAAAGATTCATTACAAAAGTGGAGGTGTCGCTGCTTTTGTTTGTCGTGCTTGACTTTGATAGAATCGAAAGCTTCCTCTGCTGGGACGAACGTTGCTTCTTTCCGGCAGTGGCTGCGACGTTCCCAGCAAACAACTGCAGAGATGGTAGTACGTCTGGAATCTGATGTTCGAGCTTCCGACGCAGAAAAAACAGATCCAGTTCCCTTTTCTTTATGGTGGTATGGCATTCATGAATTCGGGCGTTGAGCAAGGGATTCACGTGGCTCACAAACCGGTATCCACTCTTGGACGTTTCATGCCAAGACCAAAAGATCGCCCCCCGAAGGAAAAAGCACCGGGAATTGTTTACCGGATCCCCTGCTTAAAATGTCCTGCATCTTATATCGGCGAAACAAAGAACTTTGTGGAAAGGTTACGCCAGCACAAGAATGATGTACGCAAATTCGACCGGGAACGCAGTGCTCTTGCGGAGCACTGTGACACTTTTGACCATCCGATAGACTTCGCGAACGCGTCCGTTCTTGATGTTGAAACCCATCTCCGAAAAAGACATCACCTTGAATCATGGCACATCCAAAATACACCAAAGAATATCAACAGATCCATGGGTACCTTACCATCTGTTTATGTAAGTGGACTACGACACGTGATTAGAAAAAGACTGGATGGCAAGGCGGAAGCGCGATTAGAAGATATTCGTACCACCAAAGAAGACGAGGCTGCTTCCACGCACGAGATCAATCGCCCCTGAAGAAGGAACCGAACTGGTTTTGAAACGTTGGGTCCGAGTTTAATTTTGGTTGGAGTCAATTATTTTTCCATTATTACTTCCCAACCAGACAGACGTCTGTCGAAGATGTTTACCTTCGAATCGAATATTTTCCTTATTCGAAACGTATTCGATTCGAAAATTGCATATTCGGAAGTTCCCGAATATTCGTCCAAAGCCGAATATTCGGGAAAAGCGGCGAATATTCGCACAAACTACGAATATTCGAGCAAGTAACGAATAATCGGCCTGCCACGCATTGCCCTATGAGCGTTTATTCAATGAGAAAGACGTCTGATGCATGCGTTATCGGTCTGCTTCGTTTCTACCTGTCTGATGGCAGCAAGAAAGGATCAGTTTCGGTTTCTTTTTCACCAAGCCCTTTGTTGTGTGGCACTTTTATAGCAATATGTTATGTAATTGCGCGTTCTTTAAATTGATTCAATAAAATAAGCCTTGAGAGTAAAATATAATTATAAAAAAATCTGGAGAGTGTCATCTACTATAAATGTTTGAAAATTAAAAAATAAAAAGCTAGTTGCGAACAGAACATTACATCGCCATGGACGTCAGCTCCTGCGACTCCCGCGTAGTCAAAACTAGGGGTGTCGCGAACCTGCCCAGGTTCGAGTGTGACCAAGTTCAACTTTTTCGAACTTCCAACGTGATGTTCGACAAAGGTTCGACTGAAGATCGACTTTGGTGTGCATGCGCAAAAATTAAAAAAAAAAAAAACTAGTTGAATTTATTTAGCGGAGGAAAAATGCACCATTTTTTGGGGGTTTATTGGCATCACTGGTTGAGAATAATTACTAATGAAAGCGTTAAACGCGCATATTTCGCTTTTTTACGGTGTAAAGATTGGTAACCATTTTATAAAATATAAACTAAACAAATTTCTAAACTATTTGTTTTCCGAAATTTGAAATACTTGTGTAGCAGGTCCGGGCAACACTGTCCATAAGTCGAACTTCTTCAAACGTTAGTGAAATTTAGCCGGTTTCCCGAGTGAAAGGGTCTTTCTACTGGCGGAAATGCTGTCACGGCGCGTAGGGAGCGCTTACTTTCTGAACACGTTGAACAGTTAATTTTTCTACAGAATAATTTGTAATGAGTGCGTTACTAGAAGCATCTTTAGCCTGCTGCAGCCCAGTAAAATGCAGTTGCATTGATTTATTTTAAAAAGGCAATAAAACCTGCTGTTACCTCTTGTTTTGCAATTTTTTATTACAAGACGCATATTCGATATTCGATTCGGTATTCGAAACCCGTTTTTTGTCTTATTCGTATTCGATTCGTATTCGAAAAATTCAATATTCGCACACCCCTACAATTATCTTTTCTACACACAATATAACTACTGCTTATTAGTCTGTGGAAGTACAACTTTCACAAATCTTGAGGAAATTCATATACTGCAAATAACGGTTATTCGTATTATGTGCCGTACCACGTGTGATAGTCATACAAAACTACTCTTTATAATATCCTGACCCTCGAAATATTATTATTTGAGACACCTGCCCTATCGAAGTAGTCAGCACGTTTAAAACTTTAGGAGTTGAATTTTCAAAGCACATATCATGGATGAACACTTAGACTACGTTATTTCTAGGGTTCCGCATTTTCTGTTTTTATTTTTTCAAAATTCGGCGTACTTGTTTCGGTGTTTATTTAAAAATTGAATTTTCGTTTTTTTTTTTCGGTGTATATTTGTGTCCACAAATGTTTACCGTCTGTTTTCAGTGAATATGAAATAAACACCAATGGACACCGGATCAAATGATTTTGCAGTTCTGATATTTGTGATCACTCAAAAAATAACGACACTGACACATTGAACAAAAAATGAACACGTTTGGCAAATGTGTGCAACTGTAAAAAGAAACAAGAAAAAACACAGAAATACAGACAAGTCAGATATGAAGCCTATGCCCAAAAAACCTGGAACTTCACCTTCTGTACATCAGGATTACATGATATAGTTAGAGTAAACACACATGTGCTTTCCCAGGTTCTCATTGATCCGCACTCTTTCTTTCCTCTTAAAGGAGCTGTGCAACAATTTCAGGGCTTTGCTTAAATAATTGTAGAAGTTGATGCCTGACACTTCTGCAGTGAACTACAGAAAACAGATTTTGCCTGGAAGCCCTAGTTTTTATTTAAAAAAATGAAAAAGATTCAGGTTTTTGCCGTCTCTCAACTCGTACATCGTCTTCCGGGTGACGTGCGCAGTGACGTCACTTGAGTAGGAGCGGGGTTCCGGTAAATTCCTCTCTCTAACGCCATCAGTGAGCGGCGAGAACTCATCCGCTCACGACCACGTGACCGCGTCACCACATGCTTGCGACACGCGATCAACATGGCCACCGGCTGCTGGAGAGACGAGCTCAACGAGGTCGAGCTCCAGATGCTGGAGTACAGCGAGTCACTGGGGCTCGTTCCGTACGCGGGGACGCCGGACCCCTGAGAGGTTCTTCGCGCGGTAAACGATGGAACAGGAGCTTTTTAGCACGGACAAGAGGGCTTTGTGGAGTCCGGTTAGGACACAGGAGAACAGAGCACCCGGTCGGCATTGCCGAGCGGCGGCGTTCGAAGTCGCGATCGACAAGGCGAAAAACCAAACCAAGGCGCTCGTTCGGCTCCTCGTGCTAGCCGCTGACGCTGCTCGAGCTGACGGTTTTGTTGACCTCGGGTAGATGGCGCCACTAAAACACTGTATGTATAATAAACATTTGTGTCAATGATACTACAGTTTTGAAGCATTTATGTTGTTGGGACGACAATATTTATGGAAAAAATACCGTTTATCGAGCAGGTATTTGCAGAACTTGCTATCTTTTTTACAACCACCCAAGTGACGTCACGCCGCGTGTTTCCCATGACGACCGCTCGCGGCTGCAGGTCGGGGGATATTTTAATTTTTACCTCGCGATTACGCGGCGAAATCGCAACATTTCGATGAAAGGAGGTGTGTTTTTTGTCATTTGTGACAAGGTGAACAATATCAAAAGCAGAAGATGCCAAATCTTTCAACGTTAAAATTGTTGCACAGCTCCTTTGCTTCGAGAATAACACTGGACACTGACAGGCTGAGGAGGTGAGCTGCCTGAGCCAAAATCGGTCAATCAACCATATCTGACCTCCAAAAGAGACACGGTGCGACGTTTTGAAGCACAACATACTTCGTGTACTCACTAAACTCTGGCTGCAGAGCTTGCATCAAGTCAGTCTCCCTTACAACGAGTTTGAAAACACGCCCGTACATGGCGAAGTCATGGGGCATTTCGGCCGGACTTCACGTTCCGATCGATGATGCGCACATTAAACCATAACGCCATGATGGCATCCGTGCATCCCATACATTCGGACACGTTTCGATAGACACTGCCATTCCACTTTTTTGCCACGGCTCTGCGGTACGACTGGAAGGTCAAAGTGGCCTTTTTCGGTTAACACCAAATTTTTGAAAATGGATTCGATGCACTTTCATCGGTTTTTATCGGTTTAAACCGAGAACACCGAACCTACAAACTGACCTCTTCGGTAAAACCCGAACTTTTGAAAATAGATTCGGCGTACTTTTATCGGTTTTTATCGGTTTAAACCGAAAACTTCGAACCCTAGTTATTTCCAAACTCGCTTCGGCTACTAGTGTGAAATTACTTGCATATAACTCATCATTTTTATCTAATTTGAATTATATGTACTCAGTCTGGGGAACAACTACAAAAACGAGTCTACAAAGAATATTTTATTATAGAAAAAGATGATAAGGATCGCGTGTAACCTGTCCTATGATTTTCATACTGATCAACACTTTTGAATAACCAGAAGTAAGAAAATATATTAACATTAAGGTTATAGACTTAGTATAAAACGTAAACAGGAGCAACACAAGACACATTGCTTTTTCTTATCATTGGCATCAATCAGAGTAAAAGTTTCAACATATTCCACCTGTCACCCAGACTTAATTCTGGGAAGTAGAAATTTCCCGTTCAGAGTATGGCCTTTAAAAAATTAAACGGAACTTGCCAACTCACACTTATGTATTCCGATATAAATATATAAGCGTGTAGCACTCGCGAACTTCTGAATTATTTTTTTTTTTTTCAAAATAAACAGTCATCACGTTGTTTTCTGCTGTATACGTGTATCACTGTATTACTTGATTATTGTAACTTGCATTACCTCTTTTGAAAGTTTGCATATATGTTGCGTTAATCCAAGTATTATATAATTTCTTGTATGTGTAGTCTTTGTAACTGCTGTGTGACCCTAAGGGGGTTGAGGACCCGTCAAGTTGCGTGAAAAGCTTTTTTCCTCAGCTCACTCCATATTTATATGGTAAATAAAGATTATTATTACTATTCTAAGAAACTAAATATTGAGCAAATTCCATATCTTCGAGGTGGCATCAACGGGATCCGCTGCAAAACATTGCCAAGCGACTATCGCCGTAAAATGCAGTGTCAGTGTGCATTCTCCGCAATTGATCCGATCAGCGCGTGGTGACAGATGCCATGATCAGCGTGACGCTGTAGCTTCGTCCGCGCTTTTTTTTTTTGCTAAGGCAAACATGCGTGTTTCTTCTATCGCTACGGTAGCGTAACCTTCGACGCAATAATCAGATATCAATTGATGTTAGACACTTCCGATAAAGCAAACCGACGCACGCGCCTCCGTGTTGGCGTTTCGTGTGCAGAAGTGGCGCGTGCGCAGAATGGCTCCCGCCCACATCGCTGGTGAGGTCGGCATGCGAGCCACCCGCCACTTGCTGTCAGGTTTCGAGCGAAGCCACAACTGCGACGATGCTGCCAGTGCTCCTAGGGTTAGCGGCGATGGCACCGTGCATCATCTGCGGCAGCAGTAAGTAATACCCATTATCAAACTCTCAAGATTTGCGACTATAAGAAAGGCCACCGGTTCCTATAGTATATACAACGTCATGCTACATGATGCGTCGAGAAACATTTTTTTTTAGAAAGTTCTGGTGGTTTTGATTTCTAAACGATTCGTATTCTGAACGTATACCCACAAAAATCGTGTCGTAGGTGCTGAACTATATGCTCGTTTGATAATGCCAGGATGACAGATGAAGAGATCAAGAGATCGTTGTTTGCCAGTGCTCTTAATATCATCTTAACACGAAGAAAACGGAAATTCAAGGACAGATTTGGTGCAATGCTATGAAGGTCGCAGGCACAACAACGTAGTTCACGAAACACCGTTTTTGCCTCTGCAAGATATTGGAATGTTCGCTTCTGATCAAAACCTCGTAGAAGAGATTGATTTGAGCCGAACAACAGCAAACACCATTACATGCACTAGAAAAGTTACGGCAATAATAACATATTTAATACAAATCCAAATGTCCCGAACGTATTATTTTGATACCTATATTCCATATATTTTGTTTTATTTGAATCTTGCGAACAACTTCCGTAAAAGTAGGTTGAATTTCTGAAGACCATTTTATTGTGCGGTGAATTGACGCGGCTTGCGCAATCTATTTTTGTTTCTTTGCTGGATCATTCCACGTATATAAACATAAGGTGACTATATTTTACGCGACTGTATCCACCCTCTCCCCCGCAATAATGCCCATGGCGCTGAGGGCTACCCTACAATAAATTGATAAAAAACGCAATACATTTGAAGATTGTAATAGCTTCGAACAATATCACGCATATAAAATAAAATTTAAAGTTTAAAAGAAAAAGAGAAAATGTTTGATTTGTCCCGCAACCATGCACATGGTTTTCGCGCAAGCAAACGAATTTTTCATAAAGCGCTCCCAGAATCGCCTTGAGCGCGCTGCCATTTTTGCCTGCTGGGCTGTGGAGCGCGTTCCGAACCTAGGCAGTAGCACTCGTCTGCGGAATGCCAGACGCCGCGCATTCGTAGACACAGCTTAGTGACCCGGAAGTTTCACCCGGGTCGTAACGAGACAACTCCTGGAAGGTAAGGCCAGCGTGTTCTCCCACCAGACGTCGCCAGTAGCAGATAACACAGTGCCGCCTATGGTCGGTGCCAGGAAAAGAGTGAAGTGCTACCCTCTTTCCAGTTTAGAGGAGCAAACGCTGGAGGGGCCACCTCCTGCCCAGCGTTTGCTCCACTACAGTGAAGGAGGGGGGAGGAGTTTCCGCTTTCAGCATTGCCTGCCAGCGCGTCTTGCATGCGTCTCGGAGTGAGCACAACGCTCGAACGTGGCGCCGCCAGGACAGAAGCGTCAAAGCTGCGACACTCGTCGAGTTTTGGCCTGTTTTCCACTTGGGGCGGGTCGGCTATCCACTAGCGATGACGTCATACGCAGGCCTTTCGTCTAGGTGGTCATAAGCGTTGGAAAAGTGTATTGCCTCGCGCCAGTACCTTGCTCGATGTCTCGCAGCCAATCGCTCTGCAGCAGCGAGCCAGGACGTCTCCGCAGGCCAGCCTCGCACTCTGTACGGCAGCTACGAAGAGAAGCTGGTCCAGATGCACGCGTACCACAAGCTCAAGGGCGCCATCAAGGCCGAGGCCCGAGAGTGCCACAGGCGGTCTTTGTGCCAGGTGGCCAGGGTGTTCGGATCGCACAAATCCAGCCACCCTGGTTTACGCCACTTCCTGGAGTGAGTTGACTGCTGATGATGAAAACTTGGGACTAGTCGCCAACACGTTATTAAGAAGCACGCGTTTTCCCGCACCAGATGTGGGCACTGCGCGTGCGCGAAAACCAGATTCGCGTAAAGCGCATGCGGAGTGCATTCACCGCCATGGCATGACGTCAAGAACTTGGGTTGGTTCGTTTCGCCGGAATTTGGCAGGGAGCGAAAGCAACGACCCCTTCGAGCCAATCAGAAGGACGGAGGCGAAGACGGAGACGTCACAGATTGGCCCTCCCTTTCCCCCAACCTCTCTCACAATGCTTCCGCCCCCCCCCTTGCAAAGGTACAGTTGGCCCCAAAAGAAAGTTTACGGATCACCCGAGCCGTGGCCGAGCTCCATCACTGCGCTACCCTGCGGCACGGCGCCTATTGTCGAGACCCGTTAGGCGCGTATGCGCCCCCTTTGGTACTTGCAAGCGTGTCAACTCTCCCGCTTCCGGCCGACGCCTTCTTGTTCTCAGAAATACGGCGCCAAGCGCCGCTTCGGTAGCCGCCGTTGGTCGCCGTGCCGCAGCCGTATCTCGATGGCGCGATGAGTGGCAGACTCTGTGACGTCACGGCGCGGTGGTGGCGCGTCGGGCGCACTTCCGGTCTGGGGCTGTGGGCAGAAGTCCCCATGCCAGACGTGTATTCCTGCGTTGTTTTGAAAGGAACCAGACAAAAACCTGCCTTCTCGTCAAAACGCCGCGACTGGGGCCGTACCAAAAGTGTCGAGAAAGGTTTGAAGGTCAGTTTTCACGCGCTCGGTTCGTCCGAGAATCTGGATATGTACCTGGAAAAGGGAAAAGCAGACGCCGTCGGACAACGATTGCTTGGGTGGGAAGCACTTTGGGTTGAATTCACGGATACTTGTGGTCATCAGATTTATTTGTTTTGTTCCGACATGAACGCCCAAAAACCGTCAAGTTGTGCGGACCACCTGCGGACTACGTTCAGTGCGTCTTCAAGTTCAAACGGCCGCCTGATCGTTCGAACTGTCGTATGCTCTTTCAAACGTTTCTGCTTGTCGTCTGCTGTCTTAGACGAGGCCGGCCCGGTACTTGCGATAAGAAGTGAGTGCATGCCTCAAAAGACTAAGTTTGAAGGTTGGTAAGCAGGCTCGATGTAAACAGTAGATACAAGGAGATGTTGATCATTGTTACCAGTGACCATCACCGACTTGTTATGCCTAATTCACTTGGTCCAATTCTGCTTGCGATTTTCAGTATCAATCTCGACCACCTCAGCTACGGCTCACGCTTTTGCAGCCCGAGCGGCGTCCCGACTGAAAATTGCGAGCGAAATCTCATCATGCGAATCAGGCTTTAGCGTACATACTGCGGCGTCCACGCGGAATGAATCGCCACATGTCACATTATTCACGCAAAGTTTTGCGGTGTAACGAGCCTCGGTAATTTCGCTGAGGCCACTCAAGCAGTCAGACATCGCCAGGAAGACGTAGAATCAACAATTCGAACGCGAAAAATGGCAGGGGAACTCACACCGACGCCGACAACATCGCATTTCAATGGTTTGTTTATGGGCGACGGCGAGCTTTTTGCCCACACCCCCATCGCACATCCGCGGCGCCGGGGGCGTCCGCTAGGGGCGCTCCGGTTTGTTTGTAAACATGAGTTGGTGTATAGATCATCTTCCGCCGTCCGTCGTGGAATCGTTTTGCCGAGCTCAGCGGCCAAGAATAGTTATTCTGCAGTGTTTTTTCTTTTGTTCTTGTGTGTATAATTTTTAAAGATTTTTTTGTTAAACTAAAAAGGTGTGCAATATGCAATGAAATAACGCTTTCTAAATTTGCTGTCGCTGAGTGACTGATAGAGCGGTTAATGCAGACAAAATTAAAAAGACCCAACAAAAAAACGCCAATTTTTTTTTTGTTCTTTTGCTGCTGAGCTGGGACAAGTGATATGATGCCGGACGGCGGGAGATAGAGTTGATATCTCCTCTACCGCGCCACCGAGATGCTGCTGCGTCACGGCGACCAACGGCGGCTTTCGAAGCGGTGCTCGGGGCCCTTTTCGCGAGAATAAGAAGGCGTCGCCCGCAACGGGACACTCGCACGCATAAGGACGCGCAGGGGCGCGCACTACGGGTCTCGACCACAGACGCCGCGCCGCTTGGGAGCGCGGCAACGCAGCTCGGCCACGGCTCGTGTGATCCACAAACTTTTGTAGCCGACTGTACAGAGGCGAGGGGGTGTAACCCAAGGACCTGGAAAGAGGAAGGAGCAATTTCTTACCCGGACCCTCTTTTGTGTCTCCTAAACGTCGCTTTTGTACCCCCAGCATATTAGCTCGTCACTCAAAATTCGCACAGAGGGGGCTTTCCTCTCCCCCGGCCGTAGCTTCGACAGCACTGCGCAAAATTATAGTCCGTTGCAACTCAAAAAGTTAGAGCGAGAGAAATGAAGTCCGGGGAGGAGGAAGCAGACGGAACGCTGGAGGAAGTTGGTTTCCCCCTCTCCTCTCTAGAGTTCCGTCTGCCTCTTCCTCCCCAGCCTTCCTTTCCCTCGCGCTACCTTCTTGAGCTGTAACTCTCTCTAGTGAGAGAGTACAGGGTGTCGCATAAATAATATTACAGGGTTGTTTTTGCAGCAAAAATAAACTAGGCATCGCCGAACACTCATTTTCCGCCCAAAGGTAGCGCTAGAGGTCACAACCAGATGCCGAAGTTTCATCCCGAACGGACACCTTATTCAAAAGCTACAAGTGATTGTCTGAAAATTTCAATTGGAATATGGAGCCCATTTTTTTGCCAGTTTTCGGTTCCTGGTGCCACATGTATTCGAAAACTTTGTCGGCCGCCATTTTCCAATGGGAATTTCCAGAAAATCCCTTATAGACCTTTTCTGCTTACTCTCGCCCCCGACCGCCAAGTAGGCATATCCGGTGTGGGCGACGAAAAAATATCAAAACGTTTCAACCTGAAAACAGTAAAAAACTAGACGGGAGGCAAAACGAGGTTGTGTGACGGTTACATTTATGTCCTAAATGCCTTCTATTGGCGTGGCGACGGCAAAACAATGTTTTCGCCCATACTGGAAGTGGCGACAATCCAAGATGGCGGCACCCTTGCGAAAAAGGTCTAACTTTTGATTAAGGTATCGGATCGGGCTGAAACTTTGGCATCTGGTTTCGACCTCTAGCCCTACCTTTGGGCGGAGAATGAGCGTTCGGCGATGCCTAGTTTATTTTTGCGGTAAAAGAAACCCTGTAAATATTTTGGGGGGACACCCTGTATAATCACGTGCCTTTCTCCGGCGCACTTATTGGCTCACTGAAAGCGTAGCTTTCACCGTTTGCCAATTTACGGTGATGCACCAGCACGCAGTTCGGAAACAAGCCCGCCCGCACCAGGTGAGGGTACTGCGCGTGGGCAGAAACCAGATCCGTGCGAGATGAAGCATCTGCGCATGCGCAATGCCGACAGCAGCGCAACAGCATTGGCGTCACATAAGAAAATTGGAGAGCAACTTTCTCTTGGAATTTTTGACGAAGCTCTGCTCAGCCAACACCCCCTGGAAGAATCGAGGCCTGTGCACTAGAATTTTGACGACGTCATCGCGCCGAGATTCGAGCCACGACACTGATTGGACACGAGTTCTACGTCATCGTTCGGCTGGACCTTGTGTCCGATCAACGCATCGGGTTCGGGTCCATACACTAAGTTAGCGCTATCCGCCTGCGATGATGTTCCATGAAAGATAAGGGCGTTCGAAGTTCTAATCTAGGTGGTGTTGGCTCTGCTGTGCCGCTGATTATCGGACAGTGGGAGTCGGGGATCTCGCAATCGGCCGAAGCTCTTTGCGAGAAGTTCCTCTCACCACCGACATGACGCGCGCGCGTTGTCCAAGACGCCCTTGTGTGTTCGATGGCTTTGTCCACGACTGTATACGTGGCTTCAAAACTGTGCACCATGTGGAGCGAGATTGGCTGGACATCTCCCGCCTTCGATGTTGATGGGCGTCCAACAGTCATAGGTTAATGTCGGGATGATGACTTTGGTGTTGAAAGTTAATTCCTCCGATTAACAGCGGTTGTTATAGTTTCCCCCGTCTGACACACAAGCCGCCATTTGAATGTACGAGTTTTCTCCGCTCGTTGTACGGCAAAAATTGATTTAGGATATACAGCGGTGCATGTTTTTGGCTAGGTAATGCAGGATGCGTGAACGTTGCGTACTGATTGACGCAAGCCGGACACTGTACGGATTGACTCTTCGAAAATTTGCCGCCGGATTATAAAACGCAAAACGGTCTTTTAATTATAATATCGGTGCATAAGTAATGAGGACAAAACCACTTTCCCAACTTAGCCTACCTCGTTGAGCCCCGAATTTCTTGCACAAAGGTCCGTATCAATGATTGCATGGTTAAGGTTAATGGGCTGTTCTTGTACACACGTCCTTACCGCATCTGACATTTGCAGGATGGTGGCTGAGCTGCCGGGTTCTCTGCCGGCCGCGTTTGCCAAGGGCTGGCTCGGACATGACTGCCAGGTCGCTTACCGGAGTTGCGACGTCGCCAAAGCGTACACCAAGCGCATCATCGCTGCCATGCTCAGCATCGAGCCCCCTCCGCCGGATGCAACGACATAAATCCGCGACGTAACGATCGCTCATTTTACGTTTCACAATTGCCCTTTGGGTTCCTAGTCCTGGCGCTTCGGAAAAACTTCAGCCGCCATGTTCGCAGTATCGGGGTAATACCAACACCTCCTGAGAATGAGGCCGGAACGCCGTTGTTTCTACGTCACCTCCCGGAGGCCAGCGTGGGCACAGACTGAGTCCTAGCCATAACGCTGACGCAGCAATCGTGTTTAATTTGTGCCATGTGTGCTGGCCCCCGGTCTGTGACTTAGAAAATTTCGGCCCTACGCGGCCTTGCTACCTGGGATGTGTTCGCTATGTTGTGACAACAGCTCTCGGTATATTCGTATTCATTTACTCGCGTTGCTTGACGGTATTCAGTATACGAGAGATGTGCATTCCATACTCATGACAGAGCCGTTTCAAGGCTTACATTCAGTCAACTCTGCTTACGCGCATCGCGGAAACAAATTGGCGCGTCGGGGTATTTTTTAGCGGCAACGCTCGTTGAACAAACAAATTGGAACGTTTCCGGTTAGTGGTACAACTTCCACGCGAATGTGTTCCAACGAAGTGCGCCATCGAGCAGATTTTATGAAACATTCGTCTATCCTTCGACACGTATAGCGAAGTCCGATTTGGTCGTGAATGGCGAATCCTAAATAACTTCGCCGCACCCTTGTTATTTACCAGTCTTTATCGCGCAGATCACATCAGTACATCATTGAAACCAGCGATGCCGAGGTTTATCTGCATCTGCTCAGTTTTATGTATAGTGTTTTACTCTGACACGAGCCAATAAACGAATGTTCACTTTCGTGGTGTCTCCCTTTGCTATCATGGTCTAAATACTTGAGGGGCGATGATGTCCAGCTTGAACTGGAATCTTTGTCACTGTTTACGCTATTCCAGGTTATGGCGCCTCGTGAATTTATTTGGGCACCTGAGGCCAGATTCACGAAACGATCTTACGCCAAAAATATGCGTAAGACAAAACTTGAGAACAAATTCGTATTCACGAAACAAAATTTTCGTAAGTTTTGCGCAGGTTACGACGAAATCCTACGACAGCTCCGAAGCTGTCTTGCGTACTTCTTACGATCAAATCAGCATGGCCGACAGCGTCGCGGTTGCGACGACCGACGGACGTTTATTTTTCTACGTGCGCTTCTCACGCGTCCCAACTTTAAGCAGTAAGAAAAAAAGTAATATTACTTGAAGCAGACCACGACGAACAAGAACGCCGGATCTACAAACACCCGGAAACAGCTCCAACGGCCGCGATTCAACCAACCCTGACCAAGCGAGCTCGGCAGATAGGCCTAGCAGGCACTTCGGCCACGGTGGAAGGTCGGCTCGACGCAGCGGTGCTACGGTCCTCGGCCAAGACCGTCTGCCCACGACCGGCTGGCGTGCTGAATGGAATATGCCCGCGCGACCTTTGTGAACCCTTCCCGTAGTATAGTTTGATCGCTGACCTCAATTTTAGATTAAGAGGTCAATCTCTTCCTCTTGTCATCTCCTAGTTTTCCGAGGCAGCGGTGACGAACGCTGTCGTCGAAAAGGGGCTCTCATCGATTCCATCTCTTTGTTTTGTGTGATATAGAGCTCAAATAAACGCCGTATGGATTACCTTCGTAACACGGTACGTACACTTTGTTATTAGTATTCCATTTTTATTCTGACACGACTGCACCTCTTTGTCGATCGCTATAACAGTTCGTGGGTCGCAATGCCGATTCAACCTTTCTTTGCCGGGTGTCACGTCAGCATCGAGTTGCAACCGTAAAGGATCGGCCCCGAAGCGCTTATCAATTCGCGGTCCAACAGCGCGAATCCAGCATTTCGATCAAAAGCGCGCGTCCGCTCCGAGTGTGAACAGGTATTACGTGGCTCTTGCTGACACTCTTGTAGTTCAAACGTATCTTTTTTAACGTCGGCTCGCTCCTGCATCTCCGAGGCCGCGAAAAACTCCGCGGCAATTTGTTTCCATCTACGTCGCTTTGCAAACGACTGACACGGGCCGTCTTTTACCAACGATGACAGTTGTGTTGACTTCGTAGCGATCGAGTTCGTAGCAGTCAACGGAGACGGTTACTCATCCCGGCCTCGGCATTCGGGCGCGTTTAAATCGTGTTAGCGTCGACATATCACTGCACGGACATGAACCCCAGACAAGCGGTGGCAGGAAGGCCGCCTGTGTTTGTTATTAAAAATCCACGTGCTGCGAACGGCTCGGAACCATGCCGAGCTCTCCGATTGGTTGTTCGTGCTGCCGAAGACGCGTCGCCATAGCAACAGTACCGGTATGTTCTAGTTTTTCCGTAGGAGAACGCAGCTTTCCTCCTCTCACTTAAGAACGCGTTCGTGAATACCGATTTCTCCTCTTCTTACGATGTTCTTAACTTACGAACTTCTTAGCTAAGTTGTCGTAAACTAAGAAGCTCTTCGTGAATCTGGCCTCTGCTTCTCTGTGTTTATGCCCGTCACCGAAAAAAGGGTTGAAGAAAAGAAAGTCTCTTGACCTCTCTTCACTTCTACACTCGTCCACCCCTAACCAGACAGAAGGATGAAAAATACGTGCTTCTTGGACCATTCACTCGTCTCTTTCGACACGTGTTCATCATGTCGCCCTTACCCCCGCGCAGAAAGCAAAGCCAGGAGGTAAGAGGGGTGCTTCATTAATAGGGTGTACTTGAAACTTGATCCTTAAGCTGAGCATGTAGCTCAGCTTAAGGGTGAACGAAATATAGCCAGAGAGTGGCGTGCGTTGATGCTATGACTGGTAGTAATGCGGACAAGACAGCGTTTTAGGGGCAACGGCGGCGCAACGCGGTAGGGACCTTTCGTAGATCGTACGCTAGGGCTTCGCTGTGCTAGCGGGAGCTTGTGCCGTCACTTGGAAGCATGAATTGAACAGGCGCCCGCTGGGCCCGCTTTCCGCAGCGTACGGTCTAGTAAAGGCCGGTTCTCGCATGCAGCGAAGCGCTGATGCAGCACTGATTGATTGATTGAAACGCCGGTTCTCACGTGTCGGCAGCTACTTATCGTCTGCCATGAGCAGCAGTGTTGACGGTGCGATACAAAACTGGTGAACGCACCCGTCAGCACGCGCTTGGCGCGAGGTCAGTGCTTAAAGGGATACTGAACCGAAGAATTTAGTGTCCATAATAAGTGGCGCACGTTTTTTCCACGAGCCAGCAGCCACCGGTGTGCGCGAGCACACGCAACAAAAATGACGTCAAAGATCTCCATTCGCGCTTAAGAGGACAGTGAAATGCATGGGCTTCGGGCCAAAGGAGAATAAATACAGGCTTTTATCTCTACAAGTGAAAGCTACGTGCTTGTTGGACCAGTTAATCGCTTACCTTTTAGACCAGACACCACTGTGTAGATGAAAAACTTGTCTTTATTCTCCTTTGGCCCGAAGCCCATACATTTCACTGTCATCTTAACCACGAATGGGGGTCTTTGACGTCATTTTTGTTGCGTGTGCTCGCGCACACCGGCGGCTGCTGGCTCGTGGAAAGAATGTGCGCCACTTATTATGGGCACTAAATTCCTTGGTTCAGTATCCCTTTAAGGCCCCTCTATCCTGGAAAACGTGGCGCCATTCATTGTTGTGGAAATGCTCGAGACACGTGCCGCACGCCACTTCTGGGAAGAACATGGCGTCTGGAGTCTAGCTCAGTCAAGGAGGTTATAAGGGGGGGGGGGGGGGGGGGAAGGTGGCGTCCGTATTCTCCATACATGGAGCGAAGTGTAACGGAAGTAGGTGTGGCCACGAAATGCCTTCTTATAGGAAGTATTCACTGGCGGCCATAGCTGTGTGCGCGACTGCTGAGTGCGTGCTGATGGCTAGCTTCCAGTGTTCTTTTGCAACGTGCATTCCACACCGTCAAAATGGCCGGTCTTAGCAGCCTATTAATGGGGGCTCGTTTTGAGCATTCGCTCTAGACAGCACCCACAAATATGGCGCCCAGTGAATACACCTTATTGTCTCGGTTATTGAGATGATCGATTTCCTGCGTCTTTCTTCTTTTACAAAGTTCCCCATCGTTTACCACAGTCTCGGGGAATTTTCATTAGGATTAGGAAACTCGGTTAACGGACGCCGCCATGAAAATGTGGGGCAAACATCCGAGTTGCCATGGCATTGCCGTGGCAACGCGGTTGTTTGCCCCATAATTTCATGGCGGCGTCCATTGAATCGGCGCAAAACAGAAATGAAGCCCAACACTTTCCTGACCAGTAGGAAGCCGGCGTGTAGCGGACGCTCTCGACACCGCGCCGGGAGCGTCGCCTAGAGCGAGTCGTGATAGTTCGGCGTTGAAAAGCGAGCGTGTCAGTCGTCGTACGCACGAACGCTGAGAATCGCACTGCGGGTCGAGGAAGCCGTACAAGCCCTGCTTCGAGAAGGTGTTGGTTTCCTTCTGCCGTGATGAAAATGCGGGTTCGCATCAAAACTCCTTTTGGTGCACCGATCTTATCAAAAGCCAGCCGCGACAGCGAGCAGACGAGGCAGACCGCAGGGACGGAGCAGACGTAGCCTAAGCCTATACATTCACCGAGCGGCGAGCAGACGATTGGAGCTTGGTTGGATCTACGTTGGATGAGAGCGCGTCGGTGCGCAAGGCAGTCTGGGATTAGGTAATTTTCCCGGCATCGCTGGGCATGACGTCATGCCGGGTCTTGCCCTATTTAAACGTCCTTGAGCTCAGTGCTACGCTGCGCCGCCATGATATTTCCAAGGGCTGCACGTTGCACGTGCCTCGTGCAACGACGCACCTTGCACTACTTTTCAAATATGAAGGGGCTTTATCAGCGCTATGCTTGTAGCGGTCCACTGCATGTGTGAACAGGCCTTAAAACTCTTTAATAATATTATCCACGTTCTCGCGCTATCAGCCTTGCGCAGTGTTGTAGGCGTTTCCGAAAAAAAAAAAGTAACGAAATACGTTACTCGTTATTTGCAAAGAGTAAGGTGCTACCGACCTACGTTACCTCAAAATAAAAGGAACGCGTTATCGGTACCGTTACCGATAAAAAGTGGCGCACGTTACTTTTACGGTACCTTGTATTTATTTGACGGTAACAGCGTTTTATTTTATTTTTTTTTTGCGAGAGCGATTTCGACTTTGGTACAAAGGGCGTGGCTATTCGTTTTTCTAAAGTGGGACTTTTTGCGTAGGGGAAAGTCGGGAAATTTTTTTAAGTCTGTGGAGTGAGTGCAATAATGACTGACTTGGCTGCTATACGCAGCCGTCGCTACGTATCAAACAAACACCTTGATGGTGCCTGTTTGACGCTCTATGATCGGTCCCATCAACTCGTAGCGTCGGCTGCGTGTAGACTTGGTTAAAACCAAGTTTAGAAAACAAAAAACAAAACAAAAAAACTAAGTGGTCTTTTTTTTTCAGGTTTGGGGTAGATGTAGGAAGTAACGTAACTACGTTAACCGTTGCATGAATAAAGTAACGGATGTGCGTTACCCGTTACTATTTTGCAAAAGTAACTAGCACGTTACTACGTTACTAAAGAAGTTACGCGTTACCGGTAACGGCTTTACTTGTAACGCGTTACCTCCAACACTGGCCTTGCACCTGCTGCACGAGTGGCGCCTTTAACGCACTCTCGCGCTTCCTAAGCGCTCAGTATCTCTCAAATGTACTGATCTAGTATGCTATGATTCCCAGCAAGTTTCTGATTGAAACCATATGTTGATTTGTTTTTTTATTTAAAAGGCCATTGACAACTTTGATGTAATTATTTCACTTGTCGTTACAATTAGCGCCCTATAAAATGTTCCCTTGGTCGTATAAGTCACCTGCACAGACCGTATGAAGGCCCGTTCACACTCTTGCGACCTCTTAAAGGGGCCCTGCAATGACTTTTTTACTGGTTTTTAATTTGCACCGAACCTGAGCGCACTGAACGTAGTAACTTCATGAAACTTTTCTTTTCTCAAATTTCGCTTTATTTTAAAAGTTATAGGCAAATTAGAATTACAAAAACAAGCAAAAAATAACCTCCTTCATGACGTCGTAGGTCCTGGCTTGAGTGGCCTTGAACTAGAGGAAGGGTAGTGGGCTCATCGAGCGTTCACGGCTGCCGCACTCCGTGTCGACGGCTCGAGAGGGCGCCACTAAAGCATGTTTTGGATAGGCTGTATGAAGCGGGCGGCCAGGGCGGCTCGCATTGCATTTGCTGCGCGATTAAAGACTAATAGGTGAGCGGCGTTTAGCAACTTCCGGTTCCTTAGGAAATTTTGTTTCACTGTTTAAAAACGACGGCAATGAGCTGCAAGCCTGTACAAATGTGGTTCTGAAACCTCCAAACTGTAGTTTTCGGAACCATGCTTAGACAAGCTTGCAAATACTCGTCGTCGTTTGTCAACAGTTAAACAAAATTTCCTAAGGAACCGGAAGTTGCAAAACGCCGCTCACCACAAACGACAGCAAACACGGGGTAAAGATCAGTTCAGAACGGGAGCCACTTCGCGCTGCCATACCGCCAAATGTCCAAATCGCCAACCAAGCCCGCGCCGAAGGCCTTCGGAACGCTCGGAAGAGGTCGGATGCTCGAGCCGTTATGCGATCACAGCGCCGCCGCGTACACCCGGGATTTATCTACGCTCGCCGTTTGTCGGGGCCTCATCCCACTAGCCCTTTCTAGTATGCGCCGTTTTTTCCGCCGCTTGGTGGCGGGTACGTCGACGGATCATTTCTTGTTTCCGTACTTTACAAACTGCATTTGTTTCTTTTCTGATCTAAAATACTGAACAAAAACTAGTTTCATACATAATTGAAAGGGTTCGCGACACTTATATTTTGTATCTCGACTAAAAAAAAAAAAAAGCTTTTAGCGGCTCTGACGAGTAGTAAGCCCAGGACCAAAGACGTCACATTTCGCGCGCTTTCGGCAACGTGGGTCGCCCTCGTAGGCGGAGGAGGTTTCCGCGTCGTCCGGTTAAAATATGACGCACTGATATTTAGTTACTCTCTTCATGCCCGCTGGCTTTCCCGAACCCCAAGAGACGTAGAAACCACAAAAAAGGCAGACGCTTAAATATGATTGCAGGGCCCCTTTAAACCTGGGTTCCTTAAAACTTCTTAAACCAGAGAACCAGAGGACACACAGGCGCCATCTATTGGGTAGCAGTGTAAACTCGGCGGTCCGGCATATTTTTTTTTATTTCTCTCGCGCATTATCCTTTCTTTCTTGGCACGAAAAACTTTTGTCAATGTTATAGACGAGCCTTTCTATGGGTATTACGCACATTTGACCTCTGAAATCCCGCAAAACCTTCGCTCTTGTGAAATGCAGTTCCACGGTCACCGCATAGATCGCGCCACAATGTCAGTGTGTTTCCTCGTTCTAAAAAAATTTAAGAAGTTTTACGAGATCTCGTCTCTCTCAGTCGTACTCGGTCGCAAGAGTGTGAACGGGCCTTTAGTGTACCTTCCATGACAGTTGTTTTTGTTTATAGATATGTTCTAATGAAAGTCGTACACCTTTTGTTCCGCGTGAGACGTTTGCTTACATTGCCACGTATAGTAACAATAGCTTGTTGTCATAAACTCATCCAATTACTTCTATTTTATGAAGTTATGTACTTCCGCCATTGCACGAATATTTTGGTTTGCGGGAAATTGACCAGCTGGTGGTGTTCTGTAAGGTAGAATAAGCTAAATCAACCTCCTGCTGATGCATGGTCACGGTACTCAAAGTCGTTTTCTGTGTTAAAAATATAATCTACATATTGCTTATCAAAATCTTTCGCATTATTGCTAACTTGGTGTCTTTTGAACTACTTCCGTTTTACGGTTTGGCAATTTTCTGTTGTATTATCAGGCAACACCTTGTTTCAATCCGCAGATAAATAGACCTTTGGTTACTAAGACAACTTGCACAGTGCACAACACACCTGGTAATTGTGTAATGTTTTTATTCTTTATATGAAATGTTTGATTGAAGAAGGAATAAAAGCCAACAATGTAAAAATAAGCAGGTATGTTTTCTTTTTTTTTTCTTCTGGTTTGCAATTTTTACTTTCTGTTCGCTGCCTCGGAAGAACAGACTCAGTTACCATGAATTAGATTAAGGTTCCGTGTTCTCGCTAAATATTGAGAAACCTCGTAAAGTAGCCCAATTTTATAAAAATCGGGCAAAACCGAAAAAAAAAGATGAAAGACATTTACATTTCCGTGTTATGCCGAACTAGAGCGCAGCTCTTGAGAAGGAGGAGGGGAAGGTACGGGGAGGAGGATATGCCCCTCCTCCTCCTGCCCTCCTCCCTCTCCTCCTTCTCCCCCTCCCCCTCCCTCTCCTCCCTTCTCCTTCTCCCTCCTCCTCCTATCATTCTCCTCCACTCCTCCTCTCCCTCCCTCCCCCTCCATTCCCCCTCCTCCCTCGTGACGTCACTTATGACCCTTTCTCTCGCGACGTCACTCGTGAGGGTCGTGACCTTCACTAGTGACCTTCGTGACATCACTCGTGACCCTCGTGACGTCACGTGTGGCGTCGTTATGGGAAACGTCCAATAATGCACCGCGAGGTCATGCCGATGGTGATGCCGCTGTAGCCGGAAACGGGCGCCTAAGAGCTGCGCTCTCAAAACCAAATTGAAGCTCTCCTTGAACAAAAAGGACCCAAGTTTCACGAAAACAAATCTTTATATGCGGCTTTATTTTGTAGTTATCCGGTACTGCGCGCTGTTTTCACCAGATGAAGCACTTATAAACACAAATTTCTCTTCCGACAGCAAATGTTAACACCAAAAACACCAAATCTGCAAACAAATTTTTTTCGAAATAACAACTTTTGATTTGTAATTAAAAAAAAAAACTCCGAAAACATTGAACTTTTAGCATAATAGGAGCGAGAACAACGAGGGTACTAGATGGCTGGTGCAGGTTAAACCTGATGAATTTACCCGGGGCTGGGGCGTTTTAAAGGACAACACAAACACAAAGCTCGAACATAGCTGTTTGAGACTTATCTTTGCTTGTGCCAACTTTTTAGAAAACACCGGTCTAGGGTGAATTCGCCATGATTGATAGAAGACAATTACCAAAACGAACGTAGAGTTTTTTTTCAAAAGTTTCTGCCATCTAGTAACCGCTGCGCTAATTATGAGTCCGCTATTGTTTGGGCACGTGCTGGGAGCATGTACTGGACACGAGTTCTGCGTTAGCGTTCGTAGAGGACTCACATCTAATCACGCACTCGTGCGCAAGGAATGGCGACCGCCAATGTTGCTTGATTTACTTTTAAAAAGGGTATATTCCAGTGGTGTATGCACAACTGGAATTGTGCTCCTATAGGAGCACAATATAAAGGTCGGAATAACTAAAATGAGGGACGATGACGTGCAGGAACAACGAAATAACAGTGAGAGCGCAGGCGAGCTGATGTAGTTTTACCATTTCTTTAAATTACCCGAGACTGGGGCGAGAAAGCTATGAAGCATCAAAACGTCTTCCTAGCACTTTGCCTTTCTCTTCCACGTTTTGATGGTTTATAGTTTTCTCGCCCAGTCTCGGGTAATTTAAAGAAACAAAAAGAACACTCATAATAGAATTGAAGGTGGGTTTTCACTGTCCTCAAAGTGCGGTGATATCAAACGAGTTGCGAAGTAACATAACAGAGGATTCTAGGCCGGCTTGCTAGAACATAGCGTCTCACCTGAGACTGGGTAAAAGAAAGCACTGCAAAGGCTGGGGCCCACGAGCATCCTGAGACGCAGTTTGAGTTTCGCTCAGCTCGAGCGCTGGCTTTGGCAGTGCTTTCTTTTCCCCATTCTCAGTTAAGACGCTGTCCTAGCAAGCCGGTCCTGGAATCAGGGCTGATGGCGACCGGACGATACGTCTATTTAACGGCGATCATGGTGGAATGGTAGGAGTCGTGGTTGACGGCCATCGAGTCCGGCTCGTCTGCGGTGTCCTTGGTCTCGGGGTTCTGGGACTGGATGCCGTTCCGCACACCCTGAAACAAAAAAGCAGGTCGTATTGTTTTGGAAAGAAGCCCTGACAGCACACGTGGTTCTGCAGATGTCTTCAAGATAGGCTTAAGTTGCATGGGCGTCCTATGGACCTCCATTGGGAATCTGTGTTCTCTGGGAAACCACAAATTTTTCTTCAGCGAAGAAAACATGCACATGACGTTGCCTTCATTGGTAAAAAGTATGTTCTGGTCCCACGTCACATATGTTGCCCAGAAGACGTACTCACGCTACGACACCTATGTTGACCAGAAGCATGCAGTGAAACCACGTCGCCTGTGTTGGCATGCCCTGTGTAAGACTAGTGCTACTGCCGTGCGATGTTGGAGGTATTAACGCGACAGGGTTCAGGAGCTCGTGTAGCAAAAAAAAGCCGGCCTCGGTAGCGCGTCAGAAAGCCGGCGTCGGTGGCGTGATGCGAAAATCCTGATTGGTCGATAGGGTCATGGCGTCACAGCCACAAAACTTCGCGCGGTGATTTCGGGCAACCCACAACGCTTACGTGAAACGTGACGTTACGCGTGGAATGAAAGTAATTAGAAAACATGAACAGTGATACAAATTAAAGGTCGCCGCATGTCTCAAATGATTTCACTATATAAAGTAATTTATATGCCTTAAAGAAAAATGTGAAGAATTCTTGGTGGGATCCGTACCCACGACCCTTCGGTTGTGAGCCAGGCAGGCTAACTGACCAGGCCATGTCCGCCGTACTTCCTGCTCACTGGCAGAAGGAGCATGAGAAGCGAATCAGAAGGCCAAGCGAACGGGCCCAATAGCACTATCGCGTTCCACTCGAAGCTTAAGTATCCTCTAAGTTTTGCCAGGTTCTAGCCAGCGCTGGTCATGGACGACCATTGTATCGGCGAGCGGCCGTGAAAAGACTACTACGTGATGCACGTTAAGTATTTCAGAAGCTATTCGCTAGACAAATTACTCTTGTGCATTGAATTA
Source organism: Ixodes persulcatus (assembly GCA_013358835.2). NCBI lineage: Eukaryota > Metazoa > Arthropoda > Arachnida > Ixodida > Ixodidae > Ixodes > Ixodes persulcatus. The sequence goes on along the minus strand of JABSTQ010009812.1, from coordinate 383,518 downwards.
GCATCGTCAAATGTCAAATCTCAATGGCAGATTGACCTCTTGCTGTACAAACATTCACAACATTTAATTTGATATTTTTTTTCTGACCAGGTTGTTCATATGTCGCAAATGAACGAATGACTTCCATGGGTATTCGAATTTCTGAACTCTCCTCGTGGTCACACATTTGAAGCAAGAGACACAAACATGGCACTTGATCTATAAATATTCAATGAATGATTTTTGATGATAAGCGATCAGACCAATTTTGATGTATTGCCGGTTTTACAAAATATGTTATTTTGTTCTTTATCAACGTGAACTTTGACGACTGTTCACCCCAAGGCGTGAACAGTCGTGGACAAACCCAGCAAAGCCGCAGGAGCACGAGGCCCTGCATTACAAGTGCAAGTCATGCCAGTGGCGTGAGGAACTATTCACTTCCACCAATCACCGGCAGGTTGTGATATTAGCGGCTATCCACATCGGACTAATCGCCTTGAAAGAAAATTGAGCAGGGAGGCAAGCTGAAAAATATTTCCATAGCTAATCCTGTTAAAAAAAAGGCAGATAACGAAACACAAGAAGGACACACAGTGACACGGTTCCTGGAAGAGAAGGTTTGTGCGTATGCTGGTCGTCTTTTTATGTGTTTTTTTAGGTCTATGGTATAGTTATGTTAGCTATTTGACTTTGCAATTGAGGGGCTACGTGCAATAGTGGTACAAGTGTAAATGCATGGCTCCCCAAAAAATCCCTCAATAATTTTATCTGTGCATGTCAATCTCAATATAGCGTTTGAATTTCGAGTATATAAGTGTACAGTGTTCCGAACTGTAACAATATGTAGAAAGGAATAGACGAGGCCATGTCCGCTGGGCTCTAGACATGAAGCGCGTGTGTCGCCGGCGCTTCGTTCTTCTTTATTCCATGCCTCTTGCCACATCTCTCCTCCCCCTATAGAGGCTACAACCAACAAATTACGAACACAAGGGGCATGCGCACGAGGACACACATATATACATATATATACGCACAAGCACTAAAAGGAGTCACTCTGTGAACCTCTTTGGCTTTTTGATAATCCGACCGGACCTTGTTCGTACTTCGGCGCCCTTGGAAGCCGGGTCTGGCAGCGTTGTTCTTGACTCCGAGACCAGTGAGTGAGGTGATGTCTGCTCACTTATGTCTGTAGGCAGCGGAGCGAGATGACATTTGTTTCTGACCAGAAGTCCTTTCGGGATCTCTACGACGTACGACCTTGGTTCTGTCCTCTCTCCGACGACTTTACCATACCCGTTTTCACCTCAAGAAAAAAAGTAAGTTTTGCGCATTGTTCCTACGCGGCGCGAAATAGTTCTTACGAGATTCGGTTGTCGGAGGAAAAAGCGATGCTTTTGGCGTTTGAAACGTGTACGACTTGATAAGATAACATATTTATAATCTAAAATTCACATACATATGTCTTCATTATCCACATAAAGGCGGAAATTAGTAATGTTCCGCGAGGAGCCGGACTTGTTTTACTTCGGTTCTTGAGGTGAAAACAGGTACAGTTGTCGCCGCATTTCTCACCCAGACCGTGCTGTCAAGAGGTTCGTTCGAGCGTCCACACACTGCATGTCGGCTATTATAGTTTCTCACTTGTTACTGTTTTTCTTCCTTGTCTTTTTTTCTAAATTCCTCGTGATTGGGAAGTCTCGGAATTAACGTTGAGGAAAGAGTTGGTAGCGTTGTCCTTAATTGGCGGCCCATTAGTAGCTCTGCAGGACTGTAGCCACAGCTTCCCGGCGTTGTCCGGTAAGATAGAAGGCCAAGGTTGGGATCATCAGACTTTTTGAGAATGTCTTTGACTACTGTTTTTGACTACCTTTACCATTCTCTCAGCTTCTCCATTACCCTGCGGGTAATACGGGCTGCTTGTGACATGGGTTATCTGGTACTTCAGAACAAAGTCTTGGAATAAGTTTTCTGAATATTGTGGACCGTTGTCCGATCGGAGGACTTCAGGTATACCGTGACGGGAAAACATTGCTTTGAGGTGGCCAATTACCACTTCTGTTGTTGTCTGCCTCAACTTGCATACTTCTGCATACCACGAGTAGTAATCGACTACTAGGAGGTAGTGTTGTTTGTTCAGTTCGAAGAGATCTAACGCAACGCGCTGCCACGGGCGGTCTGGAAGTTTCGATGGTATCATGGGCTCTACCCTTGGGACACGTTCCCGAATACATCTGGAACAGTTCGTGACTAGCTGTTCCAGGTGCGTGCTGCGTCATGGCCAACAGACGGACATCTTCGAACGTTCGCGGCATTTGCTAATGCCCAAGTGTCCCTCATGAAGTTTGTCTAACACCTCCTTGCGAAGCGGCTGGGGGATGAAAAGGCGGTTCGTCCTCGCTAAAAGCCCGTCTTGTATGGTGAGATTGTTTATTTCGGAATAAAACTGTACCACTTCAGGAGCAACCTTGGCCTTTGTGGGCCGTCCAGTGGTGGTATACTCCCTCAGTTGTCTTCCGACCGGGTCTTCCCGTTGCACTGTCCGAATCTTGTCCAAGTACTCAGTTGAAACTGGCAAGGAACCGCTGATGGCTTGTACGTACGCTTCCAGTTACTCTCCTATAGTTCTTCCCGGCAAGTCTACCGGCGATCTGGACAGAGCATTGGCCGTACGCAGTTCTTTACCAGGAACATGAGAGATCGTGAAGGAAAACTTCATGAGGCGAAGTTTAAACCGCTGTATTCGCGCCGGAACAAGGTTCAGCTCTTTTGATCCAAAGAGAGGTACAAGCGGACGGTGATTCGTCTGAACATGGAACGTAGTTAAAAAGAGAAACTTCTCAAAACGCTCACACGCCCATGTTACGGCGTACGCCTCCTTTTCAATTTTGGCATACCTGACCTCTGTGTCATTCAGTCCTTTGGACGCGAGTGCTACGGGTCGCAAATCTCCTTGTTTGTCCCGTTGTAGGAGTACAGCTCCGAGGCCATACGACGAAGCGTCTGCCGAAGCGGTGAGGTGTTGTCCTGGATCATACAGAGTCAGGGTTGCGCCGTCTTGGTTATCTTTTTTTATTGCTTCCCAAGCACGCTGCTGCTGAACATCCCATGCCCACTCTATGTCCCTCTTCAGCAGGTCTCGTAGAGGTTTTAGTTTTCCCGACATGTGTGGGATGAATCTACCGAATTGGTTGGTCATCCCGATGAATTGCCTTATCTCATGAACTGTGGTGGGTGGACACATTTTAGTGATTGCATCAACCCGTTCTGGATCCGGCAGAAGTCCTTGGCTGCTGATTATGTGGCCAAGGAACTTGACAGAGGTCTTCTTAAAGTCACACTTCTCATTAGGTGTGATACCTGCCGTTTTCAGCCTTTGAAGAACTTCCTTGAGCCTGGAGTCATGTTTCTTCTCGTTCGACCCCGTCACCAGGATGTCATCCATATGCCACAGCACCCCCGGAAGGCCCTCCAAGATTTGGTTCATCTTCCTTTGGAAGTGCTCAGGTGCAGATGAAATTCCAAATGGAAGCCTTTGAAAGCAAAACCGACCAAATGGGGTGATGAAAGTTGTCAAGAGTTGTGACTCCGCCGCCAGCTTGATTTGCCAGAACCCTGCCTTGGCGTCCAGTTTTGAATACAAAGATGTATTTGAAAGACGGCCCAAGGTTTCTTCCACTCATGGCAAGACCAGTTTCCCGCGCTCAATGTTCTTGTTGTGCTGTGTCAGATCTACACATATTCTGACATCTCCATTCGACTTAGGAACCACCACCATTCCAGAACACCACGCGGTGGGTTCTTCTACTCTCTTTATGATCCCGTCCTTTAACATTTTTCTGAAGTGCTCCTCAACGTTTTGATATCAGAGCCAAGGGTACACGACGGGACGCGTTCACTTAAATTGGTGTGTCATTATCAATTAGCTTGATCTTGTATTCCCTCTTCATTATTCCAATACCACTGAAAAGTTCGGGATATTTCTGGTGATAACCGGCAGTAGTGGGGTCGGTGACTGAATGCATGAATTTGACAAGTCCAATTTCTGTGCTAGCTTCACGTCCCAGAAGCGGTTCGTCAAGGTTCGTGACAACACAGACGTCCTCATGTATCAGCTGTTGACCATGTTGAATCGTGGTCCGGAACTTCCCAATGACTGTTAACATCTGCCTTCCGGGTCCAAAAAGTTTGACCGCAGTAGGCTGGAGGTTTTTGAAGCTCGATGCCGCATCCTCCGGTATGGCACTGACGTCGGCGCCTGTATCAGTCTTGAACTGGACGACCTTGTCATTGACCTTGAGCGGGACTCTCCAAGCCAGGCCAGCAGAAGATTTAACACTTCCGAGCAGCCATTCTTCTTGGTCTTTCTCCAGATTTACTTCCTGTATAGACTTTCTCCTGCATACCTTTGTCCAATATCCTCTTCTGCCACAGTTTAGGCACTTGGAATTGATTGCAGGACACTCGGAGTTTGTGTGCGCCAACTTGCCACATCTTCCGCAGGTAGGAGCTTTCGTGTCATTTCTCGACTCTGAATTGCGCGGAGCCTTCCATTTTTCTTGTCTTTTACCAAGGACATCGACGACCATCTCCTCTTTTTCTATTCGCCTGTGCCCTCGGACCACTGGTTGTTGCTTGTGCACGGCTTCTTTCTGTCGAGCTCGTGTGACTGCAGCTTCTAGTGTGAGGTTGGGGTCTCTCCGCAGGCTTTCAGAAAGGGAGTCATCCTGACAGTCGGACTACGAAACGATCTCGACCCAGTTCGTCCTTCAGAACGCCCTAGTCACAATGTTTTACCAGGTGATGTAGGCTGGTTATAAACGATTCCACCGACTCTCAAGTCTCTTGCTTTCTTTGATGAAATTTCGCTCGTTCGTAGATGACGTTTCGCTTTCCAACGAAGTGATTATGAAACAAGTCCGACACTTTCTCGAAGTTTTGTTTGTCGGCGTCCGAGAGGGACGATGCCTCGAGAACATCTTCGGCGTGATCTCCGAGGAAATATACAAGAGCATCTACCTGTTCGCCCTCATCGGCGTTGACGAACTTGGAGACCTTTCGATAGCGGTTGAATCTGTTGTACCACCTTGGCTAGTCGCCTGGGTTGTGGAAATCGAACGTTGACGGTAGGTGATGGTGTGAGCGTACATCGTTGTCCGAGATGCCGCTGCCACCTCTTCCCCCTGGTTCGTCCCAGCGGAAGATTCTCGTGAACTGCTTGGTGTGTTCGTGCTGAAACTCTGTTCTACCACCCAGCCACTTCTGACACCATGTAGCAATATCTAGAAAGAACGAGACGAGGCCATGTCCGCTGGGCTCTAGACATGAAGCGCGTGTGTCGCCGGCGCTTCGTTCTTCTTTACTTCATGCCTCTTGCCACACGAACCACCGAAAGTGGAGTGCCACATGTATTAGTGTAACATCTGGGACCGTGAATATCACGAATCGCACAAGCGTACTTGTATCACTATTGCACGTAGCCCCTCAATGGTTGGCCACGCTATGCTCAGGTATGCTGCTGATAGCCGGATGCTGATACCGTGTAATCTCGCAACTGGCCGACGCTCGGTGGATGTGGTTCCTCTCGTCGCCATCGTACACGTGCACGCAGCCCACGGTCGCACGCTCGTTCGTTGGTTTCGTGTACAATAGAGCCTTGAGGGACATTTACTCAAAAGCCTAACAGCTCGTTTCTTCGGATATAGCCGCTATGTAGCTCTCAAGTTTGGCCAGCGCCTCTGGAGAGCAAAATAGAATATTCCTCGGTCGCGTTTCGGTTGCGCGTCATTAGGATTTTCCACGTTACTCGCAGACGCTAAGATGGCAAAATTTTAGGGGTGTATAAAATTATGGGAAGAAAAAGCAACAAAAACAAAAGGCCCCAAGAGACGTATTGTTTGATAGGACAGCGCGAGCTGCTTTTTTGTTTGTTTATTAAAGCTTGTTTTGTTCGTTCAGATGTTATGTTATCGCGGGAAAACAGATGTTGTAGCACGTTTGTAAACGACCTTGACTCGTGCTTAATAGAACGCTGCAGTCGCGCCAGCGCCGCTTTATGCTCAATGCAAGCATTACATGGTCGCGTCTTACGAGCCTGCTCGTTCCCCCGGCCGAGAGAAACACGCCTTTATTGAAGCAGCCCTGTGCCCTTATTACATACCAGTACATGGCTTGCATTGACGTCACGTCAGCTGCCCCTCGTGGTGGCCTTGCTGCTGAGCACGTACTTTAAGCAGCATACATTATGCACCACCAAATGTGCTTTTTTTGGGGACAAGAACCAGCAAAGGACGGCTCACACGCTGGCGACTGCTTACGACCGAGTGCACGACGACCTCTCGTGATATCCCTACGGCAAGAGAACACACTGGCGCGTTGGCGCCATCTGTGAAGTGGCCATGGAACCTCATTTAACTAAAGCGAATGTTTTTCAGTGTTTTTGATATCAAATGTACATACTATTTATGAAGTTTCTTGAGCCAATGGTGAAATACTGACTTGCGAAAAAAACAGGAAAATATACGAAAATCGGGAGCTTTCCACGGCTACCCGATAGATGGCACCAGTGTGTTCCCTCGTCGTAAAAGATCACAACAGGTCGTAACACACTCCGTCGTAAACAGTGCGGGAACGAGCCTTAAGAATGAGCACCAAGATGCCGCAATGAGATTACGCGCCAGTCAAGAACGTAAAAATCCCGGCGCATAAAAAATTCCAGAAAAACTGCAATTAAATGACCGGTGAGCATGCGTATGGGAGTTTTCTCGGTTTCTTACGTCACCAACACGCGCCTGTTGGGCTGTGTTGATTGCACAGGGCTGTGGCTTTTTAAGCACGGTAAAGGTGTCTACCTGAATATTCTTCCTGACGTTGTCAACGATGGCCGCCGTACCCTTGCGCACGCCCGTGGCGACTCCCTGGATGCCTCCCCGGATGCCCGTGCCCACGGTCACGGTGGCGTTCTGCAGGTTTTCGCCGATGCCCACCATGACCCCGAGCAGGCTGGTGTTGCTCAGCACGCGGTTGCACATCCGCTGGCAGCGACGGAAGTTGGCCAACAGCTCCGAGTCCGTGGCGCCCCCTGCGGTGTGCGCCTTTATCCCCTCGCAACCGGAGCCTAGCTTAGAGTCATTTATAGCTGCTGACGGAGTGAGAACGCCAGGGCGTGCCTTTCGAGCACCGAGCCTCCGGTACGCGCTTCGTGCCTTCCGCCGTGCTTCGGCTGCGTGCTCGAGCTGCCGAGACGCCGAAGCGTTGTCGAAGGTAGGAAGCTCGCGCTGGAGGCGGCACAACCGAAGCCCCTCTCATCTCGGCTCGTCATCTGCTTCGTGAACTGGGCAGACATCCGGTTGGCGTGCACACACGGGTGAAAATCGCCTCATCTCGGCAGTATTAGGCCCAAATGCGCAGATTTAAATGCGTAAGTTTAAGTAAAATGCTATACCAGATAAAGAGACCAACCGGGCACAATGTTCCTGTCACCTGCCGCGCAAATAAAAAGGAAAAGAGAATACAACCCTGTAGTCTAGGAATTGGCAACACTCAGCCTGCGAGGCAGTTTCAATAGTATTCGACTTGAGACTTACGACGCAGCTCACTGTGAATACGACGGCGCAAAGTTTCGTAAACACTTCATTTTATGAATGGTTTACGACGCAATCCTTGACTTAAGCGCGACAGCAGCGCGCTACTTCAAAATTGAGTGATCATATCGCCTCTGTGGAAGCGTTTAATCTTCTGTGTTTGCGTAATTGTTCAATGTTCGAGCTGCTTCCCCACCACCATCGCAGCTTTCTGTGTGTGTCTCTTGTCCTCCCTCTGTGTAAGCGTTTAATGTTCAAGCTCTTTCCCCACTATCATTGACCATGTACCAACTAGCTCAGCTCAGACCGATAATTGCTTCGTAGTTTGGGCGCAAATGTGAATGCGTGCGCACTGCCGCTCCGTGTCTGCGCGGCGTGGGTTTCTCTGCTTGCTATGACGACCTCTAGGACGATGTCTGAGATGACGCGCCTCCGCATACGCGCCTCCGCATACGCACGACGTCCGTATGCGTCCGTATGCTTGAATCCGCCGCAGATACGCACGGCGCATTCAAGGCCAGATAACGTATCGCGGAAACCAGATGAAATATCTAATGAATGCTATCGCATTAAAATGTTCTCAATTTAATGCAACAAAAATCGCGATGTACAATTAAAGATTAACTGGTAACCGTTTAAACGTTCCTACAACCAATTATACGGCGAGCAAGTGTTCTACGCACGACGACGAGACAGTCAAGCATGCGCCATCATTTCTTGAGATCGAGGGGAAACAAAAGCACGAGGTGCCTAAGGACAATCCGAACTTGAACGCTGTATAGTGGTCTCTAAGGAACACAGGGGAACCAACCGGTTGGCTGAAAAGCGTGGCAGTGTACTTACAAAACAAAGTGTTTGCGTAGATGCCCAGACTCATTGAAATCAAACTCCCATAAAACGAGACAAATCGAGTCAACAGTAGAGAGGCAGTTTGGCCGTTCTGCGCAGCTGCAAATCTGCCCTTTTTTGCGCGACTCGCTTAGGTGTTACTTTGTAAGAAAAAAACATGCACGTGTGACAATAATAATCCCTGGAGAAGGGTAACAAAAGGAGCAAAGGACAAACGCAAATTTTAAAACACAGCTAGCTGACTGGTGCGCCACTGGAAAATCCGCCTGCTCCTAGTATCGAACCAGGGAGCTCCCTATTTCCAGTGGAGCGCTCTATCAACTAAGCTAACCAGGAGTTAGACGACAGTATACGAGCAAACCGATTTAAACAAAGGCCACCAGTCTAAACCCTGGTTCAGGCAGTTGCACTTGACTGCGTTTGACCGCGTTGAGCTGCGAGAAACCAGGGCATCCCTGTTGCTTATATCGCGGGCCAAGATGGATTCCTTGAAATGGATTCCACGCTTCATACGAAGCACAGATGTGCCGGTGACTCGCTTTCGGTTCTCGACGCAACGCAGTCAAACGCACTGAAACGCAAGTGTCTGAACCGGCCTTAACACCAACAAGCTCGTGTCCGCTCCAGCTCGCTGCACCTTTGCATTAATTGCATTAACATCGTGAACGTGTACTCGTGATGATGACATAAACTGCCTTGGGCTCATGTCCCATCAGCTGCCATTGGGATGGCCTTGCTGCTGAACGTGTGCCCTTGGCAGCATACGTAAAGGGGCGGTGCAACGATATTCAATTGGAATGTTTTTCACTTTACACGAGCTTACTGGCACTAGTGGGACTCAAGGATACTTGCACGCAACGCCACTGGCCAAGAAACTCCTTTGTTGCGGTGTAATTTCAGAGACAAAAGCAATCATTTTCATTCAATCTCTCCTTTGCAAAATTTGATGACGTAAAGTGGGGATCGCAGTAAAGTGGGGACACCCATATGACGATATTTAAATGCTGCTCATAAATTGGATCCGAGCATTGCGTGGGCACTCGATTCGGGCTCGTGATAATTACTAGCTCGAGAAGCATTCGGATAGTGGTCCGTGTCCAATCGCTGCAACGACCACAATAGCCGAGCTATAACAATGTCTGAAACTCAGCGCGTGTCCTGTGCCTTGCCAACCCCAGCGCGTGGCTATGATCAACATTGGCGGCATATAATCGGCTCCAGATTACGTGGCCGCTTGTTCTGGCTACGAGTTGAGGGGGTGAACGCTGCTCGTTTTTCTTTAATTTTTTACTGGGACTTCTATTGCGTGGGGTGAAAAACGAACGAGTGTTTCATAGGTCATTAACGTCAGGGATCTGTTCTAAGCGGTATTTGCGCAAAGTACAAAAATTGTTGCATCGCCCCTTTAACGCACCACCGAATTTGTTTCCCTTGGTAAAAAGAAGTAGGAGTGATTATCAGCGTGGTGCGATGACATCATGTGCAAGCTGTGTATGTGTGCCCCATTTAAGTCGCCGCTTATAGACGCTTTCAGGCAGCTGTGCATGGGCGCCGCCATAACCGACCATCAGTTTTTGTTCCCTCTTATTCCGTTCGCACCAATTCATCATTATCACAGTAGGTCAGGTCATTGCCATTTTAGATTCTACCGCGTCCTTCTCCCCAGCATAGGCCGTTGTGGAGACTCGTCAACGCCCCCTTCAGTGGCTCGGCATCTCGGTAAGACAAAAGAAGGTCGGCTATGGCGGCTCAATTTGGCGCGCGCTGAAAGCGTCTATTGCTTTGAGGAGTACCTTCCTAGCGCAAGCGTTCGCACCGCAGAAGCACGTTTTAAAGTCGCAATCTTATGCTATAGACTTCCCTACCCTGTAAACTCATTGTGAGTCAATCTGATCCTAAGCCACAATGGCATTGAAGGGGAAACAAAAATTGCGAACAAAATACTGTTTTACTGTTTCATCGGTCATAACTTTATAACAAAAGAACGAAAAAATAATACTACGTTGCTCGCCTATAATTATTGTTAGATGCACGTTACATGCAAAGAAGTGTCTACGCTGAAAATATATGAACTAAAGAAGTGATGCAACCATTTGCAAGGGTAAAGCTTGTTAAACAAAAATAAATGGTATTTTCTTGATTTTACAGCATAATGTTGCAGTTGCTCTCCTCTATAAATTGCTGTGGTTCTAGCCTAGATTTGGTTAATGTATTGGAATGGCATGGCGCCGTTTTATTAGTGAAAACCGAAAACGTTCCGTCAGCCGACAATCTTGCTTTACTTCGCTTCTTGAGGTGACGGAGTATTATAGCTCCCAATAAAGGTGAGGCGATTTCGAGGTTTTTTTTATGTTCGTATTGCGACAAATAAAGAGAATACGCACTGCAGTGTTGCACCACGAGCAGGAAGACGACGGCGCAGGTCTTCCAGAGCACCATGACGTGTCCACCGGACAGTCCTCGCAGCAATTGTCCCAGGAGAGCCGGACACCCCCTGGCTTTATGGCCCTTGGCGCCGCTGACTGATCGTATGACGGAACTGCATCGTCCGCTGTCCAGCCCCACTCTGGACACAGCCCGGAACCGGAAGAGAGGTCCTACACTAGGGTCGACGACCCGTTGACGGAGGCGCGGAGAACGTTTCCGCCCGTAACCCCAAACGAACAGAAAGAACAAGTTGCAGCTGGGACAACACGAAACGAAAGAGGTAGGCATGTATCGCAGTTAATCACTCGTCAGATCTGGACCACCACCATGGCGGATACGATCGCTGTCGCAATGTTTGCACCGGGCGAGCGATGCTTGCTCGAAGGAGGGTATTGTTGAAGTCGAGGCGATGGACACTCATTGGAATATCTTTTTTTGACCAATTGGGCTTGATTTGGTTTAGATTCTAATTACAATTGTTGTAGCTATTGATTTCAACCAGATTACCTTGCTTGAACTCTAGTATCCTAAGTGTTCCGGGTGGTATTGAATTTGCACAGGTTGTTCTGGACGATCATTAGATACACCGGGCGTGTTTGAGCAAGTTGAACGACGCTAAATTGGAGTGTTGCTCAATATTGACTTTTTTGCGGGTTTTTATTTATGATCTAAGCGTTGAAACTGTGTTTATTTTATCCTGTGTTGATATTTGAAGCTTGAAAGTTGTAGGAACAAAAATATAGACATATTGAAGCCTATCGATACGTCGATGCGGGTAGATCTTCGTTTCTCGCAGAACGAATCGAAAACTTGCAGAAAATATAGTTATTGGAATAAAGACTTGTATGGTACGCATTACAAGCATTTAGAATGGTAACATATCATTTTGATAAATAAAGTTGCACTTACTTCATCACTTTTTATTGGTTTAAAATATGTGTTATTTAAATACTATCTCATAATAAACAAATGATAGTACTGAGAGTAGTTACTTCTGGGGTCTGCTCCATCACTTCTTTTCCCGCCACGGCGATTAAAGTACAAAGGCTACAATTCCCTTAAAAAGCACGACAGGAAGCTGTCTGCAAGAGTGTTTTAATCGGGAAGTGGCAAGTCTAGAATAATGTTTATTCAGGAATGTGTAATATAGCGCGACACGGCTGGTACAAACTCACACGTAATTTGTTAATATGATAAAAGCACGACATGACGAGTTGCATGCAACCTGTGCATGAGTCTCATGAAACATTTTCTATTGTTTTATAAATTAAAGTTAACAGTTGAAATGCTAAATTAACTTTAAAGGTGGTATCTGGAAGCACGGCTTTGTCGATCCTGTGAAAGAGTGTGGTGTCGCTCGCAGTGCCGCGTAGGAATCTTCGCAGTTCGAGCCATCACCTTTTTTGGTAACCTCTCGCGGAAATAATTTACCTCTTGCAAGAAGCCGGTTACGATCGGAGCAATTAGTTGTCTTCGGCAATAACCCGATGTTATCTTGGCGCGACTGATCTCAGGGCCCGAGCTTTGCTAGTCCATGCCATGTTTTTGTGTCTCAGCCTCACAACCTCCCATTTTTTGGGCTTAGGTAGCCTCCTCCCTTAATTTTCTATTCTTAAACCCATCCCCGATCCCGGAAAACCCCCACACTCTCTCACCAACCTCAGACCCATATCACTAAAGGCCCGTTCACACTCTTGCGACCGAGTTCGACCGAGAGTGACCAGACCGGTTTTTAAGCCTCTTGCGATCTCTTAGGACCAGCAGCGGAGCTGGTCCTAAGAGATCGCAAGAGGCTTAAAAACCGGTCTGGTCTCTCTCGGTCGAACTCGGTCGCAACAGTGTGAACGGGCCTTAACATTTTGAGTCTGCAAGCATTGTGAATGCTCGCCAATTCTGACACATCGAAAACCAACAGCTTTTCTCGCCTACCCAGTATGGCTTCTGTCCAGTGTTGTGCAAAATACTCCACAAAAGTATCAGGCGCGTAGAAGGTATTTTGATTCGGGGGGGGGGGGGGGGCGCTCATGACAAAATGCTGAATGAGGGGGAGGGGGGAGAGGAGGCCCCAGCAAAATGGAAACTTTCGGGGGAGGGGGGGGGGGTGGGAGGCCGAGCCCCATGGTCACCCCCCCCTCCCCCCCCCATGATAAGTGCCTAAAAAGTATATAACTGTCACGTTCCTGAAGTGACGGCTAAAGCGGAAGATGAAGAAGGGGAAAAGCTCGAGGACAAAGGAAAAGGATAAGCTCGCGGGCGAAAGATGACATTCCACGACTGAACCTGAAAGGCGGCAGTTGACCCGCCAACGCTCCCGGCAGACCAGGCTTCGCACCTGGTGAACCCTGGCTCCTCTCCAGGTCTTTTCGCCACCATCGAGCCGGAGCGACGTCGTGCTTGCTGCTCGTACCTGAAGCTCGGAGCATTGGATTTTGAGCTTGAAGACGGACACGAAGGGGCGGCCTCGCAACATTCCTGTCAACGCAGGCCGCGTACCTGGTTGGTCGAGCTACACCATCGAACCGGCGCTGGGTGGCCCAGAGCTCCGAGCAAGCTTGGACCCACACCCGTGACATCGAAGAACAAGGCCAGGGGGGCTATGTTGCACGTTTTCGACTCCCAGGAGACTAGGGAGAAGGAAGTGACGTAGGTGTGAATGAACATATCTTAGCAAATACCGTCATCAGCGACTCCACCAATCAACTTCCAAAAAGCGTTGTTGACGTCACTTCCTTCTCCCTAGTGTCCTGGGAGTTCAAAACGTGCAACATAGCCCCCCTGGTTCCGTCCCAAGCAAGATCGACGCTCGAGACTGCGAGTGTTCTCAGCTACCATTTAAAGGCGACCAAGACTGACTGTAGTGACTATAGCTATTTAATCACTCTATTTTTTTCTTTCGCTTTGCTTATAATTTTTTTTCCTGTTCTGTTTCTTTTTTTTTGTGTGCTTGTGAGTAAATTAATATTCGTTCGTCTACTTATGTGTTGCTTCGTCTTTCGACCTGCCCTCGTCCCCTCGGAGGAACGTGACAATAACATACTAAATGCCAATTTAAAAATGTATTTAGAGAAGTATTAAAGTTACTTTTAAAGCTAAGTATCTTGAGTAGAGTACAAATACCTTTAAAAGTAATTGAATATCTTTCGAAGATACTTGGCAACATTTGAAAGCCATTAATATAAGAATAAAGAAGTCAGAAAGGATTGCTTTATTTTTTATGAATTTTCTGAAAATAACATCTTGCTGTAGTATTTATAATCTTCAAGAAGCACGGTAGCTGCTGCAATTGAAGTTTACTCTAAAATAATTCGTAATGTAGAAAATAATGCTTGCCGAAATTGTTTAGGAAGAAACGGTACTCATGTATTGTGGACATGGTACCTGCCGTGCTTTAGTTTGACGGCAGGCTCGGCTCATGACGCATTCGGCAATAAGTTCGTAATATGACCCGCCGCGATTCGAGGGTCTTGACATGTAGTCTAGCATTGCATATTCAAAACAGGCGAACTAGAAGTTGATCAGGTAGCGAGATGTGTTGATGAGTACTCGAGTGAAAGACTGACGTGTAAGTTCTGGAGAAACATCAACCCGAGGACAGCAGCCTCTGTCGCTGATTAACAACCAAGAGCATCCCCCCAGTGAAAGCGAAAAAGAGCACCTGTAAATTCAAACTTTCATAAAAAAATAGGAGTGTCAAGAAGGAAACACGGAAAGCAAAGGAGAGTGTCCACAAAACCGCTTCTAAACGTCCTTCCCCTGCCCCCCTCTGCACCGGCTCAAACTATCCTTGACGCATTGAGGTCGAGATGTTCAATATTCCAAAATCAGGATCGACCTGGCGGGAAACTGGTTTCGAGGACTCTGAGGGTGAAACAATGCGCGCATTCGGAAAGAGATGAAAGAAACGCTTTTGAACGAGTTTCGGAGCAAAAGCTAAGCCACAATGGCGCACAAGGAGATTTGGGGAAGCCCAGTATGGGTCAATGCAGCTCAATAAAGCCAGCAGTATCTAGCCTCTATGGCCGAGGGAGCGTACCTGTGCTGTCACCTATAGCTGTGTTTAGATATTTCTGTTTGTCCCCTTTGTTCCCCTTCTCTAAGGATTATTTTCGTCATTCTTGTCCAGCTCGCTTGCACTTTTGCAATAATTGCATTACAATCATAACCTTAAAATGCAGGCCGTTCATCATTGTTGGTGTTAGAGTGGTGGCAGCTCATAAAACCCGTTTGCTCTAAGGACGTCTAGCGCCTGGTTAGCTCAGTTGGTAGAGCTAATGGTAACGATCTTTCGGCTAATTAACTGAAACATGTTAATTAACGTTTTAATTATTGAAAATAAACAGGTTCTATTTAGAAACTTGCAGAGTCGTCGAAAACCACTAAATCACTGAATATTAGAAAGACTTGGAGGGCTTCGGAGGCACGGTGGAGAGCTAAATTGGGCGTTCGTGCAGCAGGAGTAAGGCGCTACCGCGCGGTGCGATAAAGCGCTCGCGTGTGTTTTCCTTTTCTTTTTATAGCCCCAGCCTTGTGCCTGTTGTACGAATGGTCACCTACGCACTACAACGCCTCCCACGCACTCAAAGCCTTTCCAAAAACTACCGATTTAGTGATCCTCGAAGACGCTAAGCAAGTTTCTAATTTTATGCCTATTTTAACTCATTAAAAATAATTACCAAATCTGAGTTAATGTTTCGACTTATCGTGACGGCTAGCCCACAATATTATGTCCCCTTGGACGTACAACTAACCTGCACAAGCCGCATTAATGTAGCTTTCACGGCTTTTCTTAAACGAATCTGTTAAGCTTAAAGAGACGTATGAAAACAAAAACCCTTTTTTCTTAAATCGTACATGTAATCCGAAGCACATAGATAAGATATACCTATCAGTTATTATAACGGACAGGAAGCCACAGGTCAGCATTAACGAATGCGTTTTATGATTATTTTGTTAGCTTATCTAAAGAAAGTATCGCGTTAGGTGCTTGCAACTTTATAAATTTTACAAATTGCACGTCAATGTTCCTTAGAGGGGTTATTGATACAGAGGGGATATTTATTTTGAATGCTTTAAACTAGAAGAAGTTGCGACTCCGATGATATGCAGATGCAGGCCGTGACTACGCCATTAACGTCATTTTTTTTGTTTGACTTATAACAATCTCTGCTTTCTAAATGGCGCGTTTCTCAAGCGAATGCAACGGAAAAAGTAAGGGTAACTACAAACCTGTTTCAAGCTCGCAAATTTTCATCAAGGACATTGCAAGAAATTATACGTTTTTGAATGACAGCACTTGCAGATAAATAGTTTAATAAGTACAACCCAATTTGGTTTCTGCAAATAACTGTCCACTAAACTCGTCGTCTTGAGCAAAAACGACAGGTATTCTAAGAAATGTAGAAAGCGTAAAACGATCTCTCAGTTTATCAATAATCTTTACAGAAGCCTTTGACTATGCTGGTCATAATCTGCCGATTGAACATAAAAAGCGTATGAACTTTGTTGTAAATTGTTACTACTAATTATTTCATATTTGTTACTACTAATTATCTCATATTTTCATATTAGCAAAACTAAAGTAGTTTAGTTTAGTTCGAAGGATTCACATATGATACATATAAAAATATATAGTTTTGGTGAATCTAAAATTGAATTAGTCCCTGCTTAAGCTTTGGGTTGTACATTTCTCAGTGTCATGTCACAGAATGATCATATTAATTGCATTACATAAAAACTGTCCAGCCCCATCGGACTAATATATCACCAAAATATATATTGTAATGTAGAACAAAATTGTTAATATATAATTTATTGTTTTATTCAGATATATATTATTTTGTCGTATAGTATGGGGTACAACTAGTCATAGCCATTTCAAAAAGTACTTCTATTGCAAAAAGAATCACTAAGAATCAATGAAAAAACAGTTAGGGCGCAGGCGAGCTGGTGTAGTTTTACCATTTTGTTAGACCACCTGAGACTGGGTGGAAGGAACCCTACCGAAACACCCGGTATTACTGTTCGCTATCTGGATCATTAAACTGGAAATGTATAAGGATTTTATATGGATTTCAGGTTTTTAAAAATTATTTCTATTTGGAATCTGGATTGCAGGTCTCCAGAAAGAATTCCCGTTAGATTTCCAGTCCCATCATTGGATAGTGAAAAGCTATACTGTTTTTTTTTTTTTTCAGTAGGGATGTTGGAGCCGAATATTCAACTGATATTGTTTTCAGTGAATTTCGTATAATGATTTTTTATTATTTGTACAGATAAAGCCCAGTCCTCAAAAACAAGGCTAAAAAATATGCGAACATACGATCATTAGAATATAACTAATTTAACAAAAAGCATATTCATATAATCAATATGAGTTATGGAACTCTGAGAAGTCTCAGTCTTCAGAGCAAATTATGGCCACCATACTAAGGCATACTAGCTCACAACCATTATTATAGTGCACAGAATATAAAACTTAACAACCTGTTGGTATGGATCTTAAAGGACACATGCAAAGAAAAAAAACATTTTTTTTAAACAGCTTAGATGGAAAAAGGATATTATAAAACGATTTTACAACGAAGAAAAAAATTTTTTAGAGCTATATTTACGGCGCTATACGAATTTGTAGTTGGCGCCCGCTGGGGCCGCCGCTGGTCACGTGGTAGGCCCGCGCGCCGCCGCCCTGCGTCGCCGGAGCCGTAAAGCGACGCCGCCGCCGCACGCTGAGCGTTGTGCGAACGCCGCTTCAACGCGTTTCTCCACGCCGCCGTCGCCGCCGCCGCACAAGTTTGTCTGGTTCGGGGCGCCGCCGCCGTCATCTGACCGGCGCACAGGTCGATCACGTCTGCTTGAGCTTTTTCAGGAGTTTCTTTTGGGCTCTGAAAGTTACTTATTCATCTTATTTTTTTATATACTTCAAACAAAGATGAATAAGTTACTTTTAGAGGCCATAGGAAGCTTCCGAAAGAGCGCGAGCACCACGTGACAAATATGGGCCCGTCACGTGATAAATAAGGGCCACTTTTCCGCGGCGCCCGCGGGCGCCAACTACAAATTCGTATAGCGCCGTAAATATAGCTCTAAAAATTTTTTTTCTTCGTTGTAAAATCGTTTTATGATATCCTTTTTCCATCTAAGCTGTTTAAAAAAAATGTTTTTTTTCTTTGCATGTGTCCTTTAAGGGAATTGTTCATTTCTAACCAAATCGAAATAAGTTTAGCGGCTACTTTGAATTTTTTTATTGCTGATATCTTTCTAATGGATATATTCGCGTCAGTGGTTTTTTATGTAGTGCCCTTTCTTTCTTTCTTATGGGCACAGATTTAATTATTAACTTTATGAGTGCTTTTTGTATAGAGTATATTACTCTATCACGGGAAGCATGCATGCTTTTTTTTTTGGCTACTTGCTGATGGTAAAGTTTTTTGTTTTTTCAAATACGCTATGCTGCTATGGCATTTTGGGGGCATGGGGCTTGCAAAGCTTATTTAAGTGATTTTTTCCGCATGTCCTGCACCAACATTGTATTTGTTTTTTGAAAGTAACGGATAATATTATCGTAGCGTCCGTGAAGCATTTTATGCTACACTGATGCCTCGCTCGATGTGTGCGACGTTTATTCTAGTTACGTGATTAATGCAGAGTTTGCTTGGTCCTGTTCCTTCTTGATTTGTGACTAACCGGCGAATTCACAAACCTAACCGCCTTATTCACAAACCGATTTCACATCCAACGAATTCCCTCCAATTGAAGCACCGCTCCACTTTCCCAAGGAAGCGCGAGGGCCGGAGCTGGCCAATCGTGACGACGGATAGGCGGCCTTCGCGCCTTCCTCGAGGAAGTGGATGGGCGCCTCAATTAGAGTGAGGTTTGTGAATTCGCCGGTAAAGTCCTATGTTTGCGGTGTTTACTTTTAAGCAAAATTTGAAGGCATATTTTTTAGTTTATATTTTTACTAAAAATTTGAAGACTTCTCAAATCTTTTGCTCATCGTCCATTCAATTCTAAGTTTTTTTTATAACAATTTCAATGTCGTGAGCGTAGGTGGAAAGCAACAGTACGAAATTGTGTGAAACAGAGTTTTGAAAGATAACGTAATAATAATAGCGGAGCCCTCCATATTATTAATGAACTTTATCGGCAATACGCGCAAATTATATATGCTCACCCGTTTCTAGACGAGGTTTTTTCAGCTGGATGTACCGATCGTGTGCCCAGCAATGCTGTCTTTTCCATTGGCCGTGCCCAAAGCGCGTGCGGTGCACCAGTGAAACAAAGAATAAACCCAAACTATATGAAAGGCCCGGATTAGTCAGTGCACTCGATACGCATTCGAAGTTTGCTTCTTTGTTTCATAAAAGTAAATCTAGTGACTGACAGGAGAAAAACGGCAGGACGTTTCTTTTTCACAATTCTCCAGCACGTGGTCGCCGCTTTCTGCCGTGCTTCGGATACGCGTGCACGCTCGAGGCAGCCAAGACGCCGAAGAATCATGGTACTTAGGAAGCTGGCGCTGGAACAACGGAAGGACCTCCGCGTCGTTCTAGTGCAGTCGAGGACACGCCTTGCATTAACGTCAGATCAGCGGCCATTGTGGTGGTCTGCAACTGAGTGCGGATCTTGCACCAACATTTCGCACCATCGAGCTTTGTTGTTCTTGGCGCGATAAGGCAGGAATGACCACCAGCATGGTGCCATGACGTCACGTGCAAGCCGTGTATTCGCAGTGAGAAGCTCGCGAGGGACGCTTCCTGTTTTCCTCCCTCTGTGCAGCGCACGTGCTACCCACGTGGTTGGCATTGCACGTGCTTGCACCAGGAGAGGAAGTTTAATTAGCCTCACTCTGGGATGCGAAACAAATTACACCATGCGGCGATACCCGAAGTTCTCGTTGCGAATAGTACACTCCTTTTGTTCAACGGCAAAATTAAATCCCCCAGAAATCAAGGTGAACAGTGTAAAGCTTTCTGCTTCCTGCGATGATGCATCACGCAATGGCCGTCGTCTAGTAGTAAACCAAAGCGGGAAAAGACAATGACCAATTACAGAGCGGGGGAGGACGAAGCGGAGCGGAGCGGAGAGGTCGCGAAGGACGAACGAGGGAAACGAGGAACGCGGTTGCTGAGACGTTGCGCCACGCAGGAAATGTGCGAGGCAACGTCTTGGCTGCGAGGGCGGTCGGACGACCGCTGTGACTCAGACCTACCTGCCCGGGGCTGTTTCGATTCTGCGACGGACCTCGGCGAGAGCTCTTACTCTAAAAGTGCCCGAACACGTGAGTGGGTGCGTTTGAAGTCGTTTTGTTTTGAGCTT
The DNA here is from genome assembly GCA_013358835.2 of Ixodes persulcatus. NCBI lineage: Eukaryota > Metazoa > Arthropoda > Arachnida > Ixodida > Ixodidae > Ixodes > Ixodes persulcatus. The sequence continues at coordinate 363,365 of JABSTQ010009812.1, read as the reverse complement.
CGGTCTCACTGCATGGGCTTATTTTGAGAAGGCGGCACTAACAGAAAGAAGACAGGTCAAGGCACATTCTGACAACGGCACTTCTCTGCGCATTCTAAAGCCACGGCCACAATGTAGGAATACATCGTACAAAATACAGTGCGCCATATGCTGTCTGAGACGTATATTTCTTCCTCATACGGCGACCCTGTCAGATTCGTCGTTTTGGTTTGGATTGGTGTTTTCAGGTCTCGGGAAGAGAAGGGTCACAAAAACTCTCTTTCGACATGCTCGAAGGACACATATGTACGAAGCAAACATGCTTCGAAAATCCATGAGGCGTGACCGCTGATAATTCTATCATGGTGCCTGCAGCGAACGCAGTGTTTTCAGTATGATGTATGCAGCAGTATGAGCAGTGAAACTGCGGTTTAAGAAATCTAGAGAGTCTACTTTCACGTAAAGCAGTTGGAAGGGCCAATCGCTGCAATACACGGTTGTGACAATGGCGACGCTGAAAATAGACTCTCTAGTCGCGCGTGTCTAGTTTCCTCCGGCCCCGAGGAACCGGAGGAAACTAGACACGCGCGACGGGACCGCCACCCGGTGGAAAGTAGACACGGGCGACGGTACCGCCACCCTGGGAGAGCGAAAGGAAACTAGGCACGCAAGCGCTTGGAACAACGACAAAGAGAGGGCACGCGAGTTTTTGTTGTCACACATGAAAAATCCACGGAACCCTAGCCATAAACAGCTTCGCTGTAAAAACTCTATGTGTTATTGCACTGTACACGTGAAACGTCGTGCCCAGTGTCACGGTGCAGGCTATTTTTTGAAGTCCTTGTCATTCGCCGAGCTCTCTCCGTGGATCGCAGCGATCGGCTCTCCCAAGTGCTTTGCGGAAAAGTAGACACTCCAGATTCTTTAGAGTATACGTTACGGGGACTTTTAACGAGATATGACTCCGAGTAACCACGGCAACCAAGCGGCAAAGGCGTTTGGTTGCCACGATAACTGACTGTTGTACTTTGACCTAAGCATCCGCAATAGAGTCGAGGGACTCGTTGTAAGCGAGCTTATGGGAAGTGGTCTACCCGTCACAATCGCGTAGGCCGCAGCAACCATTGCCACGTTGGCTTTTTCTGTCCGACGTCATTTCCTGTTCAACGTAATACAACAAATTAGCCAGTACAGTGTGACTGGACGCTTGTGCTCTTTAACGAGCATCACGTGGTGGGGACTTCCTCAATTAACGCCGGTACAATGTCTGTCCATATCCAAACCAACACCAAAAAAAAAAAAAGCGCGATTTTTGTTTTTAATGATCGCGAGCTAGTTACCATAAGTTAGTAAAGGTAATGGCCACTGTTGATTTTTTTTTGTTTGTAAACAAGGTGGAGCAAAACGCAATAACGTTACTACAATCTGAGTGGAAACATGGTAACTTTGTCGTGATATAGTAATCTGGCTGAAATGCGTATAAAGTCATACGCCAATTTCACTAGCATCGCAACTGTTGCACTGTGTCACATGGTATATAATCTTGAATCCGGTTACTTCATTTGTTACAGAAGCACTGTCTTTAGTGCCTGCGAGTACAGCTTCCTATTCGGCTTATCAGAAGCTACGCAGATAACTGACGGCGCGAACATGTTTTCTCCAGTTAGTTATTCATCGCAAACGTGAAACGATCGTAACCTTCTTTATAACTTCTCCTACGTCTTGGACACTGTTAGTTTTATACTAAAGCACTTTTCCGAACTTAAACAACCGGAAAGAATAAACACGAAATCGGGACGAAACCTGACGCATTCCGACTAGCTAGAATTTAGGCGACTCTAATCACGTAGCGGAATTAATGTGAACCTTTCAATTAGAACCGGTGTGTCTTTCAGAGACATTCGGGGCTGCATACTTTGTCCGATTTCTTTTTTCCGATGACTAAGGATATTGACGTAAGGAATGTACTGTTATTTATTTATTAATTATATGTTCCCCGGCAGCACCAAGAGGCGCTGATGCAGGGGGGGGGGGGGGGGAGGATACATTTGCACAAGTATCACAGTCGTCAAATATAGAAACACACACAAAAAAGCAGACAAGTTCGCGAAAAAAATGTGCTGCAAAACTATAACATTTTAACAAATGGATTTACAATGGTATTAGGATTTAGCCACAAAAAAAAAAAATATAATTTTTCGTACAAGTGAAGGTATAGGCACAAAGCACAGTGTTACAGACCAAACATTATGAATACATTCACAAAGAGAAAATTCACTTTACTTATTCCCAGCTATCACGTGACAGTTTATCAGAGAAATTATCAGACGATGGAATTGAAATAGTTTCCTCGGGCAAATCGTTCTATTGTTTAATGGTATTGAAGAAAAATGAGAATTTGAATATATTAGTCCAAGCTGAAAATTCTCTAATTTTTTGGAATGATCCATTCTGCGTGATTTAAAGTGTGGCAGTTTAGTGAATTTAGTTTTATCCAGTCCTGTTCTATCATGATATATCCTATGTAAAAATTTTAGACGCAGGCGGTGTCTTCTAGAGTTCAGAGGTTCCCAGTCTAATTGACGTTTTAGGGCACTAACACTTTGTTTGAAATTGTAATTTTTTTTTTGTAACGAACCTAGCAGCTTTACTTTGAATTTGTTCAATTTTCGGTTCTAGATAGCGTTCTTTAGGGTCCCAGAGCACACAGGCGTATTCTAAAATAGGCCTCACATTAGAAAGAAATAGGGTGTTTTTTTTTATATTGGAAGGACAATCGTGAAAATACCTCCTCAAGACATTTAGAACACGATTAGCTTTGACCGTCATGTAGTCTACATGCGCGCTCCACGAGAGGTTTTCTGGAAACTGAACGCCTAAATATTTTTACTTTGTCCACCTTTTGTAGTGGGGCGTCATCAATTGAATAACTAAAAGAAACAGGTTGTCGTTTTCTGGTAAATGGTATATGATTGCATTTGGGAATATTTAAATTCATTTTTTATATTTCGCACCATCTTGATAAGCGATCAGTATCTTTCTGTAGCTCTATACCGTCTGAATATTTCTTTATTTTGCGGTATAAGACACAATCGTCCGCATAAAGACGAATGCTTGACGTAATGTCTGTAGAAATGTCATTCCTAGCACAGATCCCCGTTGGACACCTGATGTTACTTCTAAATACGACGACGTATTCCCGTTAACTAAAACAGCCTGTCTTCTATTTGTAAGATAAGCAGTAAGCCAGTTAATAATATTTTCGGAGATATTAAAAAAGTTTAATTTGTATAGGATCAATTTATGGGGGAACTTGTCAGACGCTTTTTGAAAATCTAAGAAAACGCAGTCTACTTGCACGCCTTTATAAAAAAAAAAAGAAGAAATGTTGTGATAAAGGTCGATCAGCTGGGTATCGCACGATAAACTACTTCGGAAACCATGTTGATAAGGAATAAAAAAGTTGTTTCTGTCGAGATGTTTTATCAGGTGGCTGTAGATTATATGTTCAAACTTTCGAGCACACTCAAAGAAGAGAGATTGGTCTATAGTTTTCTACCCTTATTTTTTTTTACCGCTTTTGTGGGCAGGAACAACATGAGCTGTTTTCCATTCACTTGGTAATCTACCACTCGATAATAAGTTATCAAATGATACAAGTAAGAACAAGACAAAATGCCAGAACACTCTTTTAACGTGCGGTCTGGTATACTATCAGGCCCAGTGACCTTGTGGGAGTCAATATTGTTTAGTAAATTAAGAATTTCATCTTGACAAAGTTCAATATCCAATATGCTGTCTTCTAAACGCTCAAAAGTGAGAGGAGGGTCATTCACTATAAGAGGCGAGAATACAGATTCGAAATAACTATTAGAAAGGTTTGCTTTTTCAGCCTCATTATCTATCATCCGTCCCGAGTGGTTGATAGGTGGAATTCCTGGCTCATCCTTGTTCGAACTTTTCACGTACCTCCAAAGTTCATTCGGATTTCGTTTGAACTTATCACCAAGAGGTGCTAGAAATTCACTCTTGTAGTGTGTCGCCAGTGGCGTACCAACTTGTTTTTGAGTGGGGGGCAAACCAGACAGCCCCCCCCCCCCCCCCCCCCCCCCAAGGGCCGGGGGTGGTGCCGTTGGTACCCCTTGGGCGCCGCCGGCCAGTGTTTGCCCTGCCCAGTGGCGGCTGTTTCAGGGGGGGCAAAACACATGCCTTGCCCCCCCCCCCCCCCCCCCCGCTCTGAGAACTGGAGAAAGAAGCGCCCCCCTTGCCCCCCCCCCCCCCGGTTGGTACGCCCATGTGTGTCGCTTTGCTTTTAAACATTACTGTTGTTTCCTTTAGACGGACCAGGAGGCTCTGTTTTTCATTTTGCCTATACCTAAAATACACACGCCTTTTTTTCGTAATGATTGTTCGTAGTTCTTTATTTATCCAAGGCTTGCCTTTGCGTTTTCTTGCGGTTAAAACTTTTGAGGGAATATGGAATTCAATTAAAGCTTTTCATTTATTTTTGAACATATCCTATAGCATTTCAACATCAGAGTGGTAGCTGAATTCTTTGAAATATTGGAAATAATCAGAAATTTTGTCAGCTAAAGCGGAATAGTTTCCTTGATCGTAAAAATAAATGTTTCTCTGAATTTTTCTTGCGATTTTTTTCGCATTTTATTTTCCCAACTATCGCCTCGTGATTGCTGATACCGGGAACAACGGAAGTAGAAGAAATAGCAGAACGTTCACTGCTAAAGATTAGCTCTAGAGTGCTGTCCCTCCTGTGGTCTAAGCATGTTGGAAATGTAACGTGCTGGTATAAAGAAAAGTTTAAGGCAAATTCAAGAAAGGTCTTGTAAGGTGCGGATGAGTTTGTACTGATCGGTAAGCCATCAACCCAGATAATATCAGGATAATTAAAGTCGCCTCCCAGTACGAGGTAGTCATAATAAATTGTTGATAGAGCATTTTGTAACGAAAGAATGGAATCGTCGCCAGACGCAGGCAATCTATAGAATGAACCAACTGTGAGGAAGTGGTCATTTCGAAGCGACACCTAACGCCGAACAGATTCAAATCGAAAATTGCGAAAAGTAAATGGCGGTGCTTTGCAGACTGTTATGAGTCAGCAGGATGCTGACGATTGTACAATCTATTATGAAATACGAAACCAGTGACTATTTGCGTCTGCAAAATGCAATAAATACAAACCGTGAGATATTTTAAAATTTACAAATGCGTATTAACGTCAACGAAACTGAAGCTTGACAGTAACTGAGTTAAAAATAACTCGACTATTTCAATGAGACCAGCGGAAGCACGATACATATTGCCCACGTACTCAAATACTCCGAGTAATATTCACGTGCGACCCAAACGGGAGCATGCATCAAAACGCCTTAGCTACATATGCACAAAAACACCGGAGTGTCTACCGAGGCGTCCGAACTATGCATCACACGATACTAAACTCTTAGACTATTCGATGCTAGTTTGGCCTCTTCGTAAATGTGTAAGTTTTGTTTGGCTCTGTTTCCCGAAATCTAAGATCTTAAAGTTAGAAAAAATTGAGAATGCATGCTGCAAGAATAATTGCCACTAATTTCGGCACTCATGACTCATGCTTTGAGCCAACCTTAAAATACGCTTTAAACCACTAGAAAAAGAAAAAAAAAAAAAAAACACACACTAAGCTTAGAAGAATTTAACTCATATACCAAATTACTATTAACGTAAAGAAAGTCGAATGTCTGATTTATAACTTCCGAAAAGTAAACCGACCAAACCATGAAAAATTGTTAAAATAATTTAAACCTGAAAAAAAGTGCTTCAAATATTTTTTTCTAATTAAGGTCGTCAAGGAATGAAACTCTGTGGAACACGTTTTTCTCGGCAGCTCACTATCCCATTTTGTAAAAAATGTTTAAGTGGTGATATTACACTTTTTTGCTTCCGCTATATTAATCTATTGTTTATATTATTTAATACATTTACGATTTATGGGTAATGAATTTATTACGCATCTGCAGTTTTAACAATCCTACAACAAATTTACTTTAAGAATTCGTAGTATCGATAAATAAAATAAATAGTGTTTTAGTAGTGACGTAGTAAGAGCCAATAACTTCAGAATAAAACGTAAGGGCGCTAGTGAGCCGCTGTAAGTTCAAAACTCAGTATTGAGAGTTCTCTTTCTTCCTGTAGTTTTTCTGTCGTCACCGCAGTCTCGTGTAATTCTACATATTTCAATAACTGAAGCTGTAGCGGACTGTTACTCTTCCTTCTCATTTTTCCATGAGGACAAAGCTGGTTACCAGAGTCAATAATTTGCTGGAATGTGATAAAAAGTGCGGATAATGTCCCACTTAAAGTTTTTTTTTTTTTTTTTTAAGGTGAACAACTTCCGTTTATCAGAAGTGGGTGGTAGAACGAAGTACTTCCGAGATAGAAACACAAGGCACAGGTACTGAAGCGCAGACTAGAGCTAACTGAACCCTACATACTGAACCCTACAACATGCTGAACCCTACATACTAAACCCTACAACTGAACCCTACTACAGATGAACGACATTGGACTCTTAAAAGGAACGCAGGCAGAGAACTCAAGATACGAAACTTCAGTGGCGCCATTTCATTGCCTCGAAAGCAAGATAAGATGCGGGGGAGCGCCACGCTCTGAAGGATATGTCAATATCAAACTACAACAGACACGATTTGGTCAATTCGATTTGAAAAAGGGTTATGACTCCAAGTTTGACTTTCAGGAATGCATTTCTGCGTATAAAGTGTAGCGTCCACGCAAGGTTAGAAAGCAAGCAGCTTGGAGCCGGTAGACTGACATTGAGATTGCACGGTAAGACGCCGAATGCGTGGGGTCGACATATGGTAAAGGCAGGGAAGTCAAGATAAGACTTGAGAATTGCCCGATAGAAATGAGGTAGGTGCAATGGGTTCGAAGTGTTTTAGCTATTTGTACGCTTGAATTATTAACACTAACTTAAGAAAGTGGACTTGAAGATTTACACAAAATATCTCGGGAAACAGTTTCTCCGCGCGAGAAAGGATAAGTTGAAAACAAGGTTAAAGCAACGCAGGGGGCGAAATTTGACGCTCCACATATAGCGCGACCGTGGCGTCGTTTATTGTCAAGGTAGAGGAAAAAAATAAAATATTTTATGCACTATGATGTTCATACAAAATTCGTTGCAGCGATATAAATCGTGCATTTACGTTGTTATATGAGGGTGTATTGAAAGGTTTCCGGAATGAAAATAAAAACTGTGTACATCTGATTTTAAATTATACTTTATTTTTCGACATATTTCCTCCGAAGCTCGACACACTTCGTCCAGCCTTTGTCCAGCTTTCCGATTCGCTCCCGGAAGTGACTTTCTTCGAGATCACCAGAGCAACTATTCACAGCCTCCATCACTTCTTCATTCGACAGAAATCTCTTTCCAGCCAGGATGGTCTTGAGCTTCAGGTATTCGCGACTCCAACTAACTATAGGTGGCGCCACTCGTTTCCCAGAATGGCGGTTATAGTGAGGGTCGGAGGTGCGTGCCGCTGCTGAGCATGTCTAGTGTGCTGGCTTCAGTGAGCGACACAAACTATTTATGGTAATACTAGGAAGCTAGGGTGTTATGAGCGCAGGTCACTTCTTTATCCTGAAAACAAGAACGGTGTTAAGAGTAGTATTTACTCCAGGAGGCACGTTTTAATTCTGGAGTGAAACCGAAACTAACCTCTATTTTGAATTTAATTTCTCGATATAGGTATTAATTTCGAATTCTCTCATAACTCAAGATGTGTCTCACATCGTAATTATTTAGTTAAAGAAGTTGTTCGCGGAAACTTTATTTTGCGACATACATGTTCGACTCAGGCACTTCAAAATATTTTGTAGATTTCAGTGTCCCTTTAAAGACAGGGTATTCCATACACCTTAGAGGTAACATAGAATATTGTACTTGCTGAAAAAATCAGTGCTGATATTTGTGCGTTCTCGCTACCTTTTCTCGCTCAAAAAATTGTCATGTGAAATAATGAACTGTGGGTCTTTTAAAGGGTTTTTGGTATTTAGATGATTAATTGCTTTAACATTATTCCCAGCACATGAATAACAGAATAAATCCAATTTTTACAATATGTCCACAAAACGTATAAATTAATAAACGATGTTCTCACTACAACAACACAGAGACGGAATCCGAGTCACAGCTAACCAGTGCTTGACTGTTTGCCTATCTTGATAACGATGTCATAGCGTTTCATGTGCTAAAAAGAAAAAAAAAAATGGTACATTTCTGAAAATACTATTATGGTTAAATGACGTATTTTTGTGATCGTGGCGTTAATTGGGGGCATACATTGCCGTGATTCGTATTAATAATAATAATATTAAAATTCGGATTTTTTGATACGACATTTTTTAAGCTCTAATATAATTTGTTGCTTACGATCTAATTTCAAACGCGCGAACAAGCATGACAATCAGAGGTGTGCTAATTATCATCACTGGTACCAAATGCAGCATTTTTATTTGACAAGTTATGAAATAAAAATAGTCTAAATCAATCAAAACATTCTCGCTGATGTGAGAAATCCATGTAAAAGTACATTAATTGTGGGTAATGCATATTGGCTATCAAAGTCACGACTTTTGACAATCGGCAAGCGTTACAAAGTCGCCGCCAAAATCCTTCCAGACCAAATGACCCAAAATAAAAAAATTAATTTTTTTTTTACTTATTATTTTTTTCATAACATTTGATTACTTTCATTTTTACGCTCCGTCGTTTTGCTAATTTCAGCATTTCCAGTACGAAGGAACGCCTACCTGCTTGCACGTCTGCTCACTGCAGCACGTTGCGTTGGCGTTGGAAGCTGGTGAAGCAATATTGCGTATATGAGCGAACGCATGCGCTGTGTCTTTGCGTTAGCTTTCCGTGTTCGACACTGCGCGTGCGCGGAGCCCAAAATTACGGGCTTGGATTGGCGCATGACGATGAGGCGCACGCTCAACGTGGGGCACGCAACCTGACAAACGCACAGCGATTTCGTTTGCTTCTATGCGCAATACTAAAACTTTCTATTAAGGTACAATTCCATACCGGCATTAGCACTACGTTGGGGCAGTGAAGAGTGTTGTTTGCGTTCGGAAATGACATTCCGCGAGCCATGGTCTCGCGCAGTTCCGCCATGCCCGCTGAGCAGGAGAATCGGGGGACCCTCACTAGAGCGCTTCCCGTTTCCGCCGCGGGAAGGCGAGCAACGAGCTAGAGACGCGAATACGTAGAAGTTCGAGGAAGCCAAATCAAGTGAATGCGTTGGATGCGGAAGGTTTTTTAACTTCAGTTCTGTCAGTTTTTGCTGAGCGACTACACTTGAATGGGCGGGTCCATTGTCACGGTGAAACAACACCCGTTTCTTCACCATTTCCAGGCGCCTTTCTTGAATTACTTGTTTCAGCTTGTCTAGAAGTGTTATGTAGTATTGGCCACTAACCGTTTTTTATTTTCAAGATATTTATTAAGCAAAATGCTTTTGTCGTACCCCCCAAAAAAAAACAAAAAAAAAACTGATGCCATCACCTTTTCCTACCGACTGAATGATCTTTGCCTTCTTCGTAGCCGATTCACCGGGCCCAGCGCATTGTTTCGATTTACTTTTTGTTTCTGGCGTGTAATGGTGGATCCAGTTATCGTCCTTAGTTACAAATCGTCACCTGAAATTTGTTGGATTTGCCTGAATCACTTGCAAATTGTCGGCTGACGTTCGGGCTCGAATGCGTTTTTGCTCCGGATTGGGCAAGGGCGGCACCCATTTTGCAGAAATTTTCTTTAGTCTCAATTCATTGTGTAAATTAGGAACAACTCGTTCAGAAGAGATTCACAATGCTTCCTCACATTCACGCTCTTTTATGGGGCGGTCTTCCACTTCCAAAACCGAGTGATGGATTTTATCCGCAATTTCTGGTGTGGTAGCTGTCTTTGGACGTCTTGAACGTGGTTCATCACTTGTGTCCTACGACCACGCTTGAATTCGGAAAACCAGAAACTCATGGTGGAAAACAAAGGTGTTGATTCCCCAAGAACAGAATTCTAACTGAATTTGATATAGGTCGCAGTTTTGGTTTGCTAAATAAAAACATTTGATGACCACTCGTATTTCGCTTTTATCCATCAATGAAAATATTCAAGGTGGCTCGACTGCAATGTTTGTCAAAGCCAGACTTTTTGAAATATCAATCTGATATTTGTGGTAATTTTATACGAAAAGGTTGTCATCAAAATGACATAATAGTATATTGGAACGAAGAACCTCCTAGTGGCGATTCCGGAAACTTTTCAATCCAACCGTGTAGCCTCGATATCGAAAGTTTAAACCTGGTTTCGATTCGAGTAAATTTTTATTTTGATTCTTTCCGTAAATTTATGCATTGATGTATTTATTCGTAGCACCTCGAAAGCCCATTTGAGCGCAATTCGAATTGCCTTGTTAACACGTTTGACTCCGTCCTCATTTTTTGTTTCTTAAGCTGCGCCTATAGGACTCTTCCGGAACATTGGCGGAGCAATACGCCAGTCCGCCGACAACGAAAAACAAGTCAAGCTCCATTGTGAGTTGCCACAATCGTTTTACGCCGAAAAAGGCACTCTTTAAAATTGGGTGCCGTCTTGTAGCTGGAACGCCAATTATCGGAGTCCGCCACTGCTTGGGCACCCACTCTGGACATATACTGGACACGATCGAGATGCATCAGTGTTTAGCAAGGACTCCGATCCAAGCACAGGCATCGCTCCCAAGAAATGCTGACTACCAATGTTGACTGATTGAGTTTTAAAAAAAGGGCTATTTCCAACTAAGATGGATGCCATAGGCGACCGCTTAAATTGCGATCGCAAACAGGCTCATTATCGGACGAGGATGTTCCACACAAGTGAATCCGTACCGCTGATGCCGATAATGGCCTAGAAAATAATTACACAGCATTGCACGTGCTGGAGGACACAGCATATGAGACTGTTAAGGACGCATCTATGACTGTTGTCAGATATCGGAAAAACCAGGCAAGAGGAACTACTGTTATCTTCGAGCCCACGACAATAAACACGTCCTTATGGCGTGAAAGCACAAATATGCTTGGCAATGAGATTGTGGCACTCAAACAAGGAAAGATTATATTGCACAAAATAAGCAAAGGTGGTAATCTCTCCTTCAACTTCGCTCCTCTGTACTTGGCAAACAAGCTGTTTGCAGTCAGCTCTTTTGTTGAGACCTATGTAGCTGCTCATATCCAAGAGGCACATTGCAGGAACTTCGAGGAAGTGAAATTTTGAGGCTCAAACAGACCAACGACGAGATTTTGGAGTATTTAAAAATATGTTTAAGCATCAGTTCAGAGCTCAGCTTGACGGGATTGTGAAAGAACGGTCTTCAAAGACAGTTTTCATATTTCGGACAGACCGAGTTATGCCTCAGCGCGTTTCTTTTTGATTCACCGGTCATCCTGTTAAAGAATAATTTACACATGTAGTAGAATCGTTCAAGTGCCAAAATTTGGGTGTATCGCCAGGAGCTGCAGAGGTGAATATCTTTGCAAGATATGTACAGAATACGACAAAAGGAGCTGCCCAAGTGGCGTTCTGGCGAAGGTGACAATAGGGATATGCTGGAATCCCCGAGTGCAGTAACCTGTCAAAAATAGGTTGGAATGAACTGCCATATTTTAACTGCCTTAATGCGGCAGTCGCTTTCATAGCTTAGCATTCCGGAGGCACCCGTGCGGTATTTTACCCAATTCAATTTTAACTTAACTGAGCCAGCTCCTAACGCATCCAACTGCACATGATCACACAGTCAAAGGAATGTAGCTCTATAAAAGAATCAGTGCGTACAACCTGCAGCGTTAACCACTGAACTATATATTCTGACTGTCGGCAAAAGAAAACTCCAGTGCTGCGAAAATACTCTTTATCATCAACGTAAGGCGTTCAAAGCACTGTGATCCGCAAACAAAACTAACCGTTGTTTGTCCACCACAACCACTGCATTCGCAAGCACCACCTGTTAATAAAACTTACACTGAGATTCTGAAACGTCTTAGCAAGATTAAAAAAGAAAAGTATCACAAGGTTTTTTTTATTTCTTGAAGGAACGTCCAGGGCGATCGACAACGTCAACACCAGTGCCAGCACGATGTATTACTCCAAAATATTCAAGCGCTTCTCACCGATACAGTAGCAACATAGCCGTCGTCGGATCAGTCACTGCGCCCACTATACAAATAGTATATATCTTGCACAGGTAATTCGACCATGCTATTTGTTTCGCTAAAGGTTATTGTACAATAATACCCTGTTGTAAACAACTTTCCAGAAGTAGAGGCTCTGCTTAGGATGAAGCAATTAACATCTCCTTTTAGTCACCGTCGATATCATAAATAGTGTACGTTTGTATAATGGTGAAACATTAGAAGAAAGCTTCCTTCCCACAATGAGATTAAAGAGGTTTGTGATGACAACATTCTCACTTCATTCAGCTGCTTTCCAAAAATAACTTCCTCAGTTCAGGAGAACTAAAATACAATAAGGGTCTGTGCGAATGACGCTGAGTGCAAAAAAAAAAAAAAAGAAAAATGTCGTAATTTAAAGAAGCTTTCTCGACAATGCTGGAGGGCGTTCTGTGAAAATGTGCAGGCCACTAAGACATTATGTAAATGCTTCAGATGTTAAGAAGTCTTAAATCTCCTTCTACACGACTCCATTCTTTTCTCTCACTAGCTTTGTCAAGAAAGTCTAGGGAAAATGATGTTTCATAACAATTCTGGATTTTCTTGACAACAACACGACCCAAACATGCCAATCTTTATCTCGCACCATAGGTGCCATTATTGTGGGAAGCCATCACAGACCTCTTCACGATGGGCGAACTGAATGATGCACTGACTTCTGTGAGACCTCACTCCTCCGGGACCTGGCGTCATACAGCAGAGTATATATATATATATATATATATATATATATAATATATATATATATATATATATATATATATATACCGGGTGTTTCAGAGAACGCAGGTCAAATCGCTCCTGCGAAAACTACTAATTGCAACGAAAAAAAGGCTTGATGGCGTTTTGGTCGTGGGCCAGGGGCCCATTTAGAAAAATTATTAAAGTCTGGGATAATTAAGTTGTTAATTATTTTTGCGTAATTAACTTTTTTAATATTGTGTTTAAGGGCATGGTTTAAATGAGAAAATTTCTCAGCATCATCAAAAAGCACTAAATCAACAAATTGCAGAACGATAGAAGGCACGCGAGGCATTTTACGACTTTCTGAAAAACCGCACAAATTCGACGGGTTTTTAAGTTTCGGTTTGCTATTGGAGCGCATCTTGGCCCCGGCGGCACCGCGTTCCGTGGAGAGATAGTGCAACCAACCTCTGCTGTGCTGTCATCGCGCGACGCAGCAGAGGCTGGTTGTGCGATATATATATATATATATATATATATATATATATATATATATATATATATATATATATAGTGATATTTTGAGCAGCGACAACTATATCCAGACATCATGCAAGACTTCCTCTGTGAAACAAATTAATTGATGAAGTCATTGACATTGTCACTTACATAAAAGAGCAAACATATCCTAAAATTACAACGGTCGTAAATACCTTACATTACCAGCACAATCAACTCTTGCTTGCTAATTGTACTTCCAAACACCCTTACTAAAAGTACTCCAAGGCACTGAAAAAAAAAGGGAACAATACGGCCCCGATAATACAGGCCTGTTTGATCAGCCAACTATACCTTCATTGAGGGTATAGCCATGGGCTCAAAAAGAATTTGAAAATGTTATTTCATGATACCACCAAGCTATAGATCTACAGTTGACAGTTAGTGAGTGTTGTTGCCTACTTTTTATCTTGTTGTGACCTGCTGTTTCTGTAAGGATTGGGCTGTACAGCCAGGTCATGCCCCACAAGCCTCCCTTGGTTTAGGCCGACATGTATATGTATTTGTCTATTCCTATGAATAAAAGTTTATTATTCTTATTTTATGCAGATTAAGTAAGTATTCATAATCAAAATAAATGCGCCTCCCAACCCATCTATCGTAAAATATACGCACGAGACGACGCTGCACTTTTTTCTAAAATACATGATTGAGTCGATTCAATGGTGTTCCATACGACTGAGCAGAACTCAAGTTTAGACAAAACATGGGCGCGAAATTGATGAACCATGCTTGCGTAAGTACGAAAATTCCGCGTCATTCGGGAAATAACGCCTAGCACCTGATAAGAATCATTCACAACTTTTGAAACATGCTCAGTAAAAGAAAGGCGCAAATTAAACAGCACTCCCAGGTAACGAATAGTAACTCACGATAGCTGAACCTAACATGGTATACGAGTACACAATGCAGCTTGTCTTACGGGTAAAGGAAACAACCTTGGTTTTACTGGGGTTAGGTACAAAATTATTTTTAAACACCAGTTTAGAACTGCCTGAACATCGAATTGCATCATTAGGCAGTCAGTTGTCGAATGAATTTCGGGATAAATCTTAACATCGTCTCCAAACTGACGGACCTTTGAATGCTGCACACTGTTTACCAAATCATTGACAAGAATGTTGAATAACAACTGCCCCAGACTGGACCCTTGAGGCACTCCAGTATTTAAAACATATGAGGCAGAAAAACACCCTTCATACAGCACTCCTGTTAGGTCTTCCGCCAAGATAACTAGACAACCAACTGCAAAATGAGCTAGTCATGCCCAACGCTGAAAATTTGGCGAGTAACAACTTATGATCTACGAGATTAAAATCTTTAGAGCAATAGAAATAAATAACATCAACTTGTCCATGGGGCGTGAACAGAGTGTGTTCCAAAAATGATACAAGGTTTCTTTCCACTGAACGCCCTTGGCAAAAACCTGTTGGTTCAGACAAAGAGACGATTTAAAATGAAAATAAATATGCTTATACATTGCCTTTTCACATACTTTAGAAAAAAGACAAAGAAGAAAAATTGGTCCATAATTATTAACGCAGTCAGTGCGACCAGATTTATGTATAGGTACAAGTATTGCATTCGTCCATCCTTGAGGAAATACATTGGCTTCTAAGGACACGTTAAAAACATGTAGCAACACAGGGGAAAATATCCCTGCTTTACTATGAAAGCAGGAATTCCGTCCTCACCGCATGACTTCTTTGGAGCGACCTCATTTATTGCGGAGAGCACATCTTCAAGCTTAAGATTCGGAACTGCCATGCTGCGGGTAGATTCAAGAGGAGCATCGGTCTTAACTGTACACGGAGTAATCAAGTTACCGACGGAAGAGAAGAACGTAGCAAAAAAAAAAAAAAAAAAGATCACAGACATCGGACGGCTCAGACGTATATTCAGAGTCGTCTTGCAATGCAATAGTTTTCGGTCGACTTCACGTCCTCATATACTTCGCGTAATTCCACTGAGCATTAGGATCGCGTTTTAAATTGTGTTCAACTGAATTTCGCCAGTTCTCCCGATCACGGCGTATCAACTTTTTGGCCGCTGAACGATACTCTTTGAACAGACCCTGCCATTTCTTTATGCCGGTGTTCTTGTACTTTTTATGATACCTCGCTTTTTTACGCAACGCATCATGTAGCTCTCTGGAAAACCAAAAAGGGTCGTTGCTAGTTTGACCACTTCTGCGTGGAATGAAATTATTCATGGCTGCAGTTACGATGGCAGTTAGGCCTTTAACTGCGCTATCGATATTGGAACATAGTGAAATAACGCTCCAGTCTACGCTGCGAAGATGATTGTAAAAACCAAGGTAATCCCCACGAGCGTAGTTATACCCGAGAGACTGATTACTCGCCGACGTCCGAGCAGGAAGTACGATAGAAAGGGCGAATGGTGGATGCCACTTATCGATAGAGACAAGAGGACAGTCAGCAGCTTCGAAAGGGATTGCTGATATGTTAGTCATGCACAAGTCAAGCGTATTTCCAGCCCAGTTTGTTGCAGTATTAAGCTGATAAATCCCATTAAAGATCACAAACTCCATCGTTTCTTCGGCCCCTGCACGTGCCTCACTTGATGCAGCACTAATCGTGTTTGAATTGCAATCAACGCCCGGCACGTTAAAGTTACCAACTAGCGTCACATCATCGGTTGAAAAATCTACAGCACCGGAAATGTAGTTCAAAGTGCTTATGAATGATTGTGTGTCAGAACGAGGTGGAAAGTAATAATTTCCAATTATTAAGTTAGGCTGGCCCGGAAAACTGATTTGCACCCAAACGCATTCATTTCCTACTTGTAGATCAAACCTGCGAAAACATGATAACGACTTATGCACCGCGGTGAGTACCCCTCCTCCCAGAGTGGCCTGCGAACCAGTTGAATCCCTATCATATCTGTAAACGCAATATTCGTCAGTAAAATATTTGTTGCAAGAGATTGCTTGTGTAAGCCAAGTTTCCGTGATACAGATTACATGAAAATCGGAAGTCGTGACACCTTCAAAGAAAGAATCAGGTTTGGTTCGTAACCCACGAGCGTTTTGGTGGTACACACGGATGTTATCCATCGCGAGTCCTCGTTAGCTGTTGGTCGCTCTGAATCTGGATCACGCAAGGACCCCCAAAAGGGCCTAAAGAGACTTCCTTTTGGCCACACGCTAGTCATTAATTTTGATCGGGCAATCAACAGTAATGCTCACATGAAAATAACTGTATGAATCGTGCTTATTGCGAAGTTTGGTACACTGAAATGTTCCAAATTGGAGCACTGAAGGCAGGAAGTTGTTCACATCCTCGCACGTCGTGTCCGGGCTCAGCCTCGTCACGAAAAGTGCCCGCTTTACAGGTGGCCGCGGAATCGAGGAGAGTGAGGCATTTGTGCACGCACCAACTTTCGCCAGTGGACGTCGCTTCTTTCTCGTCACAAGCTGAAATCCGTCGACGGTCACTGAGCCTGTCACAGAGGATGGATCCTCGACGATACTACTGGCGTGCTCAGGGACAGAGCCAGGGGCACATGCCTGTGATGGTAGAGGGATGTTCCGCCCAGCAGTCTTTTCCTTTGCAGGACCAGTGTTGTTGTCGAGGTGGCGACTGTTTTCGGTAGTATTCTGACTACTCATGGCTCCGGAGTAACTCTTGTGGGCACGAGGCGCTGCACGATAGGTAATCTTGGGAGCAGCACGGACGAGCTGCGTCCAAAGCGATTTGGCTTGTTGAAGCTCACTTCTTATCATGGCGTTTTCCTCGAGCATTACCTTGACTGTGCCTACAAGCAAGTCCACTTGGGCTGTCAAAGACAAAACGAGCATTTCGAGGGAGCTGCTCTGTACCGCTGATTCGTTGTTGGAACCCTTTTCCTCGCCGTCTTTCACAGCGTCTTTTTGGGACGTGTCCGTCGCGATGGCAATCAGCTTCACTTCATCAGGGTCACGTCGCTTCCAACACGAGTTGCATTAGTATGTACTCACGCCTTCGGCAATGAAAAGGTTGTAGTCGTCCCCACGAACGTTAATACATTTATAATGATATCGACGCAGTCATGAGCAGCAGTTAAGATACTGTTGGTTCCAATAAAATAGATCAGAGCACAACGGACAGACGTCCTTCTGGGCAGCCATCTTTGCGCCTTTGTGCGGAGCGCTGTCAGATACGTCATTCGCTGGCATGCGGGGGTTCAAAGCACTCCGGACCCAGTTGTCCAGCAAGGTTTGTAATTGTATACATGACGTCCTCCGTAGGCGAAACAGGCATTCCGTGTATCTCTAGGTTAGAGAGACGGTTTGCTTGATTTGACTCATTGTGGTCTGATTTGAGCGGTCAGATTTCATTTGTCTGCTCTGCTACGATATGATAATGTGCTTGTTTCACCTTGAAGTTATTTGATGATTTTGTCTTGGGACTTTTCTGACAACAGTAGCGAATCATATGGAGATGAATAACAATTCATAGAAGTCTGCATCTCGTTGACGGTGATTAGCATAGTGTCAACTGTCTCCTTCAGCGATAACAGCACATCAGTCTTGGGATGTGGTTCATGCAGAGCGCAAATAGTATCTTTCCATGAAAGTAGAAGGTCGAGTTCTCGATTGACAACCGATAGTTGCGACACAAACGAGCTAGACTCGGCTGAAGATGGCGCAAGTTCGCCTTCAGTGCTAAACTCGTTGCCCCTCCACGACAGGCAAGACAGCGCCATTTCTCAAGTTTTGAAGTGCTCATCGCTTTAAAAGTGCCTTCAGACACTCCCGAGTCCTTCTTTCATAACTGGTATGCATTCGTGCAGTCAACACACATCATGAAACGACCGCCTTTGGCGTGAATACGGAACAAACAGCACGGATCTCCGGCGCTGCCATGGCATACAATTCACGACGAAGAACAAGTGGACGATGAAAGTGACAAACTATAAACAAACAGAATGCGAAAAAAATAGACAGTTCCAGGCTCACCCGCGAAAATAAAACCACAGTTAGCGTTGAGCATATGACCAGCCTCCAAGATTGATCGTTTCCGGTGTTTTGCGAAGTATCCTGGATATCTGGCTTGTGGTGGGTAGGTTGTCGTGTCTGTTGTGGTGGACAGAAGCGCCAACGTTGAGAAGGCACAACGAATCGATATAGTGGAGCTGAATGTGACTCGTGAAAAGGAAGGGTCGTCAGCTATATTATGCAGTGCGGGCTTGAGGCTGGTCACAAGTCTTCGGCGCTCGGTGGAAGACGGTGATGTTCACCACTGAAACAGTCTCTCTGGGATCACTTCGGACGTTTAGAGAGATGACCAAGCGATCTCCCCAGATGATCTCTTCTGTGATGATGATGATGATGACCATGATGATGATGATGATAATAATAATATTAATAGTAGTAATAATAATAATAATGATAAAAATAATAGTAATAATAATAATAATAATATTAATAATAATAATAATAATAATATATTTTGACGTGTCCATCGACAGCTCAAAGCCTAAAAAGAGATATAGTGTCATAAAAATAGAAAATTATTAATACAAATAAAACAAACAAAAAACACAGGCAGTAAAAATTACACACACACATAAGTTCCTCGATGGCTCGTCGAAAGTGTTAATGTCACAACAACAATATCGATTAGAGATTGCTGTAGCTTGTTATATTCGAATGGTTTCTTGTAATTCGTGACGCATGGTACAAAACTAACAGATAAAAAGGCTATTGAGAGCAATTGAACTGAACGGAATTATGAAAGCAAACAGTGCTAAAACGCAGTGGTGAGTCAACAGCTGCTTTTACAACTTTATGTATAACGATAAATCATGTAAACCAGATATATTAAACAAAAAAAAAATATTCCCAATTCCTTAAGTGCTCTGTCGTAGCTGTAGTACCACTTCCCGGTAGCTCTGAGTCGTAGATAATTTATTTGAACTATCTTTGAACACGTTCAATAGTCGGTGACGCAGTATGTTCACGATTCAAAACGATAGCAGGAAATCCAAGTTTCGTGCGCACCAAACAACAAACTAACCGCACGAAAAATGCAGGCCAAGAAAATATATTTGTGAAGGCAAATATCGCAACGTTAAATATAGTTAATACGTGATGAATAATGTTCAATTCTGAGTCAACAAAAATGGCAAGGTAACGGATAAAAGACACTTCGGCAATTTTAGGTAATGTTTAAGGTGCAAGTATGTACAAACGGGCCACGCGTTGGGCTCAGAGACATTGTCTTCGTTTTCAGCTCGTTCTGAACAAGAAAGTTGGACTAGAAACTGCCAAAGCGTCATCCTGGTTCATAACAAGGCCGTACTGTTGAATGTTTTTACGCCACTCGCCGGAAGCCACAGACTGCACACGAGTGCTGCGCCATGAGCGTTCGGCTGGAACTCCTAACTTCACGGATCGAACACGAGGCCCCCAAAAGCAGCACTCGTGTACAATCTTCTCTCCGCTCTGGCCTCCGGAAGGTGACGTAGAAAATCTAGCACAGCGGCCTTGCTGTCACGGAGGTGTCGGGTGAAGTAATTTCTTGAGTCAAGGCTGTATTTTTATTTTCTTCCTCCGTCTCACTCATCCGTCGCTGCACTTTCCCTCAGCTTCCGTTCCTGAGTCACGTCTCTGAGGCCGGTAGACTCGGGGCAGACGACTTTCCCCTTCCCGCCTGTGTACGCGCTCGACATCCGCAGCAGGTTGCTTGACCTGTCGCCACTGCCGATTGGTACGGAAGCTCGTAAATTGCGCAATGCTCTATTTTGCGAACGTTCTTCCTTGCTCGTTTGTCTTGCAGTCCGCGCGACAAATCTGCAGGTGTTCCAGCTATTAAGCATGATTGCGTCCCTTTCTGAAATACAGCGGCGTTTCCTTCCTTGTGGAGGTGTTTTTTTATTTGGCAGGTTCCCATCCATGGCCTGCACGGAACGTCACTCTGCCCTTTATTATTTTTTTTTGGTAGCCAGAAGCGCGTTTTTAAAAGAGAGACTGCCAGGGTATTTATGGTCGCCGAAGTTTTTACTTGAACATGACCTTTAAGATGCCAACTACCCAGAACACAATTTGCGGCTGGAAATTCCGTTTCTTTCCGCCCCAAAACAGCCGGTCAAGACAGTGATTCAGCATGTCGACTCAGGAACGCATTCGGTATCTTATTATATTCGATCTCTTTTAGACAATCTAGGTATAAGAAGTAAATTGGTAATTCCTTCACGAGATAATTTTATGTCAGGGATGGGTGGCACATAATCTAGCTTCTTGAACAGTGGCGTAGCCCCATCGTCAGAAGAGAATAAATTGAAAAGAAGGGATTAAAGCAATTCGCTATTTTATACTCTTCTTGATTCGCACGGACTTCAATGTGAATTTTGTCTACACCCTCTTTTGCTGTTTTAAGGTGCCGCCAAAACTTGCGAGGAGATTAAACCAGGAAGGCTGGCATAATTAAGTTGTAATATTTATGTTTCGCCGCCTTAATAAGAGTTTTGAGGTTTTGACTCATCACCACAAGTCTTTTAGTTCTGCTGGAGGATACAGTGATGTCCCGTTAATATGGACAACTCCGTTACCGTAGAAAATCGTCCATAATATGAGTTGTCCATAATACCGAGACAAAAATGCATGTATGTTTCCAATGTGTCCCCGAAAGTGGTGTCCATATAGCGGGGTATCCATATTAACGGGGTCCATATTAACGAGTCATGACTGTACTCGACGATTCTGTGCTCTTCAGCGCGAGATCTTCCCTTTAGCGTGAATAATATCTCGATTGATCCAGGGATTATTCCCTGCCTTCTTAGTTCTAGTGGGTACGTACTTGGCTTTTCTCATGTACAGCCATAACTCATTAACAGACACCTCCGAATTATCAGCCATTTTCTCAAATCTTCCGTACGACCAGTCGAGGTCGTCTAGAATAGCCTCATCATCGGCCTGGTTAAAATCTTTATATATACTATAGGTAAACCTATCAGAAGTAACGGATGCGATGGGAAGAGACAAAAATACCCTATTGTGGTCGAAGAGATACCGTGCAGCACTCTGCAGTCATAGGTCGCCTAGGTCGCCATAAGCAAATTTTTACTGACAAAAAAAAAAAAAAACATATCAAGAAGTGAATTAGATGGACCTTGCATTTTTGTAGGATCCTTAACCACTTGAGTAAGATTGTACGAAAACAACATATCCAGTAATGCGAGGGTACAACGGTCTCATGAGATGTTAGAACTAAACCATCCCAGTCGATGTTACCTAGATAAAGATCACCCGCAATGATAATTTTTCGAGAATGCACGCGAAGTTGATCCAAAAAATCGTTTATTCTATTTACAAACTCTCTTCCTATTGTAGGCGGCCAATATACAGCTCCCAGAATGCATTCAATTTTGCCAAAACTAACCTTAAACCATTTGTTTTTGAGGTCAGGGGTGCCATCTACTTTGTATAATCTAAGCAGTCTTAACAACTATGGCAACACCGCCCCCTCTACTTTAATGATCTTTCCTAAAACGTTTATAGCCCGGTGGTATGATTTCGCAGTTTAGTATAGATGGACTCAGCCATGTTTCGGTGATGACGAGCACGTGTGGATCGTGTTCAGTCAAGATATGCTCAAGATCAACAACGTTATTAGCTATACTTGTGGCATAGAACAAAATATTGTACGCCGTTTGAATTGATCAGTCATTTGTCAGTCATCTGATGACAAATATTGTACGCCGTTTGAATTGATCAGTCATTTGTCAGTCATCTGATGCCCCGTACACTGCACGTGTTGGAAGTTGCACTCTTTTATTCTTTTAATCGTCCCAGGCGTACATTACGTTCCCAAGCCTTAAAGGGGTACAGAAACAAAAACTCAAATATTCAAATTTTGTTCGGAAATGAGTCGAGCATGACGGATAATAACCGTAAATGATAATCGCCCGTTTGTATTTTGAACGACTAGCTATATTTTTCGTTCCAAACCGTGCATTCGAACGAGCGCCCGAAGAGAAGCCAACGGTGCCGCCTCGGTGGCTCCGAGGCGAGAGCGCTGGCCTACGGATCCCCACGTGGCGGGTTCGAATCCCGGCCGAGGTGCCCGCAATCTGGCGGAGGCGCCATGTAACCGAGCTTTTGGTTGCACGTCAAAAGATCCCCAGGTGGTCCAAATTAATCCTCAGTCCTCCGCTGGGGAGTGCCAGATGCCCGTCGTTGGTTTGGTACGTAAAACCCCCCAATAGACCGATCTCACCAGGAGTTGCGCGACGCCACCGCTGCCGTGGTGCATGCTGGTACCTGTAGTTCTCCTCAGTTTTCCGGCCGCATCAATGCGCATTGTACGCCCGCCCGGCGTTTGGAAATTTTCGGGTTAGCACGAGACATTTAGCCGGGTGTTTACTCATGGTTTTCAATGGGTGGCTTCACCCGTTGTATACCACGGTGCTACAATAACAGCACCAGACAGACAAAAAGGCCTCGGATATTATGTCTTCCCGAAAGAAAGCAGCACGGCAAAAAACGGTAAACAGAGCCGGACAGAGCGGCAGGAAAAATAGCAATTTTCCATTTGTTTCGCGATTTGCTTCACAATTTAAATCCACCTATTCCACGTCAGCTAAAAAGTGTAAGATTACAAGGCACGAGACACACAGCGTGCCGAAGTGTTCCGTACGTTGGAATCTCTCTGAGCATTCGCTCCATAGCGGTCTATCCGTTGGTCTATCTCCACTAAGTTTGGTGAGGCCGTTTTGAATACATGTTTTGCTCAATGAATTTCGGTGGTTATAACTGTCAATGTGACGACATGTTTTAAGCACAACTGTGCTTCAAAAGATCAGGACAATCACTAAAAAAAAAAGCAGCGATTCTTGATATGCATCACTTCAAATAAAACAACTTTTTCGGACGCGGTTTTTATTTTTTTCATACAAAACGTAAAAAAAGCACCACATAATGCAATTTAGAAGTGGAACACTTACCGGCAGAAATGTAACAAACGAGCCTAACCTATTTTGTGGTGGTCTATTAGCCTGGCGCTACTGATCCAGAAAAAATGCTTCCAACGTCGGGCGACTCGTTCAGAGCTTGCACAAACAAAACGAAACTGAATAGAAACTGTACACGAAAAATCAACTCCACCCCAAGTTTTCAGGTATCTTGCATGGTTGCTTCTTTTTGAGAGATGACAATTGTTACGGCGCATCAGGCATGGCCTTTCTGTAGATCATTTCTTCTTTGTGTGCAGGCTTCTCCCCGCAGTTCATCTGTACCCTGTCGCACAGGCTGTCAACCAGAATGAAAAACTTTTAGAAAACTATCGCTCACCGAGAAAGTCTATTTAGCTCCTCTTACTTTATTGTTGATTAAACGTTATGCACAAGACTGAACACTACCAAGCTTAGTTTTTCATCCAACATATTTGACACTGTTCCACGGTGCTACACAAAGCCGATGGTCCCTCGAATTTTCTTGTTCTTTTTCATTCAACTAGATGTTCAGTTTCCAAGTTAATTGCGACATCCGAGCAGCTGGAAAGCTCGAGTAGTGGCGTCGTTGTTTTTTTTCTGCGGCCGCAGTGGGACCACTGCGTGAACGGCAGTGTGCTCACGCGTTCACGAAGACGAAAAAGCAGACGACGCCGAAGCAGACGACAAAGCGATTCTAAAGCGATAAGACGACTGCAACTGCTTTTCTGCGCTTGCTGACAAATTAAGACTCCACAACCAACACAATTTCATGAAGTACAGACATGCAGGAGAATCCAAGCTGATACCGGGGCGTTCCAAACGATAATCTACGATGTACGCGCAGCCCTATGTAGCCGGGAAGCCAGAAAGCGATGACTACAAGTAGCATGGCGGCGGCACCACTTTCGGAATGCGCGCGCCTGCGCAGTTCGCTTGGTGACATCGGTCTATTGTTTTTTAGAGGCGAACGGAGAGCGCGATGCGTCATGGGATATCCGGCGCAAAAAACAAAACAGAAAAAAAAAAAAGATTCTCCGCATTCGTGACGTATCAAGGCTGGCGTGGTTATGAGCTTTGCCGTTTGGTGGCGTTGTCAGCGTTGTGGTAGGCCGTTTCATTAGGGTTATAGCAGAGAGGGTAATAGAGAGAAAAAAAAAATGCCCTACCCCTCTCACCCCGCGTGTCGTCTGCTCCGCCGAGTGGGCTGCACCTAGCGTCCGGCTGGCGTGCAAACTCTGTTTAAAATCGCGTCATTTTGGAAATTTCAAGCGCAGATGCGCAGATTTTGGTATGCCAGTTATCGTGTAATACAATGCTAGATAAAACGACTAACAGAGTCCAACTGCGCTGTTACCTGCGTGCAAATAAAAAAAAATAGGGAAAACTGTGTCAGATTGGCCGGTCTCTCCGGCGAAAAGTAAATCCGGTTGCTGTACCTTTTTTTACTATACATAGTTCGTACTGGTGCAGGCCTTTAGCGACCATGAGTGGAAGTCTGAAATAATAAATAAAAACGTGCTCTCCTGCCGCAATACACGCAGTAGTTGAGGGTAGTACTGCCGCCTGACTCAACTGCTATTTAAGTAACGGGAAAAAGATTTGTAGTTGATCATTTACCGAAATAGAACAACAGAGAGCTATAGGCTGATTTTGAAGTAGCCATAACTGTTCTAAGAACGCGAACCACTTCACAACGGCAGACACGAGCGAGAGTTCGATGTTCCGTACAGCCTGCTGTTACAGACCTAAGATGGAGAATGGGAACCTCCCGGTTCGTCGTCTGCTAGCGGAGTCGGGCGCGGGCTCTCTCTCTCGTTTTACCCCGCCGAACCCGCTGAATTTTCCGGATGTATGGAGAGGGCGCTGCTGGCGAACAAAATGGTGCCGCCCAGGGAGCGCTAAATGGAATGGTCGATAGCCTCAACGCGTTACAACCGAGCCGTTTGAAGTACCCGCGTGGGGTGACAAGCGTGTGGCTGGCACAAGGAGCACGTAGCTTCCACAGCACTGACTGCTTAGGGCTGAACGGGCTGGAGAATGGCTGTATCCGGGTGCACAAACGAGGGTCCGAGAAAGAGGGGAGTCCTTCCTTTCCGTTTTCTTGGACTGTTTGGTTCAATGCGTGATTTGTGAGTTGAGGAGGAAAGCTAAGAAGAAAAATGTTGAAATTCCAAAGAGCGGCGCTGCTCCGATGGAGCATTGCTACGTCATGACTACGTAGCAAGTTCCCCGACGTTGCTATATTGAAAGATCGTTTAATTAGCTTTAAAATTAGTTTCCTTGTGCCTTTCCACGCAAGACTAGTATTTTTGAGGTTATGCTGCAACATGCAACGCATTAAAGCTAAAAAATGAGCGCTGGAATTTCGTTTCCTTACCCTTTTAATTGGTCGTACACCGACGTAGCTCTTTCACCACCGTCTCTGTCAGCTTCAATACTGACCCACAGTTGTTTCCTTGCTGACCTTACATTCAGGAAAAAGTCTTCCTTAACAAAACTGTTTGAACCCTTTAACTTACGCGAATTTTTAAGCCCATATGTCGCGCCATGAGATTTAGTGCTCATGTTTCGGTTTGTGTTTCCACCATTTGAGTTTTATGGCTTTATCGAAAATATATGCGACTCCGTAAAAACATTTTGACTGGGTAGTCTCTTGACACCAAATTAAATAGCCTGGCAATACGTACTTTTTTTTTGGAGGCGTGTCAGCGTTTTTTTAACAGAGCGGAAGCTATAGGCTTTCAGGTGGCCTTTCCCCCAAGTCCGCTCTTCTTTCTGGCGGCCAGCAGTGCCTCGTTAACGCGGCGGAAGCTACCGTCTCACGCGCTTCATTATGTCGGACCAAGTGACGTCAGCGGAAGCTCCCCGACAGCTTAAGAACCGCAGGGTTTATTAAGTTAACGCTTCGGGATTTGTTTTTTGGGCGTTCGTATCCACTAATACCTCAATCTTAAGGCCCGTTCACACTCTTGCGACCTGTTAGAACTGGGTTCCTTAAAATCTCGTACAACGAGAGGACCCACTGGCGCCATCTATTGGGTAGCAGTGTAAACTTGGCGGTCCGGCATATTTTCTATTTCTCTCGCGCATTCTCCTTTCTTTCTTGGCTCGAAAGCCCTTTGCCAACGTTATAAACGAGTCTTTCTTATAGGTGTTACGCACATTTGACATCGGAAATCCCGCAAAACCTTCGCTCTTGTGAGATGCAGTTCCAGGTTCACCGCATAGATGGCGCTAGCGTGCCAGTGTGTTCCCTCGTCCTAAGAAATTTTAAGAGGTTAGCTACGGACCTAGCACGCTGGAACGGGAGGAGCGGAACCAGGTGGTGAGAGAAAGTGTGCGAAGCCGAAGGGGATGGTAAGGGAAACAAAAAGGAGCAGAAACAGGTGGTGTAGAAAGAGCGCGCTGAACGAGGAGGAGTTGGAAGGGCAGAGAACGGGCGCTTTCCCTTCCACGCTGGCCCAAATAATTCAGCGCAAAGGATTTGTATCAGGGTGGGGCCGACGGGAAGCGCGTGCATCGTTACAAAGAGGCAATGGTGGGACTATAGTTCCTGTATAGGCTTCCTACGGGAGCCAGAGTTGAGCGTTCATCCCCGTTGCGCCGTCTTTCCTGCATGGCATGTTGATCCAGCTCCTCAGGTGACTCAGTTCGGCGAATAGCAGCGCCGCGCGTTCGAGGCGCACGGCGCGCTCAAAAGCAGGGAAACGTTCGGCGAGACGCGGGCAACGTCTACTTTCCTGCACGGCACTTGATCCGGCTCATCACGTGAACGCGCAACTCTGGCTCCCGTAGGGAGCCTATGCAGGAACTCTAGGTGTGACATAATATGTTTTCATTCCTGCTTGCCAGCCCCAGGCACCACCTAAAACAAGTGCACCACCCATCCCAGGCACTGAAAAACTAAGGGTCATCCTGCTCTGGACACCATCCGTACTAAGAGAACCACCCACCCTATAAAGTCACCGTATTTACACGCGTTTGCCACAATCCATTTAAACGCGCTTGGGAGAGGCATACACGCGTTTGACCACCAAACATGCAGCCAATATTTTTGGAAACTGCATCAGCGCTCGGTCTTTATGGTAAGGCATCGTGACGTGGGCGACAGGGAACTTTATAGCTTTAGCCAGTCAAGCTGAAGCTAAATTGTTCTTAATAAAACTTGCAGGCAGATTAAAATGTAAAACAAATTGTGTGTCACTGTAAAGCACCAGAACCACCGTGGTGATATCTCACATGCAAGTAAGCCATACCGTAATAAACACAGAAGTCTCACTAGGTGAGGTGTACGTGTGCGGTGTACAAGTAGTCCCCCCAAAAAATGTAGTGTTTCTTTCACTGCAACAATAAACTACGCAGCACCGAATGCTCAGTCTCCCACTAAATGTAGGGTTAGCAGACGGGACCAGATGCAGTGTTTATTTTTGCGGCCGAAAAAAAAGAAGAAAAACACTAAATCGTTTTAGGGGACACGTTGTAGTTGCCAGAGTGAAGGACGTTGTTTTGCGTACTTTTGCAACTTGTCCTTGCATTAAAGCATGGTGAGGACCTTGTCCATTATACATCTGCGACATAGCCTACGCTTCAAGCTAAAGAAACTTGAGCACTTTTGGTGCTTACGGTCATTGATGCCAGTTACCTAAGGCTCTTTTTGAAAGCACAGAGAACGGTTTTGAGTCCGTCAGGATTGTTAATATAGTCCGCAACTGAGCAAAACTATACCGCTTGAGCTTCCTGACACCGTATTTAAATCTTGGGAAGCCGCACTTTTGAAACGTAACGATCGTGAACTGAGCATGCTCTGCACAAGGAGCCGAAAAGTAGCATTCACACGAATGGGTGGAGTGCCGAATATTCGAGGCTTAGCTTACTTAGAGGCTGTAGACCAAACTAGGCGGACCTGCAACGAACAACCGTAAACGCGTCAGATATTCACTGAAATTTGCCTCTGTGACGCCTCATCAAGGGGTCACAAACGAACATTTCAAACTGCATAAACAATCCAGGATTGCCAAGCAAAATGCCGATTTTGGTATTTGTTGGCAGACGCGTTTTGGTGCTTTATCGTGCTACTAGATTTTGGAGCGCTTGATCTGCAAACTACAGACCCTGTTCTCGGGGATGAGAGCTTTTTCGGGGCTGAATCAATCTGTAGAAGTCTTACTTCTTGCAAAAAATGTACGCCTCCGTCGTAGCTTGTGACACTGTAGTACAAAAAAAAAAAACTTTAAGAACACTAAAATATATTTTGTTTAAGTGCATAGATGGGACACGTGTTTTGTTTTAATATGTTTTCCAATATTTGTTTTTGCAGTATTTACGCCGTTAGATGCAGTATAGGTGAACGTCGCCGCCTGCCTTAAGCCCCGCCCACAAATTTGTGGCCCCGCCCGTTATTACTGGATTGGCTTGGCTGGTCGGCGGAGCACGCCAACAGGCCTAGTGTCTCCTTTTCGCAATATCCGGTGCGTCTAGCCTGACGTCTGACACCGTCTGCTAGTCGTGCGAGCAGAAATAGACGGTGGTGCTCTTCTACCACTGTCTATCGTCGTCTACAATGCTCGAAACGCGTACATAAAAGCTGCGTCGACTTCCGTTTTTGCCTTCGTCCGTCTGCTATCTCGCCCCCGTCTAAAAAGTTCTGCAGCGCTCGCAAGATGCGGTCATGAGAGTGGCGTTCTGGCGTTTCATCATGCATGAGCCACGGTCTAATATAAGCGTCTCTCAGCGTCTGTCTATGTAGGCTATACTGAGGACTAAAAAATCAACAAAAAATAAATATGCAGCCCTTCCAGCTTTTTTCGCTCTTGTTAATTTTTTGCATGGCATCCGCGAGCAAGTTGAGTGAGCGCCATGACGCACATTTTAAACGCGACTTTAGGATATTCGCTTTGGTAGGCCACGTGCACTGCAAACCTTGAAAGCTACTTGGTTTTCGAAGCGAAACCACGAGTGCATTCCTAGACAAACTTGATGCCAGGCGAACGCCCGATGGCCTCCAGCCAAATGACTCGGAAATTGTTAGCCCGCGTATTGTTAGCTGTGTATCTTCTCGGTATTGAATTCATGGTCGCAATCACGACGATTTTCCTATTCACAGAGAAGCGGGGCCGCTTTGTCCGCAGCCAACAGCTTTATACAGCGACAACACAAGACGACGAAGAAATCATGCCAGGTCAAGCAAAATTGTTGACGTGACTAGGCTTAGGCTGGACCTGCTACGAAAGAAAGTACCCGCACAGCGCTGTCGAAGGCGCCTCCTTCCGACAGTTTGCTGCAAACTACGTCGGTTGATGAGATCTTCCTCTAAACGCTTCTGTGAACGGATGTGTACTAACTCATAAAAACAAGCTCTGCTCAACCAGCGTAGCTCGTTGAGAACTCCGCAGACACCGGCAGCCATGTTTGTTATCGTTTCAAAACAAAAGCGGAAAGTGCAATTTCAGAAAACTTTTAACACAATAATGATCCTCTATCTAAATTACTTGTTTCTTAAACATTGAAAAAAAAAAAATGTCGATTAAAATACTATTACGACACGAAGATGCATGTTTGCAAGCAAGCTAATCATCTCTCCAGCCAATGAGAAATGTAGGGACGGCGTAAGCGCGGGGCGGGGCTTAGCAGCCCCTGCGACCTGAACCTTCTCAACTAAATTGCGTCTAGCGGCGTAAATATTGCTAAAAAAATGATCAATTTTTCATGGTTAATTTTTTTTTAAATCTAAGACTCTTAGAAATTTCTTTGTTCATTTCAGTGTCGTTTTTTTAAGATTTCGGACCCACGGTGATCATCCTGAATAACTACTAACGTTTAGTTTTAATGTAATGATATAAATAAAAAAATATACGTAAATTATATTTAGAAAATAACAGGAACACCAACCAGTCCCTAAAAACTAAGGGCCCTAGCTTTTAGAGATTGGTTGGTGTTTCTTTTATTTTCCAAGTTTTTACCAAATCAGACAGGCGTCTCTCAAATATTCAGCTTTAAATGCTCTAAAGTAGTTCAACTAAAATATTTCCCGCGTTTTTTGTAGATTCTGGGATAATAAGTAACTGCCTGCTTTCGTTAAGGTGTCAAGGTGTACGGAGGTGTGGCACTTATCTAAAGCATTCCATACAACTGACGAGTGCGCGTAGCATAAATTCACGTGACCTAGTAAAGCAATCGTACAAGCAATCAGACTTGTAGAGAAATCATTTCAAGTAACGAAATTACTTGAAATAGATTAATTTTTGGAGTAATTCCGTAAGGAAGTAATAGCGATAGCATTCTGATTTTTTGGAAAGCACTAAAATTACTCGTAACCCTTACTGATTTTGAATTAAATTGCATTGAGTTGGCTTTATTTAGAGACTAGGTCTAGGGTAACATGGCGAAAAGGCAGATTAATTCTGCCTGACGTGGGCCTATCACCCGTTTACAAAGCTCAGCAGGCAAAAAAAAAAACAAAAAAAAACAAAAACATCAAAGAGCAAGAAGATACAGTAGCACATCAACAACAATCAACACAGCATATTTTGTAGAGAGCTTATACAATCGATACTGTCACTTCTTAACACTTCGGAATGAACCAGCTTATACAACTCATACGCGCAAAGAAAATATAATCTAAAAGTATTTACTCAACGTGACGTGACAGAAGGTACCGCTTAATGCTAGTTTTAAAGCTGTGTTTCGATGCAGAATCTGAGATTATTTCCCCAACGGCTGGATGCTTATTTAAGGAATTAGGTATCGAATATGCTAAGTAATGATGTCCATAATTCATACTGTAACCGAGGAATTCCATCGGAGCCGGGTCGAAGATTGGATTGTGTATTAATAGAAAAAAGAGCGAAAAAAAAAAAAAACGGGTGGGGTCGCAAATTATTTTGTTTATAGATATGCATTGAAAGTTTAAGATGGAATATGGGACTAATGGTAAGATCACTGTTCCCTCCAATTCCCCATGGCGCCCTTTATGGGTACAAGTTTTCTACCGAGATATCCTCGAACCGAGGCTCCGACAGGGGGGTGGGTTTACCAGAATTGGTGAATTAAGCAAATAGTTTATAGTCCGATGATTCTAATCCAACAATGGAGAGTACGAAAGACCCGTTTTCAAATCGGAAGAAAGATGCGTCGTTTTGAAAATCTCAAGTAATCGAAGAAGTAAGGGTTACCCTTTCGAGTAAAAGCCAATTACGTATCTTGCCAAGTAATCTAGTAACCTAATTAAGAACGTTTAGTGAGAGTAACTGTTATTGTAATCGATTTCTTTTTTCGAGTAACGTGTACAAGATCGCAAGTAATGGTCATCCTTAAGTACTTACTGGAGGAGGTACATATACTCAGCAACGAATACCTCCTTTGTTGCGCTTTCTTTTAATGACGACCGTAGAGTCAATGGCGGCTTTTTTACATTATAGTTTAAGCAACATACTTGAATTCGAGTAATTTTTTTTTTTTTTTTCTGGAGAAGCTCAAGAAAATTACCTTCTAGTTAAAAAAAAAAACTGGACGGTCACGAAGTGTTGTTGTCTTACAGATTGCCATACCGAGCGTCCAGCTCGATGGTCACTGCACGTGAACACGGGCTTTC
This sequence comes from Ixodes persulcatus, assembly GCA_013358835.2. Taxonomy (NCBI): domain Eukaryota; kingdom Metazoa; phylum Arthropoda; class Arachnida; order Ixodida; family Ixodidae; genus Ixodes; species Ixodes persulcatus. Next base: position 331,333 of record JABSTQ010009812.1, on the reverse strand, counting down.
AATCGATTGCGTTTTCGGTGACGTGTAGAGAGCATGTCGTAACTTGCAGCCAGTCTCGCGATTGTCTTGAAAGCTGTAACGGTGAAGACGTGGATTGCAATACTATGTATCTTCCTGCGTCTGGAATGAGGAAGTCCCTCGGCGTGGCTTGCGCCTCCGCGCGTAACCCTCGGGACTAACGACCGAACGACCGACGCTGCAGCGCATTCCCACGCTCCCCAAGCGGGCAGGTCCGCGAATGGCTGCAGTGTTGTGTGTAGTAACAGGTTCCAAGTCACGGCGAATACTGGTAATGTAGTTACTTTTAAAGTTGTAACGAAGTAAGAGACTCGTTACGTTTTCCAGACAGTAACTATAACTTACTTCGGCTTACCTCTGTTGTGCAACTGTTAGATATATTTTCCGAGACTTTAAAAAGCAGATATAAAATTTTCCGCTTTTTTGGGCGTTGGGTTAAATGAATGGTTTTGTTTTTAGTGTTTTTCCTGGTGGGTATTCAGATTGGACAGTAAAAACGATAATGTTGCTATGTTAAGCATCTGCATGGACATAATGTTTCTTAAAATATGGCGCTTACGCACATCTTTAACGTCAGAACAGTAAAACTTTTTAATTCAGAAATAAAAAAAAAAACGCGAGTGTAACGTGCGTTACTTTTTATCGATGACGGTAACGGTAACGCATTCCTTTTCTTTCGAGGTAACGTAGGTCGGTAACGGCTACAAGAACGCGAATAAATCGCAAACACGAGCGATGCCTTCACAATTGACGTCCCACGGTACGTGTCCCGTCGTAAGTGGGAGTTGGACTAGCAACACTGTTGTTTCTGCTAGACGACAAGGCCCTAGTGCTGGAGTCTCCACGTCATCCGCTGGAGGCCGGCGCTGGGGACAAGTTGGACACGAGCGCGGCGTCAGCGTTCCGCTGAGACGTGTGTTCTGTCAGTGAGCATCCGTGTCTAATCTGTGACCCGTGATGACTTCCTCTATGTGACAGCATAAAATCTACTACTGCGGCCTTGTTATCTCTGAGGCGTGATTACTTCATCGGACGCAGTTACATTTCGGGGCCGGAGTCAGCCGGGAAAACAAATCCCTTACAAAATACGGAAATAAAAAAAATAAAAAAAAACATTAAATATGACACGTGTTAAAAAAAAAAATCAACGGAGAAAAAAGCAAGTAGCCTCGTAGCGTTCGTCGTTCGTCGCTAGGCGCACCACAGGCTCACATTGCGGTCTTTTCTAAACCGACGAGATCCGACCGACGCGGCACCGGGAGGAAATGACGTAGATACTGCCGGGCGGCGCCAGTTTTTCATCGTTCACGTGTCCCCTGATTTAGCGCAATATTTACGACGCTAGGCGCAATTTATGCGTAGTTCACCAGCCGTTCTAGGACCCGACCACAGAACGGTGGCCCATTACTACTGGATTGGCTTGGCTACTCGGCGGAACACGTTCGTGAGCCTAAAGCGCGAAACTCATGTATGACGAAACCGTCCGATCCGACGTCCGATCAGGCAATATGACGGTCGGAGGCGAGGGTTTTCAACGCTCTCCGGTGCTACGAAACCCGTCGACCCCCGAAAGTCATTCCGGCAGCACGCACGTCGGATCGGACGGTTTCGTCGTACATGTGTTTCGCTCTTAATGCCTCCCTGTCGCGACGTCCGGTGCGTCTAGACTACCGTCTGATACCGTTTCCCAGTCGTGCGGGCAGATGCGCGGCAGCGTACGGCATCGTATGCTATTGCCCCATAAGTTCGACGTCAACGCTCCAAACAAACCGTTGCTTGGTGCGTTGTTATGGACGAACACATGGGACTGTGTTTGGCTCCAAAAGAACGATCGGTCAAAAATCAGACACGGAATTTATACGTTAAAAAAGAATAGGTAAAAAAAGCCTAGATTTTACATATACCACGACAGAAGTTTGCCTAGAATTGACAGTTTCTGAGATATTTGCGACGGCAGCTTCCTGTCTGTGGAGACGTCTCAAGATGCCAGTTGTAGGCGACGAATGCAGACGGAATGTCTGAAGCACGCCGTTTGCAACAGTTTGACTCGTTTGCAAAATAATACGATTTTGATTTTATATTCATTTCGAACACGGCAGACCTAAGAATATCAATGAGGCTTATAAAAACGAATCGTATTTGCGTGCGATATGGGATACTGCCTGACGAAACGCATCACATGCATGGAGATCTGTTAAAATACTGGGTGCCACGAAAACGATTTACAAGGTTTTTTTCACCACAAATATAAACTATTCATCGCCGAACTCTCATTCTGCACCCAAAGGTAGCGCTAGAGTTCCGAACCAGAAGCCAAAATGTCAGCGCGAAACGATGTTTTATTGAAAAGCTAAATTGATATTCTGAAACTTTCACTGGCAAAATGGTGGCCGACGGAGCTCTCGAATACATGGAGCTCTATGGCGCCAGAAACCGAAAATGGGCAAAAATGGGTCCCATTTTCTCCGGTGAAATTTTCAGAAAATCACATAACTTTTTAATAACTTTTAGTTCCCGCTAAAACATCGGCATCCGGTTCGGGCCAAAGAACAATTAAAAAGTGCGTAGGATTTATTCAACCCGTAATTATGTTGATTATTCATGCGCAGTTTGTTACTAGTCAAGTACGTGTTCTTCGTTTCATAATTCCATGCTTCGTTCTTGTCGTCTGTTTTGATTGTTTGATTTGGCATATATCAGAATCCTTTTGGTGTTTTGTCAAGCTGATTCACTCTGTGTGCTTCATAGCATTCAATATATGCGTAAATGCGTGCCCCTATAATAGGTGTCTGCAACGTTAACACGTATTATACATCTGTATTGGGCTATTTTAACGCAGTGTCCGAAACCATAAATTCTAAAGAAAAACGCCTTGACGCATATTTTTGTACATCCGATTGTAAAACGTTCCTAACTTTTTATTCTGTCACAACACTAAGCAATACTTGCTCTTATAATCGAGCGCGAAGGCCTTATAATACTTGCTCTTATACTTGCTCAATAGTCAATATTCGCTCTTATAGTCGAGCGCGAAGGTAGGTAATGCATTCCCATAGGAATGCATTACCGGAAGTCAAATTTGAACTGCTTGCTGTCTGCTTGAAAATGCAACAGCATACTAGCGCCACCTGAACCTCTAGCGTTTATTGTTAATGACTCTATGGCTGGAATGTTACAGAACCGCTCGGCAATGTGAGGAATGCGTTCTACCGAAGGAGGAAAAGAAAGCTCACGATTGCGTTATCACGATGGCGGACGCAATGAACGATGTAACTTCGTTCCATTTTAAGTTGGACCGCAGTCGGCGCTGCGATTCCGATGCCACCAATCGAGCGGCGCCGAAAGTGGTCCATCGTCACGCTGAAAAATGCCGAGTCAGTGGGCTGTGGACGGATGCGCGACGCTACTGCGCAAGCCTCACAACGCCTTTTACAGCCCAGTAGACACAAACGTCAGTGCACAGAAGGCGATTATTGGAAAGGTCTACCGCCGCCAACGAGGTAGAGGGGCTGGGAGCAATAAAATGGTATCCCGTTCACCAGGCAAAAGTGACCCCCAATTGGCCGCCACCATGTTGCACATTTTTGACCACTAGACACGTGACCTTATAGTCTTACGTCTAACGTTTAACCAAGTACTTGGCACAAATAATTGCCTATTGATCTTTAATAACAGTACCGACGAGATAAGTTATGTTTCGTTTAAGTCAAAAATGTGCTTTTACGACAAAACTCGGGCAGCTTCGGAATGCCTCCGCTAGATGCCGTGAACCGCGGTACTATATTTCGGCCTTTTATTGGAGCGAGGCACTGATCTCTGGGGCCAAAAGTATTAAGAAAATATTTTTGTCATGTTTTGTAGAGCGATCGCAATACAAATCTCGGCCCAGTTTTGCGTAAAAGCCTCAGGATTTGGTAGTCTCGTGTCTAGTGGTCAAGAATGTGCAACATGGCGGCGGCCAGTTGAAGGCCACTTTCAACCGTCAGGTTTTCGCTCTAAGGCCCTCTACCTCGTTGATCGCCGCCTAAACCGACTACGCAGAAAAAAAAAAAATGAAAACGCGGGATCAGGCAACACCACGTAGACAGAAGGCCTCCGCATGGTCTCTTCTCCCTCTATGAAACGTCATCAGAGTCGGATGACGCCAGCTCTGCTAATGGGCCCGATCTCGACCTTCGACGCGCTCATTGGATACGAGCCCCAGCCGAACACTGACACAGGACTCGTGTCCAATCTCGCGCCTCGATCGATCTGACTGTGATGAAGCGCGGAGGCCTTCTGTCTAGGTGGTGTTGGATCAGGGCGCACGCACTGAGCGGATTGGTTCGGCGGACGCCACGCTACGAGCTCGGGCCAATTACCGCTTCGGTGCTATCGCAGAGGGAGAGATAGAGAGAAGCAAATAAAGACTGCGAGGAGATTGGATATCGTAGTGCGCTGACGTTTTCACCGATATGAAAGAGGAAATCAGCATGGTCTCGTTTACTCTCGGTGGTCATCTGCTACGCGAAAGATCATTCTAAAGTTAAGTGCCAGACTCGTTGGTCAAACAGCAGCATTTTAGTGAATTCTCGGACAATCCTGGTGAAAATCGGCGATTGCGGCTCTAGAAAACTTGGTCTATGTTTGGCAGTTAATTGTGTACAAAGCCGCCTTTTTTTGTATCCTTCTGCTTAATACGAGACGAAATGTCTTCCTGTATGCCGTGTTCGATGACTATACTGATTACGTAATTGAGGGTGTGCGCAGTTGGTGGACAGGACAGAAGGCACCCTTTCGAGAGGCTTCCTTCACGGCCGACCGCAGCAGACGCTGCAATACGCCGGGGCGACAGCAAAGGCACGAATAGAGCCACTAAATGAGTTGAGCTTAGAGTATCGGCACTTCGTTCCCCGACATTGTTGTGGGTGCCGCCATTTTGGTGCTTGTGCAGAGCAGACGCAACTGCCGATCATCATGATTCCAAAGTGCGACTTCCTCAGCATTAGATTCGGTGTTAGGAAGCTCGCGTAATGTTGCTTTGCTCTCTCGCGAACTGTTTAAACATTTCTGTAGGGTGGAAAGGCGTTTCCTGTGATTTCAGATAAAGCTTCAGATAACTGGCAACATTGATTTTAAGAAGCAATATGGCGAAGTGTCGTTACTCTGAAGCGTAGCTTATTTAGTGGCACTAGGCACGAAGAGGACAAGCTCTGTGACGCTTTTGCCGCTTCTTGATCAGTTTGGATCGTAGTCTTGGCTTCCGGTCACGCGTCCAGTGAAGCGGAATGTAAAATGTCATCGAACTCACCAATGCTCAATAATGTTCTCTCTACCCAAGCACTTACCGCTGTGGGGAACTGTATGCTAAGGTATACAGAATTCTAGCGAATGGTTTATTTTAACGAACATGTATAGATCGAAACCAGGTTCGGTCCTATCCAGCGTCAATCAGCTGACCTACGACCTCAATTTGCGCAGGATCTGATGTAGCTGATTCTAAACCGGGCCGGAATGGATGAGCATTCAGTCAACGACTTGTCGTTCCAAAACGACTCCGCGGATTGCAATGCGACATGGTACAGTCACGTTAAATGTTTATTTTAAGGCGATAACTGTTATGGGCTCCTCCTACCACTGGAAATGACGTCAGTTGTCGGTGATGATATAGTGGTTGTCGTAGACGGGCGTAGGGCTACCTTCGTCGATATCGCGAAATGCTCGAAAAACTTGCGGTGGCTTAGCTCGGCTATGCCAGGATATACGTAGCGTGAGCTTATGCGCACAAAATGAGAGGCGCTATCAAGCGGCTCCGATGCAGCGTCAGACTTGGCTACTGCGCAACGGAGGCGCACAGCTGGGCGCGCGGCGGCGCCAGTGCGTCTGCCGCGGCTATGACGTTGGAGACCGGCGAGGTGGGCGAGGCGGGCGTGGGAGCGGCGGAGCGCGCGGCGGCGGCTTCGCGTGGCTCTCATAATGAGCCGTGCTCATTATGCGAGCCGTGCTCATTATGCGGAGCTCCGCCGCCGCCGCCGCGCTCTTCGCATAATGAGCACGGCTCATTTTGAGGGCCACGCAAAACTGCTCCACCTCGGCCAGTGTAGCTAACGCTACAAAACAAAATCGCCCGCCGCCGCGCTCTTCCCACGATCCTAATTTGGGTCCGCTGCACGTGAAACGGTCGCGTGACCACGGAGCTTGCCGCAACTTTTTGTATGCTATGACAAATATTACAAATAAATTAAGATGATAAAATCACACGAGCGACCAGCGCTATGCTCGTGCACAAAGTTATAAATCTTTTTCACGTCAGCAAGAACGCCCAGCGCCGGCAGCCCATCATGCGTACACATCCTTCAGTCCGCGAAGAGATTCTATACGTTACAATCGCAAGGGGCGCGTGTCTATATCACCATGTCTAACAGCCATTCTGTTTCGCCAAATTAATGGCAATTAGATTTCGGGATTTCAATTTCTCCTTCAACAGGCAGAAACCGAATGCCAAAGCGTGTTAAGGGGAACTCCTTTTTAAGGGTTCGCAGGAGAAAGTCCCCAAAAAAGAAGGAATCACAACACTCTAAAAATACGTTGATTATACTCTCTGGCTTCTTGCAGAGAAAACAATCGACACCCTAAAGAACAAATATTTTCTTCTGGTTAAGCCAAATTTTACAGGCAGAGTATTCGTTTGAAGCTTAAAAACAAGTCTTAAAGGGATACTGCAACGAAATTTCGGCGCTAATTTTTTGGTATATATGTGTTCAAAGGAGCAGTATCACATCGAACATACTAATATCTTGCTAAAAAAGTCTCGAAAAGGAATTTTAAAACGAATTAAACGATTAGCAAAGAGCACCTGGTGGATGTCGCTAACGCCTCGCTTGTAATGCCCGTCTAGAAACCTTGACAGCTAGTGACGGTGAGTGTCTCGCCTCTGGCCACGACGAGAGAAGAGGGAAAGGAGGAACTCCCCTCTTCCCGAGAATGCCTTTTGTGTGTCGCGGAAGTCGCTATTGTCCCCCTACAAGATTATAGTAGATTAACCCGTCACTCAAAATTCGTACAAAAGCAGCCGCTTCGGTGGCTGGAACGACTAGGCCATCCTTTCGACGTCAGCCTCGCCGTAGCTTTGCTCGCCTCGAGACGACCTACGTCACGATTGTGTTGGATGTCACGTGGTCTCCGCTGGGCCTTCTCCGAGCGCTTGCCAGAGTGGGCCGTTTATAACGAAAAATACAGCCACCAGGCTCAAAATACAAACGTGCGATTGACATTTACGGATATTGTGGATCATATTCAACCTTTTTTTGAACACGACGGGAATATTTCAAATTTCGTTGAAGTATCCCTTTAATAGGAGGGGGAATGTCCACTTCTTTACCCCAAAATAAGCGTCTCGCCCTTGGCCTGCATGAAAGAATGAACGGTACACCGGTACCATGAAAGTAATTTCAATAAAATCATGCGTTAAGCGCTTTCGCGTGACACTCGCCAATACTTCACAGAAAAACGAACACGTAGAAAATGCAACGCATCACGAAGAAAGGACTGACGATGGAATTTCTTTCGAAAGCCTGGCCTGGATTACTGCACAGAAAAATGTATCAGATTAATCTCTTTACATATCGAAACTTGAAACAACTTGCTTAACAAGCACATTCGATAATGACGGTCCTCATTTGCTGACGCGGAAACACAAATTATGGCGACGTACTCCTTCCACCGCCACATGAACAAATCAAAAACACGATGCAACCTTTGTACTCACTCGCAGAAAAAAGGCCGTATTCCTACACTTTGCGTCCCATATAATACATCCTAAAACTTCAATTGGACGTACAGTGCCCTATATTTGAACAGACGGCCCCAAATCTTACAAGGGGCTTGATATCCGTGTGGTTCAACTTATTAAAATAGATACTCTATCTCTGGAGTTGTGTGCAGCAAAGGCAAAGACGTAGGCGCTGGCACATGGCTCTCAGATTTGCTTTCCTTTCGCGAGTGCTCGTGAACGGAAAGCAAATCCGACAGCTACGCGCTCGCGCCTGTGCTTTTGCCTCAGCTGCACGCAACTCACGAGATGGAGTATAGATAGTTTGTTTCTGAAGCATAAAAAATTCGAAGAAAAAACTACCGCGGCACGGAGAACTAATTTTACAACGAACATTGCTCATCTCAATCATTTCCTGAATCGAGAAAAGAGCCGAGAATTGGAGCGTAGCTAGCTACGTTCCTGGGCGGGGCGTATACCTCCATCGAAATATCGTCTAACAACGTAAATATTGCGCGAAATAGTTTATTTAGAAGGAAAATTAAAATGTTCGAAATAAACCTTGTAAAATAATGACGTTTTTCAGTGTTTTTAAAAGGCCTCAGTCTAACAGTCGTACTGCACTGGATATATTTCTCGTCTGCAGCGGCGGCAACAGACACCCACTGGGGTTGACTACTTTCCCGCTGTGTAAATAAAAGCAATACCCAATTTGTTTTGCTCATTCCATTATGCTTCGTCAGGGCTTTCTGATAATAAAGGACGTTGCTCCGCCTTTTGGACGCCTTGGGGCCGTCTGCTTTGCGAAAGCTTAATGGGGGAATGGCTTAGGGACAATTATGAGCCTGTGCCTCCAGGAACTGCTTCGCTTTGTTCGGGCATGGCCTCGGAGATTTTCCCTGTGCTCTGCTCCAGCCTGTCCAAACGCTCGACTGCCCAGCAGAAAAAGCGAGCCGAGCCAGTTCTCTAGATCTCCCCATGCATGCGTCGCTCAGAACCAAACCAGAAACGGAAACAGAATGGCCTCAACGCATGCTGTCAAGTGTGAGCCCGCGGAATAAAGCATGAAACTGGCATTTTCATCGTTCTCATCATCAGAATAGAGACAACTAAGTCAATCTCTGTTGATTTGTAATTTTTATTCGCTGCTCCGGTCTTTGCGCTGTTTCGCTTAATGATACTCCAGAGTGCAAGATTTAGTGCGAATCTATTCATCCTGGAAACAACGCGAAAACACGAGGTCGAAAACGAAGAAGAAACACATTTGACGATCGCTGACTATCAACTGACGAAAGGGGACCGGTGACCGAGTGGGCTAGCGCACACCAGCTCGCACACCGGCTCGCACACCAGCGAAAGCTCGCGCTGCAGAACCCAGGATCCTGGGGGGCTATGTTGCACGTTTTGGACTCCGAGGAAACTAGGGAGAAGGAAGTGACGTCAACAACGCTATTTGGATGTTGATTGGTGGAGTCACTGATGACGATATCTGCTAAGATACGTTCATTCACACCTACGTCACTTCCTTCTCTCTAGTCTCCTGGGAGTCCGAAACGTGCAACATAGCCCACCGGGTTCAATCCCCAGCCCTGCCCGTTTCGATCTGGATGAGCATCGTACCGGCGTGCGGTCGTGTATCACTACTGCGTGATGCACGTTAAAGACCCCAGGCTAGCGGTTGTACTGCACTGGCTAAACTGCTCATCTTCAGCTGGGAGACTCGTCGCCCGTTGAGGCAGACCAAGTTCTAGGCTGTATAAATACACACAACCCAATTATTTTTATTAACTGACGAATTTTATTAGAAAGACCCGCGAAAACAATGGTTCCTTCTGGGGAAGTACAATCCCGCGCAAGCGCATTAAATGACTATGACACGATGACTTCCCACCAACTCGCTTAACTATCCATTCTTCTAATGCGAATGTATATTTGTCCTCTACGGATACTGTCTGGACAGGCGGGACAGGCATAGAAATATTTTTGTCGTCATGCATGAAAACAGCTTTCTGAACTTCACTTATGTTCATGGTCATTTGTTCTACATCTTTGGCGCTTTAAATACATGAGCCTTCAAATGTCTATCGACCTTTTTTGTGCCAAAGATCTGCGTGTTGCGGAGAGAGGTGGGGAGCATATTTAGCGCTACTCCTAAGTTCCACAGACCGATGAAAATGGGGATGATGATAATTCGCGGCAATTTCATTGTATTGTTTGGTTTAGAGTTGCTCTATAGGCTCTCTATGGGAGCCAGAGTTGCGCGTCTGTTTTCCACGTGCCAGGGCGCCGCTATTCGCCGAGATTTGATCACGTGAGGAGAAGACTTAAGTGCCGTGCAGGAAAGTAGACGTGTAACGCGCCCCAGCGTGCGTGCCTCTGCTTTTGAGCGCGCCGCGCGCCTCGAAGGCGCGGCGCCGCTATTCGCTGGATCCACTCACGTGAGGAGCAGGATCAACATGCTGTGCAGGAAAGACGGCACTACAGGGATGAACGCACAACTCTGGTTTCCGTAGGGAGCCTATACAGGAACTATACTCGGTGTCTTAAATAGCGGCCAGGCTCTTTAAAGTTACCGCAAAAATCGGTTACTTAACCTATCGCGCTGCGATTTTGTGCAGCGTTGCCCACAGGTGGTGCATTTTTTGTGTAAAATTTACAAAGATGGAACTTACCTGAGGAAAAGGTAAAAAAAGAAAAAAAAAAGGTTTATCTAATATGGAAACGCAGCGAAGCCACCGGTCTTCAAAGAACAGGCGCCCTATGGTTTGAAGACCGGTGGCTTCGCTGCGCTTTTATAGGAATTAAGTCTTTTTTATTTTTTACTATTTCCTCAGGTAAGTTCGATCTTTGTAAACTTTATAAAAAATGCACCACCTGTGGGCAACGCTATTTGAGACACCCGGTAGTTTGGGGTTGCGAGCGCCACCAGAGCGCACCCCAGTAACAGTCTTCGCCGGCGAATGCAATGACCTGACGAGAGTAAGTAGAGCGCGGAAATTCTCGGAGGCCATGGTTCGGCAAGCAGTGTTTTCAAAGACCTTCAAATTTTCAGGATCCACATTCGGTGTATGACCAAGGGGCACGATTAAAGTAATAAAAGAAAACACCTTAATTCTGACATAGTCATCACCCGGTGCATAGTCAGCACGTCGTGCATATCCGCACCTGGTTCGTTATCTGCCATTAAAAAAAAACAAACAAACAAAACAAACAAAACAAACTCTTACACAATCAGATGTTGAAAGACTTCTCCGTCATTAAGCGCACAAAGAAGGTAGTAACATATCGAGTAAATGATCATCTATAGTGTGTCATTGGGCATAAAGTCAGGCTCTCCTCGTCCATAATGAACAGTCTTGAAAAACACATAATGTACAGTCTGCACCTCTTCAATAGTCCGCACCGCAAACTATTTTAACTATAGCACACGTTGTAGTCCGTGGACTAGAGCTAGTTAAAGGTCAGGCTGAAACACTACTACTTGAAAAAAAAAAAAAAAAAAAAAAAAAAACGAGTTAGAGGGGAATTCTGGGTGTTTCTTCTATGCCGTGGATGCGAATATCACGTTTTGTTTTCCTCCGAAGATGTCCTAAACGCGCAGAGAACGTGAAAAGCCTCCAACTAATCGGGACGTCATGCTAGGATCTTGAGCTGGCCAAGAGCGTGTCGCTTGTGTTGGGCAGCGCCGTGCAGTTCGGCGATGGATGGATGGTAATGGATGAATAACGGCTGAGCCATTGGATCGTGGCGGTAGCTTGACGCCACCTAGCCATTTTGTCTTAAACCCGTTAAGCTTAGAATATTAAATGGAAAACTATATCACTGCCGCACTGAAAAGAAATGAGGCTATAAAATCCCCCTTGCATCAGTTAATAAGAAAATGCCTAGTTTTCTCTCGCTTTCTGCCACCAGTCACTTAATCCTTTGCTTGGTAAATCCTCTACTGTCCTTGAAATCCACTTTTTTGTTTCCTGCGCTGTCCTAAAGCCCAATGACCTTTATGAAATCTATGTTGTCTTCCGGTATGCAATAAGGGTGAAGCCCTTTACAGTGAGTAGTACAATTGCTCAGCCGGCTCGTCTCCTCTCTCACAAGCAGCGACACACTGTGTCCATTCTGGTAACTCTAGCGCTCGTCCTCCTCTCCACAGCACGCACACTTCGCTCTGTATGTTCTGGTTCGCAAAACACCTGTCCTTGCCTCAAACAACAATGAGCTTCCCCTAGAATTGTCATAAATGCTTTCTTTGGCAATAACTGTTTTGTTTAATCTATAGCCTTCCAGAGCCTTCTTTGTCTGCATTCCCTCTAGCCACCGATCTCTTTCTGTGGCCTTAACTTTCTTCTTAACTGAGACCTGCTCTTCCGTAACCCCACTATAGCCTAAAAACTTTCCTCTTAATTTCCTAGTGCGCTGTCTCCATTTTGTGTCTATACTCCTCATGTATAAATAGCTGAAAACCTTTCGTGCCCATTGCTCCCCACCCATTTGCCTCAACCGATCCTCAAATTCTATCTTGCTCACAGCTTCCCTGCCCTCAAATGACGCCCATCCCATGTCTCCTTGTACTCCCTGGTTTGGTGTTTTGCAATGTGCCCCCAAAGCCAGCCTACCTACTCCACGCTGTTTTATTTCTAGTCTTGCATGCACTTCGGATTTCATGCATAGCACTGCGTTTCCAAATGTCATGCCAGGCACCATGACCCCTTTCCAAATCTCTCTCACCACCTCATACCTGTTGTAATTCCAAAGTGCTCTATTTTTCATTACAGCCGCATTTCTGTTGCCCTTACCTATTCTCCAGCAAAACGGACGCCACCTAGCGCGAAAACCGGGAACCAGCCAGAACAGGTCGCTTTGCGCTCCTCCCCCCCCCCCCCCCCCCCCCTCCCCCCGCGTCTCTGGCGGCTTTCGCGGACACGTGTCGGCGCGGTGGCGAACATGATAATTTGACGACGGTCCAAAATTTCTTAAGTTTCCCTGAGTGTTCATTAGTGTGGTGAAGCCTCAGTAGATTGTTTTCTTCCATCACGTGTTTGAAAGCCCGTTTACTCCACAACACACGGTCGCGTGCTTTCGATTTCTTGGATGGGGAGGAATCACGGAAAAACGTTTTGATTTCTTTTCTGTCTCGAATCACATTCGAAGTGACAACTACTTGGCAACTGATAAGTGGTTTCTTTATAAGGATGTAGAAGGGTGGACTGTGGACGACAGACGAGGTGTTTCACTGGAGGGAACACCAATGTTGCAGTCAAGTGAATGGAAAGGTTCGATAGCTGCTTTTCTTGAGTTTGGTTGTGTTCGATTAGCTTCAAGTTTGAGCCTTCCACGCCGGACGGTACGTTGGGTATTCATCTTGGCTGCTTTTCGCCGAAAAAGCCTCTGGACCACACCGAAGGAGTTGGGCTGATTTCGCAATTACTTGATTCCGGAAAACCTGCTCGCTGCATACGATTAATGAGGGAAATTGTCTGCTTTCAAAAGGTGGGGGACGCGTCTCGCAAAGTTAGAAGCTGTCACGGCATTATGATCTATCGCGCCTCCAATATTTATATTATACCCCCGTCGAAGCCAGCAGCAATATACGTCTACATTGCTCAGGTTGACCGGCCACAAAAAATACTCATTTTCTTCGTTCAGAATTCGTAGTCGAGTTCAATGCAGAGAGGTTCTGCGTAAATTCCCGATGAAGACTCTCGTCAGTTTGTCCGCATTCGTCTCCGTGCTACCGGCTAGAACCATTTGGCTGAGTTTAAGTAGTATCTTTCTGTCTGTCAAATATACTTTTATTCAGCAGTTCACTTAATAGCTAGTCAACTAAGCTCATATTTCAACCCGAAGAATATACTAATATCGTTTTAGAGGGACATAGTACATAATATAATACATAACCCGCTGGTCAAAATGACTTCTCGATTGCTACTAAAACCTGGATTGAAATACGAGTATCAGCTGCTTAGTGGGGCACCAGCGGGTTAACATGCTCCTTGGCTCAAGAAGCGCTTGCTTAATTTTCGTAATTTTCCTGAAGACTGTGTTGTTGACCGAGCAGACGACTGGAGCTGTTTCTTAAACGCGGATACGCATAAAAGCTGGATTTCGCGGACAGAAAAGTCGCATGGTCGAGGCATGCGAGTTAGCTGAAAATTACTCTCGTTGGAACAATTTTGTAGTCATCGCCGCTTTCCTTAGCTGATCAAAACTGATTAGAGTCTATTACCGTCTCTCCGAGCCTATAGTTACGGTTTTGAACGAAATCTCAGAAACAAAAGTTTGACATGAAAAAAACAAAAAAAAAACATCGGGAAAACAAAACTATGCTCTGCAAGTTTATGTGCACCGGCTACTCTTAACCGACGCAGTTCAAATAACTATAAAATTGGGCATTGAGCAAAATGAAATCTGTTAAATTGAATGCGCCACCCGTTCAGGCGGCCCGGCCGAGCCGACGTGACCTAGACTCAGCCGCCATGTTTGTTTGGTGGTGGCGCCCCCTATAGGTCGCTGGAGTCGCGAATTGCCAGCTTGCCAGGTATATTTCCCGCACTGACACCAGTCCTGACGTCTCTTTTTGACTTTGTTTGAAAATAGCGAGAGTGCGCGTGCATAGCTTTGACAGGCGCTGAAGATGCGCGAAAGCAGAGATTCCGAAAACTCCTATACTCCGTTTCACCTTATGTTGTACCGCAGAGAAGGCTAGAAGCGCGAGTTCATAGCGTTGGCAGCTGCCCTTAATGCACGAGAGCTTGTGCCGCCGAGATGTGCCCTAGAGCAAGGAGCTCGCGCTTGTAGCCTTTCCTGCGGTACATCATAAGGTGAAACAGTATAGGGTGTATTCACTGGCGGCCATATCTGTGTGCGCTAATGCTGAGCACGTGCTGATAGCGAGCTTCCACAGTTCTTTTGTAACGTGCATTCCGCACCCTCAAGATTGCCGGTCTTAGCAGCCTATTGATGTGAGCTCGTTCTGGGCATGCGCTCTAAACATCACCCACAAATATGGCGTCTAGTGAATACTCCCTATAGTATGACATCACGCCCCGGGAAGGAGGGGTTTCGGAGGTACTTCAAAAATTATTTTCTGCAGCCTCCGTGCACCAAATTTAAATATAATCTCAATATTCGTGATCTTGGAAGCTGAATGAAGGCCATTGAAGTGTTTTTACTCAAATACAGAACCGCTTCAGTTTCCCTTTAAATATGGTAGGCCTCGAGCTTGTGCTTGTGGAAGCCCCGCGCTCTACTTGTTAAGAGTATATACACCTTTTCCACAAGCGCGCAGCCATCTTGAATATCGTCACTTCTGGTATGCGGTAAAACATCTTTTTGATCTCTCTCCGAAGCTGGAAGGTGCTTACGAAAAATGCGTGATTGTCACACATTCTTGACTTGCCTCACCTATATTTTCTCGCATATTCCAGGTTCAAACGTTTTAATATTTTTTCGCCCCGCATACCAGATACGGAACCCACGTGACTGAGAACGACAGGAAACAGAAAAGGTCTATAGGAAGTATTCAGTGGCGGCCATAGATGTGTGCGCGACTGCTGAGCGCGTGCTGATGGCTAGCTTCCAGGGTTCTTTTGCAACGTGCATTCCACGCCGTCAAAATGGCCGGTCTTAGCAGCCTATTAATGGGGGCTCGTTCTGAGCATGCGTTCTAGACAGCACCCACAAATATGGCGCCCAGTGAATACTCCTTATACAAATGAAAGCGCGATGCGCCGCGCTTTTAACTTCTTACTGGGTCTTGGCAGGCGAAGTCGCGAACTCGTTAGCGTTCGAGAGATTTTACACCGACCAAGAGGATTCAACTGGCGTGATCAAATGCAGTCGACAACTTTTCCAAATCGAAGGGCTTTGGCCCAGAATAAAATTGGGACAGTGGGGAATAACATGAGAAGCCGTATGCAAGGTCTCTCCGCTCGTGTATTAATGAGTGAAGGGGTCTTCTTTACTCAGTCATACCCGTTGTCGGTCGCAGCGCTCACTCTTGCGTATGCTCACAGGGAACGATTAGGCGCGGGTTATTTTTAGGAGGAGGTCAAGTGAATGCAGCTTACCGATCTCTCGACTCAGCCTTCACTCTACGGGCTTTAAACTGCAGGGCTCTCCAAATAGCCGCATCTCAGTACAGTATTTTCTCGACTATAGTCAGCTGAGTATACACATTGAAAAGTTGAAATTTTGAGAATTCTGTGAATGACACAGTACGTTAACAGTGATTCATGCATTATACAAGTTCCTGCGTGAGCTACTAAAGCAAAATTTGTGAAGGTGTGTGCGTGAGAAGTTTTACGCGCCGACTAGGCACCAGGTGCCGACTATGAACAAAGTTCGGAATATTTATTGCCTTTTTACTTACAACCAAAATTTTCCCCTTGAGGTCTGTACACCGGGCGCGAACTATGCCCCACAAAATACGGCATATTCCATATTGTCCGTCCTCTTTGTTTATTCTTTCTGTAACAAGTTATCAAAACCAACGCGCTCACGTTCAACTATGTCCATATTACTATCTTTTTTTTAAAATCAGAGCGCAAGGTATTATAGAGGGTTCTTTCACTCCTTTGACTGGATAGAGACGCCCTTCCCCAGTTCAAGGACTTTCTCAACCGTCGCATTTCACTGGCTATTTCAAAGAGTCTTTAGCCGTATACACCGACACGCGGGCTTGACGTCACGGAGCTGCGGCGGCGCTGCGATCGCGCCGGAGCCGGGGGGTGTGGGCAAAAGCGCGCACGTTTCGCATCGGCGTCATAGCATTTCAGCATGCCGCGAAGCTGTGTTGCCGTTAATTGCACCGAAATGTACGAGAAAAGTAGCGGAGTGAGTTTCCACAAGTTCCCGGCAGACTCTAAAAGGCATAAAAGGTGGATAATATCCGTGGATCGAAAAGAATCGTCGCCTTGCGCGAACGACCGTTTGTGCGGCAAACACTTTCTTGAAGGAAAGTGCGGCTTCCATTTCAATCTCCGTCCCGAGGCTTGCTTGTGTGCAGGGAAAGCGTTGCCTGATCAAGATCACCGGGATTTTGTTCCCACGGTGTTCGCGCACAAAGCATCGGTCAAGCGCTCGTCGGAGGCTCGCTGAACATAATTACCCAGCACAAGAGGATCGGCGACAGAACGGCAGTGTTGTAGGCGTTACCGAAAAAAAGTAACGAAATACGTTACTTTGTTACTTGCAAATAAAAGGTACGCGTTACCGAGCTACGTTGCCTAAAGATAAAAGGAACCCGTTACCGCTACCGATAAAAAGTAACGCACGTTACTTCTGCGTTACTTTTTTTTTTAAATTACGATTTAACACATTTTACGGTTTTGACGATACAGGTCATATATCAAGAAACATTATGTTCGTGCAGAAACTGAACATAATTACTTTATCTCGTTTTACGATTTCACCTAAATACTCACGAGAAAAAAACGCAAAGAAAAACATGGCTTGACGCCTAAAACACGGAAAAAATTGAAGTGTAATTTCTTTAGGACTTGGGAAGTAGTAACGAGTAACGTAACTACGTTACTTGAAATAGTAACGTAAGTACGTTACCCGTTACTGTGTCGAAAACGTAATGAGTAGGTTACTACGTGATTGAAAAAAGTAACGCGTTACCGGCAACGCCGTTACTTGTAACGTGTTACCGCCAAGACTGCAGAAAGGACAAAGCGTTACTGCTTATCATGCCTTGTGGTCATGAGGGTAGGAAAAATAGCATACCTTGACTCGAAGACGCTGTGTGTATTTAATCAATTAATGAATACACACACTTCCGCAGACCCACAGACTGCTGATCCCGCCGGCAGTGCGGAAACCGACTCGAAGTAATCGTAGGCCTCGAGAGACTTGTACGCCACCGTGTCGGCCCTTGGCGAAAAAACTAAATAAACGACGACATGAGCCGTCGACTTCGGTGGCAGCAACTTTACGTCGGAAGTCCAGCAGGCCTTGTTTACGGCGTACGGATCATCGAAGGCAACGCCGTCCACGCACACTTTGTCTCGATACCGCTGCCGTTCAGGCTCGGGCAGCGAGCTCAAATAGTCGGGCATAGCATACGACATACGTTGTGAGGAAATACGACGCACAAATAAAGATACAAGCGTCCCTACAACGTCAACAACGAGCGCACGCCATAGAACGCAATGGCGAAAACACGGAGAGCCGGGCTGCTCTTGCCCACATAGCTACCGCGCATGCGCGGCCTTCAGGCTTGTTGGTAAACAGAGTCGCTCCGCGTGTCGGTCTATAGGGTCTTTTCACCTCCCAAAATGGGTAAAGACGCGAGTCGGAGGATGTTGGTTCAAAACATGAAATCGTCTACTGCCGAGCACCATTGCAGGCATATCATAAAAGTTTGCCTGAATAAGGGCAAGGGACCACAAAGACAATCAACACAAAATATGACGTCACCGGGCGACGTCACCGCATCTCGATGCCCGAGCGGAGTGCTAATGGCAGGGGCGGCACTCCGTGTCCGGCGCTGATGAGATCGTCCGGCTGTTTACCGTGCCGCTCCGGACACGTGCGGTTGCGCGGCGGAAGGTCGCCGACGACGCCAACTTTTTACCCCGCGGCCATGGCGATCCGGTCGAGCGTGCGTCCGCGCGCGGCGAAAGAACGCCGGCAGTTCGAGGCAATAGCCGCCAGAAGTCGAGGCCCGATCATGACGTCATCGATAGTGCGGCCTCGGCCCGCCCCCAAGCGGCAAACACGCCGAAGCTCGACAAGGGTGCGCCACAAAGCGGCAGACGCGTGCGTCTTGGCGTCGCCGTCTGCTATCGTCGCTCCCGCTGTGAGGCCCACCAAGACGCGCCTGCGGTGACGCGGATGCGACCTAGGCGGCGCTGTGTGTATCCGCTTGTGGTGACGTTAGAGGAGTAAAAGCGCAGGCCGTGCCTTCCAGGCGCTATTGAGCCGAGCGATCCCGCATTGGAATCTGGGGGCTGTGCGTGAAACCGGCGGAGGCTGAGACAACATTCTCGCTTTTGAGAGCGGCGTTGTTAGTGCAGCGGCAACTACGATCGTGCAGGGCAGCTGAAATGTGAGCTCGTCAACTTTCTTTTCAAAGTGGTGTTTGCTGGGCAAAGTGAGAGCGGGAGCGTTCTTTGTTTTGAATGTGTCTCGCCTGCGCGAGCTGCTACGCGTCGGAGCCTTGGCGACTGACCGTTTGCGAAAGAGGGGGGGGGGGGCGGGCTGTCGTCCGATGACCGAATCCGTTGTCGCATCGCAGTGCGGTCGCGCGGGTTGCTACACTTCGTGTAGCAGACTCAGTGTGGTGAACAGGGCCACTCAACTCGTCAAACACAAAGTTGGGGTCGAAGTTGACGGAGTGGACCGATTGGTCAATAACGACAATGACTTCGCGCTTTTTTCGCCGGCGCCCAATCGCCGCGCTCCGCGAACTTTCTACTCCAACTTTGTGTTTGACAAGTTTAGGGCCCCAAGTCGTCTGCTTGTTTCACAGGAGTTGCGGCGCCGTGCTCCGATTGGCTCTGACTAAAAAGAAAGTGTGGGGGACCTCAGCGCTAGATGCCTTTGAGGTCTACGCACTATTTTTTTTTTTTTTTCAATCAGCCAATAAGTGCTCGGCGTTCTGACATCATCACAACCCACGTGCACGAAGCGGACGTAATCGCGCTCCGCATATCTTGAGTTCACATACAGGTCTGACAAATTTTGCTTTCGATGGCGAGTTCAAAAATGTGCGCGGAATGCACTGCTAAAATTAATGAATTTTTCCCTCACACATGAAACCATGATTGACGCATTCGTGCAATCACTTCCGCTCGATACTCGATACGCATTCGTGCGTTTTCGGGTTAGGAGTCACGCTACATTGGATAAATATCCCCCTGCATATTGTAGACCTCGGAAGTTTGTTTTAGGGGGATTAGGTGCGGCTATATGAATATTTATTTAACCCAATTAGAGGAGAAAGTACGATAAGCCTTGTCACATAAAGGAGCCATAAAACGAGTTTTTTTGTTTTTACTTTCGCTAAATACTACTTAGAATCACTCCCTAAGGTTAATAGTTGATTAAACTTGCTTTAGGCTTTCCATCTAGGCAATGAGAGTCACCAAGAAGATTCGAGAAATATGAGCATCGTTCATCCCCTCAACTCGGAGCCAGAACAAGCGGTCACGTGGCCTGGTGCCTATCCTACGCCGCCAACGTTAATCATAGCCACGTGCAGGCGTTGGCAAAGTAGAAAATGCGCGCTGAGCTCCAGGCATTGTTAGGGTTCGGCTATTCTACACTTCGTCTCACCTTAGCACGGACTATTGTTAGCCGCGCATGCTAAAAACGCGAGCTAGTTGCGTTGGATGAAGCCGCGGCGGCTGCACGAGCGCTCGTGCAGCGAGTGCTCCAGTCAAGGCAGTCGAGGCTAGCCTCTCGCGCTTGCACATCCTTCGCAGTTAGTCCATGCTAAGGTGAGAAGAAGTATAATCACCGCAGTGGTTAGACACGAGCCACTACTTGAGTGGCTGCTGAGGCTTTGATCGTTACGAGCCGAAGTAGAGTGCTCGTGCAGTTCTCTTGTCCAACCCATGAGCAGCGCTCGACTGCCGTCAGGCAGGTGGTTTCAATCCCACAATTCCGTCATCAAACTTCTCGAAGGCAAGACTGAAAGAAATCGTTCCCTTTTATCCTCGCAATTTCACGGCGACGATAAAGCTTCTGAGTCAGTGACGGTCTGTGCGAGTATACACTCTCAAGAAAAAAGGGTGTAAAAGTGTGTATCGTTACACCCTTTGTCCCATATAATACACCCCAAAACTTCATTTCGACGTACAGAGCCCCATAGTCGAACAGACGGCCCCAAATTTTACGAGGGGCATGATAACGGTGCGATATAACTTCTTAAATAGCTAAAGTACGTATCAAAGACCACATAAAGAAAACACCGAGTTTTTACAGTAGGGCCAAAAAAACCCCGATTATGTTTTTTGTAGTCCGTAAAACGTACATTAGCTATTTTAATAAGTTGTACCACACGGCTATCAAGCCCCTCGTAAATTTTCGGGCCGTCTGTTCGACTGTAGGGCGCTGTACGTCGAATTGAAGTTTTGGGGTGTATTATAGGGGACAAAGGGTGTAACGATACACCCTTTTACACTCTTTTTTCTTGGGAGTGTACTTAGGACAGGCTAGGACCAGTGCGCCTCTGCAAATTCATGAACATTCCAACCCGATATCGTTTCATGACCTCTTTGAAATTCACAGGGTCTCTTATGTTATCCCTAAGACGACTTGAAGGCGAAAGTCCAAGCGCCGACGCATTAAAGACAGACACGGCCCCTTTTAATGTTCTGAGTCATCCTTCTTAATGTGCTGAGTCATCCTCCTCAATGTGCTGAGTCATCATATTAATTCGCTTAGTTTTAAATTCACTTCAATTCCTCTTAATTTGCTTTGTCATCCGTCTTAATTAGCTTTGATTACTCCTACTTCACTTTGACTCCTCATAATTCACTTTGATTCCTCTTAATTAGCTTTGTCGTTCACCTTCATTCCCATTGATTACTCTTACTTCTCTTTAATTCCTCTTACTTCACTTCGATTCCTCTCAATTCCCTTTGATTCCTCTTAATTCGCTTTGTCATCCTTCTTAATTTCATTGCCTCCAATTAGCCCGAGTGGTCACGTAAACGTCTTGGTACCTTTTGTGTCGCCGACGTGTTTTCGCTCAAGGACTTTGAAGAAGGTCGACTGAACGATGAGACATATCGAGTCATGGTCGAGGGGCACGAGCATGACCATCTTGCCTTTGAGAACGTTTGCACTATATGAGCGCGCATACAGACAGCAGGCGCGTACAAAGGGTTGCGATTGCTCGTCGGATGCCAAGGTCAATGGTGTCGGCACGTACATTCTTGGATCGATTAGTTTCTATGGGCCATGCGGTAATTCGTTCGAGCTCAAAGAACGTGCGCATGCCTTTCCTCCGTGCTACTGATGTTGAACACAGCGAGATGGAAGGACGAGCTCTTGGATTTTGAAGTTCTTTCCGTTGCATGAGAATTCAGACAAGCATTGGAGGCTTTGATTATTTCGTCTTCACCTCCGCAACCTCCGCATTCCTGCCAGCTAAGGAAAATTGATAATGCGCAGCGTAGTTCCGTCTTTAACCGCTGCGCGCGGGACGGTGGGAATTACAGCCAATAGTGGCACGCTTAACTTTGAAGGGGAAATCTATAAAAAAAATCTTGTTTCTGTTTTTGGGGACAGCAATGGTGAAATAGTCTTAAATAGCACTAAGGACAGACAAGGACACAAAAGCTCAAAGGCGGGACTACTAAAAAAAAAAGTCGTTAGTTGTTTAGACAGTGGGAGTTTACTCTGCGATAGTATGGAGACATCGCTACCTACTGTACATAAGAAATTTAGCCAGTGCAGTATGACCGCTAGCCTGGGGTCATTAAACGGGACTAGCACTAACTCACAACTCTTGTTTTTCATGCAGTTACAAGAAAAAAAAAAAGAGGTAAAAGTAATTATAAACGAAAAAAAAAACCAAATTCAAAAAGACAAAATGAAATGGAAAGAATGGGAAGGAGGCAATAGGGTTGTCTGTCTTTCGCGCTATTTATGTTTATTATGCTCAACCAACTAGCCCTAGTTAATATTTTAGGACATCAACAGAACAGGACAGTTTCACGAGCTGTTCGAAATTTAGCGAGACCTCGCACGGTCATATCTGCTCTGCGCCACGCTCTTATTTTTCGTACATACTTTCCCCCAAAACTCGGAAGAGCCAATCGTCGCAATCTACAAAGGAATTTCAGTGCGTTCAGACCTAAAAGTAGTCTATGCTATGACACTGAGCATGCCACGTGAGATGTCAAGCTCAGCGTCACAGGGAGGACTGGCAGTTTAGATCTTAACATATATTCAGCCTCGTCCTCTGCCGAAGATTGCAGCGATTGAATCTCCCAAGTAAGGTAAACGTTTTCCAAACATGACTTTCGGCCGCAACTGTAGATGAGTGGCATTTTGCATATATGAATCGCGTCAAAACTCCTGGTTCATTTCGCAATCAAGGCTCTTGGAAAAGTGTCTTCTGGTGTTGCATGCACTCGTGCAAACGCTGCGTCAGAAAACTTCCGGCTGTGATCCATAACTGCACACAAGAATCGGAACTTGGTAAATTATCGGGGCCAGAGGTGTGCCACTTACTTTAAGAATGCAGTGGATTACCGTAACACTTACTGATTTTGGAAAAAAAATATGTTAGTTATTCGGTACTTTCACGTTATGTTTTCCACATACTTCTCAACAAGTACATACGTCCAAATTTGATGCTCTCAAAAAGCGTGTTACAGAGTTGCTTTCAGTTCCACAGGTCAGCAACTTTATTATGGTCATTGTAAAGGCAAATGCTTTCTATATACCTAAATGTAGGTGGTCCATTTAACCTAGCCTAATGAGAGCATGCAGTTTCCCGGTTGCGCGGGTTCCAGAAGAAAAAAATACTTTTTTTAGATGCCATACACCTGTACCATGATGTACCCTGAAAAGCAAACAAACAAACCACACAACTGCGACTTTAAAGGATTTTTAACACGTGCTAAGCGGAAAAAACGGAGTCGCACAGAAGCAAACCCGCAGTACAGTATCCTCCCTCCCCCTCCCCCCTCCCCCCCCCCCCTGCTTCTCTCTGAAAATAATAAATAAAACAGATAGAAATAGGCTGTAGTGTAGAAGGGCTGGGCAGTATCGCGATACGAATGTATCGCGATAGTATCTTAGAGATACTTTCGAGTCTTTGTATCTCTGTATCGAGATACATTCGAAAAAATGTATTTGTATCTCAGCAGTGAAATACATTTAAGATGTATCGCTTGTATCGCGATACTTAGCCATATTTAGGTATCTCGTTACATTTGTTGTCATTTTTAAGAAAAAATTAAAATATAAAAAAAAACATCAGTTTAGTTCAAGTTGTTTAATTTTATAATATGAACCCACCTTATAAGATAATTCATATCAATCACCCACATAAAGAAAAACAAACTGTGGTTTAAAGAAGATTACGGGCATCGGCTCCACTCGACGAAGCCCTCCACTCTTTCCAATTTTGCAGAGAACTCCCTAAAAGAGTTGAGTGAAGAAAAAGCACGGTCCTGTTGTACAATCTCCCTACACTATGGGTGACTCAGACAGTTTGAGATGCGTCCTCACAGCAAAACCGGTTTCATTTTGGACAGACGTTTTTTTCAAGCGTGGTATACGCAGTCTTTACCTTTCTGCAACTACTGTAAAGACTTATTGATCGCGGGCTCAATCAATCAGAGTTTTATTGTGTTTCCCAAACAGCTTTAGGGGCCTTTCTAGGGTTACACTTCACATTATAAAACAGCACTGAACTAAACAAACTACACGGCAATCTTAACCACAATACTATTCTTGAACTTTTTAAAAAGGTATAAAAAAGTCCACGTGAGGGTTAAAATAGTTGTACGTGAGCATCATCCTCCGTGTCAGCGGGGGACTGGACTCTAGATAAGAGGGGTAAAAAAAAAAAAGGAGTAGACCTATTTTGTCGCTGGGGGACATGAATTGAGATTCTACTCAATAACATTGGGGAATCAAAAACAAAATTAAACAACTTATATAAAAACACCATGTCGCGAACTAGTCGCCTAGTTATTTTATATTTCGCGGTTTAGGTTAAACTTGAAGCTCTGGAATTATTTGCGGGTTGTAATTTTCACGACGCTGTGGAATCTCGATATAAATTTCAATGTGTTTAGATTTTACCGTAATTGTTTAGCGGGACCTATTTTTCGCGAATTGTAGGTGATTCGCGAAATTCGCTAAAATTAGGTCCCCGCGAAAATTAAGTCGTTTACAGTATGTGGTTCAACGGGGATGACACGTTTTCATTAGCGGCATTAATAATAAATAAAGAGTTCGGGGTAAAGGGAACAGCATAAAATTACACAAAAAAGGAGCACAAGCATAACTTACCATTCATATTCCCCAAGAACTACACCCTCTGCTCCTAACACTGTTCGGGAACTAATGTAATTTTATAAGTATCTGTATCTGTGTTCCGGAATGCTTTTTCCATGGTTTTGCAGAAGTATCTCAGGGATATCCCGTTACATAAAAGACAAATGTATCTCAGTATCGGAATTTTGGGCTTTAAAATACATGTATCTCAGTATTTTATTCCCGAATACTTTTTGGAGTATCTCTGCCCAGCCCTGTAGTCTAGCAGCCTCGTAGTTTGCAGATTAGCCTTCTTACGCCTTCCCCATTTTGGTTCTGATCATTCGACAAGGGGCGGTCTCTCCCAAACTCGTAATATTGGGCCGTGAATATAACGAGTAAATAAAAAGTAATTCGCGACAAATATTTTGTGAATGTATTACATTACAAATTACGAAATCGAAAATATAGCGTGCTAGTTACACAATTACTAAACAGACTAATAAAATGCATAAAAACGTAACGATTTGCTCAGAGTAATAAATTACTTTAAAAAAAAATGAAGAACAAGTAATCGTCTAAATTACGAATTACTTCCCAAGTTTGGGCGAAGAAACATAGGAAAGCCTGCGCTACAGTATTTCGATGACATTTCTGACGATTTGATTTGATCGCGCATCCCAAAAGGCCGGCGACCGTGTGATCATGCAGGACGTACGTTAAATACACCCAAGCTACCAGTTGTGCTTCACCGGCCAACTTTCTCCCCTATACCGTGAACCAATAGCGAGTTTTAGAATAGGGGGCCCTACAGCTTTGGGTGCCCCAAATAGCTTGGGGCGTCCCAGTGCGCATGCGCAGAACTTCTGCGCATGCCCATTGCTGTGCCCCAAGCTGTTTGGGGCACCCAAAGCTGTGGGGCCCCCTATTCTAAAACTCGCTAATATCGTCACAAGCTGCGCAGACTTCTAACGCTCAGTTTACCTCTTGTTCCGTAAATGTTACGATCATACTGTATAGTATTGCGCGTTCGCTATGTGCGCGAAAACTGGCGCGGCCTGGCGGCCGAAATGTGATACAGTGGGAAGGGGTTTGTATGCATGAGGTTGCTGATCGAAGTAAACCATTCAGGAGCCGGTAAATACGCTAGGCTTAGAGTTTACTTTTTGTTTTTTATTACAGTACCTTCGTGGCCCAAAGGTCGTTACGGAGGGGAGCGTGCAACGCAGTGAAAATACATAGAAAGGAATTGAGCACAGTTACGTGACACATAGGGAAAAATAATTGTTAACGGCAGTTTTAAACAAATCTAACGATGGAATGGCTATAAGCAGGCACGTGATTCTTACTCTGATGGTGTCACGAAGGAATCGTTAGAGGCCGAGGTCTGACAATCGGCCTTCTGTTTCCATATTTCTCGCGGGCGCTGCCATTTTCGTGCTTAGTACATAGCGGGTGCAATCAATATCCCCTAGAAGACAGGGCGTAGGCATGACGTCATCGGATCCCCGCCCCACCCCTAGCGGCAAACACGGTCAACTTGGACGAGAGCACCCGCAAAGCGGCAGACGCGTCCGTCTTGGCGTTGCCGCCTGCTAGCGTCGCACCCGTTGGGAGACGCTGCAAGGTGCGCTGTCTACGCTTGCTGACGCAAGGTGGCGCTGCCTGGGTCAACTAGTTACCACTAGTGATGACGTTCGAGGGGTAAAGGCCTTGTTGTTTAGGTGCTGTTGGCGCATCATACATTTTGCTGAATTATTGAAGCACGAAGGAGAGTGCCTGAGTGGAATTACACGCGTTGAGCGTGAAGCAGTTTCTCGTAAAGCGAACCCCTCCCCCCCCCCCCCTCTCTCTCTCGAAAAAAAAAAAATAAAGAAAAATAAAATAAAATGCCAATATACTGATTTTACTGAGTGTTCCACGCATGCGTTTCGCAGCCATAACTGCATACGTTCACAGGAGGCAGGCGGCACTGCACGAGACAGCTCGTGCCGTCTTTTGCCCGGCTAGCGCAGTCCCGCAGCGGGGCTTTCGCGCGTACAGAACGACTACAGTTCGGACGATGCAGGCCAGCAGAGGTGGTGTAACGAAACAGGCTGGTGATATTATGAATGGCATCCAACGAGGTAGAGGGCCTTAGAGCGCTAAACTGGCAGGTGAAAGTGACCCCCCCATTGGCGGCTGTCGTGTTGCACATTTTTGACCACTAGACACGTGATTTTGTATTTTTACGTCGAGGATTTAACGACGTACCTTGCGCAAATAATTGATTATTGATGTTTAATAACAGCACCGACGAGATAAGTGACGTTTCTATTGTTTTAAGTCAAAAATGGGCTTTTACGACAATAAATCGGGCAGCTTCGCAATCCCTCCGCTAGATGCCGTCGGGCGCGGTACTGTATATCGTAGCTTGACACTAATCTCTTGGGATAACAGTATTGGAAAAAAAAAAATAGTTTATCATGCAGCAAAGAGCTCGGCTTAGTTTTGCGTAAAATTGCCTCTTGATTTGGTGCGGTCATGTATCTAATGGCCAAAATTGTACAATATGGCGGCAGCCAAGTGGAGGGCACTTTCGCCTGGTGAACGGGATACCAGTTTATCGCTCTAAGCCCCTCCACCTCGTTGATGGCCTCCGAAATCGGACGCGCGCGCCGGATCTCGGAGGCCATGGTGATATCTATCGATTTGAACGCACGTTCAACCACGCCTCATTTAGGTTATTTACTTCAAATTTGTTTTGTGCAGTGAAGGCGAGCGCGTGCAGCGCGTGTACCTATGTTTCCAAGCATTCTCCTCGATGCTTGTCTAGTTTGGCAAAAAGTCTATTAGGGATAGGTACAATTTAAAAATGCCACTTCCAGGACTTGAGATGCGGTGCCAGGGGACCGGTTTTGGTCAACCTGAAAACTAGAGCGTTCTCGGCTGCTGATTGGACGTGTCGCCACAGCTTGTGCGTAACTAACCAATTATGCATTTTTAACCTGTTTGCTAGTTCGCAATCGGGCAATATTTTGGAGAGAACGTCTCACCGACATACTTTGACGTGCTTTCTCCTTAAGGTACATTTATACTCCAACGTAACGTCGTCGGGCGCCGCGTAGCGCAGCGCGCGCAGGTACTTATTGGTTGCAGATATCGAGTTCCTGGTTGCCGGCCAATAAAAGGCGCGCGTTCTGCGCTACGCTGCGTTCAGTGCGCTCAACGTCGGAGTATAAACAGCCCTTTAATAGGCGGGGAATCGGTGGCCGAGTGGGCTAAAGCGCACACCCAGCACAAACGTTCCCCCCTCGGAGTAAGATCCCTTTCCAATTGGCGGTATTTAGTTCGCGTGTCTGGCAACTTTACAGATTTAGCTCAATGAGATACCGGCGGTTTCATCGGGATCGCCTAACTCGTTGTTGCTTGCGCTGTCCCCCGAAAGGTCACGTGACCCCGAGGTCCTCGGGGTCACGTGACCCCCCCCCCCCCCCCCGAGGTCACGTGACCCCTCCCAAGGAGGACAGGAGTAGGAGAGAGGAGGAGGGGGAGGAGGAGGAGGACGCCGAGGGGAGGAGGTTGAAGGATGAGGGGAGGAGAAGGAGGTGAAAGAGAAGGAGGGAGTGGAGGAGGGGAGGAGGACGAGGGAGGAGGGGAGGGGGAGTAGCAGGCAGGATCACGAGGGGAGGAGGAGAGAGGAGGGGTATAACCTCCCCTCAGTACCCTTCCCTCCACCTCCTCAAGAGCTGCGCTCTAATTCGGCGTTCATTTTTCTACTTTCGTCACCCCTCACCGAGCCCTATAGACCTTTCCAATGTTTTCAAAATCACAGTCCAGCGTGCGATCTTCACAGTCCAGCACGTGCGTGTTCGTCGCTTCGGAAAGCGAGCAAAGAACGCGCCATACGCACGAACACTCAAAATGGCACCGTCCACACGCTCTTTTTTAGAATGGTCTATAGACCTTTCCAATGTTTACAAAATCACAGTCCAGCGTGCGATCTTCACAGCCCAGCACGTGCGTGTTCGTCGCTTCGGAAAGCGAGCAAAGCACGCGCCATACGCACGAACGCTCAAAATGGCACCGGCCACAAGCTCGTTTTTGGAAAGGTCTATAGACCTTTTGCGAAATTCCCAAGCGCCAGGGAGCATGCTCCGAGTGTAGTTACACGCGCTGCACGTGCTGGCGTCAGCAGTAGTAGCTTTTCTAAAGCAAATGTCTAAAACAAATGGCATTTGCACGCGCGATTGTCAACGCTTTATTTTGGTGTTTTACTTCGAATCTTTTATACGGGGAAGGCGACCGCGTGTGGCGCGTGTCCATACATTCCCATCATTCTCCTTGATGCTTGGGTAATTTAGCAATAGGTCTATTGTCGAGTGTGCGACCGCTGAATGCGTCTGATAACACTGACATCCCTTTCGACTCCTCTTCTTCGCGAATAGGTGACAGACGTACCGGCGACCCTCGGTTTCGCTGTAGAAGATGGAAGAGTGGTTTATAAAAGAGTAGAGGCAACGAAGAGGAGATTGGAGTGCTGGTGGAAATTATCTAGGGAAAAGTGAACTAAGATCAACCAACTATACTCCATTTCACCTTAAGTTTGCGCGTAGCAGAAGCTACAGGACAGAGCTCCGAACTTTCAGCGTCCCTGTTAGGCACGCGCGCTCGTGCAGTGCAAGCACTGTTCAGGGCAACATGCTCGCGCTTGTAGTATTGGCTGCGCCTGGACGTAAGCTAAAACGAAGCATATCACAGCTGGGAGACAGGCGGGACAGAGGAAAATTGGGACTCCCTCCCGCGTGGCTCCGGCCCAAGGTCTCAACCCTGTCCCTCAGTTGGTCGGGTGTTAAGTGACGGCGACGTTCGACCAGAGGTAAATTGGCGACTCTCTCGCCGGGCGGAGGGGGCGGGGCTGATGTTTTCAGTTTTTTTGCCCAATCCCCCAAAGGTCTGCCTGGTGCTCATCTTCGTGACCTGGTGGTCACCTTTGCACCACCAAAACATCTCTGGACGCCATATTTGTGGGTACTGTTTAGAGCGCATCCTCAGAACGAGCCCACATCAATAGGCTGCTAAGACTGGCACTCTTGAGGGTGCGGAATGCACGTTGCAAAAGAGCTGTGGAAGCTCGCTATCAGCACGCGCTCAGCATTCGCGCACACAGCTATGGCCACCAGTGAATACTCCCTATTGGCTAAGTGCGCGATCGAAAGCGTGGCTGTGGTCGGCCTTCAACGATTGGCCGAATGGTGACAATGACGTCAGCAAAAGATTTCTCATTGATGGAAATAACATGAATGTAAGAACTTCAATTTTGACGGTGTTCGAGTGTTGGATTCAGAGCGCTATGATTTCAAGCTTCCACCATGCTCATTAGAAACACCATCAAACTTGTTGTTCGCAAGGTAATGACGTCACGAAAGGTAACCATACGAGGGCGCCACCAAAACATCTCACCGCTAATAGACTGATCTCACTAGACGCTCCACGCATGAGTGGCGTCGCCACGACTGTAGTTCATAGGGGTCAGGCGCAGGTTCACATGACTGAAGTCCCTGGATCCTGGGAAAGTAGCGCCATTGCCTTCCTTGCCTGCTAGCCGAACACAGACAAATACTAGCATGCAGACGACCAAAACCTCGCAAGGCGATTGGCTAATCGGTCTCCGTTGCCATGACAATCACCATTTCGGCCCCTTCAAATCTTCGAAGCTTCAAGAGGGTCATTCTAAACCAGCCGCACCAAGATCACCATGTAGCATCATCGTACTGAAGGCGCTCCTCTCCAATAAGGAGTATTCACTGGGCGCCATATTTGTGGGTGATGTCTAGAGCGCATGCTCTGAACGAGCCCACATTAATAGGCTGCTAAGACCGGCAATCTTGATGGTGCGGAATGCACGTTGCATAAGAACTGCGGAAGCTCGCCGTCAGCACGCGCTCAGCAGCCGCGCACACGGATATGGCCGCCAGTGAATACTCCCTATAGGGAGTATTCACTGGCGGCCATAACTGTGTGCGCGACTGCTGAGCGCGTGCTGACGGCGAGCTTCCACAGTTCTTTTTCAGTGTGCATTCCACACCAGAGAATTGCCGGTCTTAGCAGCCTATTAATGTGACCTCGCTCTGAGCATGCGCTTTAAAAAGCACCCACATATATGGCGTCCAGTGAATACTCTCTATATAAGCGTCTCTGGCACTGTGTATGCAATTAACTTACCAATCATGCCCATCTCCATGGATCTCTTACAATTACATTGTTCTTCTTGCGTACTACACCGACACAGCGTGTTGTGGTGGTACGAAGACATGTACGCTTGTTTTACCGGTATGTGGATAGAAAAATTGCTTCATACAAGAAATACAAGAAAAAAAATTAGATCGGCTCCTTAAGAATGGAGAGGTCAATAAGAAATTGTCAATTTCAAGGCCCAAAATTGCGACCATACGAGGAGCTTGACGCTACTTTCCCAAGATACACTTGCTTTAGATGTGCAGCTCGAGCTGCCTCGTGCCCTGCTTGCGCAGACCCTCAGCGAGGTTGTTGCGTAGGCAGAAAGATCAGGATGCATGGCGGGAGCGGTGGCGTCATAAAACTTACTGTAAGATCGGTCTCTAAAAATTAGGTTTTGCTCTGGTTGCTATTTAATTGACTCCGTCAGCTCTCTTTTTAGGCAAAAGAAATTTAACAGGGCATAGCGGAGGTAAGTTCAGTACAACTGGTACTAAAAGTGACTAGCCTAACTGATCAACGTTCGGAAAGATGAAATCGCCGTCTTATATGCGTTCTCCCGAATATAATGATAGCGAAATTTTGAGTACGTCTGTTTCCTTCTTTATATGTAGGGGGCGCTTGGAAAAGACAGTTATCGCCCGTAGCAATCTTTTTTGTTTTTCGTTTGTTAAAGGGATACTTTCGATTATTATTTTTGTAACTACTGAATCTTTAAAATGCAAAAGACAGGAAAACGCCGGATAAGAGAGAAACTCGCTGCTCTCAGCTAGCAAACAAGAAAGACCAAATGGATGTCCGAAGGAAGCCTGAGGCAGCGGCATTCCGAATGCGCGCTTTCGGAATGGATGTTGTCTGCCGACCTCCCCCACCCTATTGCACCTGTCTGGCAATCTCGTTCCCAAAGTGTTGGCGCGACCGCTGCGTCACATGTCGCTCTTTCGTCGGACCGGCGTTCGCTAGTTTGTGCTATTCTCTTTTAGGGGTTACTGCACATTTGCATATCCTTTGTTGACGGTGACGCAACTTCGTGTAGCACGACGGAGGTTATATTTAGAAGACACGATGCTTTAATCGAGCCTTGCGGCCTTCGCACACGCGCTGCGCGTATAGAGGAAAATATTGGTTTCCGGAACACGTCGAAGAGGTCACTGTCAACGGCTTCGCGCGCGTCTATGATTTCTTCAAGAGCGAATCGATTAATCAATGCATGCGGTCATAAGGTCAATTTAGTAACTTTTGGAACCACCCTTAACCAAACTTGAGAAGATCGCCGTTTTACCGTGAGAACGGTTCAAGGCAACGTTGTTGTACATGATGTCACAAGATAATAAAGAATCTTGATAAGCTGGGTTAGGTTCTAGGTAGCATATTTTCTGGTGTATATATTGCACCCCTACAAGCGGTCGTTGTCCCATTCAAGTTGGCGTATAAGTCGCAGCTTCGTGAAAGTACCGTGTAGTTAGAGAGTTGCGAAGGATGGGGTAGTTGCTGTCGCTTCAGTAAAAGACTCATGGCTTCACGCTTCGGACCGTCTTGGATTGCCGAAGAGCAGGCCGTCGGCGGGTGCGCTGCCGATCCTCTTTTCTAACAGATGTCGACGTCTTGCACAGTAAAGGTTCATACGTATATATATATATATATATATATATATATATATATATATATATATATATAAATAATACGACGCATAAAGTTTGCGCCGTTGTATGAAACGCATCGACGGAAGTATCAACCGGCAATCAACAATAATTTATCCTTTCACTTTTTTCTATCCAGTTTCCTATTCGTAACTTTCAGCGATGGTGGTACCGCGGTGTGAGAATCGCGTTCCCTAGCTCCTGGATGATTGGCCTCATAATAAATGGGCTTGACTACACCTTCATGGCGTGAAAAAATAACGTAAGGCTCTAGTACTGCTCGTATATAGCAACACTAAAATTACTCACGCGCCGTCGACCCAGCATCGTACCGCTGTTCTTCGACGATCATCCAGATGACAGCCATTTTGATAGGCACCAGTGCGCCCCCTATAGGTCGTGAAAGTTGCGAATTGTGTCATCTGTAGTGAAAACGCCGTAGTACTCAAAAATGCCCGTTGGCGTAAAACGAGGGCACTAAACAACATCTTGAAAACCCGAGACTTAGTAACAAAAAAGGAGACAACACAAGCCTGTGTACGTGTTGTCAACTAATGCTGTGTTGTTTGCATTAGAACGCTCGTTTTGACGAAAACCCGGCGGTGTCTTTCGTTTATCATCGCCGGGGATAAAGGGAGAAGGAGGGAGAGGGGGTGACGTGCGCAACGGTCCCATTGGTCCGAAGCGCTGACGTCAGCACGCGTCAACCTCTCTCTCTCTCTTTCCGACGCTGACAAACTGACAGACACCGCCGGGTTTTCGTCAAAACGAGCCCACTCGTTTAAGTCAAAGTCACGCGCACAACTGTCGCGGAGCCAGAGAGGAGGAAGGCTCCGAGCAACACTTCCTGGATAATAAAGCTGTAGTGCTGAATGAGATGACGTAATCAGAGAAGGTCAACGCTGGACATAGATTGGAAACAAGTGCTGCGTCAGCGCTCGGCTTCAAGTCAAGTCTGAGCCCAACGTTGACGGAATCGTCATGTCCAATCTGTGTCCAACGTTGGCCTTCTCTGATGACGCCATCTCATTCAGCACCACGGCCTTGTTATCTCGTAGGTGTAGCGCCGCGGCGCGGTGGAATCCGGGCGTGCTCAGTTTCTGCTCTGCCGTCGCCGGTTGTTCTTCGCTCTGGGTTTCCGTAGTAGTGGTGCGTGGGATGTGAAATGTGTGGCTAGTTAAAACAATAGATGTGGTTCTCCCCATGGGTGATATGGATGCGGCTCCATCCACGAGTGGTATGGATGTGGTCATTTCCACAAGTAATATGGATGACCGTATGCGAGGGCGTCAACGTACTCTGACAGGCAGAGTACAGAAAAGGTGTGAAAAACTTACAGGAAGATCCATTGGTGAATTTATAGGGAATCCGTTAGCATGCCCCTTGGGAAATGCCACACACGCCCCCCTTTGGGAAACGCTAACCGTGACCACGTAACAAGGCCAAAAAGAGGCAGCAAGAAAGAGAGGAAGCAAAAGAGAAAGCCAAAAGGGATAAAGTGAAGGGGACAGCAGCTTTAGCGATTCCCGAAGGGGGACGTGCGTGGCGTTTCCAAGGGTCGTGCTAACGGATACGCTAAGAATCGACCAATAGATCTTTCTATAATTTTGTATCTTTCAAGTCTCGGGTTTTAAACATGTTGAAAGTTCTCCACCTCGCCTTCATCTTTGTTTTTTTTTTTTATACTGAGAGCATTAAATTTGTGAGAACGAAAAACATTTTCGTATATTTTTGTTGTCGTTAAGTTTTAGTGTGCTTTTTATTACCGTTATAAATCGGAACGCTGAACTTCAGAATGATTTTGTGCGTTGAAACTTACCTTTCTGCGTCAATAGTTTTCGCGTACTCAAACAAAACATGAAAACAGATGAAGCTTACAGAGAGATTTTAGAAAGAAACATTTTTTCGAGCATTTTAATGACAGCCGTCGTTTTTCACCAAGCGGCCAAGCTGCTTTCAATTAAGGCGGATCACGCTTTGTCGAAAGTCTATTCTTAATAGAAAAACACGTAGCAGGGCAATTCGACACGAAAAACTTGAAAGGAAAAGTCTCTTCGCTTTGTATTGATCGTTTTAAATTGTTTCAAATAGCTAGCAATGCTGTTTCGCTGCTTCCCAATAGATAAATTATCTTTAATATAGTATCCCTCAAAGTTGAAGATTTTAGGACCCCTTTTTTGCCAGCATTATTTCCTCTGCGTTCAATGGCAATGGTATGGATAATGACATACTCTCATCTTGTCTCTGAGATAATTAATATTCTATTAAAGAACCACTGAAAATGGAATTTTTTTAAACAGTCTGTTTAGGGCACGCCTGTCAAACTAAATATTACGCGAAAAAAAAAAAAAAAAAACTTGTAGAGCAATATTGATTGCGCGAGACGCGATTTAGTCGGTAGTCACCTCCTTTCCACTTGTTTTATCTCATCACTTCAGGCGCATGGAGGAGAGGTGTATGGGTTTCGCCTTCATGTTAAAGTGGAGACAGTGTATGAAAATCTTGTTGAGGTGCAAATAATGTATGACCCTTCCGTGACGTTTTGGACTTTGCGCGCAAAATTTAAAATAAATCTCGCGCCGTCAATATTGCTCTGAAAGTGTTTTTTCGCGTCAAATTCATTTCTCGACACGCGTGTCCCAACCAGACTGTTTAAATTTTCTTTTTCAGCGGCCCTTTAAGAATTTCAATATTTACAAGATAACGTTTTCAATGTTATTGGAGGTTGTGAAGCAATTAATATTTTGGTCTTTAATGTATACCAGCTAACCCGCCAGATTTGCTTTTTGGTGTAAGATTGTTTTATAATGCGGATATGCCTGCTTAAAAGCTCGTCTATTCTTTATGTAGAAAAAATACGGGTCCAGAGGCTTGGGGTCCGATTCGACATGAAATCCCAGTCACAGTAGGTACATTCGGAATTGTTCGCATGCCCACGTGAGAGCGAGGGGTTCTTTTTGCCTTTGAATGTGTCAAGATAGTGAGAGAGAGGAGAAGATCAGAACGCGCGGGGATTGTGTCTTAGTAGTGAAATACATTTACGATGTATCGTTTGTATCGCGATACTCTTCCAGGCTTAGGTATTTCGTTATATCTTGTTGTCGAAAATAAACTGTCGGATTTCTATGATAATTTGAAGACCACCTTTTTAGTGGAAGAAGTCCCGAAACTTGTAATATGCGCCCGCCGCGTAACTCCTTTAGAAGGAGAAGCATAGTTGTCTCGACTATAAAAGTAAAAAGAAAGAAGATACAAAGCAAAGGTTGTTTGAGGAACGGTCACTTGCGAGAACAGCAGGATAAGCTGCTCCCAGAGCCCTGCTTTGCCGTGAAGGTGCATCCCAAATTGAGACACACCTTCACGGCAAAAAAGGCTTCATTTCAGGTAAACGCCTTTAGCCAAGCATGTGAAGCTCTCGTTGGTCTCCAGTATCTATGTATATGACTAAAAGTGAAAATTTATTTATTGCGGAATTTGGAACAGTATTAACTATGAATAGATGGAGAGTTTGAGGTAAGGGGAGGTGCAAACAATTACACAAAAAGAGGAATACAAACGCTACCATTTGGGTTCGTCAGGAACTGCACCCTCCGCACCTGCCACTGTTCGAGATATAAGTTTTTTTTTTATATCTATCTATCTGCGTTCCGCAATACTTTCTTGGCGTTTTCGCGGAAGTATCTCAGGGAGATTTCGTTACACAAAACACAAATGTATCTCGGTATCTGTATTTTGACTTCCAATTTTATCAATCCTAGTATTTGTTTTCCGGAATATGTTTTGGAGTATCTCTGCCCAGCCTTGCCGGTGAAGAAAGCGATAAGACATGAACAAGATAATTGATAGAAGCACTTGTGCGCTGCTGTGTTCACCTGGTAGTATCTTGCAAATTTGGTACTGACGGACTGTTAAAGGAAACGCGCTCATTGACTCTCTTGGGGATCGCTCACCACTAGAGTTCCTGTATAGGCTGCCTACGGGAGCCAGAGTTGCGTGTTCATCCCCGTAGCGCCGGTTTTCCTGCACGGCATTCGGAGTCTGCTCCTTACGTGATCGAATCTCGTCGAAAAGCGGCGTGGCGTCACGTGGAAAACAGGCGCGCAACTTTGGCTCCCGTAAGGAGTCTATACAGGAACTCTACTCACCGCCAACGGTCAACACCACCTAGAAAACAAGGCCGAAGTACCGGACTTTGTGCGTCACCTGCCGGAGGCCAGCGCCAGATTGTACACGAGTGCTGCGCCAGCGTTTGCCTGGTGTTCAATCACTGAGGGCACGAGTCCCGGCCAAACACCGACGCTGCACTCGGGTCCAGTATGTGGCCCGCGCTGGCCTCCAGTGGATGATGCAAAAAATCCAGCGCTGCGGCCTTGTCTCCACGGTGGTGTTGCGAATAGGTAAACAGACGCACGAGCCGCGCGAAAAGCAGACCACCTCGATCGTCATTTACACACCTCGCGCGCCCGTTCTTCCAGTCTCTCATCTTCGTTGTTTTACGGTTATTAAATATAACGTTTTTCAGGTACCAAAACAACAAATTGCGTTACTTAATTTAGACGCAGCAGTACCAAAAAAAAGAAGATTAACATTCAAAACGTCTTGATTATTCGACTCTACATCCAGCTGTTTACGTCAGTTACATTTATTTTACCTGAATCGAAAGGTTGTCACAAGGGGAGGTAGGTTGCCTAATATACCCGTGATTGCTACAACTTTGCGCCACACTCTTAACTATTGAACCGTAGTTGTGCTCTTGATGTGATGTAATAATTACAATGAATAAAATCCTAGAATGTTCACCGCGTCATCATATATAGTGTGAAATATTGTTCAGAAAATACGTTCCACTACAGATATGACGACGACGTAAGCTAGAAGCAATAATTCTTTCAATATTATTCCAAAGATCCAGGCCAGCTGGAAAATAAAAGATAATAATCCACAGAGAAGGGGAACAAGAGGGACAAAGTACAAGCACAAATCTTCATATTATCTTCATAATATTATAACATTAAAAATGCAGGCCGTTCACCCTTGTTGGTGTTTGACTGGTGGCAGCTGATAAAACCCGTTTGCTCTACTGACGTCTAACTCATGGTTACCTCAGTTGGTAGAGTGTTCCACTGGAAATGAAGAGGTCCGACACCAGGACCAGACAAATATTTTTATTCAGCGCACACCAGTCACCTGGCGGTGTTTGAAGATTTGTGTTTGGCCTCTGTCTCTCTTGTTTCCCTTCTCCAGGGATTATCAACATTAATACATGCAAAATGTCGCGAAAGTTTCATGACAAGCCCTTTCAGTCTACATTTTATAGAAACACTAAGTGGCAATCACAATACTGTTTTCCAAACCAACATTGTTTACACGCAACACAGGAATCTAGACGACGAATCATGCAGAAAGGTGTGATTAAAACTGTCCAATTTAATCTATACGCATCCCCTTACTCAGGTCAAAGCTGGTCTAAAATAGCGCGTACCCAAGTGAATAATGCCTCATACAGGGATAAACAGAAATAGCCTGGCTCTCGAGGTTTACTCTTGGCAAGATGCCGGTCAATTTAATTTACAAATAAGCATCACCCTTGCTCACTGATTTTTTTTTGTTAAATATAAGGAAGTGGTTACTTTATACAATAACAATGTTAGCGTACCGAATCCTAAGACTTCTCAATTTATTCATTTCCCACAATATTGATATAGATAAATAGAGTTTCAATGATTTACGTACAATTATCTATAGCTTTGACATGGTGAACTGATATTTGGTTCGGTATATATTTGTATGTTGTAATTATATGCTCTCGGTTAAGTTGTTAAAGTAGAACTTCCCCCTTAATTTGCATGCATTTGTATTTATTGATGCGAAGGTAGACCTGGTGTATTCATATTCGACTGAAAATTAACAAAATAATCTCGGTTTGATATGCTCGCTGTATAACAAAAAACTTTTTTTTTTTTTTTTAATGTTCCTCGTAACTGCTGCAGAATGGCACTGGGGCTGAGAGCTCGTGAAGCTGGCAATCGCGGCTTTTCTTTTCTCGGCCCAGCGTTATTAGTAATAAGTAATAAAAATAAAATTTAATTTATTATTATTAGCGATATATTTTGTTTTTATCCAACCCACAGAGACATAAAATTGCTTTTCGTCACATAAAAGTGGCAATAACAAATTTCTACAAATTTAAAAAGGTTATTTTTGTGTCAGGAACACGGATATTTAAATCGGATTCAATAAAATGTTTAAGGCTGTCCAAATCACTCACGCACGGGCCTATCGAAAATGAAAACGCCGGAAAAAGATTAGTAGAGCATATTTCAGATAAGTTTAAGGTGAATTTACTTATGATGTATATGCTAAGTAAGGTGTTAGTTCCTTTATTTAAGGTCAAATCTTCAGTCCGCATTGAATATATTTTTAATAATAAATTTGACATCATGATGTTCCCACCGCTTGAGACCCGACGCGGGGGGACGATACTCATAAATACGCCAGCTGCTGAGCCAATTTGTTGACACGTGCTCCTGTGTTCGCTGCCCTGTCACACCATATCGTCGAAAGCGGTCATAAGCAGCCTTCTCATTCAAACGCACACGTCCGAAGTGGATAGGAAGTAACAGTGCAACCGAGACCATGACAACTGACGAGAAACAAAAAAAGTCAAACAAGAGAGCCGACTTTGATCTCATCTGTGTTCATCTATAGGGTGTCTCAAGCAGACCTCCCGCTGCAAAAGCTGCCGAAAAAATGAGTACCTGCGCATTGAAAGCCTTAATTTCCACCAAATGTGCACTGAGGAGGTCAGTTTTACCATGTAAAAGTTCAAGGCAAAATTTTCTTGTAAAAATATGAGAGCAAAAATCTTGCTGAAGTCAAGGTTGAGCGCGTTCGCAGACGATCGAGTTAGCGACACTATTTACGTGTGGCGACATCCCTTATAAACGGTACGAGCAGACGTTTCACTCTATTGTATGCTCGCTGCGTCTATTATCAGCGCCACAAGTAAATAGCGTTGCTAATACCCTAGTTACACGGGCCGTTTTAACTGCAGTTAAGCGTAACCGCGGTTAGCTTAACCGCAGTTACCCGCTGTTACACGGCAAACCTAACTGTGGTTGGCCGCTAACCATAGTTAGCGTAAACTGAGCTTGGCAACCTCAGTTAGGGCTCAGAACTGACAAGATGGCAGCGTCCGAAGCAGCAGCGAAGTCGCAGTGCTCGAAATCAGCGCAACCGGGCAAAAAACCGCGTTAACTGGCCGGTTGCGATCACCGAGGCCCTCATCAGGATTTAGGAAGACAATTTGCAAGCGTTGCGCTCGAATACAAGAAACGCGGCCATCTACGCTGCAATGGCAGAGCAGATGTTAGCTTTGTGGCGTTATCTAGGCTGCTTGACGCACTGGTGCCGGCTCCCTGCCTGCCGCAACCACCGGTTCGCGTAGGTCCTGAGGCTGACTGAGAAGAGGACTTCCGTGTAACGCCCGCGCACCGCGGTTACCGGTAACTGCAGTTAGCGCCCGTAACCATAGTTTGCCGTAACTGCAGTTAAGGGTGCCCGTGTAACAAGGGTATAACTCACCCGTCTGCGAACGCGACCTTGACTTCGACAAGTTTTGTAGCGTAAGCTACACTGGCCGAGGTTGAGCAGTTTCGCGTGGCTCCTGGAGAGCCGTGCTGCGCATGCGCGAAAATCAGTGACGGAACGGGCAGGACTGGTATGGCGCCTAGGTCAGTCCGCGATGCACGCACCGCGCGCATGCACCCACTCGAGATCATGGCTCGCGCTGTCCAGTTGTTCTGGGCGGCAGCTTGGTTGCTTGATACACAACAACAGGGCGCACAGCTGGCGCAAAAAAGTCAAATTTGGGGGTTTTACGTGCCAAACCAACGACGGGCATCTGGCACGCCCCAGCGGAGGACTGAAGATTAATTTGGATCACCTGGGGATCTTTTGACGTGCAATCAAAAGCTCGGTTACACGGCGCCTCCTCGAAGAGCGGAGAAGCTTAACTCATTGGATCCCGAAGTAGTCGCATAATTCGTATACCGTGTGTGTGTGTCATTGAAGCAGCAGTAAGCATGATAATCAAGCTAATCCTAGACAACCAGGAAAGCTAAGAATAACCAGCTGAACCTAAGCTTACGCTACGTACATCCTGGCACAGCCGAGCTAAGCCACTGCAATTATTTGTGCTCTAATTCTTTTAGAAAAAAGAAGTGCGCTTTTAAATTTTACACGGTAAAACTGAGCTGCTCAGTGGACATGCGGTGGAAGTTTCAGCTAATGCCACTGAATAAGCTACGCTTCAGAGTAACGACACTTGGCTATATTGTGTCTTAAAATCATGGTTGCCAGTTATTTGAAGCTTTATCTCAAATCCCAGGAAACGCTTGTCCGTTTTCCTCAAATGTTTAAATAGTTCGCGACAGAGCAAAGCAATATTACATGACCTTCATAACACCAAATCTAATGCCGAGGAAGTCGCACTTTTGAATCTTGACGATCGGCAATGGCGTCTGCATTCGAACCAAAATGGCGGCGCCCACAACAATGTCGGGGAACGGAGTGTCAATACTCTATGCGCAGATCATTTAGTGGCTGTAATTTGAGCATGCTATGCGCATGCGCCAATTTTAACGGTTTGCTTTACAGCGGAAGGTTTGCTTAGAATGTGAATCTAAACAATACCCGTGAAATCCATTGCGCCCTTTGTTATTTTCACGTGTGTCTCTCCTTAAAACTGCTGACTGGGCGAGTTGGTAGTTCATGTCGAATAACGTAACAGCGCACAAGGGAAACCCTTGCAAACTCAGACACACCAAAAAATATACACTCACTCGGCGCTCACTCACAACTCTTGGATTTGTATTGTCTGCTTCTTCTATGCAACTAGACACACCTCCTCTTTTTCTATGTCGTAAGAAAGAGATGACGACCTCACATGCAAATTACAAAAATAAAAATAAAAATAAAAAACACACAAAATAAAAATAAAAATAAAAAAAACACAAAATAAAAATAAAAACAAACAATAACATTTAGGAATTATTTAAAAATAAATATTAAAAATTCAAAAGTGAAGAATAATAAAAAATTCTCACTGCTGGTGCCTAGGAGAACCTTTGGTTAAATACTCCAGCTCCCTTTGTGAGAGAGTTAAAGATGGCCTGCTCACACACTTGTCATTGTGTCCTTCGATGTTTGCTTCCTCGATAATCTCCCTGGTGAGCTGATTGGGGCTCCTTCCCAGCACAGCGCAGTTGCTCAAACGAGCCGAACACCCACAGTCCCTTCAGTGCACGCCCAAATGTCCGGAGTTGGCGTTGACGACGTTGTTGGCATGCTCCCGAAGGCGGTCATTCAGACACCTACCAGTCTGTCCTATGTACACTCGCCCACAGGAAAGTGGGAAGGAATAAATTACTCCTTCTACACAGGGAACAAAGTTGGTTCGGTGCTTTTTGGTGCAACTTACAGTGGTATTTGAAGTAGAATTTACTTTTTTACACAGGCTGTAGAGGTTTGTTTGGGGCCGAAAAGACTACATCTACATTAACTCTATTCGCTGCCCTCTTAAGGCTATGTGAGAACTTGTGCATGTATGGAATTACTACCGGTCTTCTTGACAGAATTCTACAAGAAAGGTTAGATACGTCAAAAGTAGTGAAGGTGTGTAGGTATGTGGATGATTTCTTAATATTTCTAGACACAACCCACAACAGTGTTAATGCCTTAGTGACCGAAGTTACTGCCAGTTTTAAAAAATTGTATGGAACCTTTGGAAATCACTTATGAACTCCCGGTGTCAGGGTCATTAAGATTCCTCGACGTCAGACTAGAAGTGCTAGCTCGGCATGTATGCTGGTCGTATGAGCCTAGAGAGAATAAACCGCTCCTTCCATTTTACTCAGCGCACTACAAACTAATGAAGAGAGGCGTCGTGAGGATGTGTCTAAAGAATTCAATAACCAAATCGTGCACACACACAATTGAAAAGAGCTTCAAGGGGCAAGTCGCAAGGTTAAAGTCCGCAGAATACCCAGATTTCTTATTGACGTCGGTCGCTGAAAGGCTCCTTAAAAGAGATCAAGCAAGGTGATGGCGGGAATCGAAACCCCAGGGACAAGCCAAGAAGACCGGTAGTAATTCCCTACATGCACAAGTTCTCACATAGCCTTAAGAGGGCAGCGAATAGAGTTAATGGAGATATCGTCTTTTCGGCCCCAAACAAAACTCTACAGCCTGTGTAAAAAAGTAAATTCAACTTCAAATACCACAGTAAGTTGCACCAAAAAGCACCGAACCAACTTTCTTCCCTGTGTAGAAGGAGTAATGTATTCCTTCCCACTTTCCTGTGGGCCAGTGTACCTAGGACAGACAGGTAGGTGTCTGAATGACCGCCTTCGGGAGCGTGCCAGCAACGTCGTCAACGCCAACTCTGGACATTTGGGCGTGCACTGTAGGGACTGTGGGTGTTCGGCTCGTTTGAGCAACTGCACTGTGCTGGGAAGGAGCCCCAATCAGCTCACCAGGGAGATTATCGAGGCAGCAAGCATCGAAGGACACAATGACAAGTGCGTCAGCAGGCCATCTTTAACTCTCTCACAAAGGGAGCTGGAGTATTTAACCAAAAGTTCTCCTAGGCACCAGAAGTGAGAATTCTTTATTATTCTTTACTTTTGAATTTTTAATATTTATTTCTAAATAATTCCTAAATTTTATTGGGTGTTTTTTATTTTTATTTTTGTGTGTTTTTTATTTTTATTTTTGTAATTTGCATTTGAGGTCGTCATCTCTTTCTTAGGACATAGAAAAGAGGAGGTGGGTCTAGTTACATAGAAGAAGACAATACAAATCCAAGAGTTGTGAGTCAGCGCCGAGTGAGTGTATATTTTTTCGGTGTGTCTGAGTTTGCGAGTGTTTCTCTTGTTGTGCGCTGTTACGTTATTCGACGTGTCTCTCCTTGTTATTTCCCTGTCCTTCTGCGCTATTGCTTCCTATAAGGAATCACCAACTCGCCCAAGCCTTTAATAGGTCTGAACATGTCTTTATGAATCACCATTTTTCACGGAATGACGCATGTGGCTGATAGAGTCCCGAGTTCAACGTTGCTTTCTACGTTGAAGATATTTGTTTCCTGTTTTGTTCGTCGCAGATGGAGACGACGAGTCACAGGATGGTCGCGACAACATCCGGGCTGAGCAAGAGACGCACCGGTGTTGCATCGTGGTCCTACGTCGCAATCGCCTTGGCGGCTCTCTGCTTTACATCTACGAGCGGTGAGTTCTGACTCTCTCGAAGTGTGCGGGTAGGAAAAGTGCCTGTATCTTTGGTATATTTTAAAGGCGCTCTAGATGCGTGGCATTTATAGATCACCTGTGACGTCAACGTGTCCTTCGACCGCATGGGTCTCGTGATCACGTGACCATATGACGTCACGGTGACACGTGAAGTCAAGGTGACACGCGACGTAAGAATGCCACTGACGGCCGCCTCGTTAAGGTCTTTACATAAACCCCGTGACGGTATTAGCGTGACGCTCGTCACCATCGACGTTACGTGTCACGGACACGAAGTGCTAAAAGCTGTTCCTACATATACTATGCATTTTAAAAACAATCCCACCTCATGTCAGTATTTTCTTTTTTTTTTTTAATTTAAGGCATCTACTTTTTTTGCAGGGCACGCGAGGTGGAGTG
Source organism: Ixodes persulcatus (assembly GCA_013358835.2). Classification (NCBI taxonomy): domain Eukaryota; kingdom Metazoa; phylum Arthropoda; class Arachnida; order Ixodida; family Ixodidae; genus Ixodes; species Ixodes persulcatus. Next base: position 287,057 of record JABSTQ010009812.1, on the reverse strand, counting down.
GGTGAGAGTTCGTGACCAGGGCAATTTGAAATTTCGGGCCTCGCTTTGATCTACCCCTTGAAACATCTTGCGTGCAGCATCTATTAGCGGTACATATGCATATCTGGGCGCGACACGAAGACAATCGCTGAGCTTGCGAAAAATCGTTTTTATTGCTTTTGTTGCAACGTGGGATTTCCTTTTCTTTCGTGCTTTTCGCTCTTCATGCTTACACTACGACGCAATTTGTTGAAATGCAATTTGTTGTACGCTCACGAGGCGAGCGCTGATGCTCCTACGTTGGGACGCACAGCTGACCGAGAGTGTGGAGTAGGGTAATGGCACCCGGAAGACAAGGCCTCCCTCAAACGTCATCAGTAGTGGATCCAGGCAGCGCCGCCTAGCTTGCGTCAGCATCGCCACCTGCGCGTCGTGCAGCGCCTCTCGTCGAGCGTGTTTACTGCTTGGCGCGGGTCTGGGGTTCACTGACGATGACGTCACTCGCGGGCCTTGTCTTCTAGGTGGTGTTTGGTGGAGGAACACCTCCTCAATAGCAAGGTCCTGGCGCTAAATTTGGGCGTCAACCTAAAGAAGGCCCACGAATTGGGCACGGGAGATGCGGCAGCGGTTAGCTGAGACCACCATGGCTGAGACTCGTGCTGTCATCGATTGAACACGAGTCTCGGCCAAACCCGTGCCCAATTCGTTGTCCTTCTTTAGGTGATGCCCAAGATTTAGCCCTGTGGTCTTTTTATCTAAGAAATGTTGGTAGCGCTCCATTTTCGACGTTAGCTACACGAGGTCAGAGAGCAAGGTGCACATCGGGCACGAGTGCTGCGGCAGTGTTTGGCTGGGACGTGTGCTTTCGCCGATTAAACTCTAACCCCAGCCGAATGTTGACGCAACACTTCTGTTCAATATGCGCCCCGGGCCAACACCAAGAGCATAACCGAGGCCTGCGAACATTCCCCTCTTCCTCCATGGAATGTCATCGCAGCCTGATGGCGTCAACTGAAACATTTGACCCGAGCCTGATGTCGAGTGTTTTTTGTCGCGTTGATTGTACACAAGGCCCAGGCGAACGATCCCGTGTGCAATCTTTGCTGGATCTCACTGCGAGAACGTCAAAATTCCAATCCCAAAGCATCGATTATTCTAGGTGGCGTTTCCCAAACTGGCTTCGTATAGGTAATGCCTTAATATCAGCACTGGGGTCTCGCAATATAGCAGGTGTTGAGTGGAAGAGCGCAGGTGGGAAGAAGGTGGTGGCCACGGCGCGGTACGGTTACACAAATCCTCACTTTCCTTTCGTTAAAATGCATTTTTCGTTGAAAAGCGTTGACCGTGGATATTTAAACCACGTGAGGTCGGCGTGCCATAGCTGTGTAGGTAGACATTTATTTATGCTCGTAAGCGCAGGCGCCACACAAAGACACGCAGCCCGTACTATGCGGTTTGAATGGAATGTGAAAAGTAACGGAAATTTGATTACACTACCGCGCAGCGTCTCAGCTTGGGTTGTGCTGGGTGAGGTTCGAACACATCGAAATAGGACGCGCATCCTCGCAGCGTCCTGCTCTCCACCCCGCAGTTTTATCAGTTTTCAGAGGCTTGCAGGAGGCGCAGTATGTGTCGACAGGCACGCGCTCCAGCGTTCGCATTTTACTCGTACCCGATTTTAAAATAAATGCCCGCGAGGCCCGTGTATTAGGTCATAATGACAATACACTGTGATATAATGTGAGGGTGGTGCAGTGATAATATACAGTACAATATCACGAAAAATGAGTCTAAGTCAATCGCTGGTTGATTGCCATCATATGGCAACACTCGTTCACGGTTTTGCTCGGCGATTAAGCCATGAAATGCAACTGATATCTCAAGGTTTTTAACGTGTACGACGCAGTAGTGATTACATGAGCACACGCCGGTACGGTGCTCAATCAGATCAAAACGGCAGAAGTGGGGACTGAACAAGAATGTGTGCTTTCCGAGCTACGTGATTGCTGTCGCGGTTCGCTCTAACCCTCCCATCACCTGATCCAATCGGCGTGCAAGGTATCTCTAAAGAGAAAAACCGTGCCACCGAAGAAAATAATAAAAAAGGAAGTGCATTGCCAGATTTTTAAGCGGGAAGGGATGTTGAATTCCAATTGTTGGGGGTTAGGAGCTTATATATTTTATATTTCTTACTGGGCAAAAGAAAACTAGCACACCAGGGGGGCAATGTTCGACAAATGTTTCGTTTCTCCTAAAAATAAACTGAAGTGACGGAAGTGACAATATCGCGTCTGATGTTTTAGAGGCTCAAATGACGAAAGTTTCCTTTTTCGTCATTTGAGACTCTAACCAATCAGACGCGATATCGTCACTTCCGTCACCTCCGTTTCTTTTTAGGAGAAACGAAACATTTATCGAACATAGCCCCCCGGAGCAGAGATTCAAAGGGCGTGATTTTCGCTGTTATAATATAAAAATAATTATGAGACTTTTATTTCAGATCACATCTGCAAAGTTTTCCGTTTTTTCTACCGTTATGCATTCGCAATTTCCAAGCACGTCAGCCGAATTCAGCTCACGAGTACTTCCTCACCCTGTTGGTACCAACTTCGCTCGGTAACAACGCCAGCTAATATTCATATTCGGTTCCACACTATTTAAGCGCTCGAACGCAAGTGCAAAATCAAATCGAACATATGCACAAATCGCACTATTCATACGAAAATAGAAATGTTTGCATTAATTAGTTTTATATCGAGTAGTGTTATTTTAGGTTCTTCTATTAAAAAGACATTGATACATTGGAGAAACTGCGAAGACAATTATAATGCAATTAAATGCGAAGGTGCAAGCGAGCTGGACAATAATGACGAAAATAATCTCTGGAGAAGGGGAACAAGAGGGACAAGGGACAAACACAAATCTCCAAACACAGCTAGGTGACTGGTGCGCGACCGAAAAAGTCCGCCTGGTCCGGGTATCGAACCCGGGACCTCTGCATTACAGGTGGAGCGCTCCACCAGTAATGGAGAGGTCCCGGGTTCGATACCCGGACCAGGCGGACTTTTTCGGTCGCGCACCAGTCACCTAGCTGTGTTTGGAGATTTGTGTTTGTCCTTTGTCCCTCTTGTTCCCCTTCTCCAGAGATTATTTGCAAAGACAAGCTGCTCAATTTATTCACTCCAAATACAGGAGGATGGCATCTCCAACAGAAATGCTCCGCTCGAGCTTTCTAGAACCACATCAGACAAGACGAGAAATCGCATGCTTAAAAAATAAGTTTTTGAATTATTAACGGCAAGCGTAATTTGAGCCCAAATTTATATATTCGCCTAGCCAGTACAAAAAGGTCAGTTAGATAAACAACTACAAAATAATAAAACTTTAAACAGACAAATAGACACTTCCAAGCAATCATATTTTGTAAGAACGATTCAGGCTTAAAACCTACTGCCAAACGAAATGGTGAATACAGAGACTGTATCATCCTTTGAACATTCCATCCCTCACCTTTCAACAAAATGGAGTCAGAAATTTGTACTGCGTATTAATGTCTGTTCATTGTGAACTACTCCCTGCAATGTTGCGTGAATATTTGTAACTTATACTTTCTATGTAATGACCCTCGAAAGGGGGCTGACAGTACCTTGAAATAAATCAAAATCAAACGGCCCATTGCTTTTTAAAAATAGTTAATTTCATATATCCTATCTCATAACTCTGCCCTCCTTCGTCAGGAGGAGCAAGCTCCAAAATATTACACTAATTACGCTGTGAAAGAGTGGTCTCCGCGTATACGAACCATACTGAGACTTCATGACGTGAAAAAAGTACCAAGAGGGGGTGAAGAAAAAGAAATCATTATTAAAAATAAAAGACCCTAAGTCCAGGGCCAGGTACCAAGAAGACAATGATCAATGTGACACTTGTGAAGTCACAGCAGGCGTCTCTAAACACAGGCTTATTCGTTTCCGTCCGTAACTGGCGCGATCCTGTAATATTTAAGCGACTTAACAATTCGCAAGAAATGTCTTCCTGGACGTAATATTCGGGTGCACCGCCATAACGCCATCAGAACGGAAGTTTTTTTTTTTTTTTTTGTTCAGTAGTTTGGAAAGCGGTTTGTAGCTAACAATATTTCCTTCAGAAGAGTTAATTTTAAGTACACTGGTTTGCGCGACATCATCGCTGCATGCATTAGCTGCGCGAGCTTCCACCGATATGCGTATATTTGTGCTCAATGAAACCCCTTGTCGTTTTCTGGTTACAGCTAAACCAATTCATGGCAAGCGAATTGAGCTGACCAAAAGCTGTTTCCTATACTTCGTTTCACCTTATGTTGTACCGCAGACAAGGCTAGAAGCGCGAGCTCATGGCGTTGGGAGCTACTCTTAACGCACGAGAGCTTGTGCCGCCGAGATGTGCCCTAGAGCAAGGAGCTCGCGCTTGTAGCCTTTCCTGCGGTACATCATAAGGTGAAACAGAGTATAGTCGTTTCAATGCTGACCGATTCATGCCTTGCGTTTATATCACATCAGTGGCCAGTTGGTGGTCTTACTGTTGAGTGCATACCCTCTGCGGCCTACATGTTTCGCAACCAAATACGTTCCTTTTCAACATGAACGAGTAAAATTACCCTCCAGCATGGTGCGATGACGTCACGTGCAAGCGATATAAACGGCGTGCTCTATTCGGTTCATCCTTAAAGGGGTCATGAAACGATTTTCCTACTTCTTCCTCCTTAGCTTTAATCCTCAACTCAAATGCGAATTGTGAAATCACGTGGTCGTGAGATTCCTTCGGCACCGGTGCGATGACTCCTAGCTTCCACCGTGGTTTTTATGCACACCATAGAACTTGTCATTCCCCAGTGACGATAAGTTCCGTCAGGGCACTCATCGGCCACGAACGCGAATACAAATATTCGTCGACGGATTGATTGTTGACGAGCGCATACGTCTGAGTGACGCAGTTCTCGTGTCCAATGCGTGAGCTGGGCTCTGCTGACGTCAGTTTGGCGCCGGTGACGCGCTTTTGGAACCGCGGATGTATCATAGTGAAAAGACGGAGAGCTTTCGAAGGCAAGAAGGTAGAAAATAGTTCGCAATATTTTCAAATGTTCGTACCGAAAGGCTGGCTTTTGACTTTCTAGCCTCTTTCTTTTGGCCAACTAAACGATATGCGATTAGTAAAGTCCCAATTTAAAATCATTCATCCCAACCCAAAATTCGTTTCATGGGCCCTTTAAGCTGCGACTACAGCCAAAGCTACAAGCGCGGGCTGACCCGCGCTCCTGTCTTTGGGACATACATTTTTGCACTCCGTTTCACCTTATGTTGTACAGCAGCGAAGGCTAGAAGCGCGAGCTCATAGCGTTAGCAGCTGCCCTTGGTGCACGAGGGCTTGTGCCACCGAGGTGTGCCCTAGAGCAAGGAGCTCGCGCTTGTAGCCTTTCCTGCGGTACAACAGAAGGTGAATCAGTGTATAGTGCGAGTGCGCGTTTTGCTAAAGAGCGCTTCGAAGCAGCAACCTCGTGCAAGCTCGCGCTGCAGAACCCAGGATCCTGGGTTCAATCTCTGCCCCTGCCCGTTTCGATCTGGATGAGCATCGTACCGGCGTGCGGTCGTGTATCACTACTGCGTGGTGCGCGTTAAAGACCCCAGGTTAGCGATTGTACCGCCCTGGCTAAATTGCTCATCTACAGCTGAGACACCAGACGCCCACTGAGGCAGACTAACTTCCGGCTGTATAAACATACACACAACAATTTGCTTGGGCGATGCAACAATTTTTGTACTTTGCGCAAATACCGTTAAGAACGGATTCCTGACGTTAATGACCTATAAAACACGCGTTCGTTTTTCACCCCACGCAATAGAAGTCTCCGAAAAAAATTAAAGAAAAACGAGCAGCGCTCACCCCCTCAACTCGCAGCCCCACGTGACCTGGGGCCGATTATATGACGTCAATGTTTATCCTAGCCCCGCGCTAGGGTTGGCAAGGCACAGGACACGCGCTGAGTTCCAGACATTGTTATGGCTCGGCTATTGTCGTCGTTGCAGCGACTGGACACGGGCCACTACCCGAATGCTTCTCGAGCTAGTTATAGACCCTTCCAGAAATTCAGTCTGGCCACCTCGATAGCTATCATCACCTAAGTGTGTATCATCTGTACATGCGAATGGCGGCCTTTCTATGGCTGGTGAAGGAAGAATTTGAAGACAGAAACCGATGCGGAGCCTGAGCATCTAGGCTTATAAGCTTATATGCATTACGCATTTGAGGCTGTCATGCAAGTCCTTGGAATGCTCGGCTTCAGCACGCCCCATGACAGCTCATGACAATGAAATGTTAGTTTTAGTGAGAGGTTTACTCTTGTGCAGAGCGGTAGTTTCTTGACACCATCGAAACTGAAGCAGATAGACAAATAACCGTTCAACGGAAAACACCCTAACTTTCGTACGCCACCGTTGATGAAAAGGCACCAGATTTTATCCGCCATTAGCATACAGCAATTTGAACTGCTATTTCAGACACTAGATGGCACTGAATTTGTGAAAGGGTCTATTATCACAAGCCCAAATCGAGTTCCCACGCAATGCTCGGTTCCAATCCCTGAACCGCATTCAAATATTGTCATTGGGGTGTACTGCGATCCCCACGTTACGTCATCACATTTTGCAAAGGAGAAATTGAGTGAAAACGCTCGCATTTGTCCTTGAAATTACACCGCAACAAAAACGTTTCCTGGTCAGTGGCGTTGCGTGCGAGTATCCTTGAGTCCCACTTGTGCCAGTAAGCTCGTGTATAGACCTTTCCAATGTTTACAAAATCACAGTCCAGGTGCGATCTTCACAGTCCAGCACGTGCGTGTTCGTCGCTTCGGAAAGCGAGCAAAGTACGCGCCATACGCACGAACACTCAAAATGGCACCTTGCACACGCTCGTTCTTGGAAAGGTCTATTACCGGCGAGATGTTTTAGTGGCGCCCTCCTATGGTTACCTTTCGTGACGTCATTACTTTGCGAATAACAAGTTCGATGGTGTTTGTGAGGAGCATGGTGGAAGCTTGAAATCCTTGCGCTCTCAAAGGAACACTGCCAACACCGTCAAAATTGAAGTTCTTCCATTCTTCTTATTTCCGTCGATGATAAATCCTTTGCTGACGTCATAGTGAGCATTCAGCCTATCGTGGAAGACCGATCACAGCGACGCTTTCGATTGCGCACGTCGCCAATAGACCTTTCCAAGTAAGAGCGTATGGCCGGTGCCATTTCCAGTGTTCGTGCGTATGGCGCGTGCTTTGCTCGTTTTCCGGAGCGACGCACACGCGCGTGCTGAGCTGTGGAAATCGCACGCTGGGCTGTGGATTTGTAAACATTGGAAAGGTCTATTAGCCCCGTGCGCGACCGAAAGCGTCGCTGTGGTCGGCCTTCCACGATTGGCCGAACACTGACTATGACGTCGGAAAGGGGATTTTCATCGACGGAAATAAGAGGAATGAAAGAACTTTAATTTTGACGGTGTTGGCAGTGTTCCTTTGAGAGCGCAATGATTTCAAGCTTCCACCATGCTAATAACAAACACCATCGAACTTGTTGTTTGCAAGGTAATGACGTCACAAAGGGGAACCACAGGAGGGCGCCACCAAAACTTCTCGCCGCTAATAGGGAGTATTCACTGGCAGCCATAGCTGTGTGCGCGAATGCTGAGCGCGTGCTGATGGCGAGCTTCCACGGTTCTTTTGCAACGTGCATTCCGCACCGCCAAGAGTGCCGGTCTTAGCAGCCTATTGATGTGAGCTCGTTCTGAGCATGCGCTCTAAACAGTACCCACAAATATGGCGTCCAGTGAATACTCCCTATAAGTAAAAAAACATTCCAATTGAATATCGTTGCACCGCCCCTTTAAAGGTGAAGGGCGTGCTAGTTCGTCTGCTCTTTGCGCTCCTTGAGCGTTTATTTACCCGCCTAATGCGCTTTTGTTTTCCCCTGACCTGGACTAATGACGGTACGTCTATTTTTGACTGGCACGCCCTTCGTAGGGTTTCCACGCGCCAAATTGCACTTTGATACTCTCGATCGCCGTATTCAGCCTTCCAGCGCGTATCACCTAAGGAAAAAATGCCCGAGACACTGGGGTGCGGTATGCGATATTTTGCGAAAGAAAGCTACTGCGCATGCCCAGAAAGTGTTTCACAGCCCAGCAGAGAATGAACGATTATTGAATTGTCTATAGACCAAATCAACCCCCTGACGTCCCGTCATTGCGTTGGCGCTGCTGTCTGCACTTTACCCCAGGCGGTTTTTCTGCGCACGCGCAGTGGCTGCACCCGGTGACCCGGGCTTGTTGGTAGACAGTGTGTTGGTCGATACTACACACAGTGAATAAGGAACGCTTTCAAGTAATTACGTTGCAGTCATCTTGCTTCTCATGATCGTCGTTGCCAGTTGTCCGAAGCGTTACCTGAAATTACAGAAAACGGTTTTGCGCCCTCCAGAAATTCTAGGATGGTCTTCGAGAGAAACACGAGAACGTCTGAGCTCGGGAAGTCGCAGTTTCCAGTCCTATCTATCGCCAATGGCGGCGCCATTGTGATAGATAGGACTAGAAATTGCGTCACCATTTTATGGCGGCGCCACAGGGGCAATGGGAAAATGGAGTGTCAATACGGTAAGCTTATTTAGAAACTGGTTTATACGAACTGATTATGGCCGACTATTTTGATCTGATATTGATCCTTGTTTTTTCTGAATGTATGTTCCGTGAGATGACTCGCAGCGTCAAATAGTGGATTTGTATTCGCGGCATTGATAGTCACGCTCGATGTACAGTGTAGGCACTCTGAGCTGGCCCTGTTGTGGATTGCTGAAGACCATGCACTGGTAGTGCAAAGAAAGCACGCCGCAGGCAGGGGCACGAGATGATCGGGACAGCAGCGCGAAACGGGGCTCGGCTGATGAGCTACATGATCGGTGCTTCCCTTGACTGTACTGTACATATGTAAATATCTCGCTCAGTAAATGACTGTTTTGCTACCGGTCAACGTTTTTGAACGACTCATTCCGCTAGAAACGCATCAGGCCCAACGGAATGCCGGCCGGAGAAGTAGAAATCTCGCATGGGGCGCCCCAGTCGCGAGATGCAGTTGGAAGCGTAATTGAAGAGACCACGTCCAATTGATGCACGGAGGTATTGGCTGAGTTGATACCGAAGAAAAATAAATTGAGTTATCCCAAGCAGCACAGATTTGGCTAATCAGTGGTAAATGGCTGGAAATGGTCCTTTGGCCAGTGGCCAAACAGTGGCCACCCATTGTCTGATCAGTGGCCTTTCTCTGGCCATTGGCCAATAGCCACTGGCCAAGCACTGGCCGATGAATGGCCACTCTTTTGCGATTGGCCAAGAGAGCATGGCCAGCCATTGGCCAGTGCTTGGCCAAATTCCATGCTGCTTGGGATGCTTACCACGATGTTACATCAGCACTAACCACCAGCCCAACAAAAATATAATTGTATACAGGAGTTTCACGGCGGATACGTGGCTTATAAAGTTTGCCACGAATTCGGTGCCGTCTGTTCCAACCTCGCTCCGTACGGCTCATCGACCCTGGGGGGGTGGGGGGCCTATGCGGGACTCTTACCGCTCCGTCCGGCAATCCGTTGTGTCAGCTGATAGTGTCACAGGCTATACATTTGACTTTCTTTTTTTTTCTCGCCCGTCTCGCCTGAACCGAAGCGTCAACACTTCCTAGGTAAGAATGCCTCAGTGCCGAATGTTTCTGCGCCAATAAAAGAGGCCAACGCAGGGCTCATATTTCGTCAGCGTTCGGGCGGAACTTGTGTCGAATCAGTGAAAATCCGAGTCCCAACCGAACGTTGTCCAATCTGTGCCTCTAAGCCATACTGCTCATACATCGTAGAAGAGACGCGGTGTACGCTCCAGACATGATGATAGAATCGTCTGCGCCTCAAGCATCTTCCAAGCATGCTTGCTTCATTACACATGTTAACATGCCTGCAGACAATTTTTGTGTGACCAATGTTGCATGATCGTGATACAAGCACGCCTCAGGCACTGTCTGCGCACTGTTTTTTGCATGAGCACCACGGCTTTAGTGAAAAATCAGCACTCGGGCTTTCTCCCCAGGAGATATCTCACGCGGTCCGCAGTGTGCAGTAAATAATAAGAATAACTCTAAGCCGCGTCCTCTGTACCCTGAGACGAACGTTGCTTGTCTCTTCTAGCACTGAAGTCCAAGGGGGAGCCGTGCACGGCGAACGTGGGCGGCGTCAGGTCTCCGGGCTCCTGCGTGCCCCTTACCGTGTGTCCTCCCCTGAGCGCCCTGGCGGCCAAGGGACGCAGACCCCGGCCGTGCGGCTTCGACGAGTCCACGCTGCTCGTGTGCTGCCCGACCAGGGACGTGGTCCGACCGAGCACCGGTACCACCATCTCTCCTAGGATCAGGCAACCCGCGCGGCCCAGGAACGAGCCAGGTGCGGCCCCGGCGGCGCACAGCTCCAGTGTTGCCAACTAAAAAATTAAAAAAAAGAAACGCAATAGAAATTTTGAGAAACCGCTGAATTCGAAGCGCAGGGAAAGAATGACGTTTTAGCACAATTTACCGCTTAATTAGTCTAAACAATACAAAAGGACTCGTTAGAAAGGAGTTTTAGAGTCGTATATCGCTTCCATGTACAAAACGGTGTCACCTGCAGGATCTTACTGTTACCTGGTTTTACTTGGGGGGTCGTCTTGTCATACCTGCCGACGTACGCATCCATCATTTCCATCTTTAGTGCATTATTTGGTGAAAGTTTAAAGCTTCAGAGACCAATATTACACGCTTTGCAAAGAGTTATATTTTCTAGTAGAGGCACCTGACTCGTCTGACGTCGCTTGGAACTTCCAGTGTCTAGTGTCGATGTTTAGAAACCCATAGACCAACTCAACTTTCTGACGTCAGGCCATTGCGGTGGCGCTGTTGTCGGCACTGCGCATGCGCAGTGCCCACAACCGGTCTGGGTAAACGGGGGCTTGTTCAAAGACAGTGTTTTGGACGTACGATTGGTTCTATGTGTTTCGCGTTATTGTGCACAGCTCATTGGGCCCATTTTGTCTGACTAACTTGGGAAACGAATTCATATTACATTAAAACTCAAACCAGCCGAAAATACCTTTTAATATTTTCCACTGTAAAATATCACTGGCAAAACCTTTGTCGAGAGTAAGTGAATATATGACGATCCTATGACTCTAACTTACAAAAAAAAAAAACTGTTATGATCCCCCCGACATGCTTCGACGTTTTTAGGCCAGTCCGAATAGACAGGGTCGTATTGTAAAATTTTGCAAGTGCTGCCTTTTGGCGCCGCCATATTGAGGCTTGCGTGCTTGGAAAGGCGTGCCCAGCTGATACCTTAATCACTGCGCCTGGAGCGCGTCTTCGACTGGTGTGTTTAGCGTCCTATTCCGTCCATGCATGAAAAATGGTCCCGAAATGGCAAGAAACGACGTCACAAAAGCCGGAGTGTTATGCAGTCGGATGTCGCGATCCTGGCGGTTGGTCGTAAAAATGCCGGCGGAAGGCACGAGCGAACGTGAGTGTCGCTGTCCTTATGGCGTTCCAACTCCTGGCTGCCAAAGCGTCCGTGGACTGTCAAGCTTAAGAGAAGCAAGCAGCAGAACAGGCGTCTGCCATACTTACAACCGTTACTGAGGCGGCGCCAGCATTGCGACCGGCGACAGCATGACACGTCAATGACGTCATCAGGCGGAAATTGAGGTGCCACGTTTTCGGACGCGATAGACACACCAGTCGGATATGCGTTCCAGGCACCAATCTTTGGGTATGGTGCCTGGAAGGCGTCTCCGACTGGTGTGTTTACCTCGTCCAAAAACGTGGCCCCTCAATTTTCGCCTGATGATGTCACTGAATGTGTCATGCTATCACGGGCCGCGATCCTGCCGGCGTCCCAACAGCGGTGGTGGATGTAGCAGACCCCTGTTCCGCTGCAGGTAGCTCGCCACTTGGACAGTCCACGGAAGTTTTAGCAGTTAGGAGTTTGGACGCCGCGAGGAGAGCGACACTCACGTTCGCTCGTGCTTTTCGCCAGCATTTCTCTGACTAACCACTAGGATTGCGACATCCGACTGCCTGACACTCCGACTTTTGTGGCGCCATCTGTTGCCACTTGGGGACCCCTTTCGGTGTATGGGCCATAGTTACTAAAACACCCAATTGAGAAACTCGCCCTCGAAACCGGAACCGCTCTCGTCTACCGAGACCAAACTGAACCAGAGCCGTATATTGGGAAAGTTTGGCCAATGGCCGGAGCAAAGGCCGCCGCCAGCGCCGAATATTCTCCCAGCCTTTAAAGTTTAGGGCGTAAACTAAAAGTACGACACAGCGTCAACCAATCAGCAGACTGCGACGACATAATATTGGAAATGACATGTAAAGCGTGAAATAGAAGCGTTCAATCTCGGCGTCTCGGTGACAATGGCGTCAATAGCAAAACAGCAGCAATGATCGCAACTATGCAAGTTTTCAGGTCACCAAGAGTTATTATACCTTGTTACTCTAACGACATAAAATGGTTTAAATTAGTCGAGTCGTATTGTTAAAACTCACGATCACCGCAAGGGGTTGTTTCACAACTTGTGGTTGGCCACGAGATGCTCGCCTATTCAAACCAATGATTGGCCAAACACTCCCAATAAACGGCTCTCAACTGGACACGATAACAGCGCCATCCTTTAGCGACGAGTCAAAACATGAAAGTCGATTCATATAGCTATCGCAAAATGGCACTGCGAGATGGCGCCACCAACCCTTGCGCGACTCGACCTGAGGCCCTAATCTGGACATTTGGCGAGAAAGTCGGCGAGAAATTTAATGGTCGTTATTGGCAGACGCCGCACTTGACCTTGGAGCCGGCCAATCATAGTCACCGTATTTCTCGCCGACGTTTTCTTCAAGTATCCAGATTAGGGCCCCTGAACCAATACGTGGAACCGCGCAGTTCCTGAAGTGGCCGCATCGGGACAAATGACGGCGTTGCGACCGTTTCTATTTCGGTTTTCGAGTACGAATCGGAGCCAATTTTTCGAAGCAGACTCCGTGGTAGGTTCTCGACTAAGTTCTTCTAGTACCGTCGATATGGGCGGAGTAGGACGCGAAACACACCAATCGCGGACGGGTTTCAGGCACCGAACCCCAACCAAGTGCTTCCATTTCGCGGTGGCCCGATTATATTTCGAAGCGTGTCTGCTTACAAACGTGAATCCTTTGTGTCACGTTACCTCAGAGCGCACTCCAAAGCTCTACTAATTAACAGCTAAAAAAAACAACCAAAAAAACTAAAACGTGGGGCGAGAGTCGGGCATTTTACTCCACAGTCAATCAGATTGCGTCATTCGTCGGTAAGACTAACCAATCATGATAAGCCATGCCCTGCATTTCTTAACTTGTCTGTGACGATAGAAGTTAGACGCATAAACTAAAGGCATAAGGTCAAGGCGTGTGAACTGCGTTCGATCGCTTTAGCCGGTGGCAACATGCACACGAAAGGACGACGAACGCCATAATATTGCGCTTTTGGCACTGCTCGATTGACCGCAGTATCGGCTCGTAGTGACTGCTGCTCCCTGGCTTACGCTGAAACGACCTAAAAGTGTGAAGAGGCTAGCGCGACCCTATTCATATAAAAAAAAAATCACATTAAGGACATCTCTCTATAAGTTGGCACTGAACCCACTGTGATTTGAATTTGACTTCTCTTTCCCCTCAAAGATACGTTGCCTCCCAGGCTCTTCCTCTTCCTGTGTTGGGATTTGATCGACAGTCGTCGCAATGTATATACTAGCCCGTCTTCGGGCCTACACAACCTAAATGCTGTCCCGTGTACAGTCTCACAAATGTATTCACGTGCAGAGTGCGGCCATAGGAACTAGCATATTTCGCACGCCTCGCGAAATTCGATTTCCAAACGTACATACCTAAAATTGGGCACGTGAACGTAGCTTCCCCAGCAGATTTATGTCTATATTCTTCGGAGCTCACTTCAGAGATGGTAATATATATATATATATATATATATATATAATATAGCAAAAACGGCGGCCGTGCATTTCTTATGCCCTATACGGGATGTTCTTCGTCTGCACACTGGTTTTTCGGCTTAATTGCTCCCAAGCGGTCACAGTTCATAGATTTCGTTAAAATATTAATTATCGCGATTATCGTGCTGGTCACCAACCTCTTGTATTGGTTTTTAGCGTTTTTGCGTTCAGCAAGTCACCCGGGGGTGAGCTTATAAGCTAGTGTGCAGACGACACACAGGCTGGTATAGAACATAGCAAATAAACTGCCTCCAATTTTGCTTTATTTTTAATATTTCCCTACCTCAGAATTGAGCTCTAAAACTACTTATGGCGAAGCTACGTTCGCGTGCCCAATTTTGGGTGTCTACGTTTGGAATTCAAACATTCCAAGACGTGCCAAATGTGTTAGTCCTTACGACAGAACCCTGTCTACTGCCCACCATTCACCTCTTTTTAGTCAGATGAGGCAGCGAGCGTTACGGAGGTTACCATGTCTCAGTGGTCCCAAACTCGCAGTGGCAATAAGCCTTCATCTTTTTTGCCGATGAGGGAGCGTGGCCATTAGTGCGCGATACTACTGGCCTTTTACATTGACTAAGTTAATCAGAGAGAGGGAGAGACTTGGTGCTTCGAGTGCATTGATGAGAAGTGTGCATTCAGGCATATTTGTAAGTGAGACCAAATCCGCATATTTGCACTGTTGTCGGCACATCAAAAATCGATTACTATAAGAATTAGTCAAAGTAAGGCAGAATTTAATCGAACGCTAAATGTACTAAGCACATTAAAATTTGATGCATTGCTTGAAAAGTGCATTATTTTGGGAGTTTACGAGGCCAAATGACCATTCTGAATCGAATATATTTTTTTTTTATGATAACGAAGTAAGTAGCTGTGGAGCCTGCGTTCGCCTGTCTTGAGTGAGATGTACTTGGTCAGTGGTATCAATGTGTTTTACTTATCTCGCAGTGAAAAACGATCGGGCTGCCAGAGAATAGAAACCAGTATCGTGTTCACTATAGGAGGTATTCACTGGCCGCCATATTTGAGGTCACTGTATAGAGCGCATGCTCAGAACGAGCTCGCATTGATAGGCTGCCAAGACCGGCAATCTTGGTGGTGCGGAATGCACGTGGCGAAAGAACTGTGGAAGCTCGCGTTCAGCACGCGCTCCGCAGCCGAGCACACAGCTATGGCCGCCAGTGAATACTCCCTATAGACCTTTCCAATGTTTATAAAATCACAGTCCAGCGTGCGATCTTCACAGCCCAGCACGTGCGTGTTCGTCGCTTCGGAAAGCGAGCAAAGCACGCGCCACACGCACGAACGCTCAAAATGGCACCGGCCACAAGCTCGTTTTTGGAAAGGTCTATACTCTGTTTCACCTTGTGTTGTACCTAGTGCCACTAAATAAGCTACGCTTCAGAGTAACGACACTTGGCCATATTGTGGCTTAAAATCATGGTTGCCAGTTATCTGAAGCTTTATCTGAAATCACAGGAAATGTTTTTTCCGTCCTCCACAAATGTTTAAACAGTTCGCGACAGAGAAAAGCAATATTACATGAGCTTCCTAACACCGAATCTAATGCTGAGGAAGTCGCACTTTTAAATCATAACGATCAGCAGTTGCGTCTGCTCTGCACAAGCCCCAAGATGGCGGCGCTCACAACAATGTCGGGGAACGGAGTGACGATACTCTAAGCGCAGCTCATTTAGTGGCTCTAGTTGTACCGTAGGAAAGGCTACAAGCGCGAGCTCCTTGCTCTAGGGCACATCTCGGCGGCACAAGCTCTCGTGCACCAAGGGCAGCTGCCACCGCTATGAGCTCGCGCTTCTAGCCTTGTCTGCGGTACAACATAAAGTGAAACAAAGTATAGTCCAAATTTGGGAAAAATTAACAAACTCAACAAAAAACGACCTTCTCAAATAAGTAGCAGCAATCAATTTGATTACTTTTAGTTAGTCGTCCTTTCTGACGACACAACACCCCTGGGCAATTGATGACGGTACAACTAGGGTGCCTTCATGTGCGCTTTGCTTGGGGTGATGACATCTGGCCATTTTGTTTCGAACGCTTATTTTTATTTTTTGTTCTGAAGCGCGTGAAAGAGCGTGTCCCTGCACGCGCTCGTGGCGCTGACTGTGCTATGGCGACATTTTGTTTCCTGCGATTTCTTTGTATTTTCCCTGTGAGCGCGAGCTGTCGGCATCGGGTACTACAAAGGATGGCATCACCCTAAACAGAAGGGCATTGAGGCACACTAGGTACAACTGGAGCAAATCGTTATCTAGAGCATGCCGCCACTATCGCACGTTTTTTTTTCTTCTTAGTAAACTTCACCTTGGTGTTTTTCAGGTTGCGGCACGGTTGTCGACGACGCCGGAGAGATCGGGACGGGACCCAGAGGGGAAGTTTTGCTCGCAAGATCACCCTGGCCTTGGATGGTAAGTGTATCTGTTAACTTAACATCTCTCAACAACAAGACCCCAGTTCTAGAATTCCAACGTCACCGGCCTGACTTCCGTTAAAGGGGCTATGCAACAATTTTTTTACTTTGCGCAAATACCGCTTAGAACGGATCCCTGACGTTAATGACCTACGAAACACGCCTTTGTTTTTCACCCGACGCATTAGAAGTCCCAGAAAAAAATTAAAAAACAACGAGCAGCGTTCAAGCCCTCAACTCGCAGCCAGAACAAGCGGCCACGTGATCTGGAGCCGATTATATGCCGCCAATGTTGATCATAGCCACGCGCTGGGGTTGGCAAAGCACAGGACACGCGCTGAGTTCCAGACATTGTTATGGCTCGGCTATTGTCGTCGTTGCAGCGATTGGACACGGGCCACTACTCGAATGCTTCTCGAGCTATCAATTATCCCGAGCCTAAATCGAGTGCCCACGCAATTCTCGGGTCCAATCTATGAACCGCATTCAAATATCGTCATACGGGTGTACTGCGATCCCCGCGTTACGTCATCGAATTTTGCAAAGGAGAGATTGAATGAAAATGATCGCTTTTGTCCTTGCAATTACACCGCAACAAAGGAGTTTCTTGGCCAGTGGCATTGCATGCGAGTATCCTTGAGTCCCACTAGTGCCAGTAAGCTCGTGTAAAGTGAAAAACATTCCAATTGAATATCGTTGCACAGCTCCTTTAAAGGGATACTGAACCAAAGAATTTAGCGTCCATAATAAGTGGCGCACGTTCAAAGGGATACTGAACCAAGGACGCAGGTAGCAGTAGAACCACAGAAACATAAATATTGCGCTAGAAAACGCAAGATAACATATTTTAAAGTGAATTAAACGATAATCAAAAACCACCTGGTAGTTGGTTATGAAGCTTCAATGGAATGTCGTGACGACAACATGCCTCTGCAAGCAGCGCCACAGCGGTATGTCCACTCACTGGTATAGATTGCCTAGGCCTGAACGCAATACCGAGGCGTCTTGGTGGAAGGAGCCAAAACGAAGTGAGCCACCGTGGTTTCAGCTCTCGTGCGACGCGCAAACGCGTGCGCATGGCTCGTTGACGCTTCGGTTGTTCCCAGGCTTGGTGCGCGTGTCTGTCCTGAAGAAGTTGACGATGCGGAAGGATCATACAAATACGGCTCCAAGCCGAATCACTTTAAAGGGGTACGGAAACGAAATTTTAGCGCCGATATTTTTGCATAAATATGGGCTAGGGACAGGCACCACCTTCTTCTGGGAGCGCCCCAAGTGAGAAACCTAGTCAGAAACATGTGAACGCTAGCCACCAAATATCATACCGAAGAAGAAGAAGTTACCCCTGGGAACTCAATAGTATAATTCATGAGGGTAGATGAAAAAGAAGAATTCCAGTAAAGAGTATAATTCATGAGGGTAGATCACTCTCCCCTCGCCATTGCTGGGTACTAACGGTTATTTCTACTTACCGGTTCCCTCGAGCTACTACTTTTGCGGCGTGAAACTAACACGGTGAACCGAACGCTCGTGGCACATAAAATACTGGTATGGTCGCGAACGACGTTATGGGCAAGCTAGAACGTACAGTCCTCGGATATTACTACTAGGCGAGATCGTCACACGTTGACGCCATCAAGCGGCAACGCTCGCAACTACGGTACCCTTGGCAGTGCAGGAACTATTGACGTCACCGGCGCGATACGCATTGCGCTTCTCGCTGGCCGACTTTCAAGCGAAAGGAAGAGAGCTCGCGCTCACGTCATTTCGTTTCCGTACCCCTTTAAAGACGAGAGCTGTGTCAGCTTGCCTCGCGCTGGCCTCCGTTCGGTGACGTAAAACGTTCAGCACTAAGGCCTTGAAATTTAGGAAGGAGAGAGAGAGAGAAAAAATCCTTGAACCCACGTCCGGGTTTGCGTTCTTTCAAGTGTATACGTCAAGGGTCGTTTCTCAAGATAGTGGGCGGGTGATGAACGAGGCTGGTCCATGAGGGGGTCGTTATGCCCAGGTGGGAAACCCAGGGCTTTCATGTGTTTATGTTAGGGGAAGGAAGCGGGGTTACAATGTGGAGGCTCTTCGACAGCTCCAGGTTGTGTAGGGAAGTGTGGGTAGGGAGCAGCGATGTTGGGCCGGGGGGGGGGGGGGCTTTTGTAAGTTGTGCAAGATAAAGCCATTAATTAGTGAGTGTCTATTGCCTATGAGAAGCGCGGCCTGCATTTTCAGCATAGATTTAGGTGGTCTGGGTAGTTATCTGGGGTCTATCAGGATTCCCGATGACGCTTTGTACGGACCACTGCTTTAAGGTGTTATTCAGGAGGTGTTTATTAATGTCGGAAGAAAAGAAGCTGTGAACAGGGTTTCCAGGTTTTAAATTCAGGAGGAGCATGGGATGGGAAGAAAAGCGGATGCTAAGCACAGTTAGGCTTCGGCTTCTGAACTGCCGCGAGCATAGAGGGGCACTTACGAGAGGGAGATTTCGGGTCACGGAGAATAACGGCACGCAAAAATGCGCGGAACGCTTGAGAGGTGTAAAGCAAAAACGAGAAAAGGAGAAGGAAAGTTATCGTAAAATTCTGAATGATCACCCACCTAGCTGATATGATGGAGAGGAGGGGAGTGCATCAAATTTGGACCTTGCAGGACGACATACTATTTTTTGAAAACAAAATTAATCCAACGAACCTTCTTTCCTGTGCCGCAGGTGGCCATCTTCGAGGGCCGGAACTACATCTGCGGAGGAACCCTGCTGGACAGGGACACGGTGCTCACGGCTGCTCATTGCTTCAGAGGAACTGAACCCGTGTAAGCATGGCATTACTTAGCTTTTGTCTTTTCCTCCGGGGTCAAATTAATTCTTCTTTCGGGGAACCTTTACCTGCTATAGTTCCGGACGCGTATTCGGAAAAGCTTGTGAAGTAAGTCAACGGGCCCATTGCGGCACTTTGATTAGCGCGTTTTTACATACGCCACTTCCCTTGCTTATGGGGGAGAAAGAGGAGGGGGTGAGGCTTAGGTAAAGACGCCTCAGTTATTCACGCGATAGCCTTAGCCGGCACCCAGATGCGCTTTTCAGATATGCGTAAGCATATCGGGTACTTACTGTAGGGAGGGATGGGACCTAGTCAGGCATCTCAGTCAACTTTAGCCCATCCTCCTCGACGTTCGTCTACATAATTTCATATTTTTTGTCATTTTTGTTAATCATACATAATAACTAATGCTGCTTAAAACGTTTAGTTGATCTCACCTGGGTGAATTACTACCAGACATATGCGTCTCCATGAGCTCTTGGTGGCAATAGCACGTGGCGGTCTTTTGACATTGAAATTTCGCTTGTTAGGCATCTGAGAGATCCTGGTATTTGAAACTAGAACAGAAATTACGACTTACCTTGATCTTTTGCATGGAGTTGAGAAACACGGAATACTCGGTGCGCGTCTTAGATTCTCACTTTTTGGCGCTTTTAAACTTTCAGATGTGTGAGGTGTGTTCAATCCGTTCGGCAACCTGCACTGTAACGTTTTTTTTTCAGTGATAAAATTGGAAGTCGTAACATTGAAGTGAAAGTTTGAAATCTCCCCTTTCTTAGGAGTACATAACTTTTTTATATGATCCCCACAAGTGGCGATGCCTTTCCGCCTCCGGTGCACTAGTCTCTGCATGTCGTCGCAGAATAATAAAGGCTGCTGTTGACGACACCAATGGCGCACCCCATTGCTGATCTCTTCTTCGGACGCGAGCAGCGCACACTTCACGTTTCCCTTCATCTTTGTAACCAGCTAAAACTAGGATGGTGCGAGGTCCGGGCAAGAAGGTGTAAGGTGTGTAAGGCAAAAGATGCCGAAAGAGCAGCTCCTCGAGCTCCGCGTTAATCTCGTCAACAGCCGTTCTCATTGTTCAACGACGGCATGCAGACAATATACTCCGTTCACCCTTGAGCTGAGAGTAGAAGCTCCGCCTTCAGCGCGAGCTGGCTGGCTAACGCGTTCACACTTGCGTTAGCAAGGGCAAAAAGCTCGTCCTGAAGGCGGAACTTCTAGTCTCAGCTTAAGGGTGAATAATGTACAGTGTTCCAGCGGCGGAAGTGCATCGCCGGTGGTGGGAACTGTAAAGCCCTGTTCACACATACATCGCAGCGCTATAAACAATTGCAAGCATGGCGCCGCGACTGGTGCCCCATACGCGCAAGCATGTGCAGCTTGCGCATGAACATAGCTTTGGCAAGCTTGCAATTGCACGGGTTGTCCGCTCGAGCAGAGATATGGCGGCGGCTAGCGGCGGCCAGTCGTCTCGCTTGCAATCGTTTGTAAGCACAGCGCTGACTTTGCGCTAAGCGCGCGCTGACGGGAGCGTTCACCAGGCTTGTATCGCACCGCTAAAACTGTTACTCATGGTAGACGATAAGCAACTGAAGACACGTGAACAGCGAAGCATCGAGCATCTCTGCATGTGAGAACCGGCCCTTAAAGTGAAACAGAGTACACGCGCAATATTACAGTCTCAACAGACCGATCTCGCCAAGCGTTGGTCGCATCCATGACGTCGCAATAGTTCGCAGTAGTGCCACTAAATAAGCTGCGCTTGTTCGCAGGAGACAAGCAGCAGTGCACGAGACGGCTCGTGCCGCCTCATGCTCTGCCTGTGCAGAGTTCCAGCCAGGTTGTCGCACGTGCAGAAAGACTAAAGTTCCCTCGATTAATTGCGGCGTCAGCGGTGGCGTAACCAAACCATAGAGTTATTATAATGTACGCTAGAGGTTCAACTGGCGCTAGTGTCTATGCGACTTCCGTGATGCAAATTGAAGCAGACAGCAACCGGTCTACTTTTGCGGTGCTCCTGTGCATTCCTATGGGAAAATACGCCTGCATTTTGTCTCTTCGCCAGAAAATAACGCGGAAAGCTTTGGTTATTTGGGTCGTACCGAATAGTATATACGTTGATTACCATTGTAAAAGTGTAATTCCTTTAGTTAGCGCATTTTTCTTCATCAGTGAACGATGTTTAACTTCGCTACATTTCAGTCCTAAGCATGTGTTCCGCAGCAGGTGTGCACAAACAAGCGACGATAAAAAAAAAAAAAATTACAATCGAAAGGAATATAGAGTGTATTCAAGGGTCGCCAGCATTCCGGTGACGCTTATATATTGATAATATGCCAGTCCTGTCACTATATAAAAATGACCCTGTCGTGCACTAGCGGATAAAAAACATTCAAATAAAGAATAGTACATGGGCTATGAAAGGTGTCTCTTCGTATTGTTTTCTCTGCCGGGCAGCTTTTATCGGGCACTTGTTCTTAAAGATTTCGAGCGTGCGGGTGATGTTTTCAACGTAGAAGAAACATCTTCGTACATCTTCACGAGCAGAAAGAATAAAGCGGTACTTACTTATTTAAAATTGGAATATAATACGTGGCCTTCAATTTATTTTGATCGTATATGCACGGGTAGTTACTGATCCAATGTTACTGCATAGTTCTTGCCGAGATGTCCTTCGTTTGTTTGGCACGTATATCCCTCATGCTGAAAAGCGCCGACGTCGTGTTCGCGCTAACAGTGTCCGACAGTGCACATAAATACACTTACGAAGCCGTTTAAGCACCGTTTTTAATGCGATGAATTTGAAATATAAACGCCGTAACTGACCAATTATTTCATCAGCATGACTGAGAAATGTTACAAAATACCTAGTACGTACGAATTATTCGGGATATTTGCTTTTATGATCGAGCGCAGGGAGGAAATGCACTCAATCTTTCCCATAGAAATGCATTACCGGAAGTCATTTTTGGACTGGTTGCTGTCTGCTTCAATTAGCGTCAGCACACTAGCGCCACTTGAACCTCTAGCGTACATTATAATAACTCTATGAACCAAACTGGCTGGTGAGATCGGTGTATAGACCTATTGCTATTAGCGGCGAGATGTTTTGGTGGCGCCCTCCTATGGTTCCCCCTTGTGACGTCATTACCTTGCAAACAACTAGTTCGATGGTGTTTGTAAATAGCATGGTGGAAGCTTGAAATCATTGCGCTCTCAAAGGAACACTGCCAACACCGTCAAAATTAAAGTTCTTTCATTCCTCTTAAGGCCGGTTCAGACACTTGCGTTTGAGAGCGTTTGACTGCGTTGCGGCGAGAACCGAAAGCGAGTCACCGGCACATCTGTGCTTCGTATGAAGCGTGGAATCCAATTCAAGGGATCTTCTTGGCACGCGATATAAGCAGCAGGGATGTCCTGGTGTCTCGCTGCCGCAACGCAGTCAAACGCAGTGAAACGCAACTGTGTGAACCGGGCTTTATTTCCGTCGATGAGACATCCTTTTCTGACGTCATAGTCAGCGTTCGGCCAATCGTGGAAGGCCGACCACAGCGACGCTTTCGGTCTCGCACGTCGCCAATATTACCCAAACATTAAGGAGAATGCAGGGATTGGTGTTCCACGCGGCACACGCGCACGCTTTCCCCCGTATAAAATAGTCGAAGTAAATAGTAACCAAAATAAAGCGTTCACGAACGCGCGTGCAACATGCCATTTGTTTTAGGTGTTTGCTTTAGAAAAGTTACTACTGCTGAAGCCAGAACGTGTGGCGCGTGGAACACCAATTTCTGCATTCTCCTTGATGCTTGGGTAATACAGTAATAGGTCGATTTTTATACTTCGTCTCACCTTAGCATGGACTAACCGCGAATGCTGTGCTAGCGCGAGCGGCTAACCTTGACTGCCTTGACTGGAGCACTCGATGCACGAGCGCTCGTGCAGCCGCCGAGGCTTCGTTCGAAGCAACTAGCTCGCACTTTTAGCACGCGCGGCTAAAAATAGTCCATACTAGGGTGAGACGAAGTATAGTCTTTTCTTGTCTTACTGAGAAACCAAGCCACCGAGGAAGGCTTTGAGTAGCCACCACAAAGGCTAATGCTCGTGAGAAGGACCTAGTTCAATGTAAACTGACAATAACCTGTCTTGCTGCTGCCATGATGAAGCGAAGTGATCAAAATAAGAGGACACACATTCTGAAGGACGGTTATGGCGGCGCCCAAGCACAGCTGCGCTGCTCAGCGCGTGCTGACGGCAGGCTTCTAGAGTGCTTCTGCACCGCGCATTTCACACCATTATTATTAACGGTCTTGGGAACCTATGAGTGTGAGCTAGTTCTGAGCATACCCAGTGAACAGTGCATTCAAATATGGCGTCCAGTGAATACCCGCTATAGGAAGTATTCACTGGCGGCCATAGCTGTGTGCGCGACTGCTGAGCGCGTGCTGATGGCTAGCTTTCAGGGTTCTTTTGCAACGTGCATTCCACACCGTCAAAATGGCCGGTCTTAGCAGGCTATTAATGTGGGCTCGTTCTGAGCATGCGCTCTAGAGAGCAACCACAAATATGGCGCCCAGTGAATACTCCTTATAGTCGCGTCTCTGCCTTTCCTTTCGCTTAGTCCCAGCGACTACAAGGTGCGACTCGGCGTGCTAGAAACCAACGAGACGGCGAGCTCCCACAGCGCTACGCTTCCCGTCAAGTGGATCCGCGTGCACAAGGAATACCGGGTGGACCGGCACTACAAGGACATCGCCATCATGCGGATGGGCGGCAAGGTGACCTACGGCACGCACATCGGCCCGGCGTGTCTGCCGCAGCCGGACCTCAAACTCGGAGGACAGGTCGTGATCATCGGCTGGGGACACACCGAATTCGGTGAGCAATTTTGCCAATCCTAAAGAGCCTACACTCTCAGACATCTGGAGCGTCTATTTTCCTGCAGAGCACTTAGGAGAACCTAGGGTGCCTTCATGTGCGCTTTGCTTAGGGTGGAGTCATTCCGCCATTTTTTCCCACACTTTTATTTTCCTTTTTGGTTCAGAAGCGCGTGAAAGAGCGTGTCCCTGCACGCGTTTGTGGCGCTGACTGTGCTATGGCGACATTTTGTTTTCATCGATTTCTTTGTATTTTACCCGTGAGCGCGTGCTGTCGGCATCGGGTACTACAAAGGGTGGCATCACCCTAAACAGAAGGACATTGAGGCACCCTAGGAGAACCAATTGCTGCCATATGCGGAAGGAGCTCAGCGAACGACAAAACTCGCAATAGATTTAGACCTAAAAAAACAGTCTGCGCCCTTGATCATAGTTCAATGTCATGCTCAGGTTTTATAATTTATTTTTTCTCAAAGGCACGTATTAGATGCCTGCATTACATGAGAGTGAAAGCAAACAATTTTGAGAAGTCATGTGATATAAATTATCTGCAATGACATGTATACATCCATCTAAACGAAATATAGCTAGTAACAAATTTTGTGATATATACATATATACAATAATGTTAAGAAGTGAACAGGGGATACTGGATATACAGGGTGGAACAAGGAGACGGCAGGCTCTTTAAATCGACCGGAAAATTCGGTTTCTTAACCTATCGCGCTACGACTTTGTGCAGCGTTGTCCACAGATGGTGCATTTTTTTTGTAAAATTTGCAAAGAACGAACTTACCTGAGGAAAAAGTAAAGAAAGAAAAAGGCTTAGCTCCTATGGAAACGCAGCGACGCCACCGGTCTTCAAACAACACGGCGCCGTTTCGCACGGGAGACAAGAGATGGCGCAAGCGGTCGCGACGCCAACTGCCGCCAACGAACGAGCAGACGACTCCGAGAGCCGGCGTATTTAGCAGACAAGGAACTGCAGTTGCTTGTTGTTACCGCGCCTATTTTTGTTTCTGCGACTGTCGCCGCCTGCGGAACGCGCGCCGCTTTTGAGTCGAAAAGATTGTCTGCTAAAGACGCTGGCGCGCCGTATGCTCGTTCGTCTGCGGCGTTCGTTGCGCCACCTCTTGTGTCCCGTGGGAAACGGCGCCGTGCTCTTTGAAGAGCGATGGCGTCGCTGCGTTTCCATAGGAGCTAAGCCTTTTTCTTTCTTTACTTTTTCCTCAGGTAAGTTCGCTCTTTGGAAATTTTACAAAAAAAATGCACCATCTGTGTGCAACGCTGCACAAAGTCGTAGCGCGATAGGTTAAGAAACCGAATTTTCCGGTCGATTTAAAGAGCCTGCCGTCTCCTTGTTCCACCCTGTATAACGACATTAAATATAAAATATGAAACACTCAAGATAAATACTTAGTTTCTTTTTCACAATTCAGTGCATCACAAGCATATAAAAAGCAATGATTATAGAAGCCATCAAGGAAATGCGAAGTTAACAAATAAGCTCTTAACAACTTATTTTTGTACAATACGAAATCTGAAAGAGTGACAATATGTTCAGAGCCTATTCTAGGTCTTTATGAATACGGCCAGTGGAGAAAACAAAAACAAGTTAGTTCGTGATTTAATTGGTTCGACTTTGCATGAATGATCAATCCTGGCAGACGTGAACCAAGCAGGTATAAAGTAGTTTCTATTAAAAAAAAATCGACAGAATAAATGTCACAAAAACACATGCGTGCAATTTTTCGTTGGTTTTCTGAAGAAATTAGACCCACGTTTTGGAACGTTCAGAAATTGGAGCGCAGACTGGATTTCTAGGCCTAAGCATATTTTCAGACCCGTCATTGGCCGAGATTCCCTCGTAAGTGTCACCGATCGGCTCTTCCAAGTTTTTTGCAGGAGAGTAGGCGTTCCAGGTTTCTTAGAGTGCAGATTTAAGAGAGGGAGCAACCCAAACCAATCAAAGCTTTCTTGATTGAATGGCTGACACCTCCTTCCCAGATTGGTTACCTCACGCGCATGCGTGCATTTCCGCGTGGCGAGAGAACGGGAGCGGGCGGAGAGGCTGAGCCAAGCTTGGAGACGCCTTTGCCTCCTCGTCTCAAATTATATTGCAATCAACGTTACGGTATCGGAGAAGTTGACCAGCTCCGAGAAAAAAGTGACTCGCTGCCATTCACTGCCGCGTAGCGGCGCTCGCGTCCAAGCCCGCCCGACCCGTTCGGTCTGACTGGCCCCGGTACCCGTGGGTACGCCGTGAAACATCGTTTTTGTGTGGGTTCACAAAGTGTAGTACTAAGGGCTGTTACCAGTGTGATAATGTTCGGACTGAAACAACATTTCCTGGGACTTTTGAGGTAAATTTAAGCCCCCAGGGCCTTCTTAGTTTTGGCAGTTTTCCGACATTCAGCACCAAGGAAAGCACCGGAAAAAAACAAAAACAAAAAAAAAAAACACAAGGACAAAAGGAGACGAAAACACTAGCGCGAGGGTTTACGACTCTTCTTGTCCTTGTATTTTTTCGGCGCCTGTCTACGATCATGGACCAACTGGCCCAAATTGCCATATCAAGGCAAGCAGCTCGGAGCAATGGCTGCGTCTATCGTTCGTGGTTTCCAGCACATGGACCGTTGTGTTTGGTCGTCTGCGGACTAAAGTACCGTGAACGTTCCTCTTCTGGTGTTCTGTGTTTGCGTCAGAAGTTCAAGCGTAAACTGCTGCATACATACCAAAGCCGCATTAGGAAAGAATGACAATTTGAAAACGTCTTCGTCATTTGAAAGAATCGGGCTGTTTTTGTATTTGTATTTGGCTACGTCGAGGCCTGCTACTGGTGAAAACAACTGAGTTATTTCTCTCGTGTGTTCTTTACGTGTGTGACAACCTCGACCCCTTGCGTGTGCGTGTCATTTCGGAGACGTGTGGCTAAAGGGTAAGAATTTCAAGACACCACTTCCAATCAGCTGATCAGCGCGGATTCGTGCGTGTATATCTTGAGATTTACGTGTGAACGTGCGGTAGATATTAGAACCGGTATTTTACAGTACCTGCTACAGCTTCGCGGCAACAGTGCACGAATTGTGAGACACCCTCTTTGACTTTGTGAAACGAGTTCATTTGTTTAAGTGTATGCATTCTCCATGTGCCTGACAGCAACATGCTTGCTGACATGTTTATAAGCGCGCGTTAATTTAAATTTGCTTTATGTTAACTACTCTTTTCTTGACGTTGCAGTTGTTCATAAAATAAAATGTTGTTTTATTGATCTCGTGACGTTTCGGCGATTTATTTCAAGCCAAAATAAAGACATTTTTAGCTACCCTTAGAATGCGACACAGAAAGGCTGGGGTGCAAAGACCACTTTTGAAACTCGCAATGCCTCTTCGTTGTAACTGCAAATGCTGTTCTACGCGATATACATCAATCGAGAGATGACGAAGAAGGTGGCTGTAGCAAACAAGAAAGCTTGGGTCCTGTGATCGCCAACAACAGGCATTTTCCGACTTGGTGTTTAACATTCTGCTCGCGATTTTCTTCATGCAAAAAGAAATAAACGTCGCACAATACTCATCCGCTATTTTAGCTTTGCCGAATATTTGTTGTGGTAAAAAATAAAAGGCCGAAAACGCATTTTGTTTCTTTTCCCGTGACAAGTAGGAGCGCTTATCGAGAACTGGATACGGCGCTGACAGCGCAGGCGAGCCCCTGCTTGTGGATGCTGGTCATAGACGAATATGAGAGACATTAGCTATGACATCAATCCTGTTATACTTTGATATTACACGAACATAGAATCGCACTCGGAAGCCAAACCCAAAGCTAGGCACCCATGCTGCTATCGGATTAATTATAGAGTAAAAATCAAAGAAATCTTTCGCGTGCGTAATTACAATCGTGACTGCAGCATAATCTACTCTCAGAGTTCATTTCTTGAAAAGAAGTGCGCAAGGGCCACCGACGTGCCGCTGACGTGCCGCCGACCGCCTGATTTCGCAATGAAAGGCCAGCGTAACGAGCTTGCCCAGCGCTTGGCCGGCCTAAAGTCCCTATTGCGGACCGGGCGGGTTGCGACGACAGCGCCACCACGCTCGCACGAACGGAGGGGACCGACTTACTGAAGCGCGGCTAATGCGGTGCTTGTCAACTGAGCTGATCTATACTCTGTTTCACACTTAGCGTACAACGCTGTCAAAGCTACTGGCGCGAGCATGATGCTTGATCTCGTTGATCATTTGCACGCGTGCGCGAGCGAACGAAACCATAGACAGAGCCAAGCGCTCGCGCCAGTAGCTTTGACAGCGTTGCATACTATACTTCGTTTCACCTTATCTGCGAGCGAAGCCAAAGCTAGAAATGCAAGACCAGCGCTTTTTGCGTTTCTCCCCAGCTCGCGCGCTCGAGCAAAGCCTGAACGCACGGAGCTTTCGTGCTCGCGCTTCCGGCTTTGCCTACGCTCGTACATAAGGTGAAACGAAGTATAAGTATGAAACGGATAGTAACGTTGATTGCAATCGCGGTCAATAAACCACGTGATCTCGATAGAACATTTGGAAAGCCTATGAAATCTAGAAATGCTAACGATTCCGAAAAGAAAAATAACTGAACTGCACCTTACATTTTTTAAGCCGCTTACTTTTCGTGGCCGGTTTTATCACACAGCAAAACCTTAGAATAAAGGTGCGAAAGCAAATAGAGAGGGAGATAATTGCTTGCATTGGCTCAATAGCACATTGCCAGTATGTATGGTGATGGTGACTGATGTAACGCGCACAATGTATGGACAAATACTGTGTCTCCTCTTTTCCGCGAAGCAGCAAAAAACTGCCAGACATATCACAGAATCGTTGGTATTAGCCCCGAGAGCGAACACAAGCGTCGCTGCGGTCGCCACGCCCTGGTTGGGTGAGGTGTAGCGTGACGTCAGGGGAAGGACTACGCTTCGCGATCTCGCACCCGGCTCGCTTCCCTGCCCCCGTTTCCTGGTTTGGCCGTTGTGTACCGCAAGCACTTCGAGGAGCAGGACCTCGTTTACCCGGTACACAAGACGCAGGGTTATGCCGATACCGTTGTCACTTTTAGGTTTATAATTGGGTTACAAATCCCGAAAGCTATCGGCGGAGGCAATTCCGCGGATGAACCTCCCTGTCGTTCCACACGGCACAAGTCAATCGTGCGAGGGGTCGGTGAAGTGGCGGCGTAAGTGTTTCAGACGGTGGAATTCTGTTCCTTGCATGTTCTTGAGTTAGGAGAATATTACCCTGCTTCGCAGGCATTGCAAATGGCATTTATATCAAAGGCCTTGGGGCGGTCGGCAAATTAGCTCGCGACCCCGGCTCTGCGCGTGCTACTCTGCATGCACTGGTTCGCAGATATTTTAAGGGCCATGGGTCTGACAACCTTTGAGGTGCTCGTGGAACACGGTTGTTTTACATAAATGTAGATGTTTCGTGAATTTATGATATAGTTCGTACAGGTATGCAGGCATGTTTTATTTCCGAGAAGATGGACAATTACTGGAAATGAGTTTGTATGGTACGTAGCAGGAAAAACGGCCGAATTGCCCCCAGTCGCCTGTATGAGATGTATTGAACTGCCAAAAATATGCACAGCCATAGTACCGTAATTTAGAATGTTTATACTTTTTCCTAACATTCTCTCTTTATTCCAGCCTTGTGTATTCGGAAAATGCACTGTTTAGATTGAACTGTCATTTTCAATTAAAAGAGACACTGCTGCAGGTCCCCAAAAGCTTCCTTAGCCTCCAAACTCCCTACAGATGGGCTCTCTGACAACAGAAGAAAACAGTTGGAACAGCAAGCGTTCAAACGGCTGTCCAGGTGTAGATGCTTCACTCGTAGCAAATAATGTGGAATCTGTGGGGGTGGCAGTTTGAGTGAGAAAAGCTTCCGGTATTTTAGCTTCAAGACAATTTGATTTAGCTAAAATCTCAATTTTAGAGGCCAGGGGACTAATAACGGGGTTGAAACCTTCGCTTACGTTCGTTGTACATTACTTGAGGGATGATATAAACAAGTCTACAGATACCAACAGTGGAGTCCGATTGAAATATTATTTGAATCCAGCAAGGGTCAAATGCGAGCAATGTATATAAAGAAATGTTCCTTCTTTCTTTACTTTGCCCTGTACTTGGGCTGCCTCACTTGTAATTCTCTCTTCATGGACCAGACTATATTTAACATGCTGCTCAAGCAGCATGCAGCTATTCTGCTTCGGCGTTTTTGTAAAAAACAGAGATACAAAACAAAATAGTATACATAACCTGCCAATTCATTCAGACCATCAGCAGCATTGATTTTGTGAGATATGTAAATGTATAGTGATGATCCTGCAAATATGACCATATTTGTTTTTTTCCATTTTTATATACCGGTTGCGGTTCATGTGTTGCTTGCCCTGTCAACCATGCCTGAAATGTTGGTTGAAGTTTTGCCTGCAGCTACAGGTGAAACTTCAACCAACCTCAATATACCTCAATAAAGCCAAACATGAAAATTCACGCTTCCTACGAAAAACGCGCGCTAAAATAGTCCAATAGAAACGAGCGCGCCGACAGCTAACGTCGTGACAGCCTGCACAGGGCGAGCGGGTGAGTAGGGGAAAAATTCTGTTCTCGCCGTGACGTCACCCAGGTTCGCCGTAAGGGGGCGCCATGCAAACTTCTCGGGGCTAATAGAACGAGGCACAGAAGTACTTGAAACCATTCAGGGTTCTCAGTGTGGGAACATCAAGCTCAGCAGCTGCACTCAGATCTGTGTTTCGAGCTCCGATGTCGGCTGTGCCCCCACCCGCGTCATCTCCTTCCAGAAATCAAAACATTTGACTCTTTGTGTGCTCTGTGGAATGTCAAAGTTTGCGTTTTATTTTCGTGTGTGAGTTGCGTTAAATTGGAGTGGTTGCCGCACTCAAATTAGATGGTGGTACCTTTGCTCATTGGGAATTTGTTTATCCCGAGGAGAAGGATGACTATGATGAGCGTCTCTAGGTTTTTAGAAGCACATCTGAACTGTATCACAAGCTAATGAGATCGCGCAGAGAAAGCTATCGGCCCTCTGCTGTAACTAAGCCACTGAATCTCAATGAGAATTCTGAAGATTTACACATTCAGTTGCCTACACTGGTCTCTGATTCTCCCTGTTGGCGCTCCGCGCATCACTTTGATAGGCGTGGAGACGGGCTGGGACACTGTTATTATACGTATTATATGACCTGTTGTTGTCGTAGACAGCTCAGTTGACTTGAAGACAATTATGCTTAGTGGTTGTTCAAGAAACCTTAAGCAAGAACGCACAAAATGGTGTTGTGTATATGTTAAGATAGTTGAAAGTCAGCTCCCGTGGGTGTTTGGTGTTTCCGCTGTAGATGTGAAATTTAGCCAAAGCAATACCACTGATAGTCCGAGGTCTATTGTGCATCACAAAGTAGTCATATCCGGATGGTCTCCGGTACAATGGTCATTTAGATGGTAACTGGTAGGGATGGGTATTGAACTCAAATCCACGTCGAATACTCCAGTAGAGACACATTTGAACGAAGCATAATCGAGCTTGTTAAGACTGCTGTTTCGGCAAATTGCTTGTTCATATACCTCTAACGTTACAGCGCACATTATGCGTGCCTGTATTTGCGCGCTGTAACGACGGAGGCACACTCAAGTACACCCAGATTTCGAGGACAACTGTACGCCACGAGGTCTGACACCCTTTAGTTTGAAGAGATGGTCCGCCGTTCGGGACCACCAAGTGGACATGAAATGTACATTCATTTAAAAATATGAGACGTCAATAATAAATCAGCACGAAAACGTTGAGTCTCAAGTTTTTTACAGCCCTACGGCCGCCATAACAATTAAGCTTTCACGAGTGTCACATTCGCTTCAGATATACCGCAAGAACAAAGCAGGATTGTCAGAAAGTGAGTGTTGGTTAATATACAAGTAGATAAAGACGAAACTACACGTTTAAAGAGCGAGATGGACGCAAATGTTTTCATTTGGTACCACTGGCATGCGGCTGAGCACTCTTTAAATATGCCCCTGCTTGTAGGTTCCGAAAGAGCGCTCCTAGATGGCAAGGCTTTAGTGGTGGTTGTCTTAGTTCACCATACCAGAGGCCACCAAGAGGGACAGACTGAACGCGAGTACTGCGTTATGGAGTTGGGCTGGAACTCGTGTTCCAATACGTGCCCCGCGCTGGCCTATGGTGGGTGACGTAGAAAATTAAGCCCTGCGGTCTTGTTAGCTTGTTCTTATATTACGAGACACTATGGTGCTAACTTCATCTGCTCACCACGACGACAGTCTAATGACTTGAATACTGGCTTTTGCACCTGATGTTCTAAATGTCAGAATTGGTTATATGGTGCTATTTTCCCATCAGGCGGCCGGTACGCCCGGAGACTACAGGAGGGCCGCGTGTCGGTCATCAGCAACAAAGATTGCGACGGCACTCTGCAGCAGTCCTCAAGCTACAAGACCTACATACCGCAGGGTGTCACAGACGACTTCGTCTGCGCCGTCAATCACACCGGCGTTGACGCCTGTCAGGTAAAAAGTTACTTCCGTATTTATTTCTTGAGTTGCTTTTGGGTCGAGTTGATTAGTAGTTCTTAATGCCAGTTGCTTTTCACACACGCCAAATTTAGCGGTAAATTTAGTGGGAATCATTTCTGTGACAAATGCGGCGGGAAAGCTCGGATCTACCTTTACTTGACCCTGTGACACCCATGTGACACCGCTGTAACGACTCGGACTTCAGCAGGTTCCACCGGAGCATGGCGGGCGGAGCATCAGGCAATCGATGAAAAATACGGGTCGTGGTCGTTTTTATAGAACTAGGTTAATTACACATTTACACCAAAGACGCTATGGTACAACGTTCTCAGTCAGCAGCATCGTGGTCCCATTCTATATGAGCGAAATATGCGCTGTAATTTTCTCTCGCGCCTCTCGCGCGCGTTTCGCCACTTCTACTTTTTCGTTCAAACCTGAAGCCGACTCAGCTTCTTTTTACAGCGGAACTGTTAAGGGCTCGTTTCCCCAGGATCGTGTCCCCCGCAAATAAATGAAGACACCGAACTCTGGACACCTACCACCATTTATGAGCGACGGCGGCAAGCCACGTATCTGGTTGCCGTCGTCGCTCATAGATGGCGGCAGCCTTTCCACTCTGGCTTGCCGGCTTGCGGCCGCCCATTACTTTCCATTCTACAGCTCCGCTGGTCTTCTTTCTTCACCAGAGTGGAAGGGCTGAACGTTTTCTTCTCTCGGAAGTATCGTCGGTGTCGCTCCTCTTGTAGGACGCGACTAATTTGACCTTTTGACCTTTTGGTTAGGCTGAATGAAAAACATTGATCTCATAACCAGGTTATGCAAACATTTCAATCCTCGAAGCCATGTGGGCGTGCCAAAGCAGTATTCAGCTTTGACAATCGCCCACGCATAAATATAAAAAAGCGCATACTATATACCTTCGCATTAATGCTGCGCAGCCTTTGATTTGGTTTTCACGGTTCTTGACGTTTCAAAGTGGTTGGCCGGTGTTTAGAACGCGTGTTTTATAATCATGGTGCTAGCCGTGCACTGTCATCACAGTCTCATGATTTGAATTTATTTCTCGCTTTATTAATTTTAATCTTGTTTTTGTGTTCTTCCTTCTTTACGTTTTATCTCGCCCCCTCTCAGTAGCCCGTAGGACTCGGTGCTCAAAATATATTTGCTTAATCCCAGAGTGCTTTAGACGCGTCCATTCAAGAGTGATGAAATTAACGTTTATTAACATTATGTAGAAATTTTCACTCTATGCTCTACCTCCTGTACTTGTGGGATACCCCTTAGATCTGGGAGCTGCGGGATGTCAATTTCTTGGACCAAAATGGTCAAAGTGGCATTGGGCCGAGTTGGCACGCGACTTACAAATATGAGCAGCGCCTAAAAATTTGACGACAAAGCCGAGAGAAATATTCACGGTACAAGCCAAGGTTTCTAAACCGATCAATGGACCAGCTACACGGAAGAGCCTCCTTGGAAAATGGTCCCTGTCGGTTGCCCGCAAGCAAGCAGGTATGGACGGATGGCGAATCTAGCGCAATCTAGCGCCCTTGCTCCCAAAGGCAACGAAGAAGGACCTTTTTCAAAATCCCCTCATTTTTGCGCAAACATTTGCGGAAAGTGCTCACCAAAGGAACCGAAATAGAATCACTTTCCACCGCAGGCAACGTTCATTCACGCGTTCCACTGATTCCGTCGCTTTTGTGAATGTGGGTGGGGCTAATAGTGTAGCGAGCCCCATTGGGAGGACGAGCCACGAAAAAGCTCCCGGCGTTTTAGGAAGCTCGTCATTTGCTTGTATCAAGTAACGTTGGTACAAGCGGCGTGCAGACTTGTTTCCCCTTTGTGTTTGCCTCTTGGAGGGCTGGTTATTTCATTTCTAGGGTCACCGAACCATGAGATCGTGAGCGCTCGTCCGTGATCACATCGGCAGCCAAATTTAGCGGTAAATTTAGTGGGAATCATTTCTGTGACAAATGCGGCGGGAAAGCTCGGATCTACCTTTACTTGACCCTGTGACACCCATGTGACACCGCTGTAACGACTCAGACTTCAGCAGGTTCCACCGGAGCATGGCGGGCGGAGCATCAGGCAATCGATGAAAAATACGGGTCGAGGTCGTTTTTATAGAACTAGGTTAATTACACATTTACACCAAAGACGCTATGGTACTACGTTCTCAGTCAGCAGCATCGTGGTCCCATTCTATATGAGCGAAATATGCGCTGTAATTTTCTCTCGCGCCTCTCGCGCGCGTTTCGACACTTCTACTTTTTCGTTCAAACCTGAAGCCGACTCAGCTTCTTTTTACAGCGGAACTGTTAAGGGCTCGTTTCCCCAGGATCGTGTCCCCCGCAAATAAATGAAGACACCGAACTCTGGACACCTACCACCATTTATGAGCGACGGCGGCAAGCCACGTATCGTCGGTGTCGCTCCTCTTGTAGGACGCGACTAATTTGACCTTTTGACCTTTTGGGTAGGCTTCCCCACTTCACAGCATCCCGCGAAGGTCCTTGATTGCCGAGGGGCTAATCCCCTGGGCGCCGCGCTTGTGGATGTGCCGGTCTTTGGGAACCACCAGCGGCCTCAGCATGTCGTAGAAGGCGCCAGCTTCCGTTTCTTGCGGCTGCATATCAGGGTTACTTGACCCGCTGGTGAAGCGCTGAAAGCTGCGGGAATGGGCGACGGGGTGCTGTCTCAGGGGCTCGTGGGCGCCGTTAATAGGAAGTTGGAACCACCTGAATCCTGGTCGAATTCCATGGCTGGGTCGTTACACCGCGTCGCATGCCGCGACGTCTCGGGACACTGACGTAATTTAACCACACGTCACATATCGTCGGACTCATGTGACATCATGTGATGAAACATTACTGTGACGGCACTTACGTCACGTCCCAGCCTCACATGATGTGTCGTCATGTAAGACTGTGATGTCATATGACATTACATCCCGCATCTGTATACCCATGCATACGCGCAGTAAAATAAAATTAAAAAAAATATTTACGTCATATGACGTCACACTTATGTGACGTCTCATGGCTTTGACGTAACTTCACAGCCCCAACATGACGTGACGCGAAGTGACGCTGCGACAAAACATAATGTTACACAGTGTCGACGTCGCGATGTCCACGTGTCGCAGTGTTCAGGCAACGTCACCGTGTCGATGGGCGTCTCCAGTGTAGCATGCACAGGATCTCAAATGCTCTCCATTCCATCTGCTTTGAGAACAACCAGAGAAATGACCAACTTTAACACAATGTGTTTTATATTCCTTGAGAAAACTGTCATAAAGAACCGTCACGAAAAACCGCCGTAAAAACCGTTAGTCATGCAGGTGACACCGACGTTATTATGACGTCACCGTTACGTCACGTGCCACCCTGGCGGGCATGTCACACCGTGACGAAACATGACACCGTGACGACGCGTGACGTTACAGTCTTGTGTCCTCATGATGTAACCCACACATAACATGTGCCAAGCTCATTCACGACATATTTTGAGCTCCCCGTGTTCTTAGTCAGCATGATCAGCATGATATTTTTTATCGGCCCCTCGCGTGGTCTTAGGGCTACAGTAATTTCCGCACTATAGTCTGCGCCTAGTGAATAGTCCGCAGGGGCGAATTTTCGGCTGAGAAAAAGCGGTGTTCAGTTTGATAGCCCGTACCCGGTGCAGAGTGCGCAGCCGGTGCTTAGTCCACTCCCAAGGCATAGTCTGTTCATCAAAAAGTTATTCAAATACTGGGCACCTTCCGTAATGTCTCTTTTACTGCAAATAGGACAAGTTAAGATTACACATAAATGATCAATACCGCAATCTTTCATGTACCAAATCCACCACGGCTTGTCATAATGAGAGATCTTGAAACACAAATGCGCCTGTAGTCCGCACGGTGTAAAACTTCAATTTCGAAATATGCGTATAGTTCGCGGTTTATAGCCAGGAAAATATATTTTATTTTGTTCAATGTTTTGTCGTTTGTTTTGTAGGGCGACTCCGGAGGCCCTTTGCTGGCGCTGGGAGCCGACTTCCGCTGGGGCGTGGTGGGCGTGGTGAGCTTCGGCATCGAGTGCGGTGGCCGCTTTCCGGGAGTCTACACCAGAGTCACCACCTTCCTGCCCTGGATCGACAAGAACAGGGACTGAGCCTCCCGCTCTGAACACCTGCACTTCCAGGAGCTGCAACTTTAGGATATGGGGGTTCACCGCGCTTTGTTAGGAGTCTCGGTAACACTGTAGAACTTTGGGAAAACTATGCACTAAGGATATTCTACTTTCGTACTTTTATGAGTCAGAAGAGTACACCTAAATGTGCGCTGAACTTCTAAATCATTTTTTTTTTGCAAGTGGACTTATGCTATAAAAAGACTATACCCCTCTCCCTCCTCCCAAACAAAAAACAGCAAAAAAATTTAAAATAACATACGTCGCGAGACACATTTTGAGTTAGGAGCAATACCAAAACTTTCTTGTATTTCCAGACGTCGATACATCTACCTAAACCTAGACGTTTTGGATTGCTCAAATAAGTTTAATTGCGTCGTCAATGTTGCGCTGAAATAATATTCTGGGAAACGTTTATTTTGTAACGTACGTGTCCCATCCAGTAACGTGGGGATGTATGCACAGGAGAGTTAATTTTAGTAGGTTCTATTATATCAAGTATGCTTTTGATGTATTTTAGGTTTACGTTGTATTGTAGCATTGTGGTTAACGCGTCGACCCAGTCTGGTAACTAAGATGTACGTACTATAAGTGCACGGCTAATATACCATTAGTGATCTAAACCTATACTTGAAGCGTACTTTCTGAAGTGTCTCTTGAAAGCAACGAATTGTCATGTATGACTTTTTGCCGCAAATAGTTAAAAAAACATGGTCAATGAAGCAAATAGCGGCATACTTCTTTATGCTGTAAAATAACGCATGTGACTGCCAGTCACTTTTTACGCGTATGTAAGAATGGCGGTATACTTATTTATTGAGCTTTCGGGAGTGTGACAACTGTTTTGTTGTGTTCAGTGCACACAAGCTGGAGTTTGAGATTCCAGAAGTGTGTTTGTTTGTCCTGCAACACTCACTTTTGTATTTATATGTGATCGACTCAGTATTTGCAAAAATATCACAAGGGCGAGTGTTTGCACATGTTTACACATAAGGTTAACATTATGATACTGAATGTTTTAAATATTTATTGCCCATTTCATAACACATTCGTCTATTTAACAAAACAAATTAACCTTGTCATTGCACGTAAGGCGGACATAATTTTACTCGTTTATGTTCCTGGTAATAAAATCTACGCTGACAGCAATATTACGATTCTCGATTAAAAACTAAATACTCGAACTAAGAGAGACTTATATATGAACGTATTTGGGAATAATGACACCAGTCTCATTGACATCCGCGTGGGTGACGTACCATCGTTCCAAAATATCAGGCTCAAGTTGGCCTCTCGCTTGGTAGGCTTGGTGATTTGGATAGTGCCGCATACGCGAAAGATTACCATTGCCAACCAATTTATATCGTAGATTTCGCGTTCTTTTTTTGCCATTTTGAAGGAGACGATTGCACTTAGTGAACCGTTTTGATACCTCCGATAACGGTATCCGATGCTCCGCTGACGCCTTTGCGCGTGCATATGGCATTGTTATCAGAGGCATGGTAACGATCTGCTAAAACTCCCTATTGCGTCGCCTTCCGCTTCTTTTCTAATCTCTGCCAGACACAGCAATCGAGCCAAATCTTCACCGCGCGCTGTACTCTGGTAGGGCACGATGGAAATCCAGCACTATGGCTTCGCTATCTAGGAGGAGTTGCTTTTTGTACCAGCCTCAAGATTGTTCGAAGGAAACTCTTTGCGCTCACAATATTTTTTGACGTGAAACTTTATTTGGATAGGTGTCCGGAATTTCGACACACTCAAAACTGAAGCCTGGATAAAAGCGTGTCTTCAATACTGATTGTGTTTGAGTAGGGGGGAAGAGGTTATTGCTGTATAAGAGCGTTTGTGCCAGGCGAGAATCGAAACCAGACCATTTAGATTATCATCAAGTGCCTTTATAGCATGTCACGACACATCGCCGTGAGTTGGGGTACCATTTAACGGGAAAGCCTTGCGGGGCATCCGCGCTGTGTCCAGTAGATAGCAAGTTGACCCTAAAATCTGGATGAGCACTGGTATCTCTATTCCAGGTTTCGCTATCCAGTGTGCATGCCACGCGTTAAGAAAGTCGCTAAACTAACCGATGAAAAGCGCCGAGGTCATAGACGCCACACGATTCACGTAAAACACAATTGCCCAGAAATTGGCTTTACATTTTTTTTCAGTTTTTGTTTGTCAATGGACAACCGACGCCAAATATTTTCGGTTGCCTCCAAGATAATACGCGTATTTATGCACTGTCACTCACGGTGTCGCTTAGCTCAATGCCCACAACGATACGAACTTGTCGTTCCCTTATTTTTTCTAGTGATCTCCTAGATAATCTATTCCAATTTCGACCTGAGCGAGAAAATTTAATTTATTATCTCCAAGGTTCTACGCATTCTTATGCGCAGTACTTCACGCTATAGCTCACGCTGTCGCTTAGGTCGTTGTGCCCAATGATGCGAACGGCAAAGTCGTTATTTTAGTTTTCATCGTAATCCATTCGACACTCTACTCAGATTTCGACTTGATCGAGATAATTTATAAAATGAGGAGCACAATTATACTCCCAGTCTTCTAAATACGATACTGTCTAAATAAGATACTGAATGTTAAAGGAGCGGTTTTGAATCGCTAGTATATTGTTTTTTTTTTAAGAGTTTTTCCCAATTCTACATTTCAGATGAGCCGTCAGATTTAAAGTAGATGTGCTCTGTCTGGGCCAAAAAGAGCCTCCGTTCTTAACAAAACAAAACGAAACAAACCAACAGCCACCAGAAATGAAGCACTTGAACTTTAGGAGCGAAGTAATATAGGCATCCAAATTTAGAAATAATATAAACATATGATTCGCTCTTTTTCAGCCTCGAAACTAACCTTCGTAATCTGCTATCACAGTCATGTTAATATGGAGTTCCCATCCGAGTACATCTCTGGCTGTGTTTTGGGTGAGCCCATTGATGAGTACGGCAAAACGTTTCCCCAACAAATTTTTCAGGTTAACGTTTTTCGCCACTAATTCAGAAAAAAAAAAAAAAATGCGCGTAGTTGCGAATAAACAATTGCCTCTTTTTACGAATCTTTACGTATCGGAGCAGAGCTACGAGAGTATGAATCTGTCGAAATGGCACGGCACTTCATTGGTGACAGCATCAAAACACCTGAGCGCTCAGCGGAAAAAACTTTAGGGCGAGAAAATGTTCGTCAGTGTTGCCAACATGAGCTCTGGTGCCTGCTGGAGAGCCACGAAAATTAATTCGATGTTGGGAACGGCGGTTTAGCAGAGGCAGGACTGATTCCTTTCGCGGTATCGACAATGACGCGAGGGACGGGGACTTCACTCGATAGAGTACGAATAATTATTTACAGGGACATGGTTGGGCATAAATACTCTCTAAAGTATTTGGGAATACAAATACTAGAATGCACACCAAAGGTAGCTAAGATACTGATACTGTAATACATTTAAAAAAAAAAGTATCACGATATGAATCAGAAATACATTTGAAACATATAAAGTATTTAGAAATACAAAAACAGGGATGCAATTTGCCGGGGTAGAGAAATACCAGTGCTTAAATACAATGTTCGAAGGAACAACAACACTATGTGATGTGTTTTCGTACTCTGTAGGACTATTAGGGTTAACCCGCTAGTGTATACGAAGAAAAAATGAAGCCGGATTCACCGTACTAAATAAGCATAATCTGAGACAAAATCACAGGGATCTCTAATTCAGTTTTGTGTTCTTCCAAATAACCTCGAGACGTGAACATGATTTTGTCCAATAGGGGCACCTCTATTAGCAGATACCTTACGGCGTCACCGTGCGATGCGCCTGTATTCTCTGATACGTGCGTTGGGTGCGCCCACAACGCCGTCCCCTTTTGCAATCTACAGAAACAGTCAACCACCTGAAGTCAGAAAAAAAAATACTTGCACTATAGAGGGGGTTGGGGGGGTCATGTATGGTGAGAGACATAACGTCTCTAGGTAAAGCCTTGCTAGTCAACGCCTGTACCGTCCACTCCTTTCCTCCGTCCGTGTAACATTGAGGCTGTTTCGAGATGAACACATGCCAACTAGCCCAGTTACCCTGTCTATTGAGTCGGGTGTTGGCGGAGATGCGACCATTTCTCATCGAGCCCCTAACACAACCTCTTTCACTTCTTCCCTCAGAAATTCTCTAGCTATCTCCACTCCCCTTTCTCGGCGACCAAATGTAGCGTAGCCACCCTCGTGTCATCAAGTGTGGGAGGGGGCATTGTGCCAGTCTCCAAACTTCGCATAACAATGGAGAAGTCACTGCCTTACTTTCCCCATTGTGAACTCTTATACGACTACGATACATCCGAGCATCGCGGAAAACGCAACAGCTGCACAGCAAAAAGAAAACGTCACCAACCTTACAGAACCAGAAACATAGCTCTTAATTTCGCAAACACTCGCCCTATATTCACCACTTCTCACCCATTTTGAACCGTAATTGTGCACGATTACTTTTTATTACCCTTGTGTTTTTTTTCCAAGACCAGTTAATACTTTTTGGATGATCATTATCTTTTTGTCATTAGCTTTTTCAAGCTATATTGTCAACCTATTTATTGTTTTTTTTTGTACGTTGTATACACTCATCATTGTGAGCGCTTTTAGCAATGTGATGTAAATATGTGAAACGCGTCTATCATTCAACTGTGTTCAGTAAATAAACAAATACACCAAACACCATGAGCGGGTTCTGTTTACAGCGTGCTTTAGCAATTGAAAAGATTTTTGGTAAAACATTTTTTTATCAATATTAAATAAACTTCGGATCCTTAAAATACTCCGTCAATAAATAGTTGCTTAAAAATTGACTGTTCACGAAAAATAATTTATTTCAAAACAACCTCACTGACGGAGCTTGTATTGCCGTGTACGTTGCGCAGTTAAGAGTGGAGAGTGCTGCTACGCAAAGTTAAGGTGGTTAAACCCTGCCAGTTCTTTATTTTTCCAATATCTGCAATTTCGGAATGTTCCAGATGCAACATAGCTCTCTCACACCAATGTCTGCCGTCGCCTGGCTCGCCTTCAAACAGCAGAACACTAATAGGATGCCAAGGAATGTTATAACGCCCATCACCGCAATGTCCAATTACTCTTCAGGTGACTATATCCTCGTCGCATTGCCCATCCACGAAGTCGATAGGTGCATGATGTTTCTTCCTCGCTACCGTGGTCCCTACCACACCGCGAGACAGACGTCGCCCGTGAACTATGCCATCGATGCGTTCATAGAACCCCCCTCCCTCCCCCTCCCCCCCGACAGCTTCTCTCTCCAGTCAGACGTCGTCCATGTCTTCCGACTGAAACTTTACATTCCACGTTCCACCGGCTGGGATGGCCTTCCTCCAGGGGCGGTTTGCTCATCTTGCGGCCACGGCCGCGGCTGCGGCCAAGAGGGAGTTTTATGTCACGTGACTACCTCCATGGGGACAAGGAAGTACCTAGCGTCTCTGCGTAATGGCAGAGAAATCCGTGCCGCTTTGAGTACAAATGTGTAATTTCGCTCGCAGAAACTAACCGCAGACGCATTAAACTGAAGTCTTACTAACCGCCCCATCAAACTTTAGGAGCGGCTGGTAGCGTTACGGCCAGGGAAGGTAAATATGACCCAGAATAAAGAAAAAAATCACCCGAGATAAAAGCGGTGCAGTATAGTTATGTACCTACGCCAGCGTCGGCGCGACTCGCCTTTTGCAGTAGTCGAGAGGTAGGAGCGCCGGGACTTGTCGTCGCGGCGTGAAACTTCCAAGTTCCAATCGCGCCAAAAACTTTTTTTTAAATATTTTGCGCGTGTGTCTTATTTTTTAACTGATCCTTTTTACAAATCGTCCAAATCATCCACTAGCCCTACTGCGCCTTACACGGTTTTTACTATTTGTCCCACCTGTTGAATCAATACAGCGAAAAAAAAACAACATCAAGCCTAGTTAACGCGTTAATAAAATCGCTTCATAATGTTCACTAAAAGGAAACCAAGTTTACAGCATCGGTATGACTTTAATATACACGGGGCCAAAAAAAGCTTTCTTCCCCCAACAACTATATGCACAGCTTTTATGTGTTTCCAAATATACAACGCTTTCACTACGACCCTTTTCAATAACAGGAGGCGCCTAATTCGTACTTATACACACTGAAGTTGTGTCAGTTAAAAAAACAAATCTTCCACAAAATAAGCGCTAAAAATAATAAAAAAGTTTCCGGCGAGGTTTGAATCCGGAACTTTCACGCCATCGCTTTTATTTCGCGTGATTTTCCTTTATTTTGGCTAATATTTACCTTTCCTGGCCATAACTTTACCCGCCGCCCCTAAAGTAAAAAGGGGCGGTTAATATTGGACTCCAGTTAAGAGCATCGACAGTCAGTTTCTGCGAGCGAAATTACACTTTTGTACTCGAAGCGGCACGGATTTCTCTACCTTTAGGCAGGGACGCTAGGTACTTCTTGTCTCCATGGAGCTGGTCACGTGACATAAAAATCCCTCTTGACCGCAGCCGCGGCCGCGGCCACAAGATGAGCAAACCGCCCCAGAGGGGGAATAGATTTGAGCAGTGGCGCAACTTGGCGTTAAATGGTAATGCACACCAGACAGACCACCGAGGATGGACACGTGAGCCGGCCCGGCTGGCGAGGCTTAGCAACGGGGCGCTGAGAAACAGCTCAGCAGATTTGAAAGGACACCGTTGAAACTTGAAATCCTCTCATCTTCCAGTGTCCTCGCTGTATGTCCTGCCCCTGCTTCGGCCAACAGCCATCGGAGACCAAGAATAAACTCCCTCACAATATCATCCTTCTTATTGTGTACTGCCAAAGCATGAGAAACAATCCCATGATATTGACAGCCTTATCTCAGTCACCGCACTGGGCGTTGTTATTGGAACTGAATCATGACTTGACTCGACTATTCTGTACACGAAGTATTTCCTTCGATCTGACTATCGAAAGCCGAGCGATAATCATGGTGGTGATGATAATGCAATTAATACAGTGGTGCTCTTGTCAGCCTTTTTGGTGTTAGACTGGTGACAGCTGATAAAACCTGTTTGCTCTACTGACGTCTAACTCCTGGTTAGCTCAGTTGGT
This sequence comes from Ixodes persulcatus, assembly GCA_013358835.2. NCBI lineage: Eukaryota > Metazoa > Arthropoda > Arachnida > Ixodida > Ixodidae > Ixodes > Ixodes persulcatus. The sequence continues at coordinate 242,967 of JABSTQ010009812.1, read as the reverse complement.
AGAACGCTCCACTGGAACCGCTCATTCACACTGAAAGCGGATCCGTGTTCGCAAAGCGGTGGCGAACGCGGTTGTATAAAGACCCAGTACTATTGCACGCGCACTTGATGTCATCGAGTGAGCGTGCAATCTTACTGGATCTTTATACAACCAAGTTCGCAACCGCTTTGCGAACGCGGATCCACTTCCAGTTTCAATGAGCGGGAAATGGAGAGGCCCTTGGTTTGATACCAGGACCATGTGAATTTTTTCGGTCACGCACGAGTCACCTAGCTGTGTTTGGAGATTTGTGTTTGTCTTTTATCTCCCTTGTTCTGCTTCTCCAGGGATTATTTTCATTAATCATGGTGGTTCTCTGCCTGACAGAAGTGCGAGAAGAGACACGAAACTTTCTTATATAACATGAGCACTTCCCTAAGATTCGCGACACTAAGCATGGCGCAGGCGCACAATTAGGTTTTCCTGTGGCAGCCGCTAACAGGTGGAAATTTGCGCAGTCGAGATAAAACGAAGTGGAGACACTATTGGTGATCTAATATTTTTCTCGGAAAGGCCTAACTCCGGCAGGCGTCCACAAAGACATGGCGGCGATCTAGGCAATGGATGCCCCGTCCTACAGCACGGTGAAAAAGTGGGTCGCGAAATTCAATCAAGGATGGGAGAGCTTCGAAGACGCCCTCCGCCATAGCAAACATGCAAAAAATGCCGCGCAAAAAAAAAAAAAAAATTGTGAGATAAAAAAAAAATGCAAACACTCACGCAACCCGTAAGGTGAAACACAGCGACAGCTGAGGTGTGACGTCGGAGCCGCTAAGGTGTCATTTCGGAGCATATGAACTGAATGAACGGTAAAGGTGCGAGCGCGCACGATAGAGTCCGTATAGGCGTTTTGGAACCATAGCGTTTTGGAGCCATTGAGGGTGTATTAAGTAGAGAGAATTTGAGCTGTTTGCGTAAAAGGGGAGCGTGTTTTTGTACGTCACTTCGGTACGAATAGTCACTCGTGCTAAACAAAAAGCGCCAAATAAACAGGGTAGAGGAAGTAGACAAGACGAAGTAGACTCTCAGATGAAGGTTTGTTGAAGCAAACGCACACTATTAATACCATCTTTCTGGCTATTCGTTGAGAAAATAAAACTCTGTATCTATCAGGTGCATTGACGAGACACTAACGCACTTGCTTTCCCCTTGCTTTCTGATACAGAATGCATAGTGACATTCTAAGGCAGTTTTATCTCCGTATCTCGCGAAAACTCTTGTTTGTGCTTATTCTGGGTCAGATGGTCTACCTATCCCATTGCACTGTCGGATTGCCCGGCAGGGACTGTTTTACTGACCATGCATGTTATCTTCCTTGCTTGTTATCTTCTTATCAACAGACCGTGGAACGTTTTGGCGGAGCGCCGAAAATGGCCCGTGTCGATATAGAGCGCGGTCGACGGCGCGAAACCGCGCAGTGTCGTAGTAACAGCTATCACTGTAGAACAGCGCGAAGACGGACAAAGGTCAAGTGGATGCAGACGAACAAAGCGCTGACTTACAACTGTTATTTTATTGGAAGAACTCAGAAAAGTTTGTCGGGATACTCAAATATTCACAAACCTACAACGTAACCTAACTTTTAAAACCTGTCGAAAGGAACACCAGTTTCTGGTCATTTAAAGCTATAGACGGCACACTGATAAAACTTCCCTCTTCGCACCCTGAAACAAAACGCGCCTCTAAAATTTCTCTTGCCGTCTTCGTTCTAAGGACATTCTCTCCTGTCATCTTTGTTCTAGAGTAAACGTTTGTTATAGAAAAGAGAAATTTTAGAGGCGTATTCTATTTCACGGTGCAAGGAGAGAAGTTGCATCAGTGTGCCGTCTATAGCTTTATATGACAAGGAACTGGTGCTTCTCCGGGAATTCGACACGTGTTAAAAATAGACGACGTTGTATGTTTTGTGAATGTCTTGTGTATCGCGATAATCTTTTGTGTCATTTTAATAAAATAACATTTGTAGGTCGGCTCTTTGTCTGTCGGCATGTACTCGTCCTTCGTCCGACTTCGTGCTGTTTTTAATTTTACACTGCTGAACCAACTCGCCAACTTTCCACGATACTACTAGAATACTACATCAACCGTGTGCACGATGAGGTAATGGCTGATAACGGAGTAAAAATCTGGATAACCGCACAAGTCATAGGTATCTCCAAACCATGCAAACCACGCGTTCAACGCAACTTTACCCAAGACATTGACATGTACAAGGTCTCCGCCAGATTGGTTCTAAGATTGCTCTTGTGTGACCAAAAACGCTAGACCATATCTAGGGGAAATATCGAGCTGCTCAGCTCAAACCCCCCAGGTCCCCGTGCCTGACCGTAGTGAAAAATCCATTGGTATGATAAATTTCTTGTGTCCAATAAACACATATGAATCGTACAAGATATATAAGAACATATAAGAACTATATAAGAACTATATAAGATATATAAGAGCCATATAAGAAACGTCTCGCAAGTTTCTTATGTGGTTCTTATATGTTCGTTGATATCTTAGATAGTTTTCTTATGGCCGAAGCTCCTTAGGGTCTAGCCTTGTCCGTCCGTCCGTCCGTCCGGCGTCCGTGCTCACAAAAAAAATAAAAAAAACATCTTTGCGCAGTCGACAGGATTTGAACCTGTGCGGGGAGACCCCAATGGATTTCTAGTCTATCGCCTTAACCACTCGGCCACGACTGCGGGACGAGTAGGGGGCTCTTAGATGTGGTAGTAACCCAAGAGCTGGGGATGTCATGGATGAAACGTTGCATGTAGCCGCTCAACGTCTATACAGGAGAGGGCGCTGCGGTCAAATGCGTATATAATCACGTTAAACTTTGCATGCATTGGCTCAACGTTTATAGACGAGAGGGCTCTGCGGTCATATGCTCAAATGCGTATATAACCACCTTCCATACCACACATTATCTTTCTGACATGGACCGTTGACTTAAGCGGTGGAGATACGTTCCCACGGCTTCTAGCGGATCCAAGCTGATCCGCTAGAAGAACCACTGGCTCTGCATTTCACCGACCACAAAGCAGTAATAATGAAGTCGAAACGCAATCCGGAACTCAGCACTACCTATGAGCAATAAGAACAAAATTAGCACCATCAGCACTACCTATGAAAAATAAAATCAGTATCATCAGCACTACCAGAGCTTCGACCCAATCAACATCATTCACCACGTGGAGATCCGGTCATTTGTTTCAATAGTGAACAATCAAAGGGCTTGGCTTCTACCGGAGAATATCTACGAACCTCTTTTACTCTGAGACTGATGTAATAATTTGTGGGAGTAGGTGTTTTTTTAACTGTTTTCAACTACACATCAAGGTTGATTGAAAATCTGAAATTATACATTGCGCCGTTTATCACGTAATCAGCGTAAGTTAAAATTGTAAATTTGACTTTTTTGAAGCTATTATGCACGGGAATGAACGAGACCGATTAATCGATTAATTAATCAATTAAAAGGTGGCAATTAATTTAATCGACGCCCAGTTCAACTACGTTGCGATTGAAATGGTGGTTTAATAAAAAAAGGCAAAGTGGGAACTAATCTCTACATTCCATAGTTAGTTCTAGGTTTAGGAATTCGCCCAGGCTGGTAATGTCTGGAAAGGAAAGCTTAAAAACAACATCTCACAGCGCATGTGCCGCATACTTATACACAGTGGTTAAACGGTGATAATATCTTTGGTGAGCGCTAAGGATGTTGCATAATTTAAATAGCGAATGTGTTGGATGAGTCTAAGAAGCGTTTGCTATTACTCGTATTGACATTTTTATAGTAGATCTATTGTATTAAGATTAAAAAAAAGATGTACTACCCCAAACTATTTGCAATAACTCAGATGAAAATAAATAAACGAAGTTTAAAAACCCAAAACATGACAGCGTTTGTTTTCATTACATTAATATGCAAGCAGTTTATAATAGTCTGCGCTTTAAGTCTGAAAAGAAAGGCATTACCCTTATCTATGAGACTATCCTCGCGTGTGTCTTAAACCAATATGCTCGTGCCATTCGCATAGATGACATATTTTGAACTGGAATACATTTTTACACAAGCAGTAATTTATAACGAAAAAGGAGTCTTTCAAGGATGCTACCTTAGGGACTTCAGATTTAATATTTAATGGAGATGATCTATGTTTATCAATTTACACAAACTGGAACGACATTGTAGGTTGCCATATGCGAAAATTTCTTCATGCAGAATGTAATGCTTAAAACAATCGAATGCTTTACTAAAGTCTGAAATTACTCCTAGCGTAAAAACTTCATCTTATAATTATTGAAGTATAAATTATTTTAGGTCATTAATTCTTTTTCGGTTGATCTAGTGTCCCTGAACGTTCCCAAAGTACCGAACTTCCCAAGCTTCGTTTCATAAGCGCGTCGCGGCGCAGCAGTCGCGATCCCCAATATGGCGCTGCCCTGTGCGGTCGAAGCGAAGCGCGTGCGAGCTCTTCAATCCACTCTCCTAGTTTGTGGCGACACTGGCGTGTTGTTTTTTACAGTTCTAGCCTCTAGCCTCCGTTCCGAGCGGTACGTGTCTTGCTCCTCATTGTCTCGTCTTTCTTTTTCTCTCGCCTCGAAACACATCGAAGTAGGGTGTTAGGCTTAGCGTCCAAGGCGTAGAGTTGGAAACGCAGCACCAGCGCAACCGGAGCGAGCCAACGAGATGGAAATCTTCTTTGGCGAACTAAATTAGCGGCTACTTGATATAAAAGCCAGAGAAAATCAATGCATATTCCGTTCGGTCCTAACTCATCGTGCGTACCCGCCGTAGCTGGGTTAACGCGCAAACGCTTTATATACGTTTTTGTTGTTTTGGGACGATCCACAAAATGGCCGACTGATAACTTCTGCCACTGGCTAAACCAGCCAATCAGAACTGGATTCTGCGGGACAGACTCCCCGCAAGCGGACTGGATAGAATTCGGTACTCTGGGAGCATTCAGTGACCCTAGGTTGACCTATGCTTCCAGAATCCGAATTAGCAGTCCGTAATAAGAGGCTGTTTATGGCGAAAATTCATCACACGAGTGCGAATAATTTTTTCTATTCTTTGCAAGAACGCTGGCAGTATAGATATAGGGCGATAATTTCCTATTTTTTTATATTTCAAGCTTTGAAAAGGGTTAAAACTTTTGCTGCTTTCATCATTTACTAAAAACACCACACCAAACGTACGTCTACAACATTTTGCAAGGGTTTAGATGGACGTTAGGCATGGGACAGTAACATGAGCCACATGTTTTACCGGTTTAATTTGTAATTCACTCGAAGCACTAAAACTGTCGCTAAGATTCGTTATTGAAGACCAAACTCTAGTTTCATCTGTAGAGTACAAGAATGGTAATTCCGGAATTTGAAATATGTTCTTTGACGGTTCAGTGTTATAACTGCTGCTACCTATATTAAAAAAAAGAAGTTAAATACATTTGCTAAATTTGAGTCATTCAAAACTGCGCCTTGGTGGTTTATATATTAAATTTTATTCGGCTTAGAGGACACACTAAAAGACTATTTATTCGTTTCCATTATATATCAACCATTATTAAACACTGGGATTCAAGTTCAGGAGAACAGTAATTTTTTTAGAGCATCGAGTTTGTTTAATCAGTTGGTTTTTATATTCTTTGAATTGAGTAAGAACGTTATATCACGAGTTCCAAATTTTATTTTTAAAAGGTTGACATTTTTTATGTGTTTTTTTAAACTGGCAAGAGCTTAGCTCTTGAGGAGGAGGAAAAGGTACGGAGAGGAGGGTATGCCCCCTCCTCCTTCTTCGTACTCTCTTCTCCTCCCCTCCTCCTCCCCCTCCTCCTCCCTCCATTCTCCCTCGTTACATCACTCGTGACTTTAGTGACCCCCGTGACGTAAATCGTGAGGGTTATGACCTTCACAAGTGAAAGTCACGTGAAGGTCATGACCTTCCTCGTGACCTTCACGAGTGACCTTCGTCGGGACCTTCACGAGTGACCTTCGTGATGTCACTCGTGACGTCACTCGAGACCCTCGTGACGTCATTGAGAGAAACCGCGTGGTTACGCCGACGGCAACGGCGACGCCGCTCAAGCCGGGAACGGGTGCCTGAGAGCTGCGCTCTAAAATTCGCTAATTTTCCGCGTGAACTGATGCATTGAAATACAAATATTTCTTCTCAACGAAGGTATGACCGGAATATGCAGCCCGATTTATTAGCAGAACTTACATCAGTTTACTAGTTTTTTTTAATTAAATACCATTGTTGAGATGTTGCCGTTTATCTTTTGTACAATTTTGTATTCATGTTTACTATGCTTCTTCGATGTTGCTATATTGTGTATTCTTCTAGGCCTCCCCCCCTTTTCTCTAATGGCCAAAGAGCGATAAGGGTATGAAATAAATATATAAATACATAAATTGTCACTGTCTAAGGCCCGCTTCAGACGGGGCAATTTCACCTAGCAACTTGACGTCGCAACACCAGCAACACGGGCCGGCCGCGTTCACACGCAGCAACCGAATTGCTACGACTTGCCATCAACATCATTCAAATTGATTTTTCTTGCACTATTTAGAAGCACACCTACGCGCTAAAAACATGTTTTTATATCTTTGAATGGTGTTGAGAATACTAGCTCAACGTTCTGAAAAGGTTTATTTCCAAACACGATCGATTTCAAACCAGAACCAAGTCTTCAGCTGTCATCATCACCACCACCGTGGTGTCACGGAAAAATATCGCGTCCCTGATTGGCTGCAGCCGCTTCAAACGTCTTCGAATTGCTCCGAGTTGCTCGCTTGTCCGAGCCGGACCCGATCTCAGCAACACGTTTCGATCTAGGGAAAGCTAAGGAACAACCCGCCAGCAACCTCAAAATTGCTGGAAAAGTGGCCCCTACTGAAGCGGGCCTAACGTCTTCAAGGACTTCTCTCATGACGCGGCGGGATTGCCTCTGTACCGAGTTTGATATTGACTGGTATCGTGTTGAGCACTTTTTCCCAACCTCGTGGGAAATATATGACAATCGCCACGAGCAACTTTGATTAACTGTGTGCCCAGAGCCCAGAAAAATAAAAGTGCAAGGTTTTGGCAAACAAACAAAAACAAAAGCCGTTGAAGATGGCGTCGGCTTAAAGTCCTTTATTTGAACAACGCGCAGTCCGTACCAGATCAAAGGCCCGCACTGATGTTCGTTTCTACTTCACCTCCCGTAGGCCGAATTGGGCACAGATCCAAAACGAGTTGCAGCCGAACGATGACGCAGCACTCGTGCCCAATCTGCGCTCCGCCCTGGCGTTGGGTTCGGAAACGTGGAAAAGCCAGCGGCCTCGACATCAAGGAGCTGCAGAGTGACGTCACTCTTTGTTTCGACACCGTTTCGTGCATTCTTTGGTTGTGTGGTCCACCCGGCGCTGCTCGTTGACTCGGCTTTCATTTCTGGGTCACCTGTGAGCAGCCAGCAGACTTGGGGCAGACTGAAATCATTGTATCCTTTGAAAGTACCTCCATTGCCTTCTCTGCCTGCTAGCCAGACACAAAAGATATTAACGTACGGACACCAAAACCCCGCAAGGTGACTGACTGATTAGTCTCAGTTGCCACGGCAATCGCCATTTCGGTCCATTCAAATCTTCAAAGGTTCAAAGGGATCAATTTGAAAGCCGCGCCAAGATCAATATGGAGGGCCATCGTACTGTAAGTGTACCTCGACGATACAAGCGGCTTGGGCGCCGTCCATGCCTTCAACTTGACAGCCATGCTTACCTTCACAGATATCTCTCTATGATATTGTTTTTCTTCCGTATTTCGAGAGAGGACAATTATTTTTCAATGCTGCCAATTCACCGACCCGCTTGTGGTGGCGGAGGGTTGTGCGCTTGTCTCGCCGGTGTGTGAATAACAAAATCTCGGTATTCAAGAAATGTCCTTACAAAGCAACCTGTCACCAGGGAATTTGGATCGGCTCAGCAAAAATGAAGAGGTCAAGAGCAAACTGCATCATTACATGAAACATGGTGGCAACCATACGGAAGCTTGGCGCTACTTTCCGAGGATCCAGTAAATTTAGGACAGTCGACCACCTTCTTTCCGCCTGTGTACGCGCTCCAAATCCGCCAGAGGCTCTTGACCTATCGCCAGTGCGTCTGCCACCTGGTTCGGATGTTCGCAAATTGCTCAAGGCTTCATTTCGCGAGCTCGCTTCTTTGCTCATTTGGCTAGCAGTTCACGCGACAAGTATGCACGGTGTTGCAGCTTTTTATTTTTATTCATGGTTGCGTCTCTTCCTGAAATAGCGCGGCATTGCTTTCCTTGTAGAGGTGTTTTTGATTTGGTCAATGGCATCTTAAGAGACGCCACGCGTAGCTTGCTATGCACACTCTTCTTGCTTCGCTATTTCTTCTTCGGCCTTCTAGCCGGGTAATATCGCAATACCATGCGATGAGGAGTGGTAATTTCATTTTAATTTGATTCTTCCAATTTTTCTCTCCAAAGCCTCGAGGGCGAAAGAGGAAAAAAAAAAAAATCTGCCTCACGATTGCTTTCAGCCAATTAAATTCAGGAGATATTCTTGAAAAAAAAATAATAACCACAAGATAATAAACCAAAACGCCGAATTGAAAATGTGACTAAGCAAAAATTTTTAGTAAATAAATAGTTTCTAAATTACTGTAGTTGCTGACAAGAGGAGTTTCAGTTGTCCCGGCTCCAGCTCGCGCTCGCCACCTTCGGTCACGGCCGAAGGACTTACGCACAACACCTCCTCCTTTTTCGTCTTCTCATAAAAACCAATGTCCATAAACCATGCTTTACTTATCGTAAGCCAAAAGTATTTCAATGAGCGAACTGCAGTTTTTTTTTTTTATGAGTAGATTGGGGCGCAGTTTAAATCGCGGTCGTCGGAACAGTTGTTCAGGGTGGCTCAGAGATTTTTTAATCAAAATTTTAAGTGGCGATTTAGCTTCAAGGCTAAGGGAACCCTAACGCAAGTTCGTATTTTTATATAATTCAGCAATAAAGGAACTCTCTGCATAGTGCGAGAAAAGTTCCCACCTTGGCAGGGGCAAGTTCGGTCGGCTGCTCGCGCATTCGAGCATAGCGTAAACTGTAACCAAGGTAAAAGACTGAAATGGCCGCAAAAACTCGGATGGTAGTATAACACTGACACTTTTTTTGTACCTTATTTTTATTTTTGGGATCCTGAGAAGTTGGGCGAAGCGTGAACCTCCCATGGGGGCAAGTCGCTACGCCCCATATAAAAACGTGGTTAAAAAAATTAAAGACGTTTACAACTCCCTGTAATGCCGAATTAGAAAGCAGATTTTGAGGAGGAGGAGGAGAGGGTATGGAGGGGAGGGTATTCCCGTCCTCCCCTCCTCCTCCCCTGTTCCCCTTTTATTTAGCAGAGACATTTATGTTACATTACCCGCTAAATTCAGTGGAAAACATTCCCCGTTAAAGTTAGCGGGGAAATTGTTTCGCAAAAATTAGCGGAGATTTGTTTACGCTAAATTTAGCGGAGAATTTATCCCGCTAAAGTTAGCGGGAAAATTCTGCTAAATTTAGCGGGAAATTTTTTTTGCGCAAAATTTAACGAAAAAATGTTTTTGCTAAATTTAGCGGACATTTTTTTCAGCTAAATTTAGCGGAAAAATTTTCTCCGCATTCTCCCTCGTGACCCTCATGACGTCACATATGAACCTCGTGACGTCAATCGTGACCCTCGTGACGTCACAAGTGACGTCATTATGGGAAACATCCCATAATGGAACGCGCGGTTACGCCACGGAACTTGTGTCGCCGACGCCGACGCCATCACCGACGCCGCTCAGGCCGGAAATGGGCGCCTAAGAGCTGCGATTTAAAGGAAGAAACAGGACAAAGAAAGAAAGGGAGAATATTTCTTTACCGGAATGGCGAGACAAGCCATCTGATGCAGGTCTGAACTGTACTTACCATCTCTACTGTGTTCGTCAGCGTCGCATTTTCAAGCCGAGCTCAGAAAGAGCTGAAGCATTTCTTGCTTTTGCGTCTTGGCTCGTCACGCTAAAGGCACTCAAAGGCGGCTCTCACTGAGGTATCGTAGATTGGCATCAGGAGTTTTTGGCCATGGCCTGTACTTCGTCGGGGTTTAAGGCACTTGTCTCACGGCGGTGATTTTGAATCGGTACAAAACAGTTTCCATTTTATTAAACAAAGTCTAAAAAAGCAAACTCAAAGGTAACTTTGCTTATAGCTTCCTTGTGTTTTTAGAAATTCTAGATAAAGCTATTATAGTCATAGGTTCATTTTGCAATTAGACAACGATCGAGTAAATATTGCCACGCGCTTCTAATTTCTCTCCCCCGTAATTAAAGGGATACTAGAACGAAATTTCGGCGCTTATTTTTTTGGTCTATTCGTGTTCAGGGGGGCACTATCACTTCAGACACACAAATTTCTTGTTGAAAAAGACAAGAAAAGGAATTTTAAAACGAATTAAACGATCGGCAAGGAGCACCTGGTGGATTTCGCTAACGCCTCGTTTGTAATGCCCGTCTAGGAACCTTGACAGGTAGTGACGATAACTGTCTCGCCTCCGGCCACCACGAAAGAAGAGGTGAAGGAGGAACTCCCCTCTCCCTGAGAATCTTTTGTGTGACCAGAAGTCGCTATTGTCCCTCTACAAGAGTATAGACGATTAACCCGTCACTCAAAATTCGCATAAAAGCAGCCACTTCGGTGGCTGGAACTATGACACCCTCTCGACGTCAGCCTCGCCGCAGCTTTGCTCGTCCTGAGACGAACTACATCACGATTGTGGTGTATGTCACGTACTCTGCGCTGGCTGCTTTCCAAGCGCTTGCCAGAGTGGGCCGTTTATAACGAAAAATATAGCCATCCGTCTCAAAATGCAAACCTGCGATTATCATTTATGAATATTGTGGATCATATTGAACCTATTTCCGAACACGACGGGTATATTTCAAATGTCGTTGAAGTATCTCTTTAAAGGGGTCATGAAACGATACCGGGTTGCAATATTCATGACCTTGCAGAGGCCTACTGGTCCTAGTCTGGCACAAGTATACTCGGACGGACCGCCACTGATTCAGAAGCTTCTTGATCGCGGTGAAATTCCGAGGATAAACTCGGACAATTTCTTTCAGTCTTGCCTTCGTGAAGCTTGACGACGTAACTGTGGGATCGAAACCACCCGCCCGACGACAGTCGAGCGCGGCTCATGGATTGGTCACGAGAAGTGCGTGAGCACTCGATTTTGGCTCGTAACAATCAAGGTCTTGGCGGACACTCGACTAGTGACTTGTGTCTAACCACTGCGGTGATGAGAATAGCCGAACTCGAACAATGTCTGAAGCTCGGCACGCGTTCTGTCAACCACGGCGAGGGGGCACGATTAACGTTGGCGGCATAGGATAGGCACCAGGCCACGTGGCAGCTTGATATGGCTCCGAGTTTAGGGGATGAACGAAGCTCATATTTCTGGATTTTTTTTTGTCGACTGTCATTGTATAGAAACAAAAACAAAAACAAGTTTGTATAGTTATTTACGTCAGGCAGTGATTTCAATCTGGCGAAGTAAAAAAAGTCATTTGATGACTCCTTAAAGGTTAAGGCGGTCATAATTTACAAAGCGTACAAAGTATTATAATAAAAAAAGTGGATGAGAAACTTTTAGAAAACTGTCTCAATTTGATTTTTAAAACTAGGGAAATTGTATCATCAGTAAAAAAAAATCTTGATAAAAAATAAACAAGAAATGGTTAATTTTTGTTTATTATAATATCAAGTACATTGTGCAAAAATGATCATCCTCTTAATACTGTAGAAGATAAATAAGAATATTTATCTAACGACTAATTAAATATGTCATTAATAGACTGCTCGAGAATCTCCAAGAAAGTAAAGATATGTTAAAAAAGTCACTTTTGAGTATCTGTTTTTATATATATTTTTTTAAATTAAAATAAAACTGTTCGTAGCCATTCGACGTCACCGTTGTGGGACCGGAGCCTTAAACGCTCTCTAACAATAAATGGGGAAGGGGGAAGGAGGGGGGGGGGGGAGGGGGGTCTTGCTATGCATTTTGAAAGCCTTGGTACAGTCTGCTTTTCTGAAGTTGTGGATGCTCGTGATTATACTTCATGAAGGCGGAACAATTCCGCAAGACCACCATTCCGTCCTGATACTGTAATTGACTTATGTCATCCATGTCGAGGGAAGGAACAAGCGAGGTAACTAAATGATTTGCAGGGCGAACTTGTGCCAAAATAAAAGTACAATAAATGACGTCGATATCGACGACGTGGCGGGACCGAACGCTAGTGGAAGACTGACTTGGTGCTGCGAGCTTCGGCGGCATTTATACACGGTCAGTGTCCCTGAATGTTCCTGGCCAGAAGATACGATAGACGACTATAACGCGCTGGAACTTTCCAGCGAGGCAAGAAAAGGCAAAAAACGCAAAATGTTTGGTGTTATTCGAACCCGGTTTATGCGCGAAGGAGCAGCATGCGCTGCCCACTCGGCCATTAACTTTTTTTTTCTTTATTGCCTTATATAGCACAGCGACACGCATCACTGCTCAACATTTAAAGAAAAGGCTAAAAAAACCAGTAGAGTTGACTGATATAGAAAGGCTAAAAGTCTTTCAGGGTAGACAGCACTTCGAGTACTAACAACCACTCAGGTCAAAGTTGCTGCGCCTTGTACACTTCTTTCAGATAACTCATGTTTTGAACAAAATACTTATACACCGGACGAACATCTACGTCAGCGTGGCGCACAGTCATGCGACTCCTTTATATACTGTGTAGGCCCATGAGCACTATCATGTCGTAGGTACATCGTCCTCTCCTTCCATTGGCAGAAAACGAATTCCTTAAGGGGTTAAATAGAGGACCTTTTTTATGGTCCTTTGCAGGACGTCCCAGAACACAGCGTCCCAACGCTCTATAAATTCATGCTGAATAGTTTCGTCTTTTTACATAAAAAGCAGTTATCTGACCATAGGAATAGGTATGTTTTTTTGGCACACTTAATCAAGCTTTACCACAAAGTGTTTGACTGTGTGACGTTAAAAAAAAGGTTTTGGTGTATGCTGGGACTAACATTCTTTTAACACATTTCAAAACATTCTGCCTTGGGCCTACACTGCAAACAGAACGGTACAAAGGCACTGGGAAAAGCAAATATTCACATTTTTTGACAACCTTTTTACGCGGCACAGCAGACAAGTACTCCAGAGAGGAACGCGTTGTTAAAAACAGATATGCATCAACTGTAGAGACCGGCGACCGTGAAGGCCAGGGAGGAACGAACACACACACGTGCCTGGTCCGGGTAAACCAAACGAGTAACTTCGTCTACCTCTTTACTCTCTGATATACATACAACCTAATGGTAGTGACACCTACCACAAGATCCCCCTTTCTCAGAGACATCACTCGTGGATGAACGAATCAGGATACACGACCTCACTACAAGTTCAGTCTCTTTGGAGCTACTACTCGACGGGGAGATCTCGTGCGTCGAGGAAGTGTGGATCCACACATTCGCTGGTGCCTGAATTGCATCAGCTCTCGGACTTGACCTTGGCTCTGCGGGAGCGTCCTCGGCAGAAGGCTGCGGAGAGGGAGCTGTAACCAGTCTTCGTTCATAATCTTGGGGTTGCAGGCCATTGGCTCCATCGGCGGCAGGAACCGGCAGAACCGGAGCTGGCAGGACGGGAACTGGCTCCGTAGGTTGGCTCTCGAAAGGAACTAGGTGTCGCCGATTTCTCTGCAACATACCCCGCGGAGTTTCCACGACGTAAGAGCGTGGGCGTTGCGCTCGGCTAAGCACTTGAGCAGGGCACTGTGCGTCGGTCACCCACACATCTTCGCCAGGTGAAAGTTCCCTGAGCTCGCACACTCCGTGACGACGGTTGAAGTCGGAAGCTTGGCGTCGCTTCGCCGCGCTGTCCCGCTCCGGAAAGACCTGTGACTTCGGCCATGCTGGCTGGAGTTTCTCGGCAGCCTTGGGTACTTGAGTTTGGAGCTGTCGACCCATTAGCAGCTGAGCAGGGCTAAGACCCAAGATGCCTTGAGTATCTCTATACACGAGAAGTGACAAGAACGGATCGTCGCCTTTAACCAAGAGTGCCTTGACTGTCCGGACTGTACGCTCCACTTCTCCGTTTGACTGCGGAAATCCAGGACTGCTAGTGTCGTGCTTAAATCCGTAGTCTTCCGCGAATCTGGCGAAGTCGTGTGAGGCAAACTGTGGTTCGTTGTCACTTCGAAGTACCTCCGGGATCCTAAAACGCGCCATGACACTTTTTACTGCAGAGATCACGGCTTGACTTGACGTACTTCGTAGTGTCATTACTTCGGAATAACGTGAGAGATAGTCCACCAACAGTAGAAAATCTTGGCCGTTCAAGTAGAATAAATCGACTCCTACCTGTTGCCCAGGTAGCTCTGTTGGAGTCGACGTCATGAGAGGTTCAGCCCGCTGTACCCTCGTAGATGCGCTGCGCTCGCACTTCTCAACTATGGTTTTGATTTGATCGCCGATGCTGGGCCACCACACCGAGTCTCGAGCCCGTGCCTTGCATTGGTTCACTCCTTGGTGTCTCTCGTGAATGGCCTGCAGGACCTCAGGTCGCAGCGATGCAGGAATCATGAGGCATCTTCCTTTGAGAAGCACACCGCCACAAACGGTTAGTTCTCCGCGGTAGTTCAAGTACTTCATTAGGTGACATGGAACCTTGGTCTTCTGAGGCCAACCTTGGTCGCAGAACTTTGTTAGTGCTGCGCACTCGCCATCTGTTGACTGTTGTCGACGGACCACCTCGAGGCTGACGGGCGCACATTCTTGGATTGCGTGAACTACGCTCTGGACGTACAGCTCTAGGCTGTCGCAGGTAGATAAAGCTGCTTGGCTCAACGGCGCTCGGGACAGGGTGTCGGCCGTTGCCTGGAGCTTCCCAGGAACGTATAAGATCTGGTACTGATACCGCATCAACTTGATCCTCAGTCGCTGAACTCGTGGAGAAAGAAGGTCTACGTCCATGTCCCAAAGCAACGCAGTCAAGGGCTGGTGATAGGTTTCCACTGTAAACCGCAGTCCCCGGACGTACTCATCGAAGCGACACACGGCCCATGTCACTGCCAAAGTCTCCTTTTCGGTCTGGCTGTACCTCTGCTCTGTTGTAGTAAGTGACCGTGAAGCAAAGGCGACCGCCCGACGCTCGCCTGACGGTTGGTCCTGGAGCAGGACTGCCCCGAGACCGAAAGAGCTGGAGTCAGCAGACACTATGGTTGGGTGCTCCGGATTGTAGCAAGCCATTCAAATGTCTGAAATAAAGCATAGTCTTCAGCCTGAGGAAGGCAGCCTGCTGGCTTGGTCCCCAGACCCACACACTCTTCTTGCTCAGCAGTTCTCGAATAGGTGCTGTGACGTCCGACAGATGTGGCAAAAACCTACCTACGTGGTTGACCATGCCTAACAGTCTGCGGACACCTCCGACGTCGACTGGTGGTTCCATGTGCTGTACAGCCTCCACCTTCTCGGGGTCTGGCATAATACCATTCTGGCTGACGACCACGCCAAGGAACTTTACACTGGTGACGCCAAACCCGCACTTGGACCTCTTCAGAGTCAGACCTGCTTTCTTTAAGCGGTCAAGAACCTCTGTGAGACGCTTGTCGTGTTCCACACGATCTCAGCCAAAAACGAGAATGTCATCAATCATATTGACTACTTCATCTTGGCCCTCCAGGATGTACGACATCTGGCGTTGAAAATATTCCAGCGCAGAGGTAATCCCGAAAGGCAACCGACAAAAGCAGAACCGTCCGGACGGGGTAATGAACGTTGTGAGTTCCTGGGACTCACTTGACAGTTTCACTTAGTGAAAACTCGACGTGGCGTCGAGCTTGGAGAAGACTTGCGCCTCGCCCAGAAGTCCAAGCACTTGATCCACTATCGGCAGCATGTGACGTTCACGTAGCACCGCCCGGTTCAGTCGAGTGAGGTCCACGCATATGCGGTAGCTTCCCGAAGCTTTCGGCACCACTACCATGCCTGTGCACCACGGTGTCGGTTTGGTTACTCTTCGGATTACGCCTTGGACGGAGAACGAACGGCACCAAGCTCCAGCGAAGCCAACTGGTTCTTGGCGCGGACAGACAGCTGCGAAGTGGCCTTTCTTGTGGCACTTGTTGCATTGCGCACGGTTAGCAGGGCACTCTGAGCGCGGATGCGGAGAACGTCCGCAAAAGCCGCATGAAGATGCACTCGCTGCGTTGCCGCTTGCTTGCTTCGGCCTTGGCAGGCGGTTCTTCACAACTTTTGCCGCGTCGATGTTTAACGCTTTTGCTTCTGCTGAAGCTGCCATGGCTATGGATGCCGACGAGTCCCGCAGCTTCCGTTCCCTCTCTGCGTCCTCGCATTGGCGAACTTGAATGAGCGCTTCGTCCAACGTAAGCTTCATGTATCGACACAGTCTGTCCGACAGCTTTGTGTCTCGCAAGCCCACCACAAAACGGTCGCGAATGAGCCGCTCCTCCACCTCTCGCGACGGGTAGTTACATTTTTTTGCCATGTTGCTGAGCGTCGTAAAAAAGGAGTCAGCTGACTCACCCGCTTGCTGCGACCGTCTGTGGAAGCGTGCGCTCTCGTAGAGCTCATTGACTGGGTGAAAAAAGTACGCGTTGAACCTCTGAACAATGAGATCGTAGTTGTCGAAGTCTAAATCACCGACGTGCAGCGAAGTCAGGACGACCCGCGCTTGCGGCCCCATGGAGTATAGTGGGGTCCGAACACGCTCTTTGTCGCTGGCGGCGTAGAGTCCTGACGCGTAGACGTAGTCATCGAACTGCTGATGCCACTGTTTCCATTTTCCGGGGTTGCTGAAGTCAAACTGGGGTTGTGCTCGTAGATTGAGCGCACCGACTGGAAACCTCCCGGACCGGCGGCGGCGCCCTCCCCTTCGGCCATGGTGGTCTCCTTCGAGGATGGTGCTGGCGCTTGAAAAGAGAAAAGGCGCTAGCCGCTCACTTCTGTAACCATGTAGAGACCGGCGACCGTCAAGGCCAGGGAGGAACGAACACACACACGTGCCTGGTCTGGGTGGAACGAAACGAGTAACTTCGTCTACCTCTTTACTCTCTCATATATATACAACCTAATGGTAGCGACACCTACTACAACATCAACCACTTCCTTAAAAGACACGCGTAGCAAGGACCGATGTCTGCAGTTGTCATCACCACGAATCCGGGCAGCGCACTGAGCAGCCGAGTTTGAATTACAGTACGTAGAAACGGGTCTTTCTGGTCTCTAAGAAAAGCTGCTTGGGAAGGCTTTCCAGCTGGAGTCTCTTTTTGAGGGTCACCCGGACGCCAAGAGTCCGTGAACTCGAAGTCCACAAAACCTGGATCTTCCACTTTTCCCGCGTGATTTCCTTGACGGTCCTAAACGGTTCGAAGGCCCGTCGAACTGCTTCTAGAGGCACATCGAAGGAGACCCAATTGAGTTTGACACGCAGTTCCCTCCGGTTTGGGTCGACCAGCTGACACGTCTTCCCTTCCACCTGGAGACTCCCAACTTTCAAAAGCTTCTCCTTGGCTTCCGGCGTATGCAGCTTAAAAAAAAAACACTGACACACAAAAACATTTTTTCCATTTTGTTTTTTGCCAGGGAATCGATTGTGGTGCCAGAAATCTACCCAGCTAATATTTTGCTAAACAGTCGAGTTTATTTTTATTAATTCCAAACAAACGCAACTGTTGGAAATCGAAACCTAAACCTGCGGACGGAGGTCGGAGAGATATAGAGAAGGAGAGTGTGCCGGAAGTCAACGTAGCTACACCCGACCGTACGCTTTTTTTTTACGTTTCTTTTTTATTTATTTTTTTGGCTGCGCGCAGCAGACCATTTGCGTTGCGGGAACCATTTGCCGTGCGATTGCGTTGCAGTTATGTTTCTTCCGCTCGCTGTTCTGCACTTCAAGATGAGTTGTTTCATATATTGAAGGGTTGGAAATGAGCAGCGAGTACCCGTGGCGAATGCCCGTGATCGGCTCCGAAAGAGATGCCCCCAAGATGTCCAAAAGTGGCATCGTGTGGCAGAGTCTGCACAAGTTTCCGAAACATTAACGGGATCGGCACTAATGGCTGGCTGCAATTCCTGAAACAGTTATGGGCAACTAGGAAAGCGGACGCTACCCGATTTATATGTTCCTTGCATCTTGTGGAAAGTGACTACATTGAGTTCGCAGGTGTCAAAAAGGGAATCCCATATTAGTTCAAGGACGTTTCGTCCACAACATTTGTTTAATTTCATTTCATTTCATTTATTTGTACCTCACAAGCGCCCCAAGGGGGCATACATGAAGGGGGAAATTCAACTGTATACAAGGAAAACTGAACATTGAAAATATGAACAAAAATCATGCAAAATACAATATAATGTAAACACGTGAAAAACATACATATCAATTTACGCAGTATTGAGCACACGCACTTTTAAATTCGTCTACATTTACTAACGGGACACATGTTGGCTGGAAGTTTGTTCCAGTCGGAAATTGGCAACTGTAAAGGTGATGTCTGAAAAAGTTTAGTATGTGATGTTTGTAATAGTATCTTATGCTGATGATCAAATCGAGGAAAAATACGGTGTGGCGGCTTTAAAAGTTCAAGCTTGAGGAGTAGGTTATTATAATAGATGTTATGAATGAAGGCTAATCTAGAAAGTTTTCTTCTGGGAGAGAGGAGTGGCAAGTCTGCTTTTTCTTTCAGCTGAGATACGCTTGTGTGTCGAGAATAATCTTTGTAAATAAATCTGCTTGCCCTGTTTTGAATTGACTCTATTTGTTGAATTAGGTAGCCTTGAGAAGGAATCCATATGATAGAAGCATACTCTAATTGAGACCGAATATATGATTAGTAAGCGAGTAAACGAACGTCCGGAGGTGTCAGATATAAATTTCGTCTTAGAAAACCCAATGACCTACTAGCCTTCTTTTCAGAGATAGTTGTAAACCAAGAAATGTGTAAAAATCGCAAAATGTCTGACAAAAACACAAAAAGACAGTACGCCTGCACTGTGGATCGATCCTGGGTCCGCTGCGTGTGAAGTGGACATCATTCCACTGAGCTACTGAAGTAACTCTTTCGTTCGTAGTAATGCAGCGGGTCGACTGTAGGTCGGAACGTTTGCTGCCGATTTCCCTCCAGCAAAGGCACTCCCGGCTCGAAGTCGGACAGCAGCATGGCATTGGCCACATTCGCTCCTAGAAAAGATAGCGTACGCGTGCATATTCAAATCGATGTACGCACCTCATGCTTGATGTTTGCGCGAGCTTGGTCTTCAGCCACGAGAAGGGGCGACGGCTCGGCGACGTCTTCGTGCAAATCAGCTTGCTGGTCGGGCTTGTCGCGCGGAATGAATCCGAATTATTTTGATTGGTCCAAAATTTCTCCTTCGAAAGAAGACAGATTCGCGGGTACCACGAACGACAGTCCTGAAGTAGAGGTCCCACGCCCGTCGTCCGCTGCCATCGCCATTCAGCCCGCGGGTCGCACGATACGCGACACGACGCAATGTTGAGGATTACGCAGTGAACGCACAGAATGCTCCCGGTTCTCTCTGCAGCTTTTTTTTTTCAATTAACGTATTTGCAGGTTTTAGAAGCCACAAACAAATGGGTTTAATTTTTTTTTATTTTTTCATACTGAGTGTCTGCCTTCAATGACCCACGACTGTGAATAAGTTTAGGTGGTTGTGTCAAACCTTAGAAAACGGATCGTGACCACGAAGAAGAGAGTGAGCGCGACTCAAACCGGCCAGTTCTCGATTGGAGGTTTTCGGGCGGAAAGAAACGAAACTTCGAGCCGCAAATTTTGTTCTCGATAGTTGGGCTCTCATATGCCGCGTACAACTAAAAACCTCGGCGAGCATAAATATCCTGTCAGTGTCCCTTTAAGCAGCCAGACGTGGCTCATCTGGTAGGCTCCCAGACCCGCCGCGCTTGACAACACCCCCACCTGTTCCAACGGCGACCTGAAGGTCTTCGATCTTGTAGGGTCAGCCTTTGAGATCAGCGTGCACAAACGACGCTGAGCTTTGCCGCCTCTCGGGTGGGCAACGTCGGCAGCTGCAGACGACAATCTTTCGGCGTAGAGCCACCCTTATCACCGCGGCCGGGCAGAGCCGCTTGAGCTGACGCAGAGCTAATCATGAACACGTCCGTTCTCTACGGCAGCCGGAAGTGGATTCCGCTCGGCCACACCCTTTTTGTTTTTGGCCGGGTTTCGTCAACCAAAAAAACAAAAGCAGAGAAAAAATGATAAAAAGATTCATGTATGGCCCTAGAGCAGCCAACATGACATTGTTAAGCGGATATCGAAATCGCCACACTTTCCGGCACAGATTTCCCGCAACTTTTCGCAAACGTCCTCATGAACCTCTTTGACGTCAATGTCCACATGACTCACGGCCATACGCGACTTCCAAATGCTATGAAGCCCCACAGGAAAAGCGAGATCAAACTGTACGTTGTTGTAAATTTCAGCAGCTAAGTACCGAAGGCGTTTAGGTCCAAAGGTAGTGTCTTCTTTAGTGTACCTTGGAGAACGTCTAAAAAAAAGACCCGATTCCATCACTTCAATAACACATGCTCTACAGTCTCTTACTTTTTACGAAAAAAAACAAAAAAACATTCGCACCCCCCCCCCCCCCCCCATGCTACCAATATATTCTTCAATATATTCTTCTCATCCAACGATGTGTTAACCGGTAAAAGTCCAGTATGCAGTTTAAAGATAAACAATTTCACACATGGAGGCACTGCCATTATCTTCACTCGCTGAAGAATATTCTGACACTTGCCTAGACAATTCAACGACTCGTATAACGGAACAGAGATAGGAACATCGACGAGATCTCTAGAAAAGTTTGTCGCGAGACTTCACTTAAATACTATAGAGAAAAACGCGTGGTGAAAAACTGTATAGCCTGAATGACTTCTTGCAAGTAGCCACGAAATTCCCCGGCTAGAGCACACGCAGAAGAAATAACAAACTGAGGGAAAGCTCTGCCTTAGCGCATCTAACACAGTGCGGAGAAAAACAACATTCGCATCGCGCACGAAAATAAACAGGTTCAGCAACCTGCCTCAGAAATAAATGAGCTATTGACAAGCCACCGGATCGGACACACCGAATGAGGTTCCTTCGGCTAGTCCGTTTCCAGGTCAATCAACAAATGAAAACGGCGAAGATTTTATGTGTTTTCTGTACGCCTAACGCGCGAGCAGTGCAACACTTGAAGTTCATACCACAATTCGCTGACGAAAACGAAATTGAACACCATGGCACGTGTAAACACCGAGAAGTCCCTGCCCTTCCATCTCTCAGCTTTGCATTAGGCCACGCACCGCGGCACTATATATACAGGGTGAAACAAGGAGACGGCAGGCTCTTTAAATCGACCGGAAAATTCAGTTTCTTAACCTATCGCGCTACGACTTTGTGCAGCGTTGCCCACAGATGGTGCATTTTGTTTTTGTAAAATTTGCAAAGAACGAACTTACCTGAGGAAAAAGTAAAGAAAGAAAAAGGCTTAGCTCCTATGGAAACGCAGCGACGCCACCGGTCTTCAAAAAACACGGCGCCGTTTCGCACGGAAGACAAGAGATGGCGCAAGCGGTCGCGACGCCAACTGCCGCCAACGAACGAGCAGACGACGCCGAGAGCCGGCGCTTTTAGCAGACAAGGAACTGCAGTTCCTTGTTGTTACCGCGCCTGTTTTTGTTTCTGCGACTGTCGCCGCCTGCGGAACGCGCGCCGCTTTTGAGTCGAAAAGTTCGTCTGCTAAAGAGGCCGGCTCTCGGCGCCCGTATGCTCTAGAGCACTATATAGCTCCTTCGGAGCAAACTAGCGCAATCTAGAACGCCGTCTCTCGGCGACTAGCGGCAAACGCCCGGAGGTTCCAACTCCGGTCAGAAATGCATGGGGAACGTGAGAAAATTGTTGTTTCTTCAATATTGTGGAGATGTACGAAACGACAATAGTTTTTGACATAATAAAGGAACATTTTAGAATAATTTGCGCTGAGTTGTGTGCCAAATAAGGACGTAATTTTTTTTTTTTAAATTGCATGAGCGGCATCATGCAGCAGACGACGCGGCGACGTCACAGCGTTCACGTGACCCGCTCCGGCCAACCCAGAAAGCCCATCTCCACTGCGTGCAACAATCGTCTGCTTCAAACACCACTGCCTTGGAAATTGCCTTCTCAAAATTTGCACACGCGTCCGATATTATTGAGACTTTGATAAAGTGTTTGGTGCTTTACCAACTTCACGACAGACTAGTTTCGAAAAGTGTGAACTCGGCGTTTATTTTTTAATCAGCCGTGTTGCGTCAATCTCCATGTGTTCTCCCATAGGGCGAGCCGCCTCCTGGAACCCTGAGTATCACGTGACTCGCGCCGAGCTGCTCCGCCGGCCATGTTGTCGGCGAAACACGCGGATCAAAGGATTGCGCTACTCTGCTCCGTAGGAGCTATATAGTGCTCCAGTATGCTCGTTCGTTGGCGGTGTTCGTTGCGCCATCTCTTGTCTCTGGTGCGAAACGACGCCGTGTTGTTTGCAGACCGGTGGCGTCGCTGAGTTTCCATAGGAGCTTAGCCTTTTTCTTTCTTTACTTTTTCCTCAGGTAAGTTCGCTCTTTGCAAATTTTACAAAAAAAATAAAAATGCACCATCTGTGGGCAACGCTGCACAAAGTCGTAGCGCGATAGGTTAAGAAACCGAATTTTCCGGTCGATTTAAAGAGCCTACCGTCTCCTTGTTTCACCCTGTATAGTCGTAATTTTAACTGAAGATGACATTTCTGCAAAGTCATTCGCTTTGTATACCTCAGCGGTAACATCTTCGTGTGCTCTGTGGTCACAGTCAAACGCAATCTTATTAGAAAAAAGATCGCGTGACAGCAGCTTAATTTATAACTATAATGCTTTGTGCACGGTCACATCTCAGAACGCATTTTTATTTCAAAAGCCTTTACTATCATAAACTACGTTTCAGTTTAAGTCCGGACGGGCAGCCAGTGCTACGAGCTAATTACACCAGTCAAGCAGCGTTAAAAGCGCTTGTAACTATTGTTGTATTTCTAGCTCAGAAGGGGGCTACACGTGTTGGGTTCTAGTGTGAAAACACTACATATTGAGAGTAGATAACACCCCCGGAGGGCGTGTCTTGCGTCTTTCCTGTTGCAGCGGCGAAGCGTAAGTATTAAACTTGTGTCTGACCAAACCTGAGTTCTGTGTCTAACAATGGCGACGAGGATGTTACGAAGCTACCGGACGTAAACGATACGAGCCACAGTACGAGGCACCATGGACAGCGACACGGGAGCGTCGGCCACGTCACCAAGCCTCTCATCAGGCGGTTGACTGAATTCTGCCCTACAACAGGTAACCTGAAGGTCTACCTCGTTGGGTTTGAAGCTTCTGCAAGAGTCAACAGTTTCGACGAACAGCGCAAAACAGATGTGTTCGTCAGAGTGCTGGCTGACGGAGCCTACATGACACTACGGAACCTGGTCTTCTCGGAGAAGCCAGAGAAGAAAACTTATCGGCAGATAAGAGAGGTACTTCTTAAGCATTACAAGCCGAAGCTTTCTATTGTGACGGAGCGGAACAACGTTCACAAATGTACCCTAGGAACCCAAAGGCCTATCGACGAGTTCATAGTGCAATTGAAACGATTGGCAACGGACTGCGCGTTCGGTGCATTTTTGAGCGAAGCACTGCGCGACTAGCTCGTCGTGGGTGTGCGCAGCGAGGGGATCCAATGCAATCTGCTAGCCGTAGAAGACGGCAACTCACGTACACGGGAAAAAGCTTGTGTCATCGCCACATCGACGGAGGGGGAAGAGGGACACGCAAGGGCGATGGTTCCCGCGATAACCCATTCTCGACAGGTGGACGTAGACGCCAACTGGCAACACAGCGATCAGCTTCGACGGAAGACAGCGGCGTCACGGAAACCAACACCTGCGAAGGAGAGCCCGCCGTCGTGCTCCAGAGGTGGTCGCCAGCGTCAGCCTCAGGACTGCCGGCACAATAAGGCAACGTGTTTTGACCGTTCGAAGTAGGGACACTTAGCGTCGATGTGCAGACCTCAACGAAGCCATTTCACAGTGGAGCAACAAGTGCCTTGTGTTAACCTGCACGTACTCTAATAAACAAATTGTCCAGCGCACGTTGCTCAGATTGTTTGAATGAAAAACGGATTCCGATGCAAATAGATACAGGGTCTGTCGTTTCGATTATTCCGGAAAGGTAGCTGCTAGGCCATTTCGGTGAAATGAAGTATGAACAAGCGAATTTTTTTCTCCGAACGTATAACGGTACAACTCTCCCAGTAAACGGCAGGGTTATGGTCACAATCAAACACCAAGGTGCTTGTTTTATTTGTCCAATAGCGGTAGCTGCTGTGAAAGAGGAAGGCACGGCACAAACCTTGCCAGGGCGGGACTCGCTGAAACACTTTTGCTTAAACTGGTTGCAGGTGCTAAGAGTGAACTCAGTAACTTCTAGACAGGAGTGTCTTCTAGACCAGTTTAATGACGTGTTTCAGGGGCCTTTAGGCATAATCAAAGGCTTCCGTAGGTCCATTGCCCTGAAAACAGAAGCGCGACCGGCGTTGTGCATAGCCTGAGTATGACCGTACGCTTTTAAAGACAGGGCAGAAAAACACTGGCGAAATTTCGAAGCGAAATGGGTATTGCACCCTGTACAAGAAAGCGAATGGGCAACTCCTTTTGTGGTGATGCCAAAGAGCGACGGCACCGCAGTGAGGTTATGTGGGGACGATCACGTGACCCTGCATTCATGGATTACGGTGGCACACTATCCGTTTCAATTGCCTGAAGATGTTTTCGCGTCACCGGCGGGAGGCACATGCTTCACCGTGCTAGATTTGTCAAAAACATATTTGCAGCTCGAAATGAAGGCATAATCACAAGAACTAATGACAATCAGCACCCATCTGGGCCTTTTTTGTTTGTTTCACATGCCTTCTATTTAAGGTTGCCAGTGCACCAGCCATTTTTCAGTCGGTTATGAATCAGATATTAAAAGAGTTGGAAAGCACAGTGTAGTATATTGATGACGTGATAAATGCCGGAAAGACGCAGGGGGAGTGTATTAGACGGACGAAACAGCTGCTAAAAAGACTCCGCCAGCATGCTATTCGAGTAAATGTTACCAAGTGCTCGTTTTTTCAAAGCGGTGTTAGGTATCTTGATCACGAAATAGATGAAGCAGGCATTGCTCCAACTAAAGAAAAAGTCGAGACTATTTTGAAAGCATGCAAATCCACGCCCGTCACAAAGCTGAAAGCCTTTTTTGGGATTGGTGAATGTTTACGTCAAATTCTGGTCGGGAACCGCAACAATCCTCGAACCAATGTAATGAAAGTATAAAACAAACACCCTGTGTATGTATATATATATATATGGTGTCCCAAGTCACCAGGCTCGACCTAAATTGGACCCTAAAAATCGACACCTGCACGTAGCAATCTAAACCTTTCGTCAAAGGTGTATTTCACAGGTCGGTTTTTTCTTGTAGAATTAGAAAGCGTAGTTTCCTTTGTGTAAAAAATAGGGCCAAGAAACTTGGCAAAGTCAACAGTGGGCGGCGACGCAGACTATCAAGTCGAGTTGCGGGACGCGTTTGTCACGCATATGGATAGATGGCGTCGGGAGCGGCGTCGGAAGGTGCAGCCGGCCAGTGAAAGAAAGGAGCCGACAGGCAGACGAAATCCGTTGGCAGCAAAAGCGGCGTCGTTATGCAGACGCGTTTTTTTACCTTACGTTTTGCTTTTATTGTCCGCGTTTATTTTTTACCCAAAGGTACATTACAAAAAAAATCATGGTTATATTATTAAACCACGTTAGTTGCAGGCCGTCTTGATAAAAGGTAGCGCCATCTATCAATATGAGCGCCAAGCGCGCCCCGCCACTCGACTTTGTTGTCTGCGTCGCCGCCTGCCGTTCACCCTGGCAAGTTTATGGCCCTATTTTTTACGGAAAGAGAGCTACGCTTTCTAATTTTAGAAGAAAAAACCGATCTGTAAAATACACATTTGACGAAAAGTTTAGATTGCTACGTGCAGGCGTCAATTTTTACTGTCCATTCTATATCGAGTCTGGTGACTTGGGACACCCTATAATATAAGATAGAGAACCTTCGGTGAGGCTACAACAACGCACAGATTTATCTCGAGTTTTCGGTAGGAGTCCGTCCTAACTTACAGCGTGACTGGGACAAGGACAGACAGAGGAGAAAACACTCAAGACTTTGTGCATAATCCCGTCGTGTTATCATCCCTCATCGCTGTCTATGTTTGCAAGGAAAGGACCGCATCCTGGGACGCTAGATCCTCCACGTGCCCCCGGATTTACAAGTCATTTGCGGATGGATGGTTCCGGCTCCGAGGCACTCTGGCAGGCTGTGTCGCATCTTGTGTTCGGAATTGGTGGCAGCAGGTCCGCTTTTTAAGTACTGCCTTCGTATCGCTTGTTCCCGGGAGCTTCGTCTTCTTCGAGCATCCCGCCTTTTTCAAGAATGGTCAACGACCACTACCCAAATTACTGAGTTTCTTTGGACCCCTGTGCGCCTCACACTGCCTCCCAAGAAGAGGACCACGACCAAAGAAGGTAACGCCGTTATCCTCGGGGATCCTCATGTCCCAGACACTCACCTACAAATTTTGAAAAAAAGGACCTAAGTTCTACCTCGAGCCTGCGCTTAGAAGAGTAGACAATTCGGTCATGTCGAGATCCATTTCATGTGCATTACCGGAAGAGGACAAACCATGGGCGTTGCTGATTGCGTGGATGTCTTGTGGAGGTCCGAAGGAGGGTGCCGAAGAACCAGAGGCCTCGAGCCCGTCATTAACTTTCTCGCGTCCAACAGCATGAATATACTTCTGTCCGACAAAGAAGGGTGCTTTGTCATCATGCTTGACGGCACGTTCTTCGATGAAGCGACAACAGCCGTACTAAAAAAGAAACTTTAGAACGGTCTCCGATCGTCTTACAAAGGTGAAGGAACGCACCATAAAATTTCTCCACCAACTGAACCTGACCAGTGTTGCTGCAGGAGCCAAGAAAGAAAAAAAATCTTACGTTAGACGTATTTTTTTTTGCGGCAATAACTCATAAGCCAGGAGTCCCCTTTCGCGTCCGAGCGAGATATTTGGTTACAGGCCGTTTCGGGATATTTGCAGAGGCACCTCGACTCCCTACATTGTGCGTCCCCAATTCCAAGGCGGTTGTTGACGATATAAATGTCCGTAACCCAAACGGCTGCAGTGCTTTCAGCATCGATGTTGAAGAGTTATATTTTTCCATGCCACATGACGACCTCATGGTTAGTGTAAAGGAATGCATAATGAAACACAACGACGAAAACGACTTCAGGACGCGATGCGGGGTCACAATCGAAGACTTTCTCGAACTCTTGTCCGTTTATTTGAAGTCCAAACTCATCGGATGGCAGTACAAGGTGTACATACAGAAGTCCGGAGAATGCATAGGGTCATGCAAAGCCCCTGTGCCCAGTAACATCTTCCTAGGTAGGATCGATCGGGATCTTGAACCATGCTTGGAGCACACCAAAAAAGTGTTTAGGTACTTGACGATTATTTGATATTCGTTGAGAGGGCCAATTTCCATCAGACGCTTGACGATGTGCTGAAGATATTCACGGGAAGAGGACTAGGACTTCGATTCACATATGAAGCCCCAAAAAAGAACATGATTCAGTTCCTGGATCTCCTCGTTGAAGTGGGGGACGACCATGTTTGCTGGTCTTGCAGGCCTAGAACTGTGAAGATTCTTCTCAACTTTCAATCAGCCCTCTCCAAACCCGTCCAACATGGCATCGATTTTTCCTGTCTGAGGAGTGGTTTAACAAGCCCATGCATCCAGAAATTGAGTTCCAGCTTCATGTCCCAAACTCAGCGGCCCAAGAATTTGGGATATCCTAATTCGGTCATCTCCTCAGCTTGCGTAATTATCGTGAAACACTTTTAAACAGGTTCAAAGAGCGAGCAACGTGACCTCGTGCAGAAGCAAAAGAAGAAAGTTTCAGTCATACCGTACATCCACCGCCTTTCCCACGGACTCAGAAAAGTCGCCTCAAGATACGATGTGAATGTGACTTTTTCCGTCCGCCACAAGCTAAGCTCAGTGTGCTCCGCAGTCAACAAACGCGCGAGAAAAGACGATCCTACGTCTCACAGCGGGTGCAGCGTCAAACACGGAATTCAGTTTGTCGCCTGCGTAGGAGGCGTGGTAGACAAGATTCCGTTTTCCTGCGGGAGTGCGTATATAGGACAGACTGGGCGTTGCCTTAACATACGACTACGAGAACACCACAGTTCTATGAAAGGAACCGCTTACACACATCTCGCGATGCATTGCCGGGATTGCGGATGTCAACCCCTTTCTACCAAGACACTCTAAAAAATGCCCATGCGTCTACTATCCCGCACAATACTCGGAAAGCCAATCACCGCAACTTGCGGGGCAGCTCAGCGAATGACGATGCCGAAACATATGTTTAGATCGAAAAACGCAGCCTGAGTTGTGATATTAATCAATGCAAGCGTGACGTTTTGCATTGCTTAACATCACAACTCAGACTGCGTTTTCGGTCTAAACATATGTTTCGGCATCGTCGTTCGCTCAGCTGCCCCGCAAGTTGCGCTGATTGGCCCTCCGAGTCTTGTGGAGGTAAGTAGACGCACGGGCATTTTTTAGAGTGCACGACAGTGATATTCCGACACAAGCACAAACTACCCCGAGAAATGATGAAGGCGTACTACATAGCACAAAACGGATCCTTGTGTGTGAGCCAGCCCACAGTGATTTGACGAGCAGTGAGATCAGCTCAGTGTTGTACGGAGCGGCGTTCCAAGGAACGGCGTTCCTGGAACGCGTTCTTTTTAGGAGGAACGAAGGAACGCCGCCGTCCCATTTTGCATCGCCGGAACTGGAACGGGAACGCGTTACATTTTTACTGGAACGGAAAGAGTAACCGCGTTCTTTTTTTTCGTCCAGTGGGGTAATATTTATTTTATTTTGAACAGGAAAATTTTGAAAGTACAAAAACAATATCTTTACGGAGTGCAGAATCTCGTTACCTTTTTGGCTACTAATCTTATGAATTATTTTGTATGGTCCTCGCTTGCTAACAGTTTCGGGTGCAGGAGAGCTGGTGGACATTGATTCTTTTTTGAGTGCCCGAAGCTGCGGTACAAAAAGCAAGGCTTTTAGTCGTAGGAAAAGACAAAGAAAGAGGGTTGTTACAAAGTCAGCTACTTTCTTTGGTTCCACGAATCCTCATACACCCAGAAATCTAAGGCCGACTACAGCCACTTGTGAGCTTCCATAACGAGACCTACAGTTACAACAAGATCAGAGACTGCCAGACATCGAACGCACCCTTGTATACCGAACATTGGTTACTTAAAAGATACACCAACAAAAACTTTATTTCTTCTCTTATCCCCCACCTTCAAAATGAACAACAAAGCCAGCCTTACAAAGAAGTATTTGTAGTTTTTAAGACTGACCTTCCAAAAGCCTTACCCTCTCCTAGACTTTCTCGTCTTGCGGAGAGCAACATCGAGAATCAACTGTTGTTTAGTGCGAACAAGGGACTTCGTTCAATTGAAGCGAATGAGGTTGTTGTAAAGCGCTCGTACAATGTTGAGTAAAAGTACATTCGGCTCGTCTGAATCGTCCACTACAAACATGAATATGGTTAAAAGCTGAGATTCTGAACTTATATATCAACAAATGAAACCCTGCTTCCGCTTGTCTTCTTCCCCTGTTGCCAAGCTTCCATAACGACATACAAACTCGTATGTTGACTACTAATGCGATAGATAAAAAAAAAACTCTGCTTGATTTAACTAAATATGGTAATTAGCAAAAAAATACAAATGTGACGTATATGTAACGATACGTTCATTTTTTAAACTGTAACGGCAACGAGTTCCTTTTTCACAGATGTAACTTGTAACGGGAACGCGTTCCGAAAATCAGAAGGAACGAGGAACGAGCTTTGGTTCCTTTTTTTGAGGAACGTGTACAACACTGGATCAGCTTTTTGGATCATGGATAACTCGGCCGGCTTCGTGTTGAGTGAAAGAAGAAGCGCCAGGGCCACGAAGGGGCATGACTGGACAAGCTGCAACATCATTTGCATTTGTTTCCTTGTTGCTAGTTCAGCGCTTGTACAGTGTTTGCTCTCTGTCTGTCCTTGTACCAGTCGCGCTATAAGTTTTGATGAACTCTTACCAACCTGCCCAATTGTGCATTTTGCTAAGTTTCGGAAGAAGTCCGGCCTTCGTCATTTCTGGCGAAGGTCGGACTCCGAATGAAACGTCGAAATAAACCTGGCTGTTGTTGTTTCTCCGAAGGTTCTCTATCGAATTTTACCTACGGCTTCGGCCCCTACGCCACCATACCTGTTATTTATATACATGCAGTCTTTTCAAGCTTTACAGATTTGTTTTAAAAGAGGCGTGGAAGCTACACTTATGCGGTTTGTGCAGGTGAGTTATACGGCCAGGGAGACATATAGTATAGGTGGCTAATCGTAGCGATCAGTAGGCTAATAACATACAATTCGTTAATTAACGTTTCATTAGTACAAATAGACATATGGTTCCAATTAGCGCCATCATGACGTCAAATTCCCAGTACCAACTAGCCCAACAATCTGCATTGATCCAATTACAAATTTACTGAGTGTCAGCAAAAACCACTGAATCAACTCTTTTCAGAACGACTTGAAGCTCGTGTGAAACTCGGGGGCGCACCAAACTTACCACTGGTGCAGCAGTCGCAAAGCTGGTAGCGGCGAAACGCGGATGAGGAATACTGCCGGCCCACGCTTGTAAGCCAAGGCACGGTTTCATGCACAGCTGCAGGGAAGACATCGCAAAATATACAGTACGAAATTTCACATAATAAATTATACAAACATAACGACATCTTGGAAACCCTGAGATGGGGAGCGATAAAAAAACGGACGAACACAACAAAATCTTAAACAAAATCTCTTTTTTTTTATCGTTCCCCATCTCAGGGTTTCCAAGATGTCGATTAATTACCAGCTCGCCTGCACCCTATCACTGCTAACGAAAATAACGACTATTTCATGGACATTTACTTATATACAAACGTCTAAAGCTCTAGCGATACAACCATATGTAACAAGACTTGTCACACTTTGAGGCATGTCATTTTAATCACGGTCAGTTCAAGAAAAAATAAATAATTGAAAAATGTATTTTTTGGCAATAAAAGACGCGAAGCAAATTTTTGTGCTGCCGCCTTTTGTTAAGGCTGTCGTTTTATATCAGATAGTCGTTAAATGTAACCGTGTATTAGATTATGCAGAAACTTCAAGCGCTTGATTTTCTTTCAACATGATCACTGTGGCCATGCAAATGAGGCAAAAAAGAATGGTACGGAAGTTTTGTCCTTATCATCAAAGTGCCTTTTTCTGAATGACTCTCTATTGATGAATGGATGTCTGAGAATGCGGGTCCCCTAAAATACCCGCAAATTCTAATTGTGGACGAATAAAACAAATGTAAACCAAGAGCTTTTTTCCTGGAATACAATGACACATATTCCTTCGTAAAGACAATGGTTTACGGGAAGCATTCGCTATCCTATTCACAAAAATAAGCAGACCAACTTAAGCCCGTACATAATGATTATACCTTAATACTTAGATGAAGTGAAGTTGATACATTTTTAGTGTTAGTGCCCTTTGAACACATGTCTTTACGCTTGAGTTTGGTTGTCAATTAGGAACAAGGAAAATACCATGTGCAGACTATATTTAGACGTTCCTGATCGGAGATGCAAAATACGTCAAAAAAACAAACCACAAAAAAAAAAAAACCCGACACAGAAGTAATGGTTGAAAACACTCAGACAATTATTAAACACCATCCCGTAATGTCTAAACTGTAATACACATCTTATACACTACAAAATTTGCCATTATATCGTCGAGGGATTCCATTTAATTTATGCAATTATGGCGAATGTCTTATACCAAAGAATACACTGTACACTTCGATTAACTTAGATACTATCTGTGGTGGCATGACATCAAACAGTTTATTCGACTGAGGAACCTGCAGTTTAAACCACGTAATCTTGAAATTTTGGCCCAAAGAGCGCGATATATGATAGAATGAAGTAGTAGTATCGCAATGGTTTTAAAGCATAACATTTCAGTGTTGTGGCCATTTTTGTAGATCAAATATACGGTTTTTTATGCGAGCGCTGCCGTACCCCGCTAAGAGATGAGGGTAGCATACGATGTCACAAACATCTAGAGGTGAGTGTGACGGAACGCTACGAAAGCCATTACGATACGGGCTTCTCAAACTATTTGCAAGAAAAGTGGAAAATTAAGAAGAACAGTTCGAGCACTGTTCAGAGTGTTCCACCCGTTCGATCCTAAATCGCCCAACTCTGGACGCCGGTGTTCGGCACTCTAAGTCTATCACATAAAACAGGGCAAAGTACGAAGTAAAATAACATGCAACAAGAAAAAAAAAATATACTGCGATGTCCACAACAAGCCCCGAAGAATGCCATGGAAGCACATTTTGTATACCGGCTTTATCAGCACACACAGATTGGTCGGACAAAATACCACTGAAAATGTCGGAAGGGAGGGGGGAGGCGGACCCCTTTTTAACTGTCTCTTTGAACATTTAGTTTTTTTTTTTTTGGTAACAATTCAGGGAAAGGGGAAAAAATCCCCTCTCCCCCTCCATCTCGTGAAAATATTTGAGGCTACTGGCTTGTGCCGCTAGTTTGGTTCTTTATCTCTCGACATTCCTTTAAAACCTTATTTTGAATTTTTTTTTTTTATTATGGAACGTTGGAAAATGCTACCCGGGCCTAACGTTTTTATAAAGCTCGATGATTTGGTAGTTTGTGATCGATTCTTCAAGTTTACTAATTAAAAAAGTTAAATAATCGAGAGTAATTATTAACCTAACTGTACAACTCTATCGAACGTTCCTAATTTTCCTAAATAGGCCATTTAGCAGAGATCAGTATTGCATCCACTTTTTGTCTGTGCGATGCGCTTCACAGTTTGGCCAGCGTATCGTGAAAAGAATATTCGTTTTGATTCCGTTCTCACTTATCTCATAATGGCAACATGACGAACAACACAGTATTCATTGTCTTCTCGCCCCGCCAAGTCGGGTCCAAGCAATGCCCGCTTCTTGGCAGGATTCAAATCTATTGCTAGAGAAAATACCTCCGCGCGTCGTCCTCTTTTATTCTTCTTTGGCGTACGTAACCTACCCGTTTCCTCCTAATCTGCTTCAAGGACGCTTTACGCGTGCTTCATCCGACAGGGCCACAAAATGTCCACGCTAACGCGAGGGTACACACGTGCGCAAACGCACGCACATGCGCACGCACATAAGGATGCGCCCAGATGCAAGCGCTCAAGCAGATACACGCGCACACACACGCACGGACGCACATATACATAGAGGCGCGCACGTACACAGAGATACGCAGGAGCACGCATGCACACGCACATTCTCACGCGCACGCACGCACTAAACAAGCACACCTTCCAACATCGAGGGAGATGTCCCGAGGGCAGAATCTGCCCTGCAGGCCCCGCGAGAGAACATGCGTGTTACGTAAATGGGGTCACGCCGAGGAGGTCCTTCCCCTTCCCTTTCCTCGCTAGGAAACGCTCCGCGAGAAAGCAGAAGGCAACACGGCGCAACAAGTAAAAAAAAAAAAAAAGAACACCTGCAAATAAGAAAAAGCGCTCCGAAAAAAAAGGAAAAAAAAAAATAGCGATAAACCACGGGGGGACCGAGCGTGCCCCGGCCGACGCCGCGAGGGCAGCGGACCTGAAAACCCAGATCGGAGCCGAGAGGAATGTTTGTGTGGTGGCACTTTCTTCCAGGGCCGAGTGTAGCAGACGACGGAAGGAAACAACCCGCGCTGGCAGACGGCGACGAGGCGACGTTTGTCACGTGGTTCCCGCCTTCACCCTAAAGGTTAGTGGCGTTCCTCGTAACGCGCGGGATCGGTGGCCGGGTGCCATTCCTCCAAGTCGCTGCGGCTCGGAGCACGTGGAGCAAAAGCTCGAGCTGCAGAGCACGAGGATCCTGGGTTCAATCCCAGTCTTTGCCCGTTTCGTCCTGAATGATCATCGTGCCAATGTTGTTCGTGTAATCGCTGCTGCGAAATGAAAGTAAAGGCCCACTCACAAACGCACGACAGCGCTACCTCACCGCTGGCAATATCGCTGACCTTGCTGATGAAGCGCTGACTTCGCGCTAGCGGTGCGATGTATGTGTGGAACGGCCTTTGAAGACACCAGGCAAGCAGCAGCATCGGGCTGACTAAATTTAACGTCTACAGTGGAGATACCAGACGCTCATTGAGACTGACGAACATCTCCTTGTCTAAACAAACCTTAAACACTGTTAGGAAAGCAACTTAGATGGGCACAGGGTCCCTTTGCATGAAAACTTAGTCACCCACCGATCAACTTTGACAGATTCTTGATATTATTATGGCGCTTCCCGCATCGTGTTTGGAGATGACCATCGGGTTATCTTAAAGGCAGCCCTTTGACGATAAATACCCAGGCTGTTCCAGTGTTGCCAGGATCAGCTTATATAGGTACCGGCAAAACACCGTTAAATGCCTCTTTTTTTTTTTTTTCGAAACGGTGCTTCTGGTACTCGAAAATACCATAATACGTGGTATCTGCCGTTCGCAGAATGTTACGTAAGGCAAATACAATATAAAACAATTCGCTAGAAGGTTTTTTCTCACATAAAACTTTGTTTATATACAAATCACATCACTGAAATCAATAATTAAACAAAAACTAGTCGACGGAATCTAAACACTTTTAACCGGAATGACATGTATGACATATGGCACTGAGCGACGTGGACATGTGAAGTCTGTACTATGATGCACTGCAAACATTATATTTGGGAGAAAAGGTTATATTCATATTGCCGTTTAACGAGCTCCCTCCGTGAGTCAAATTTATTGACTCCCCCTTAGCTTTGCACAATAAATTATGTGGTTGGTCCCTAATTTTTCTGCTGCTCGCCGATGCCGTATGCAGTCAGCACGGAAAGTTATCCATTGCAGTTACTAATAAAAAAAACAAGACTTTTCCATTATTCGTCAGAAATCACACTTGTTATCATATAAAGCATACGTCTATTAAAATAACTTGTCTATAACTTTTCCAGTAGAAAACAAATAGTTTCTAGAAGCCTGTTTAGTTCAACAACTGGTATCCAAGCAAAGACTTAGGTTTCTCTTCCTATTCAAACTAAAATATTGCGAGAACATCGGTCGGCTTTTTCAGGAGCGATTTGAAATCCTGAATAAAAACATTTGGCTGAAATTTATTGTTTATATCCAAAACAAATTGACGCGTGCCACGAAAGTTTCGTGCCGGGACACTTTTGTTTTTCATTTTTCTTCGTGAGTGGATTTACGTTCGAAACAAAACAACAAAACTATTATCACGTTAAACCAGTCTTTCCGTCTCTCTCTCTGGACGTATTTTAAGAATTTTTAGAACTGTTTTTAGACTGTCTTTATTCTTTTTGATCCAGTCTTATGCGTGTCAAAAGTTTATACATGTTTGACACTCGCCATGCCCACTCTATTTAAACGATCTGAAAAAAAAAAAAGAATACAAATGAACTTATTACACACTAAGTTCATCTTACCGTCCTTTTTTAATGAATTTGTCGGATTGGGGGAATAAGCAATTAAGATAGCTCGCCGATATAAAGCGGAAATCGCAACGCACACAGAATGTGCCACGCTGGCTTCCAAAAACGAGTGACGTGTGCACCGCCCCGTAATCGCTAATATACATTTATTCTAAAGCACTTGGGCAAATGCGCTGGAATGAATTCCCCTCGTTCGGCACTTTCTTCGAAAAACAACGAAGCCAAATTATGAGTTTAGGTCCATACCATTCACATAAATGGCTGTTACTAGGTGTTACTATCAAATTTTTGCGCTAGGTATGGACAGTGCTGCTATACATCGCACTCATGTCCACTACAGATGTACTGGTTCAAAATGACAAGGGTGGCACACCCTTGACATTTTGAACATGTCAAGGGCCCATAAATGTATAGCACTGGGGCTGGCGCCAAGAACCATATTTTAAGTCGCCAAGACGTTATGTATGATGGGATCCGAACCGAATGGACTTGATATATCTGTATACAGCAGCGATTGTTTAGTAGCCAGTTCAACCAATACGTTCCTTCACTTCATGCACAATAAACGAAAAAAAACAACAACTAGATAGCTTCAGCCTGAGGCTGAAGCTATCTAGAACACAGAGCATTTTGTCCAAAAGCGCTGATGTTATTTAAACGAAACAAAATAAGTCGGTTCCAAAGCGAAGTTTATAAACCATTCAGACAAACATGATATGTTTGTCACACACCGACGTTGGAGGGTGTATCGCTACTGCATGATGCAGCTTAAAGACCCCAGGCTAGCAGACCCACAGCACTGGCTAAATTTCTCATTTACAGTAAACCAGTGTCGCCGCACCTCAAAAGCAGACTGATCTTACCCTTTCTAAACACAAACGTCAAAATTGTTTTTTCTTTTTTTTTTAGTGGGGGGGGGGGGGTGGTGTATTTAACGCTGGTTGTGTGCTTTGCACTATTTTTGTATTAGCGTGTCTTGAGTGTCATTATGTATAATCTTGTTTTTTTCCTTACTGTTTTTGTGGAAGTGCATCAATCTAGAGACCATTGAGGTTGCTTCGGGGCACTTTAAATAATATTAGTTATTATTAATATTTTTATCATTATTACTTTTACTCTAAAACCCGACCTTCTAACCAACCTTCGTTGTCAGAAGTCGCCTCTAAAATCCCCTTGATAGCTTCTGTTAACCATCACTTATCCAGCGCGGCTTTCTTTCGTTAAGAGTACGTGCGCGCTATTTTCAAGCCTGTAAAAAACAAACAAAGAAAGGAGGTGTAGGGGAATGAGCAGGACACGTGAAAGCCGGAACGCAACAGTCGGAGGGTTACAGCGGAATCGAGTTCAAGCGTCAAAATGAAAACGTAGTCGCGATAGCGCTCGTGAGCTTGAACCGCGTCAAAGAAGGACGAAAGAAAAACAGATCGGCCTCCAATACGACTCCCCGCAGAGAGGCCCCTGATGTCCGGGACTTGTCCGAAGAATGCGGAAACTGCCAGAAGCAGTCGTGTCGACCAGTGCGAAAGATAAGCCGAATGAAACGTAGCTTTCGATTTAGCAGTTGCAAAGAAACAGGAGTGCTACGGTTTCTTCTAGGGAGCCTTATAATCAGGGCCGGCGTTTCGATGAAGAAGCTTAGCTTCGTCGAGGCTATGGTCTGATTGTCTGCAACAGTGCGCAGAGCGTCAGCCTTTGGTTAGAGTCGTCTCGAGACGTTTCTTGAAGAACGTTAGGAGGGGAATTGTGGGCTGTGTCTCATTTTGCTGGAGTATTTTCACCGAAAAAGGGGTGAAAGTAAAGTTCAAGTTTGTCTTTTTGTGGCGATACGTCTACAATCACTAAGCGTGCTATAAAAAACTGAAAACTAGGATAATTCTTGATTTTTTTCTTATTAAAAGTAAGACTAAAGCTCAGACGAACAAAAGTATTGTTTGATTGACTTTTTATCCGACTTAAACCTCCTCTACTCAAATATAGTAAAAAAAAAAGTATTTTTTTGACAGTTTTAGTTTTGGGGTTGGTTCTTCGGCACACTAATGCTGCACTCCGATATGCTGCGGAGTGAGGACGAGATTTTGGGAACTAGCCACGTTTTCTTAAGCTTTCTGTTTCTATGGGACGCTTAATGATTGAGATATCGCCGTGAAATGACAAAATCAAAATCCACTCCAGCGCTCCTTAGTGGCCCGCTGTGCAAAAGTGCCATTCACGCAGTAGCAATTTTGACTCTACATTTGACTACATTGTGCGAATAACGTGGATATACGACGGCGAGCTACCACGGCAACCGAGCGGAAGCAAGGCCTGGCTGCTGCGATAATTCCCGGTCGTAGCTCCACGGAAAATTCGTAATCTGCGTAGTCAAACACTACTGTGTAAATACCAAACCCCGCGCAATGACGGTTTGATACCAGGACTAAGCAGATTTTTTCGGTCGCGCACTATAGTCACCTTGCTGTGTTTGGAGATTTGTGCTTGTCTTTTGTCCACTCTGTTCCCCTTCTCCAGGGATTATTATTGTCGGTTTCTCATTCTCAGAAATGTCGACAATTTCAAAATAATGGGCTCACATTTCTAAAAATTTCAGAGACGTACTATTAATCACTTATAGAGGAAGAAGACAAGCATTGAATGGGTAAAGCATTTAAATGTACACATGTTTGACGGAAATCCGTCTGGTTGGGTCAAAATTGAGAGAAATGGGGATCTTCAACAACCAAGGGTTAGACTGTTAGAGGCCTGACGTTTCAAAACCGATTCGGTTTTTGCATCAGAGGCGATTATTTGCACGTGGACAGTAGCAGCTTAGTTTCCACCTACGGTGCAGCACAAGAATACTGTAAACAAGTTTGACCAAGAGCAGAGGGCTACTGCAGAGCACCGTGACACAACGGTCACCGAATCGATTTTGACAACACCAGATTAAGGAGCGTTGAAACCAACATCCGCCAACGACGTTTCATAAAATCCTGGCATTTCCAGACTACACCAGGGGAAATCAATAGACCGACAGGCATTTTGCCATGGCATTTTGCCATGCCCTAGTCCGTTGACTAGGC
The DNA here is from genome assembly GCA_013358835.2 of Ixodes persulcatus. NCBI lineage: Eukaryota > Metazoa > Arthropoda > Arachnida > Ixodida > Ixodidae > Ixodes > Ixodes persulcatus. Next base: position 204,016 of record JABSTQ010009812.1, on the reverse strand, counting down.
ATTTTGCCTAGTCAACGGACTAGGGCACTGGAAGAAGAAAAAGTTAGGAAAACAGGCGACACCCCCTAGATGGAAAAGAAGCTGCTGCTCTCCAAGTGCATAAAGTCGCCTCTAAAAAAATAAATAAAAAACGAATTTTATTGCTATTGAAATGTCGGGCTTCTAACTGTTTAGGACTTGGTTGGTAAAGGTCTGAATTTCTGTAAAAGAAAAAATACTGCACTTCGAAGTTGTCTTGTTTTGTTTCATAATTCATATATGCTTGTACTTGCAACACATGAACGGCCATTTTGGCGGCCTTGCTGCTAGACGCCAACCTTCTGCGGCACAAAATTCGCATCACCGAATTAGTTTCTTCCGGCAAAAAGTAGAAATGGTCAACAGCATGATGCGAAGACGTCCTCTGCGACCCACGTGTTTGTATTATTTAATAATTAGTCATATTTAATACCAACACCCCCGTAAATTTTACCTTGAATCAATGATTTTCAGGCATCCGCCCAATAAGCTTAGCACCAAAGACCAGGTAAACTTCTCAGCGTTCATTTCTACTTGATTTCTAGTCCAGTGTATGCAAGCACGTCAGAAGTATTATGAAGGTAGTCGCCCCCGTCATTTCCAACGTGCATATCGTGCTAGCGCCACTAAACGTGAGAAAGTTTTCTAATTTAGAGGTGCGCGATTCCGTCATCTCTTCTTTGGTTTACGTATTCACTTAGTGTTTTTTGACGCTATTTCTGACTGATTTTAAGGCAGTAGGTCTGATCAGATTGATGAGAAAGGAATGTGCTATCCTAATATTTTGCCGCAATAAACGTCGGGACCCGTCGAAGCAAACATCACACAGATTTTCTGAGTAAACACTTTAAAGTAAACACTTGACAGGGATCTGTCTGGTTGGGAGTAATTAATTATTAAAAAGTTGAAACACCAACCAAGCCCTTCTATAGGGACCCTACGTTTCGAAGCCAATTCGAACTCTTCTTCAGGGGCGACTACGGCTATGGCCGTTGAGGAACAGTGTCCTTTTCTTTTTCTTCTACAGTGGGTATTTGGACTTCGTCTGTTACGGCTGTACCTTTTCAATAAAGTGACGAAGCCCGTTCACATATGCGGATGGTAAAGCTCCGAGAGACCGATTGATGTTCGGTGGCGTTGTTTCAACTTTTTAATAATTAATAATTCTCCGAATACATTATTCTTAAAAAAAAAAGAAGGTCGTAAAAGTACCATTTAAATTAGTTCGGCATGTATCAAAAGGGAATCTCGCATTTTCGGGACCGACGGTAATTTTTCCTGTCTTGTGTGTTTGTTAAGACGGCCGGAAGCTATGTTTTGTTTCAGCTTATGTCCGGACGCAGCCGGCGGATGGGACCAATTGAACAGTTTCGAAAACGCAAGTCATTGCGCCTTCTTTGTACATGATTGGTTCGACGATGATAAAACACGTACAAAAATACGACGAACGTCACGCTGGCGCGCTTTTGTCTCCGTTTGATCGGTGCCACCTGCTTATAGCGTCGGCTGTGTGCGGGCTTAAAGGGGCACTGACACACCAAAGGTCGTTTTTTGTTGTTATCTAAAACGATGCAAGTTGTAGTCATACACACGCTAAAAAATGCCGCAACGCAAAAAAAAAAAAAAAACTTCCCCACGGGCGCGCGCCCCTTCTTATTTTTGGCGCTCTTCTCTCCCCCTCCTCACCTCCTCGCTTCTTTTGATTTGTGACGTCAAATATTTTGAAATTTAAAAGCTTTGTACGCAATATTTTTGTAATATTTAATAACGAAATTCGTAAAACATGTTTCTAGCGCGATTGCGAACGCACTACGGCCCTTCTTTTTTAAATACCGAAAATTGGAGTCCGAAGTGATGTCGCCTCCTGGCTTTTTATCCTCCCTCGGAAAACATGGCGGCGCTCGACGCATGTGGCACTGAGGATGATCGGTGAGTCGGGGAATCGGACGAAGCTCTCTTGTTTAGGTGCCCGACAACCTCCCAGACTTGGAAACGATATCGTCAAACGGTCAAAACAAGTGGGTTTCGTGTCTGTGTGGCGTAGTTTCGGTTGTGACTCCGCCGGGGCAACCTTTCACGCAGAACCGGCGCAACGTCGTTCCTCATGTCGCTCACAAAAGTCTTCTGCGAGTTCTCTTCGACCTCGCACCGTTTCAAAGAATTTGAGATCGCTGAAACGGCCCTAAAAGAACTTCAAACTCGAAAGTCATGCGTCGTCTGCTCGTCGCCCGTTCTTTGCCGGTCGCCAGAGAACACGATACTTCGGAGGCGTCAGAAAAACTCGACACGGAGGACGGCTCAATATTTGACTTCACTGCACTGGCGCGGATAGCGCAAAAACTTCAAACTCGGCATTTCGATTTTCTTTTTTTTTTTTACTTTACAAATACTAAATTTTTAAGTTTCGCATTTTGGGGGTAATGTCCAGACATCGTTTTCAATCGTTTCGGATAATAAAAAAAAGTGACTTTGACGTGTCAGTGCCTCTTTAAGGTGAAACAATGTATAGTCAAACCCAGTGGGCATCTCGTGTCTCCCCTGTACATATAAAATTTAATCAGTGAAGTACCACTAAGGGCTTGGGATCTTTCCATCACGCATTAGTTATGCACCATTGGACGCCGAAAAGATGCTTATCCAGATCGAAACTGGCAGAGGTAGGGATTGAACCTAGGATCCCGGTTGTTTTGCGGTGCGAGCTTTCGCTCAGTGGTTCGAGCTGCCGTGTGTTAATACACGCGGTCATGTAAAACATACCAGGATATCGGTGACTATACGAAGATATGCAGCTCATACTGAAAAAGAAAAAAAAGATAGTAGCTTTATTGTTAGTAGAAAGTATTCATTGATTGCAGTGTTGTGTTTGACCTCTCGGCCCGAGTTTCGCTATCTTCAGATGCATCGGACACACATTAATATACACTATGTTTCGTAGGTCGACTCGGGCGTTGCAGCGTGTGACCCGGCGTCACGCGTCTCTAAGCCCGGACTGAATTGAAATGTGGCGACACCGGAAGCACTTGACTTCTATAGCGATGGAAATCAGATAATGCATCTACACTTCCCATCTCACGCTACGAGCTACTTTCGAGGTAGTACTTGAGTGAAGTTTTTATTTGAAGGAAGTGTTTGGGGATACGTTAGGAATTAAGTTGATAGAATTTAAACGTATTAGCAGGTTGAGTAAAAAGTACCGAACAAATCTCGTCCTCTTCGTACTTCAATTATTAAATTGAAATACAAATCTGACCTGCTCAAATCAGGAGAAAAAAAAAAAAAAACTAAGGGTATAATCTACTTTACTGTGAGAGGACTACTCACGGAAAATACCAATGGTTAGAAAGGAGTTGTGGGCTACCAATAAAGGGGAACTCCAGCGTCAATTTAAACGTTTTCAACTCAACATATTTGCTGAAAAAGTACAAAAAACTAAATCTAAAGCGGCATGTAAATTTCTAAAAAAATTTGAAATACTTTTTATTCGTAGAAATACGATAAAACCGAAACCGAAACTAACCTGCAAATTTACTAGTGTGCCGTCTCCTTCTGACGTCAGATGTTTTATAAACATCATAACATGGGCAGCTTGAGCCTTTTCGCCCAGCGTCAGAAGCAGTCGGAAGGACTTCGCGGTCGTCCCTGAGAAATAATTGACTACGATTCATCGAGCCTGTCTTAGTCAAGCAATGACCAGCAAAGGTCTTAAAATGTTTAGCACGAGATTTCAGACGATTTGCCGTTTGCATTTGATCTGCCAGCATTGCCTCTTAGGGCGCCCCCGTGGGGGATGCATTCGCAATCCGCCGACATGTGGACCCAGATGCCGCTTGGTAGCAAAGTGGCATAGAAGGTTTTATTTTCTAGAAAGGTGTGAACTGTTTTCTAGCACGACGCGCATGCTAAGAGCCAGTGTTTACGTCGATCTGTTCATACCCCACTTCCGTCGCAGAAACGTCTCGGTCGGAAACGAATAAGATGTCACTTTATTATATTTTTTCGTTGCGTTATTTCATCCGACCGCCAATCACCAATTTTCCCCACCGCCCACCGCATGCCGCAAACAGCTTGAACCAGACGCAATTGGCAAAACCACAGGCGCTCAAGGGCTCGATACATTCCTAGTCAGCACGTTCAAGTGTTCCGCTTGTACGAAGCGGCACGACCCGGTAAGTGTAGTCCTCGAGACCGACCCCCCAAGTAACGACTCGGCTGTGACCAACGGGACGCCGCAGGAGATGCAGCAAGAACCCACATCGTACGAACAACTCGAGCTAGGACAACTGGTACGTCTTCTGTGCCAAAAAATTGACACTCTTACAACCGACGTATACGCTCTCTGAAGAGCGAGAACGAGTCTCTCCGAGTGCATCTTGCCAAGAACACGAAACTACTGCGAAACAGTCTGCTGCAGAAACCAGCCAGGCCTTCCTACGCAGCAACGCTGCAAAGCAACGCCCACCATTCCGTCGGCGAGATAATCGCAAAGACAATCCCCGTGCTCGCGCGAGGGGCAACGGCCGACATCGGTGAACAGTGACACCTGCACTGCCCATCACTCAGGCGCTTTGCCGTCTTCCGGACAGCCGAATGAACCACATCAGGAAGACAACGAGTCCGATGTAACTTCGCTCGGCCCGGCTGCACAGGGCAACCAAAACGGCTCCGATGGCTTCATTACCGTTCAACGCAAGCGCAGGCCTCAGCCTTCTGTGGGAACTGGCGCAAACAGTAACCTGTCTGCCGCTCCTAGGCCTCCTAGGCGTCGTGCACTCTTTGTTTCACGACTGCATCCGCGGACTACATGTGACGACGTCGCTAACATTGTGAACAGTGCAGTTCGTCTACAGTTCTGTGTTTGTACGAAGTTAACCACGAAGCACGAGAGCTACTCTTCCTTTTATGTGTGAGTAGGTGAAAATGATTTCGATAAGATTCTAAATGCTGAGTTGTGGCCCGCGGGCTCGTTGTTCAGGCCATTTATTGGCATTCTAAAACCGAGCAGTGACACCCCAGGCCGTGATAGTATGCCTCCGCAGTCAAATGGAGCATCCTCCCCTTTAGGCTCCTAAATTTGAATGCTCGTAGTCTGCTAAACAAAGCAACGGCGCTAGAGGCCGTTTTTCTGACATACGAACCAGAAGTGGTCGTCGTCACAGAGACTTGGCTTAATGAGCAAGTGACGAATGATGAGGTGTTTCCTACTGGTTACAAAATGTTTCGAAAAGATCGTTGTTCGAGAGGCGGGGGTGTGGCTATCGCTGTGAAAGATAGCATATCATGCTCTATTGTGAGCTGTACTTTCGACGCTGAAATGATTTGGGTAAAACTTCTTTTTTCAACGACGTCAATCCTTGTCGGTGCTTTTTATCGGCCGCCTCATGCCGACGTTTCACACCTGCTGGCACTACAGGACTTTATATCTGCATCTTACCATCGTTACACTCATGTTATACTAGCGGGTGACTTTAATTTACCACATATTGATTGGGATCATATGCAACCACTGCGGGAGTGTCGGCACTCTCATTTGTTGGTTGACATCGCTTTTTCATGCAATAGGACTCAAGTCGTTCGTAGCTCGACACGTGTTACTAATGCCAGTGAAAGCCTTCTTGACATGGTTTTTGTTTCCTCTAAGATTGCACGACAAGGTGGCCAGTGCGAAATAGTCGAAGGTATCTCTGATCACTCTTTAGTAGTATGCACTCTAACGTTGGCTTGCCAGTTATCAACTACCACGACATTAAGCGGTACCGTGACTTTAAAAATGCGGACGATGTCGATATTTTAGACATTCTGCAGGAAAGTTATTCGCTTTTTTACAATATGTATGATCCTGTTACAAGTACTACCAATGAATTGTGGTTACGGTTTAGGAGTATAGTTCAGCACTGCATTCAGAAGTTTGTTCCATTGCGTATTAGGAGAGTGAAAAAGTTTAACCCATGGATTACACGTGACATTCTACATTTGAAGCGTAAAATACGGCGAGTTCGTAAATTTGCTAACGGGAATAACATTTCGTCTTTACCGTTTTTGCGCAGACTGTTGAGGTCTTCTGTTAAAAATGCTAAACACCGTTTTTTTAACGTCACCTTGCATAACTATCTGCTTAGTGATCCCCGAAAGTTTTGGAGGTTTTTGAAACGAAAGAAATGTTCTTTCTCGAACATGAAACTGTGCAATATCCTAACAAATAACAAGCAGTTAATTTCAAATGCTTTCAACGAGTACTTCACGTCTATATTTACTGTGGAAACTGGAATAGTTCCAAGTTATGAGAGTTCTAGAATAGTGATTCCGGACATCAGCATTACTGAAGAGGGAGTTTTTGCGGCCCTCCTTAACCTTGACGTTAGGAAGAGCCACGGTCCCGACGACATTCCGAATGTTTTTTTGTTTAGATACGCTGAATGGTCGGCGAAGTTTTTGCATTTGATTTATTGCCATAGTCTGAATACGGGAGACGTGCCTGATGAATGGAAAAAGGCTAGGGTGATACCAATATTTAAATCGGGTGACAGTCAATGCATCGAAAACTACAGACCTGTTTCACTTGTGTGTACGGCCAGTAAAGTTCTTGAACACTTCGTATTCAAACATCTTATAACATTCTTTGAGGACAGTACGTTTTTTCAGGACGAACAGCATGGATTCAGACGGGGTTTGTCCACTGTAACACAACTTGTTCATACGATACACGAACTTGCGGTTGTCATTGATATCGGCAGACAGACAGATGTTATCTTTTTAGATTTTGCGAAAGCATTCGATTGCGTCTCCCATGACAAACTACTGCATAAGTTACGCTTCATCATCAGTAACGAGAACATATTACGATGGCTCGATTCCTATCTTACTAACCGTGCGCAGTGTGTTAGTGTTGATTCTGTTTTTTCCCCCGAGTCACCCGTATTCTCGGGCGTGCCCCAGGGCTCGGTCCTTGGGCCGCTTTTGTTTTTAATTTTTATTAACGATTTGAAGATACACCACCCCAATGTACAAAGTCGATTTTTTGCTGACGATTGTGTTTTGTTTGCTAAGGTAAACAACCCGTCTGATCAAGAAGAATTAAATGATTGTCTATCTTTGGTTCATGCATGGTGCATAAAATGGAATATGGTTCTGAACTGTAAAAAGTGCGTTCAAATGACCGTGACGCGGAAGAACAACCCTTTGTTTTTTATATATTCTATCAATGGAGTACCGCTCGAGACTGTTAAACAATATCAATACCTCGGAGTTTTTAATTACCTCTGATTTGTCATGGAGTGCACATATTGAGTTTATAGCTCGTAAAGCAATGCGGAAGCTCTGGTTTTTGAAACGAAATATTAACCTCTGTTCACCTGAAACTAAACTGACTGCTTATAAGACCATCATATGACCAATGCTAGAATATGCATGTATTGTATGGGACCCTCATACAAAGGTGTCAATTGATATGATAGAGACTGTGCAAAAAAAAAAGCATTGCGGTTTGTGTACAACCGTTATGGTTTTATGTCAACCGTTTCAGATTTGTATCCAAGGTCGGGATTGAGTGATTTAGCAACCCGGAGAAAAACAGAACGGCTGAAGTTTCCTTATAATATGATACAAGGTAATTTGCGACTGCGTCTCTGTGATTACACTTCATTTAACGAAACAAGGCCCACGAGAGGCAAACACCAATTAACACTTGTCGAACCATTGTGTCGAACCACGTTGTTTAAAGCATCCTTTTTTCCTAGAACCACGTGTGAGTGGAATAAGCTTCCTGAAAGTGCTGTAAATTTGAGATCAATAGATACTTTTAGTGAAGCCCTACTCTCGCACTTTGTTGAGTAGTGGCTCTGTCTGTTTGTTTGTACTGCTTCCGCTTGTTCTTGAATATTGTTTTTGTACACCTCCTGCCTGGGCTTTCTACAGAATGCTGGCAGTATCACCAAATAAATAAATAAATAAATAAATAAATAACGTGGTGCAGCGTGTACGCACGCAATGGTTACGTCAGGTTGGCAAAGAGCCGGCACTTTACAGTCCGGCCCCTCGGCGTAGCCAGCGCAACCGTCGGCGGCTTTCACCCACGCCTAGCTCGCCAGACCGAATCCGCTGCGCTTGCTCGCCGCTCTTGAGCAGTAGCACCCGGAATCCCCGCGCCAGGGAGCGATGGCGGCCCGGGCTGACAATTCCGGTGATCTGCACAAAATGTTTGTATTATCTGAAGAGTTCATACATGCCGTACCTAAGGTAATTCCATTTACATCATTGAAGAATAAACTACTTTGGTTACTTACCTTGAAGTAACGCGCCACAAAGATAGTATTTTTGAAAACGATGGTGTCACGGAATATTTTAAACAAAGATTCCGATAAAAAAAGAAATAAAGAAGAAGTTTGAGACGAGAATCAACTAAAATATCAGAGTGAGCCAGGAATCGTCAAGGATTGAGACTGAGGTACTAAAGTTTTTAATGTGCCAAGGCCACTGACGGCCGCGCTGACACAGGCATCCCCCCTGGACAGAATGTCTCGTGCCTCGTACAGCTCTTGAGTTCTCCTTCTCCCCAAACATTTTAGGATTTTCGTGTGGCTAAACAAAATAGAGCACTTGTTAGTGCTTACATGCAGCAAACGTTCAACCAACTAGCCCAGCAGATGATTTCCAGGCTGATGCACGAGCCGGAGCAACAGACTAGTGAGAGGTTTGTGAAGAGGAGTAGAGATAGCATGCCCGACGAGGGCTCAAACGCCACATGACACGCCGCCCGGCTCAGCAGAATCCATCTATCCATCTCTTTAAGTATTCCTTATGCGCATGCGCTACGTAGTCCCCACGTCGATGTGCGGCGGCGTGGAAGTTGGACTGTAGAGAGGCACACCTCTGCCGCGCCTAGCGTGAGGTGGCCAGTGTGGCTAGCGCCGACCACCAATGGTGGCTGCGTCGAAGACGTCGGACTGTATCGAGCCATTCACTAACACTACAGGCGCACAACCCCGTGGTGTAGGGAGCGTTTCCTGCACTCGGATGCAACATTAGTCGCCTGTAGAGCGTAAACTTTAAAATTTATCTTCTCAAAAGAAAATTAATATATTTATTAAATATTTCGTTCAGATACTCAATGGTGGATATTTAGTACTTGGTAAAAGTTTTAGAAAAAATAAATAACCATCAATGTTTCACCGAGCACAGCATTCATAAATACAAGGGAACCAGATAAAAAGTTTTTATTAGGTATGACACGTTGGAAATTAACAACAATGCTTACAAGTGGGGCGAAGAACTAAGTCCAACAATAAAAACGAGCTGTAGACATTCAAACTAAAGGTCTCCTTAACTATTTATAATTTTAAGTTTGTGAACTCTCAACGCACGTAGTATAGCTTATAAAGTAGAATATCTCGAACAAACCTTACCAGGCGCATTCTCCAGATGTAATGGTTGTTACAGAAACAAAGTTGTACTATAACATTATAAATTTAATATATACCCTCCTGGAGTCACTATTCTTAGAAAATATATATATATATAATCACGAGGGGGAGGAGTAGCGACTTTTTAGAGAGAGGTGACCTGCGAAACGGTAGAGGATATGGCTAACTTAGAGGCGTTACTCTGCAAGGTGATTCTTCGAGGGATATCATTTATTATTATCGCAATGTGTACGCCATCGCTTTCTTCGTTAGGTGTGTTTAAAGAAAACATTGATCGTCTAGAGATGTTTGTTAACTTTCGGGCTAACTTCAGTTTAGCGGGATTTTTGAACTTGCCAAACATTAATTGACCAGACTTGAGGCTTAGTAGTGTTGATCGCTACAATAGTGAAACGCTTCTAAACTTATCTCTTACTTTATCGCAGGTCGTACAGGACAATACCCGAAGCCAAGGAGCTTCTCACTGCGCACTGGAATACGCATTTTATTGCGAAAGCATTAACTGTCCCATGGAACGAGCCGCGTCAAACGGCGCCTTAAATCCTTTCTCCAAGTGAAACCAGCTCCGAGCTTTGAAACCACCCGTAAAGCCTAGACAATGGCACCTAGTGTCCCCGATCTCAAAGGAGCGAAGTAAAGCTGAGGGATTTCGGCTTTGGTCCCAATGGCCGCTGCGCATCAGTTTCCACGTCTGCTTACCCCATGGCGCTGCGTGTCATTCAACGCGCCGTTATCACGGAGCGTCCAAGGTCAGCGCGCCGAGGAGAGCGCGCGCGCAGACCGCCGACTAAAAGTACGAAGGAGACGAAATAAGGCAGCGCAAAAGCGGCTTGCATGCATTCGCATTCACAAGTCATAAGAAGTGCTTAGGCGTACCTCGAGCCTTTTTAAGACAATTACTATCCAACCGCATCTGCCAATGTGACATTTATGATGGAATCCCCGAACATGAAACAATATCACCAGATGGTTTGGAAAACAAAATCTTGAATCCCCATGTAGCTTGTGTGCCAGATTGTCATGACCCGGAGGACGTAGACCTCCTCGACTACTATGGCAGCCTCATTCGATATTTTGTTTTTACAGTACCTGTGAGAGAGACATTGGTCGGATGTCACTTTGTTTTTCGTTAAACATGCGTCGAGCGATATGTACCTTATCCTCAAGATATTACTCATCTATAAAAAAATCCGTGGATTACTAGACATATAATCCTCCTAAAGAGAAGAAGTGCCCCAGAAAAAAAAGCTATTGAACATCGATAAGCAGATGACCGGGGGCAGGTTAAACAACGGCTATACAGCCAAATAAATAAGATAAAATTCCCATCAAAACAAATTTTTTTGTTTTTTACGTAGCCATGGATTTATTTTTGCTGAGTGCGTCTCAGAAGTTCTGGCGTCATATCGCGCCTACAAAAAAAGGAACGTTTGCTTTTCAGAGTCACGTTCGATTAATTAAACACATTTCGTATCCGTATTTGCGGAAGGTGACTATTCTCCCTATATGTAAAGACAACATTTCTCCTGGGATCAAGAACGTACAAATAATAGTCAGGCATTTTTAATTTGCTTAATTACATTGACCCAACGAAGAGTCCAGGGCCTGTTCTGTTGCATAATGAATTTTTGAAGCACTTTGCATAGCAGGCGTCGAAATATCTTTACATAATATTTACGGCTTCTCTTCGTTATGGAGTTTTGCCTACACACTGAAGGCCGGAAATATAATTCCTATACAGAAATCTGGTGCTCGCAAGAAGTCACCAAATTGCAGTCCGATTTCACTGACTAGTACTTGCAGTAAGCTTCTTGAACACAGTATCTTTTTTATTTCATTCTATTTATTGATCGTTTTGAGCCCTCATTTGAGGGCACTACATAAAGAGGGACAAAGAGAACAAAATTGGCGCAGCTTAAGGAAAGAAATGATGAAAAAACAACAAAATAAGCAAAAGATCACTCACTCTTGTAACAAACACCAAGACAATAGTTAATTTGAAATTGGAACTTCCCAAATAAAATTTAAGATTATTACATAATTTTTTTAAATTTTGTTGTCGTCAATGACACAATTTCTCCTGGAAAATCGTTCCAATTCATAATCACGAGTGGCAGGAATGATTTGTTAAATGCGTGAGTGGAATCAGATATACGTTGAAAATTGCAGGAGTTCTTGATGCGACGACAAGACCATGCGGGATTATGTAGTGATAAACTTTTGAAAATAGGATGGCAGTGATAGATTTTATACAGTAAGCACATTGCGACGTGATTCGAGGGAACATACATATAAGTTGGTTTTCATCTTAGGGGTGCTAGCAGTGTAATCGTAGTTAGATAAAATCTGGCGGGCTGCTTTGTTTTAACCCTCTTTAGCTGAGTGATTAGGTAATTTTGATAGGTATTACAGATTACAGCACCGTATTCTAATTTTGGCCGAATAAAGGTGTCATATGCAAAGCTCGTAAGTTTAGGTGGGGCAGTACTCAGGCAGCGCCGGATGTAGCCAATGGTCTTCGACACATCCGAAGAAATGGTGTGAATGTGGTTAATCCAAGTCACATGGTAAGCTTGGACAACACCAACATATTTGGACATATCGACTGCTTCGATAGTCTCGTTATCTAGGATATATAAGAGTGAAGACGAAACATTTTTCCCAAGAAACGGGAAAGTTTGTACTTCGATATATTTAACATGAGGCAGTTGTTACACCATATAGAAACAGGAGCTATGGCTTCTTGAAGGAGTGTTTGGTCATCAGGGGAAGTCATTTGGCAATACAAGACATAGTTTTTTTTTTTTGCAAAGATACGTATATTATAAAACTGGGTCCGGACATTTCGTCGAACGCCGTTTCATCGAAGCCGTTTCATCGAACACCGTTTCATCGAACGCCGTTTCATCGAAGCCGTTTCATCGAACACCGTTTCATCAAACGCCGTTTCATCGAACGCCGTTTCATCGAAGCCGTTTCATCGAAGCCGTTTCATTGAACGCCTTTTCATCGAACGCCGTCACAGCCTGTAATATTTTTGTAATTTATTTTAATTTTTATACACAAGGTCATCTAATTCTCCTTTTTTTTTAATCACAGGGTGCAGTGACGAGATAAGTTCCATCGCGAACATGTCCTGCTTCGAGAAGAAAGCCTCCATGAAACAATGACCCCTCCCTATGCCACATGAAACAGTTCAAAATGAGACAAAAAAAAGAAAGCACGATGTGCTTTCTGGGAGGCGGGTAGTTTTTTATTGTCTGACAGCATGTACGTGTAACCTTAGGTTATGTGAGGATCCGGAAGGGTTCTGTCGTCTTGGGTGAGAGAGTACACCCAGGGCTTCACTATTGTCTGGTGCGGGTTGGCCTTCCTAAGGAAGCGTCCTGAAGATCATTCATAGGCAAAAGGGCCGGGGATAAAGGTGACAGTGAAGGGGAGGTGGTTCCAGTCCGGTTAGCCCGAAACAATGTTGACTGACCCTTTGTGCAACAACTTTTATCTCTAAAAAGCTTGAAGAAGAAAAAAATAATAAAGAAGATAAGTTTAATCTGAGCATAACATTGATAATCAGGGTATCGTTAAATTTTATTTCGCGTCCTCTCCCGGTAGAGTATCGTAATATTATAAGCGTGCTGTCCGGGTGAATAAACCTTGAACTAAGCGTAAGAGTGCAAACGAGCTGGTGTTTATTGCACATTACTGAAACCCCGGACATTTCGGTGTAGGACGTTTCGGTGTAGGGTGTTTCGGTGCGGGCATTTCGGTGCACGGACATATCGGTACACGGACTTTTCGGTGCACGGACTTTTCGGTGCACGGACTTTGTGGTGCACGGTCAATCAAAATCGCGAGGTCTTTTTTTTTTGTTTTAAAGTAATAAGCACTATTTCAGCCGAAAATGAATTTTTTTTTTTGCACCTCATAATTTTGTAGACTTGGTCATTCATTTACTGTCACCTAATAATATACGACCTAAGTGACTTTGTTAGGCGCAGCACCATCGTGCTGGAGGACTGGATACATTGGACGTTATGTTTCGTTTGTCTCTTTCCCAACGTACGCACTAGACGCATCACATCGTGTTTACGCATCGGGTCGATACAGGCGTCCTCGGCGTCTTCTATAACGGTATTGCCTTTATAATTGGTAATCTGTGTAGGGAAGACCGCAACAGCAAGAAGCTTGAGAATATGAAAAATAACCCGAGACTGTGGTAAAAGATGGGAAACTTCGTGGAACTTTGAGACGTCCTTCTTCCTATGTCCTTTTTCTTCCACGAAGTTTCCCATCCTTTACCACAGTCTCGGGTAATTTTAATGTGTTTTATGTTTTGATTCATATTACAAACCTTGTGACGCATGACGGATAGGAAGAACTTTAATTTCTCCTGTCAGGTGTGCTAAACATTTGAAGATATTTCAAATTGTTCTGACCTATCATACATAAACAACTTCTCAAGCTTTACGAAAACGCGGTGAGTGTGCAGGCGAGCTGGTGGATGTAGATTATGTTGGAAATAACCCGAGACTGTGGTAAAATATGGGAAACTTCGTGGAAGAAAAAAAATTACGCATGAAGAAGGACGTCTCAAAGTTTCGCGAAATTTCTTAACTTTTGCTCGGATAATTTTCAACATTCTCGAGCTTCTTGCTGTTGGAGCATTTCCTAGACGAACTACCAATAATAAAGCCAATACCCTTACAGAAGACTCCAAGAACGCCTCTATCGAACCAACGCATTAACACGGCGTGATGCGTGTAGTGCGTACGTTGGAAAAGATACACCGGCAAATTAACCATAAAGGATTGCAGACGTCCAACGACTCCAATCCTCACGCAGGATGGTACTGCGCCTGACAAAGTCACTTAGATCGTCTATCAGTAAGTGAGCGTAAATTGATAACCAAGTCTACAAAATTACAAAGTGCGAAAAATTAATTTCTACCTAAAATAGTGCTTATTACTTTTAGAAATAAAAAAAAAAAAACCGAAACAGAAAAGAACTCCGATTTTGATTGACCGTGCACCAAAATGTCCGTGCACCGAAAAGTCCATGCACCGAAAAGTCCGCACCGAAACGTACTAACGTACCGAAACGTACCGAACCGCCTAAGACACTTAAAAGTGTTTTAAGTGTCGGTCCTTTACTTTCAGCGTCATGGTTTCAGTCATGTACATGAGTAAATATTTTCAGTAAGTCGCATATCCAATTGTTTTTATTTATTTGTATACCAATTGTTTTTATTTCTTGTAATATGACACCCCCTTCAAAACAATTTGACAAGTGACTACCTTAGTCTTAACAAATGCAAGGTAAAACATCTATAAAGCACTGTTATGCCCCAAAACTCGGTAAAGAGAAATTCGATGAAACGGCCCTTAGCGATTCGATGAAACGGCGCTCGATGAAATGGCGTTCGATGAAATGTCCATTCATTCGATGAAACGGCGTTCGATGAAATGTCCGCTACCCTTATAAGACATTAAATTAGAAAGAGAAAAAAAAAATAGAAAGATAAGAGGACCGAGGACTGTGCCTTGAAGTATACCGGATGTGACATGAACAAAATTAGCATCATGTTCATTTAAGACGGTGTATTGTGGACGCGAAATGAGAAAATCGCGGCTCCATGATATGACTTAATGATCTAAATGAAGGCAAGAAAGTTTTGAATTTAGTCGAAGATGAGGAACAAAATCAAATGCCTTGGACAAGTATAAATATATTGCGTCGGTTTCGTTCCGAGTTTGAAGGTCACGATGGATGTCATAGTTAAATTCAGAGTTGTATCTCGCAGGAATATCTTCGGGGAAAGCCATGTTGGTGTTCATAGAAAAAGTCATTGCGATCTAAATTTGTCATGAGTCAGGAGTATAAAATATGTTCGAAAAGTTTGCGTTGAACCGAAACTTGTGAAATGGGACGATAGTTTGAAGGCGAGAAGCGAGCACCATTTTTGTGGACCGGTACCATCTTGCCCATTTCCCATTCTGATTAAATACGAATTCAAAAATTTTACTTAAGACATGTTTAGTACTTTTTTAAAATTTTGGACGAAACGTTATTTGGCCCAGAAGAAGCAGGAAGTTTTAGGCCTTCGATGAGAGTAGCAATAATCGCAGATTAAACATTGATAAGGGCCTGGGCTCCTAATGGACAGTTGGTAGTACTCCGGCGTTTTCTTTATAGTCGCCGATTTGCCTCAAAACCTGTTAAACACACCAAGAAACATCGCTGAAATAGTAACTCAAATACTGGGCTAAAATGTGTTTTTCTCGGAGTTATTTAACCTTACAAGTTTGATCCTCACCGCGTGTTTCAAAGTTAGTCTCTACAGGCAACAATGAAAAAGTGACGTCACGGGAAGGCTTTGGACCATTGACTTTGTTCCCAGCTTATTAGAAGTAGTTTAATAGTGTGAAATGAAGCTCGCTCCAGCACTCGCGCAGCAGCTTGAAATTAATGTTTGGCATGGTGCATTTTTAAACTTTTCGACCGACCTACAAGTTTGCGTTTCCCTGGCGTCACGGCACTGAAAAGTGCTGATATATTTTAATATTGATTTTGGCATCATTTTCACTTGCCGATTTCACAATAACTATTCAAAATTTTGTGACAAAAAATTGCATATTGAAACAAGGAAATGCCGGGGATTCCGAATATTTGGTTAGTTGGGGTGGTTCAGAAAGTCAACGGAGTACCCCTTGAAAGAGCTTTCGTTTGTAAAGGCTGAGGCGGAAAAATTATTAATTACTTCATAGCACAGTCTCTTTATTCACGGGATTGCTACTCTTATTGACCAATTGAACAACACGATTGTTACTTTTTGGAAACATTGAATTTCAAAATTTTTGCGAGTTGCTTTGAAGATTGGTTGGTAGATCCCCCTCTCTCTCTCTCTCTCTCTCTCTCTCTCTCTCTCTCTCTCTCTATATATATATATATATATATATATATAGGTGAAGAAAGGTAAATATAAAACAATGGACAGGGAAAAGTTAATAAGTCAAAGATGCGTACTGTCGGAGTTACTAATTCGAATTTCATTACGACGTTTCGAGCGGTGACCGCTCTTCATCAGGTAACGAGTGCACAGCCCGTGAATGTTTATATACCCCTAGGAAGAAGTTAGAGGGGATAAAGAGCAATAGGAAATGGAAACAACGTTGTCAAATCAGATAGTAGTTCACACAACCTAAACGGGAGCAGTAAAGCGCTGGTGCGGGTACTGGGGAAAGAAGGAATTCTGAAGGCCCACACGCCCATTTCCCCATTACGAATGCTCATGCCAGACGCAAAGATTGTCTACCAAAAGAAAGAGCACAGGGCGTGGTTTACACGATTCCATGGGCAGAGTGTCCCGCGGAGAAGATGAAAACTTTCTCGATCGAATCCGCCAACAAAAGAGCGACGTGCGGGAGTTCGACAGTGAGTGCAGCGCCATCGCCGAACAGACCAGACCATAGCCTCCTTTATTCTAGAAAGCCTGTCAAATCACGAAAGAACGTGGTCGTTGAAAAAGAAAAGGGGATCTGAGAAGAGGGGACGCGAATGGGTTCTGTCTGGCAGCGTCGAACATGTCCCAGCAGTAAAATTCGGAACACGTAAGCACTCCTTTTTTTTTTTTAGGAAAGAGAACAATTTATGTTGATTGACCTCTATTCTGCCCTCTCCCGTTTCTCCACACGCCGGTAGCCTCCTTTGCCCGGTCTCCGTTGCGGTTTGTTGTTCTTTTGCGGAGAGGCCACCGCGCGTATTGTTAGCGCTGGCTGAGGGCTTACCCCCGAAGTGGCTCTGCGCTACCATATGGGTAACCGTTCGGTGCTGCTCCTCGCCTTTCTCTGACGGCCGCGCGCTCAATAGCTCCGTCATAAAAATTGACAGGCTTTCTAGAATAAAGAAGGCTATCTATATACCATCGCATCGACTTCGCCAACACGCACGTGGTTGACAAAGAGCCAGATATCCCAAGAAAGCTTTTCCTAAAGTCATGGCAAGTCCAGCACACGCCAGGAAACCTAAACAGTTCCCTGGGCGCGTTGCCCTTTTGTACACAAATGGCCTTCGTGACCTAACAAGAAAACTGAAGAAGTGACCGGTTCCTTAAAAAAAAGTTACTTAAATTTTACCAATTTTTTTCTCTTTTAGGGGCGAAGCTCCTTAGGGGCTAGCCATGTCCGTATGTCCGTCCGCCGTTCGGCGTCGGGTGCTCCTGCTCCTGCTCGTGAGCTCACGTGCTCATGTGCTCGTGTAGGGCAAAAAAAATGGAAAAAAAGATGAAAAAAAAATAATGTCCGTCTATACTTCGTCTCACCTTGGTATGGACTATTCTTAGCCGCGCGTGCTAAAAGCGCGAGCTAGTCGCTTTTAATGAAGCCGCGGCGGCTGCACGAGCGTTCGTGCAGCAAGTGCTCTAGTCAAGGCAGTCAAGGCTTGCCGCTCGCGCTAGCACAGTCTTCGCGGTTAGTCCATGCTAGGGTGAGACGAAGTATAGCGTCCGGCGTCCGGTGATCGTGCTCGGTGCTCGTGCTCGTGAGCTCACGAGCACGTGAGCACGTGCTCACGTGCTCGTGTAGGGCAAAAAAAGAAAAAAAAAGATAAAAAAAGGGACGAAAAAAAATGTTTGCGCAGTCGACAGGATCCGAACCTGTGCGGGGAGACCCCAATGGATTTCTAGTCCATCGCCTTAACCACTCGGCCACGACTCCGGGACAAGTAGGGGGGTCTAAGATGTGGTAGTAACTCAAGAGCTGGGGATGTCATGGATGAAACGTTGTATGTAGCTGCTCAACGTCTATACAGGAGACGGCGCTGCGGTCAAATGCGTATATAATCGCGTTAAACTTTGCATGCATTGGCTCAACGTTTATAGACGAGAGGGCGCTGCGGTCAAATGCTCAAATGCGTATATAACCACGTTTAATACCACACATTCTCTTTCTGACATGGATGAAAACGAACGAAAGGCTCGGCATGCTGCGGCTCAGCGTCTACGCAGACAAGCACCACCAGAGCTTCGCCCCAATCAACAACATTCACCACGTGGAGATGCGGTCAATTTTATTTTAAAGACGACGAGGTTAAGAGCTGATGCTGCTCCGCGTGCTTTCAGCTATCCTTAAAGAAGAAACGGAGCTTGTGGGAAACAAAAACGTTTCCCAAACCATTAAAATCTCGTCATTTCTTCTTGATGAAAAATGAGTTTTTTATTACCTAGAGACTTGAGGACTTTATTTTAGGAGGACTGCAAAACATCACTTTTAATTCGTAAAGTAAGTACAAATGCTGCTATGATATGTCATTTATTTTATTTTTATACAAAGCCCAATTTTCTTTAAAGGGACACTGACACCCCCCAAAATGTATTTTTCTTTTTTTTCCAGGCGATTCATAATGGTGTCGGAGGACTACCCAATTAATATTTTGCAACAGAGTAGCGTATTTTTTTAATAAAGCCAAAAAACGCAACTGCGCTAAACCGAAACCGAAACGGAGAAGTGGAGAGGATAGCGGGAGTGGCGGAAGTCACGTGGCTACACCCGACCGCGCTTTTTTTTTTTTTTTCCTCCTTTTTTTTTTTTTTTTCTCCTGCCGCGCAGCAGACGACGACGAATCCTAATTGTTTTGTTCTATCCAAGATTTCTCTTTCGAAGGAAGAAAGATTCGCCGGTACCGCGAACGAAGTAGAGGTCCCACGCCCGTCGTCCCCTGCCATCGCCGTCCAGCACGCTAGTCCCAGTCCCACGATACGCGATACGACGCTGACGACGCCATGTTGAGAACTATCTACGCAGTGAACGCACAGAGGCTTCC
Source organism: Ixodes persulcatus (assembly GCA_013358835.2). Lineage (NCBI taxonomy): Eukaryota > Metazoa > Arthropoda > Arachnida > Ixodida > Ixodidae > Ixodes > Ixodes persulcatus. The sequence goes on along the minus strand of JABSTQ010009812.1, from coordinate 184,766 downwards.
GGTTGTGTGTGCACCTTTTTTTTTAATCAACGTTATTGCAGCTTTTTAGAAGCCAGAAAAAATGGGTTTCATATTTATTTCTATTTTTAATATTGACTGTGTGCCTTCAATGACCCACGACTTCGATTAAATTTGGTAATCGCATCGATACCTTAGGAAAAGAGAGTGAGCGAGACTCGAACCGGCTAGTTCTTGATCGGCGGTTTTCGGGCGGAAAGAAACCGAATTTCGAGCCGCAAATTTTGTTCTGGGTAGTTGGGCCCTCATATGTCATGTACGACTAAAAATCTCGGCGAGCATAAATGCCCTGTCAGTGTCCCTTTAAAGAAGAAACGGAGCTTGTGGCGAAACATAGGCTTTCCATTCAAGATTTGTTTGGAGCTACATGTTTTTTTGCTCTTTAAGACTAGCATGATACGTTTCCCAAACCATTAAAATTTCGTCATTTCTTCTTGATGAAAAATGAGTTTTTTATTACCTAGAGACTTGAGGACTTTATTTTAGGAGGACTGCCAAACATCACTTTTAATTCGTAAAGTAAGTACAAATGCTGCTATGATATGTCATTTATTTTATTTTTATACAAAGCCCAATTTTCTTTAAAGGGACACTGACACCCCCCAAAATGTATTTTTCCTTTTTTTTTCCAGGCGATTCATAATGGTGCCAGAAGACTATGGAATCAATATTTTGCTACAGCGTCACGCATATTTTTAATAAAGTAAAAAAAAAACAAAAAAAAAACGCAACACCTCGAAACCAATACCGAAACTGGGCTGGGGAGGAAGAAGAAATATAGAGGAGGGGAGAGGTCGCGGAAGTCACGCGGCGGTGATACTGTTTTCCTCCCAGACAACGAATTTGCAGCTTTTTAGAAGCCACAAAAAATAAGTATCGCGTATTTCTTTTCTATCTTTAAAGGAGCGGTGCAACGATAATCAATTGGAATGTTTTTCACTTTACACGAGCTTACTGGAACTGGTGGGACTCAAGTATACTCGCACGCAACGCCACTGGCCAAAGAAACTCCTTTGTTGCGGTGTAATTTCAAGGACAAAAGCGATTATTTTCATTCAATATCCCCTTTGCAATATTTGATGACGTAACGTGGGGATCGTAGTACACCCCAATGACGATATTTGAATGCGGTTCATAGATTGGACCCGAGCATTGCGTGGGTACTCGATTTGAGCTCGTGATAATTACTAGCTCGAGAAGCATTCGGGTAGTGGCCCGTGTCCAATCGCTGCAACGACGACAATAGCCGAGCCATAACAATGTCTGGAACTCAGCGCGTGTCCTGTGCGTTTGCCAACCCCAGCGCGTGGCTATGATCAACATTGGCGGCATATTATCGGCTCCAGATCACGTGACCGCTTGCTCTGGCTGCGAGTTGAGGGGGTGAACGCTGCTCGTTTTTCTTTGATTTTCTTTCTGGGACTTCTATTGCGTGGGGTGAAAAACGAACGCGAGTTTCATAGGTCATTAACGTCAGGGATCCGTTCTAAGCGGTATTTGCGCAAAGTACAATAATTGTTGCATCGCCCCTTTAATATTGTGTGTGTGCCTTCGATGACCCACAACTTTGATTAAATTTGGTGGTCGTATCTAAACCTTGGAAAGCGGCCCGTGACCACGGAGAAGAGAGTGAGCGAGACTGAAACCGGGCGGTTCTCGATCGGCGGTTTTTAGGCGGAAAGAGACCGAATTTTGAGCCGCAAATTCTGTTCTGGGTAGTGGGGCTCTCATATGTCATGTACAACTAAAAACCTCTTCGAGCATAAATACCCTGTCAGTGTCCCTTTAACACTTTCTAGATCAAAATGCATTTCATACGTCAAAAAAAAAAAAAAAGCAATCGGTTGTATTCAGAATTGTGAACGGGCCTTAAAGGGGCCCTGCAATGACTTTTTTACTGGTTTTTAATTTGCACCGAACCTGAGCGCACTGAACATAGTAACTTAATGAAACTTTTTCTCAAATTTCGCTTTATTTTAAAAGTTATAGGCAAATTAGAATTACAAAAACAAGCAAAAAATAACCTCCTTCATGACGTCGTAGGTCCTGGCTTGAGTGGCCGTGAACTAGAGGAAGGGTAGTGGGCTCATCGAGCGTTCACGGCTGCCGCACTCCGTGTCGACGGCTCGAGAGGGCGCCACTAAAGCATGTTTTGGATAGGCTGTATGAAGCGGGCGGCCAGGGCGGCTCGCATTGCATTTGCTGCTCGATTAAAGACTAATTCGGCATAACACTTCATTGGCCACAAACGACAGCAAACACGGGGTAAAGATCAGTTCAGAACGGGAGCCACTTCGCGCTGCCATACCGCCAAATGGCCAAATCGCCAACCAAGCCCGCGCCGAAGGCCTTCGGAACGCTCGGAAGCGGTCGGATGCTCGAGCCGGTATACGATCGCAGCGCCGCCGCGTACACCCGGAATTTTTCTACGCTCACCGTTCGTCGGGGCCTCATCCCACTAGCCCTTTCTAGTATGTGCCGTTTTTTCCGCCGCTTGGTGGCGGGTACGTCGACGGATCACTTCTTGTTTCCGTACTTTACAAACTGCACTTGTTTCTTTTCTGATCTAAAATACTGAACAAAAACTAGTTTCATACATAATTGAAACGGTTCGCGACCCTTATATTTTGTATCTCGACTAAAAAAAAGCTTTTAGCGGCCCTGACCAGTAGTAAGCCCAGGACCAAAGACGTCACATTTCGCGCGCTTTCGGCAACGTGGGTCGCCCTCGTAGGCGGAGGAGGTTTCCGCGTCGTCAGGTTAAAATATGACGCACTGATATTTAGTTACTCTCTCCATGCCCGCTGGCTTTCCCGAACCCCAAGAGACGTGGAAACCGCAAAAAAGGCAGACGCTTAAATATGATTGCAGGGCCCCTTTAAAAGCCCGTTCACACACTTGCGACCTCTTAGAACCGAGTGACTTGGAACCTCTTAATATCTCTTACGACAAGAGAACACACTGGCGCCATTTATTGGGTAGCAGTGTAGACTTGACGGTCCGGTATATTTTCTATTTCTCTCGCGCATTATCCTTTCTTTCTTGGCTCGAAAAACTTTTGTCAACGTTATAAACGAGCCTTTTTCATCGCTATTATGTACACTTGACCTCGGAAATCCCGTAAAACCATCGCTCTTGTGAAATTCAGTTCCAGGGTAACCGCATAGATGGCGCCAGCGTGCCAGTGTGCTCTCTCTCGTCCTAAGATATTTTAGGAGGTTTCAACAGGTCTTGTCTCTCTCAGTCGCACTCGGCTGGAACTTGCAAGTGTGTGAACGGGCCTTAAATCCCAACACGTAACAATCAACTCTTAAAAAAAAAAAAGTGCACCTGGAGAAAACAGGCAATAATTGCGTGTGCTTTGAGGTCCGTGCCGTCTCTGGTTCCCGTAAAGCCTCTCTCTAGGTTCACGAGGGAGAGCACCGCTGTAGGGCTTGTAAGATCAGCTTCCTGCGTGAGCCGCCGCCTTTTTACTTTATCACTGAATAGGCCGGTGCCGCTAGTATTCCACGCGCCGCTTCTAGGGCTCGCGGAATTTCGCTTTAGACACCGGCGTTGGCTCCTGGGGAGACGTGTTGCTTGGGACCGGCGACGGCAGCGAGTCAAAGCGATAAAGGTTCTTTCTGCAAACTGCGTGCACGTGAAAACAGGGTTACGACGGATGCCCTTCAGTCCTCGTGAATCTAAAATTGATTTCATCTGTGGCCTCGTGGGTTTTTAGGCTTAGCGGCTTGGCTTTGCTTTCTGAGCTGTCAAGTCAAGCGAAGCAAGGCGGGAAAACAGCTTCTGCATCGGTAGAACTTCATCCTTTAGATACACCGACAACGAGGTTATCGACTGTTTTCTCCACAAGGGATTTCTAATTCTCCTCCCGGAACGCTATGGCCGTGAGACAGCGGCAGTCAGTTCGTGCATTTCCTATTTTCCCCATTGGGAGTTAACAGATTTTCTTTCACTCGTTGGAATTATTCAGGTAGATGTGAGTTCTTCGAGGCAACCATCTTGAGTCCTCTGAACCTCCTGCTGCTCAAGGATTTCCAGTGGAGTTGGAATAAAAATGTAGAAAGGCCTTCAAGACTCTGAAAGAGAAGGTGACGTCAGCACCAGTGCTGATTTACTTTGACCCAACTTTTCAGATCGTGTTGGCATGCGACGCCTCAGCGTATGGCGTAGGAGCGGTGTTGTCCCACATCATGAAAGACGGGTCAGAAAGACCCGTATCATTCGACTCACGAACACTGTCTACGCATGAGAAGGACTACTCGCAGCTTGAAAAAGAGGCCCTGGCCATTGGTTTTGGTGTAAAAAGGTTCCATTACTATCTGTATGAATACCCCTTTGCATTAATAACTGACCATGCTCCACTTCAAAAGATTTTGGGACCCACGACTGGAGTTCTGACGATGACGGCAGAACGCCTTCAGAGATGGGCTTGCAGATTGGCAGGACATCGATGCAACATCGTTCATCGTTCGTCTAAGGAGAACGACAACGCCGATTGCCTTTCGAGACTCCCGCAAGCTGCGAAGACTTCAGACGAATTCGTCATAGACGAAACCTACGTGTTCTACTGCGACTATTTCAGCAACTTCCCAGTGAAGAGCACAGATGCAAAGGCCACGTCCCGTGATCCGGTCCTAAGCCAAGTCTTGGAAAAGGTGCTCAAGGGCTGGGGAAGTGAAAAATTCGCAGAAGAAATGATACCATTCTTCACATGTCGGTTGGAACTATCGGTTCATCAAGGCTGCCTAATGTGGGGCCTACGGGTAATTGTTTTACTGACTTTGCAAGAGAGAGTCCTTAAAGAGCTACACAGCGAACACTTCGGTATCGTTCGAAAAAAGGAAATAGCTAGAAGCTATGTGTGGTGGACCTCCATTGACAAAGACATGGAGGACGAAGTCGGAGCCTGTAAGCAGTGTCAATTAAGTGCAACGAAATAACCCAGCACAGGCACCATTACATCTGTGGAGTTGGCCAACCCGCCCGTGGGAGAGAGTCCATATAGACCTGGCTGGGCCATTCATGAACAAGATGTTCCTCGTGCTGGTCGATGCGCACTCAAAATGGCCAGAGGTTTTCGTGTTGAACTCAACGACGTCCGAAGCCATGATAAAATGCCTGCACCGGTGCTTCGCACGCTTTGGACTGCCTGTCAGCATTGTATCAGACAATGGGCCACAGCTCGTTTCTAAAGAGTTCAAGACCTTTGTGAAGACAAACGGTATTTTGCGCGATACGTCTGCACCGTATCACCCGTCGACTAACGGATTGGCAGAACGATTCATCCAGACCATGAAGAACCACTTAAAGAAGACAACGTCTGGGGCGTCTATTGACACCCAGGTTTCAAGGTTTCTTCTATCCTACAGAAACAAAGAGTCTCCAGCCAATCTAATGATGCGGGGAAAGCTACGAACCAGACTAGATCTTCTGAAGTCCACCATTTTGGACACAGTGACGAGGTCTCAGCTGAAACAACAAAGGGCGAGGCTCACATAACAAACTTCCCAGTTTGTTTTGTTAGAACGTCAATGATTGAGACCCCCAACACTTCTCTTTTATTTACCAGTGCGTATGTCAGGAACATCACAATAATGAAAGATCTCGGTGTGTGCCTTGATAGCGCTTTGTCATCAAGTGCTCATGTTTTCCTTTATTCTTGGCCGTGCGATAAAAATTCTTTGTATTATATCTCGTATAACTCAAACGTTGAGGAAAACGTTGAGCCCACATCAAACTAATTTGATTGACAGCCTGGAAAGCGTGCAGCGGCGTGCTACTCGGACATACTTTACTCGCCAACACAACCCTGCGTTGCCCTACGACAGTCGGCTTAGGAATCTCAAATGGACATTCCCTGGCTCATCGGAGAAGAGTCGCCAGGGTGGGCCTTTCCTGCCGACTCTTCGACGGCTCGCTCAAAGGGACGTACCTTGCGACCATCCCAAGGATTAACAAGAGATCAGGCAGCCTGAACTTATTCGAGCGCGTACCAAACACCACAGTTCCTCGCCGATCTTAGCCGGCATCGAGGACTTCATCTCGGCCCCGCTCAAGATACGTTCACCGCTTCCCCAGGACCGTACTGAATCTGTGTCGATGTGTCGCTTGTTTTCAAAGCACCTACAGCAGCAGGCGTCATAACAGTGGTGTAGTGTAGTGTGTGTAGTGTGTGTTTGTGTGTGTGATCTTATAGGTATACGTGGGAGTCAACGTATACTCTACATTTCAACCTCATTTTTCTTTTAAAACATTTTGGGTTGCGTCCCTGTATACAAATTTGGTATATGTGTGCGTGTTTTTTGTTTTTTTTTCATATCCTGGGTGGCGGGCTGGCAGGCGCACTCGCGTACGGGTTTTATCCTTTCTGCACAGCCGTGCACGCCACCCAGGATCAGATTTTTGTATGCAAATAAATATTATTATTATTATTATTATTATTATTTTCATGTTCCTTGTCCCGTTACCCAACATTTTAGTTTTTTACGTTGAATCCGTATGCAAATTTTACTTAATAGGATCGCATCCTCTAGCTTGGACATATTCATAGATCCCTTAGTGTATCGCCCCTCGACTTCGAGAGTCTCGTTGAAAGTTGAGACTGTAATACATTTTGTGTGAAGTGCGCCCACTACTTTTGGCCTCGTTTTTTGGTACATTTGACGCCGTGCGTGTGTGGTTTCTTCTTTTTAACTTCTAGTGTGCATCAATGTGAAGACTCGCTTGATTATTTTGGGCCCATAAAATAAACAATATTAATATTATAATATTTATTTATGAAACTTTCTCTGCCGCTTTAGTCTACACCATAAGCTAATGTAAAAACTTTAGAACGCTGCAACAACCCTACTAATGTTTTAAATTGAACCGGTAGTATTTCTAATCAAAACGTTGGCCAGCGACCTTTATCAATACCCAGTCTTCTAATGAATGGAATGTATTATGCAACGAGCGATCGTCTAAATTTGTTTAGGATACATCAAACGATCATAAATATGTGGCGAAGAACATATTTATTAATTTTCCGTAACCTGAGGTCGCGCGACGGAATAACATTACGTGAATTCATGGTGTCCATTACTGGTGTCATGTCATACCATGACGTCACGCGACGTCAATTTCCTACTAAATTTAGCGGGAAAGCGCACGGACGGACGAACGAATTCCGGGGCTTCTGTAAAAAAAAGCATTATATGCTTTTCCTAAATAAAAAAATGGCAGCAGCCCCTTTTCTCAAGTCTAGTAATGCATGAAATGCAGTACTTAAGACGTGATCGTTTAAAATTATTTAGAAGATATTGAACCTTTCTTTCGGCGACTGAAGATGAACGTTTATTTTTATCAATTTACCCGGTGCATTGAGGGGGAAACTGCTTGCAGAGGTCACGTGGCGTCAATTTTTCCGCTAAATTTAGCAGGAAATATGTAGGTGTTTGGGACACGCAATGTCGGTTTCGCCGTAAAATTTAGCGCTGAACCTGAATTGGTGTAGAGTTCACATTACGAGAATTTTCTAGCTAAATTTTGCGGCAAAACCTGATTGCTGCATAGATCGCATGACGTCAAACGTCCTGGTAAATTCAACAGGGAAACTGAAGGTATTTAGGTCATGTGACATCGGTCTCCCCTTCAAATTTAGCTTGAACACTGAACTGCTGGAAAGTTCAAGTTACGTCCATTTTCCCGCTAAATTTAGCGGGGAAAATAATTGGTGTATAGGTGAAGTGTTAGGTCAAGTGACATCAATGTCCTCGCCGTCTTTGCTGGGGAAACTTAATTGGGGTATAGATCACATGACATTAATTGAAGTGACGTGATCTACACACAAATTTGTGTTCCCCGCTAAATTTAACCGAAAATGCACGGACGAACGGGCCGAGCAACGGGCAAAAATTTGGGTTTCGGGTTTCGTTAAAATACATTTTATGCTTTAATAAATTATATTTCTCTTTTCAGGTGGCTCTGGCAAGCCGTAAAACGTCCCCAACCTCCTGTCTAATCCACGGGTCGGCACCACCATGCCGACCCTCCGCGTCGCCGTCATCGGCGCCGGTCCATCCGGGCTGACCGCGGCCAAGACGTGCCTCGAGTCCGGCCTGGAGCCCGTGATCTTCGAGCAGTCGGACGCCCTGGGCGGTCTGTGGTACTTCGACGAGAAGGTGTGCCACGAGGGCCAGCCGTCCGTCATGAGGTCCACGGTGATCAACTCGAGCAAGGAGCTGACCGCCTTCAGCGACTTCCCGCCCCCGGCACACTTCCCAAACTACATGCACCACTCCATGCTGCTCCTCTACCTCAGGATGTACGCCGACCACTTCGGAGTCACCCAGAGGATCAGGACGAGGCACGCCGTGCGCGACGTGCGTCTCACGAAAGATCACGACCGCACCGGGAGGTACGCTCCGCAAATTGCCCTTCTTGGGATTGAAAGTTGAAAGTCCCCCAGGCACTTACGGAAGATTTTCAATTTATTTAACCGAATTTATTTCTCCCTTAAGGCTCGAAGGCGTTGCAGAGGTCGTTTGCGTTAGATGGTATCTGCCGTGATTGATCAGTGCTGATTTATTTTAAAATTATACGAGCTTGATCACGGTGACAAAACACGGTAAGCACAATATGTGTGATAGGCCTTCCAGGGAAGAAGAGAAGAGAAACGCATCTGTCTGAACGGCAGCGCTTAACGAAAATTCGCTCTAATTTCTGACACTCCGCGAGATGACGTGTGTCAAAAGCGTTACGCCCCATGGACTGGACTTTTTCCGGTGACAGTTTTTTGTTACAACCGGCGGCTATAGCCGGCCGTTGCATTCGGCTTTTACAGCCAAACGCTACAGCTGGCGGTTGCAGCCGAACTTTAAAAGACTCAATGGAAATCGACTGATAACACACATTGTGCGCTAAAAGTGTTTGACGTTGGTATGGGTTATTTGTTTACTCATTTAACGCGTCTACAAACCACGTCTGATATATACAGCGCGTCCCCCCAAAAATGTACAGGGTTGCTTTCACCGGAAAATTAGACTATGTATCTCCAAACGCTCAGTCTCAGCCCAAAATGTCCATCCAAACCAGATGCTGAAGTATCAGAACTAACCGTCCTCTTTTTCAAAAGGTGTGAGTGATTTTATGAACTTTTTGCTAAGAAAATGGTGGCCGACACAGATCTGGAATACGTGGAGCTGAATGACGCCAGTTAACCGAAAACGGGCCCCATTTTTTGTTGAAATGTTCAGATCACTTATAGCGTGTGATTGAAATAACGGTTATGTCTAAAACTCTTGCGTCTAATCAGGACTGCTAGGGCTATACTTGCGCGGAGTGTTAACGTTCCGCGATGCGTGATTTATTATTTCGGTGAAAGAAAATCTAGTTTTCTGTTGTTTTCTTTTGTTTTTTGTTTACACAAGTTTTAGTACGGTTCGAAAACAAGACTGGATCTTGACATGACAGCTTGCACGGCGTGCTTCACGGCCTCTTTGATTCCTTGCTTTATAGAAATATACAAATAACATAGCGACACACTAAAAAAAAAATATAGTTCACGATAAAAATGACCAAATCTTGATTATGCTGACAAAGACCGGGATGCACAGAATGAGTTAACGTCTCGCACGAATTGACGTCACTTGACTTGAGGTAACATGACGTCGTCACGCAACGTCCTTTTCTCAATAAAAATTACAAAATCTAGGTGACGGTTTCTAATGACGTTTTGTGCGACATTTTTTTGTGTAAAACCTGGTTGATAAAACACATGTCGTGTTAGAAGTGCTATTGTAGCATTTGTGAATGGGTCGATAAAAGCTTCTGAAACATATTATAAGTACCCAAAACAAGCAAATATATTTAAACGTTGAGCACCGCACGTGGCACTGTATATTTAATGACAAAACAAACTATGCAAATAAACCCTTTTTCGAAAGTCTGCCCTCGGCTGGACACTGTGACACCCGTGCAAAAGTACGCACCGACTAAAACTGCAACGCCAGGGCTCACTTTCTGCGTTTGGTTTGATACTTTGATTAGAAGAAAGTGTCTGCGAATACTGCTTCAAATCGTATAGTGCAAAACATCCCTAGCTTCGCGACTTTAAAGAGAACCGGCAAGTCGCGGTTTGGCCTGGCACTTTTAAGGTTATGAATGACACGGAGCTGTTCTTACCGCCCGCTACTCGCACACCTCACACTCCTACAAAGAAAAAAAAAACACCTTAGTGCTTTTTTTTCTTTACTTTTTTTTATGCGTACTTTAGCTGTTTAAATCTTATATGCACCGTCATCAAGCTCTCGTCAAAGTTGGGGCCGTCAGTTTCACGTCAGTGCGCTGTACAGCGAACAGAAGTTTTGGGTATCGTATACGTGACAGGAGGTGTAAGGGCTACACCCTTTTATATTTAGAGTGGGAAGCGAATGGCGCCGCACATCAGATGTTTGAACTGAATATTAAGCGGAATGTCCTTTGTGGTTTGTATTGGTGTCATTACTTATAAAAGAAGTATCAAGGGACTTTATTATTACGGGCTCGAAGCGCCCCCTGGCCGAGAGAAACGGGCACATAGTGGCATTACCATTAAATGGCTTAACCCTCATGTTTTGTATACGTTAGGTGCAGGTGAACTGTTGATATTGTGGCCGTGGCTAAACACTGCATAGGTGGTGGTAATGGTGGCGCAAGTCGCCGCCCGAATGGTAGTGTTCAACCGTTTACATCCATACGACCCTCCATCCCTCTTCGCTTCCAGGTGGCTGGTGACGGTTGAAGACCTGTCCTCGAACCAGACAAGCCGGTCCGTGTTCGACGCCGTCATGGTGTGCGTGGGCCACCACGCCTACCCGCACCGGCCTCCGCTGCCCGGGTTGGAACACTTCCGAGGCAGGGTGCAGCACACGCATGCCGTCAAGGACTGCGACCGCTTCAAAGGACGCCGCCTCCTGGTGGTCGGCACAGGAAACTCGGGCATGGACGTGGCCACCGAAGCTAGCCTCTTCGCGCACAAGGTGAACCGCCTTCACTTACGAAAACGAAAGGGAGTTAAAAGAGCTAAAGAAAAAATCCACAGAACTTGAAAGACAAGTCGCGAAAAAAATACACGGAGATCAAGGAGCTCAAAATCGCAACAGACGCGGTTGAAAAATATTCCAGAAGAAATAATGTGGAAATTCATGGTATCACTAAAAGAGATAACGAAAATCTTTTGGAAGTTATCCAATACTTATCTGGTAAACTGCAGCTGCCGTGTCCGGCACCTGAAAGCATAGAAGAGGTCCACAGTAAGAAGGTAAAATAGCACCCATCATTATTCGTTTCAAAGACAAGGCGGTTAAAGCCATCTGGATCTCTAAAAGAAGAGTGCTTAAAAAATGAAAGCCGTTTACAACTCCCTGTAACGCCGAATTAGAGCGCAGCTCTTGAGAAGGAGGGGAAGGCACGGGGGGGGGGGGGGGTGGTTACGTGGCCTGGGGTCACGTGACCCCGAGGGGGGGGGGGGGCGGAAAAAATTTTCCGCTAAATTTTCCGCTAGATTTAGCGGGTAAAATTTTCCGCTAGATTTAGCGGGGAAAATTTTCCGCTAGATTTAGCGTGGAAACTTTTTCGCTAGATTTAGCGGGGAAAATTTTTCCGATAGATGTAGCGGGGAAAATGTTTCGCTAGATTTAGCGGGGAAACTTTTCCGCTAGATTTAGCGGGGAAAATGTTTCGCTAGATTTAGCGGGAACAATTTTCCGCTAGATTTAGCGGGAAAATTTTTCCGCTAGATTTAGCGGGGAAAATTTTCCGCTAAATTTAACGGGGAAAAATTTCCGCTAAATTTAGCGGGGAAATTTACCCATCAGGCACCGCGCGGTTACGCCGACGGCGACGCCGCTCAAGCCGGAAACGAGCGCCTAAGAGCTGCGCTCTAAAATGAAAACGTGTTCATTAATCAAAATTTGACCAAGTATCTTAGACAACTTTTGTGGAAAACTACGCTGTGTGCAAAAGAGAAGGAATACAAGTTTGTATGGGTTAGTAATGAAAACATTTTTGTCCGGGAAAACCAAGGCTGGGCTGTGATCCATGTGGAAAATCAACATGATTTTTTTAAACTACGTTAAACATAGTAAATTCATTTTATCATTTGATGACTGGGACCTTAGTATCCAGAGCATGTTGGCAAATATAAACGGTGGAAGGATGGAACTTAACTGGTTGCAGATAAATGTTAGAAGTGTACAAAAGCACTGAGACCAATTAAATGTTTATTTACAAAATAGAGTAGCATGATTGTATGTATTAATCTTAACAGAAGTAAATATTGACTCAACGATGGCAAGTTCTTTTAATTTGACCGGGTTTCAATTGTTTTAGGAGTGCAGGGAAGGAAGAAGAGGTGGTGGTATATTAGTCTTTGTAAAACATTCCTGGATGTCCGATCAACTGGCAGTTTCTTGTAAACACGCGGAGGTTTTGTTATTTTGTGAGTCTAATCGGGAGTTATCTTTCGTAATCTGTGCAGTAAATAGACCGCCCAGTGCGAACATACCTTGCTTTCTCAATGAATTAACTGAAATCATTAAACAATTCGAATGACAACAAATACTCGGTTGTTGCTGGCGATCTGAACATAGCTGTAATGAATGCTGCTAAGCACGGTATGTCTGATTATCTGAATTTAGTAGCAGGTTTTGGATTACATAAATATAATTACAGATTAAAACTAGGGAAGAATACTTGGGATCCCGCATAACAAGGTCATGTATAGAGAATAATATTGTTGGAGGAGGTGATCTTAAAATGCTTTCAGTTGTAATTAGACAAAAAGTTGCATGATGATTATTTTATAGCTCTGGCAATAATAGGGGTGAGTCCTGAGGAAACCGATCGTGCACTATACAGGCGCATTCTTGATAACAATAAGATTGACAAAATGATACGAGAATATATCTGGGCCTCTCTCCTTGCTTTTGATCATATTACTACTTACCAGATGCTTGGAAATAATTTGAGGTCGATATACGAAAAGTGTTGGAAAACTATAAAAATAAGACAAAGAAATCCACAAAATGCCTGGATAAACTACGAAATATTGACACTATGCCGTGAAAAAGATAGGTTGTGGAACATTTGTAAAGCAAGACCACATGATCTTATAATTAAAGGAGAGTTTAAAAAACTACGTAATAAGGTAACGGCCAAAATAAGAATGGCAAAAAATATCATTATACAGCTAAATTTTAACAATGCGAGGTAAATCCGAAGAAAACTTGCGATTGGATAAAGGAAATTACGGGAAGTAAAGGAAAACAAAATATAGATGAAACAATTCAAAAAGCTTTTGGTAGTAACAATGCCACTGCTTTATGCAAACAATTTAACGACTCTTTCGTTCAAAGGGTTGCGGATCTGAGAAAAGTACCACAACATCAAGAAAAAAAAAAAAAAAATCAAATAGCTACGAGAATAGCGTGCACCCAGCTTACTTACCTCAGAAAACAGAGATAGATCTTAGATGCATATTCAACAACATAAAAGCGAAAAAACCTGTGGGGAATGACTCCATCAGATTAAGGGACATTCAGAAATATTTTCAGGTATTAAAAGACGTTATAATAAAAATAGTAAACGAATCACTCTTATCAGGTAAAGTTCCGATATGATTATAAACAGCTGTTGTAAGACCATTATATAAAAATGACAGTAAAAAAAATTATGCATTATAGATTATTTTCAATATTGCCAATCATAGCGCAAATTATGGAAAAATTTGTTTTTAATGGAATGACATCGTATTCCGAGAAGTTCTGTTTAGGAAATAAGACTCAGTATGAATTCCGTAAAAAATAGAAGCACTGAACTTTTGCTGGAAGATCTTTTAGATTATGTCAACTACAATCTTGATAGGAATCAATTTGTTTTAGCCCTATTTTTTGATTTAACAAAAGCCTTTGAAACAATCGATCATGAGCGGCTATTAAAGGAGCTGTGCAACAGTTATAGTGATTTGCTTAAATAATTTGGGAGTTGGTGTCTCGACCTGTCTGAGGAAAGAACAAAAAACCGCTTTTGCCTGCATGTCCTAGTTTTTATTTTAAAAATGGACAAAAATTGAGGTTTTGGCGCCTCTCAACTCCTTCACTAACTTCCGAGTCCCGTGCGCTGTGACGTCAATGGGGTAAGGCGCGGGGTTCCGGTGAAGCTCTCTCTTTAGAGCCATCAGTGAGCAGCGAGAACTCATCCGCTCGCGACCGCGTGACCACGTGCTGGCGGGCGCAGCGCGAACAATATGGTGAAAGGAGGAAAGTCTCATCCGGGTCCCTCCATACCCGTCCGGCTCTGTTCCCCCTCCCCCTCTGGCTTCTGGCGGCTGTTCCGCTGCTGACGGTTTTGTGGACCTAGGATAGATGGCGCCACTGAAACTCCGTATAATAAAAGTTTTGTCGATGATACCGGGTTTTTGACGCATTTATATTTATGTTGGAACGACAAGATTTATAGAAAAGTTACCTTTTATCGGGCAGGTATTCCCACAACTTGCTATCTTTCTACAAGATTCCCCATTGACGTCATGCCGGATGTTTCTCATGGCCGCCGCTCGCGGTTGCAGGTCGAGGAATATTCTAATTTTTGCTTCGCGATTAGGCGGCGGAATTGCAACATTTCGAAAGAAGGTGGTGTGTTTTTTGTCCTTTGTGACAAGGTGAACAATGTCAAAAGTGGAAAACGTCAATTCTTTCAAAGTTAAAATCGTTGCAACAGCTCATTTAATAAAACTAAGGAATATGTGTTTTAGAAGTCTCTTCAACGCGTCCTTGAAATACTATATTACAGACAGATATCAGTTGGTCAAAATTGGCGAGTTTAAAAGTAGATTAACATCACTTAACTCGGGAGTACCTCAGGGGTCAATACTGGAACCCCTTTTATTAATTATTTATGTAAACCAAATTGGAACTCTACCTTGTACATCCCGATTGTATTAGTATGCGGATGATACTGCCTTGATATTAGGGCACAGCGATGAACAAAGTGCATTGTCCATTTTTCAGAAAGATATAGAAATAATAGTGAGTTGGTTTTCTGCTAATCACATCTTTGTCACTTCCAATAAGACAAAACGATGTGTTTTCGTTGTCCGTATAAACATTTTTATCTTAGCACTCCGTTCTTTCTCCATTCACAGAACTGCACACGTTGCAGTTGTGTAGAATTAAATTATGTTACAACAACTAAATATTTAGATTACACCTAGATCAAAATCTCCTGTAAAATGAGCATGTAGAATATCTTATCAAAAGAATGCGTGTTGTCTCGGTTTATTTGTACAGGATGCGTAGTGTAGCGACAATGTCATTAAGAAGGAGGGTGTATGGTGCACTGGGTGAGTCTATTCTCCGATATGGTATCTCTTTATATGAAGTGTTTTAATTATAAAAAAGAAAAATTTGAAAAAAAATACTACATAAAATTGCAAGTAATATATTACTTATAGAACAACATACTCAGAGTTGGAAATGAATCGGAAAATGTATGTCTTAAAGTTGTTATTCATAGAAAAACTGGACTGCTATGTTATTTTAGTAAAGCACTATTATAATAGCAACTTTAAAATAGTATTAGAAAAGGAACGAGCACTTAAACGCATAGAAAGTTTTGTTATTTCCAAGCTTTCTACAAATTATGGCAAAAAAAAAAAAAAAAACACTGGCATATTACGTTCCATTTTATTTTAATAGGCTTCCAGAAACTTACTATAACATGGAGTCACTGAAACAAGTAAAATACGAACTAAAAGATTGGAGTTTGAATTTTGAAGTGTAACCTGGGCTTTATTGCTCTAGCATTGCACCGAGTTTGGTGTCTTTTCTACTTGTCTGATTTTTATTTATTTTTTCATCGTGTGCCAGTAATGCACACAATAAGAGGATTTCAGTGTAGCAGCCCGCTGGACGCCAGGTCCCGCATACAAGCACACCAGTGCTTTCGCGGGCCTGCATATGTAACATGTTATGATCTGAAGAAACTTTATTACTATTATTATTAATAATATTACCTATTCGCAACACCGACGCCCTATAGGTGGCATGGCAGTAGTCGCAATATGACGAAAGAGGCGGCGATGAATTCTCCAAGATTTCCCGTGCGGCTGCTCGTAGTAGTAGCAGTGAGTGGTGTGGGTGGCAGAAAGCCGGAACATGTTGGCCACTACGCTAAAAGTGATTTATTTGGCTACAAATACCAAGTGGTAAGGACAGGAGCATTTCACAGGTAACGGAGATGTTGACGTGCGTTAAGAAAAAAGAATATGTTGATTTTTAGAAGCCTCGGAGCAGGACAAAACCGTTCCTATTTTAACGCCACTCGCATTTGTTTGTTAAAACTCCACAATGAACGAACACTCCGACCAGAACCATGCGGTAACAGCAGCAGCAAGTCCGACAATCCCTGCCACCATCTCCCCCGCCGTCCCCGCCCCTCGGGTACCTCGTTTGTCCGGAAGTGGGCGAGCGATAGGCTGGAGTTGCGAATACATCGTTTCACCTGATGTCCGGACGCTGCCGAGGCTACGAGCGGGTGGTAGTTGCCATTCAGCGTCAGAAACGCACCAACATGGCGTTCCTCCTGTTTCTGTAAGTGTTTTGTAATCGCCGAACCAAAAATGTACAAAAAAGGCCCAGTGACTTGCGCTTTTGACTCTGTTTGATTGATGAAACTACGTTTAGAGTTACGGCACTCCAATTCTTTTCTCTGGGTACCGTAACTTTGGTGCTGAATGCGGAGCGGGAAGGAATTGCGATCGTTACGATTGAAACGTCCGATTTCCCGACTTTTTGAAACGCTGCCTGGAAGATTGGTCCGTATCGTTTTGTTTTGAACCGTTTTAACATTTCTGGAGGGAGGAAAACTGTCTTGTGCCATTTCAGATAAAGCTTCAGATAACCGAAAACACTGATTTTAAGCACCGATATGACTGAGGTTTTGTTACCCTGAGGCGCATAGCTTCAGTATTTGGTCACTCTACGAGTACTACCTCTGAACCCATCATTTTCTTCCGCGAGACGGCATATTTGTCTACTGGGCTATGGATTGCTTTCGAAACGTGCAAAGTGACTTTCTTCTGCGGAATATCCGACGCCCCACACGCCTCCACCGCCTCGGCATATTTTGTCTAACTGAGAAGTGCTCGAAAAACGTATCTACGCCAACTCTTGTTCCTAATGTCGAGCCAAGGTGGCCGCGCTTCTCGTCCATGGGACCTGACCCTTCGGAAAACGTGCTCCCGCGTCTACGCGGTTCTCAAAGCACCTACGCGAAAACATAATTATGTTATACGGGGTGTATGAATTTAATTGTAACACGTGTATTAAACAATAGCCTTGAAAAGTAGACTAACACCGTCTGTGTATGTGAGTTATACGGTCAGAGAATCATAATATAGCGTGCACTCCCCAAGGTAAGTCGGCTAATTGATGAAAATTTGTGAATTGACTTTCGATTGCTGAAAACAAACACACTGAGAAACATATACAGAGCGTCATCTAAAACTACTAAATCAGTCAACTTTAGCCCGGGAGTGCGCTAAAGCTACCACTCGTGCAACAGGCATTGCAACGATGGCGGCGCAAAAACGGGTATAAAAAAAAAAAGATATCCGCGCTTTCGGTCCGCCACACTCCAAACAAATCGGGTCGTAAAGAAACTCTTTGATGTTATTCGGCTTGTCCATATTTTGCACTCTAAAAAGCTCTTTCAAACACCCACTAAAAGGTTCTTCGTGAAAAACCCACAGGGGTTCTTTTAAGCTCATTATTGGACGCGAAAGAGTTCTTTGTCGCCCAGTTGCATTTTTAGTGCGCCAGGGGGTGATACTGCATGAGGTGAAACAGTTCTTCGCGAGCCGAAGGAGATCTTAGGCCGTCGAAAAACCTTTCGAGAACGGATTTGTTTTTTTTTTTTTTTTGTGAAAAGTTGGATTCGTTTTACAAGTGAAAATTTTAGCGCGCTCCCGCGCTTCCCGTGTGCTTCAAACATTAAAAAAAATGACTGATTTAGAGGTTTTCGATGATGCTCCGCGACTTTCTAAGTAAAACCATAGGTAAATCTTTACTGATAAAATATTTAGCAAGCTAGTTTCAGTCGATGGATATATTATAGAAGATTTATCGTCACTTATTGTGACGATAAACCTTCTATAATATATTACCTTGGCAGTAATATTCACCTGCATAGAACGCCCGAGCTTTTTTTAATATAAATCTGCCGGAAATTAAAATTAAACATTCTGTAGAAGGGTGTTCAATTTGAATTCCATCCATTTTACTTTTACCCGTCCCGAAAGAATCGTGAACAGGCACCGACCATGACGGAAAGGCGGTGCTACGACAGGATACGTATCTGATCAAAAAGGGGCCGACACACGCAAGAACCTATTATAAGAAGGATAATTTTAGTTTTATAATAATCGTGATGTGCCCTTTTATTACCCGGTCACTATTCTGCACCAATAAAACGCGTGGTCCACTAAACAAAAACAATTGCGAAAGAAATGCAAGAGTTTGTTCAAGAACAAACTTGATTTCGTTTAAATTTAAGAGAACAACAAAATAAAAACTAATCGCTAATGAACATGCCAGTCGCCTGTAACCGACGATAAAAGAAACATTGGTGCGAAGTCCACTCCACATACAAGCAACGAAAAGATAGCAACAGCAGTATAGTTGGTAAGAAATATCATGACTCCATAGCCCGACGCCGATAAACCGAATCAGTTACGTATTACTCCAAATGATAGGCTTTTCCCGCTAGTCCGTACTTTAGCGGATCAGGATTCACTTTAAATATACTATTCTAAATTCGGTATTAATTACGATAGTACTTCAAGACGGAACCCCACGCTATAATTGTCATAAATGTAAAAAAGGCCCTTAATTCTATACCACACAAAATTGCCACCGAGGCGGCTCAAAAGAGGGGCATTCGGGGAAAGCTTTTTAACTTCATTAAGACGTTTCTCAATCACAGATCCTTCCAAGTCAAACTTGGAAGGATCTGTCCTTCCAAGTCAATCTTGGAAGGACTCAAAATATCCCTTTTCAACTACGTTTCAACAAATTATTAATGGGTCAAAAATCTTACTATTTTGATCGAACAGACATGAGCGTAAAAGAAATACCAGCATAGCAACCAGTTCATCTTCCTCGGAATTGTGCTAAGAAGACCACAGCAGTGAATGAACTAGTTGTACTCCTTGTGAATTGTCGAAGCATAAAAAATAAAGTTGATGATTTTGCCGACTTAATTAACACTACTGCTCCTAGCGTTGTTATTGGAACAAAATCCTGGCTTGATGACACGATCGATGATGCTGAGGTGTTTCCGCCAGAGTTTGCTGCTTACCGAAGGGATAGGAATAGGCATGGCGGCGGGGTATTCCTGTTAATACATAACAGCTTACAAAGCCTTGCTGTTGATCTTTCGAACTACTCTTTTGAGGCTGTTATGTGTAAGGTGTCCCTGCTGAATGGCGAATTCCTCGTCATCGGCTCCTTTTATAGACCACCTGCGTCCAGTGACGAGCCAATCCAACTATTAACAAATGCCTTGTCATTCATTTCTTTCGACTATCTTGTGCTGGGAGGGGATTTCAATTTTCCGGATATGCAATGGGATGAAGGATTGCCGAGTACCTCAAATTCATCCGTGCCGTATAAATCCTTTATCAATTTTATTTCTAGTTTTGCGCTGCACCAGCACGTGTCGGTTCCTACACGCTTGGACCCTAGAAGAGATAGCACGCTCGATTTGATTTTCAGCAATGAAAGTTCTATTATTTCTTCTGTCTCAGCTTTTCCTGGCATTAGCGATCACATGGCGGTAATCGGACAAATAAAATGCGCAAAGAAAGCAGTAGCTCGAATGCCCCCAAGGAAAATTTTCTTATATGATCAAGGTAACTACGCGACTATGGCTGACGAACGTTTCACTTTTTTTCCTTTGTTTAAAGACCTTAGTGCTGATGTGGATGTTGACACACTCTGGAATATGTTTAAGACAAAGCTGAAATCCGTTACTGACACTTATGTTCCATCAAAAGTTATAACCTTCAGAAGACGCAACGACAAGCCATGGATTAACAAAGAGCTACGTGACATCATTAAGAAAAAACGGCGAGTGTTTGTAAAGTACCGACAGAATAGCAACGCTGGTAATCTGGCCCGCCTGAAGGAGCTTACAGCAATTTTCAAGGAAAAGATGTCCTACTTTAAAACTATGTTTCACAACTCCCTTGACGAAAAGTTAAAGCGAAACCCGAAAATATTCTGGAAATATGTTAAGGCCTCAAAGAGAGACGTCACAGGCATTCCACCCATCAAAGAATCCGGACGACTAGTAGATAAGGACAGTGAGAAGGCGATGCTCTTCAACAGTTATTTTGAGTCTGTATTTACGTTGCCTACTGCGGACGCCATCCCTTCATGTTCCTTTACTTTAGGAGAGAGTATGCCTGATATTGAAATAAGCCAAGATGGGATCCTCAAACTGGTAAATAATCTTAAAGAAAACAAAGCTACTGGACCGGATGGGCTATCTTGTCGCGTCCTTAAGGAATGCTCTGGAATCTTGTCATGTTTTTTGTATGTTTTATTTGAAAGCTCACTGTCCTCTGGCTGTCTGCCCAGCGAATGGAAAAGAGCACATGTTGTTCCAGCACACAAAAGCGGACCAAAAAATAGAGTAGACAACTACAGGCCAATTTCCCTACTCTGTGTGTGCTCGAAAATACTAGAACACATAATTTGCAGTAATCTATTCAAACATCTTGGTATAAACAACTTCCTTAATCCTAATCAGCATGGATTCAGAAGTGGTCTTTCCTGCGACACTCAGCTAGTTGAATTTTACAATGACATAGCTTATTCCTTTGATAAAGGAACGCAGGTGGACTGTGTCTTTTTAGACTTCCAAAAAGCATTCGACGTGGTCCCCCATAAATTATTATTGCAAAAAGTAAAGTCTCTTAACCTTCCTGATTGTCTTTTTAACTGGATTACAGACTATCTAAAAAATAGAAAACAGGCAGTTCTGGTCAACGGGAAAACATCAACTTACGTAGACGTAACGTCGGGCGTCCCCCAGGGGTCTGTTCTGGGGCCTCTTCTGTTTTTAATATTTATAAATGATATTTCTGTTGGAATTGGATCAAGCATTCGTCTCTACGCAGATGACTGCGTCATGTACAGTGGTATTAGGACCGAATCGGACTGCCTGGATTTGCAAGAGGACATTGATAGAATTTCACGGTGGTGCGAAAAGTGGGGAATGAAGCTGAGTATTCATAAATGCTCCCAGATGACGTTCACTAGGAAGCGCCAGCCAGTATCTTTTGCGTACTCGATAGGCGGCGTCAAACTGAAGAAGGAGGAAGTAGTAAAGTATCTAGGAGTTCAATTTTCTCATAATTTGTCATGGAGCGCACACATTGACTACGTCACGGCCAAAGCCAACCGCATGCTAAATTTTTTGAAACGTAATTTCAGGGACTGTCCCCAAACAGCGAAAGCAACTCTTTTTAAGACTAACGTTAGGCCGATACTGGAGTACGCCAGTGTTCTGTGGGACCCAAAAGAGAGTTACTTGGGGAAACAAATAGAGCAAGTACAGAGCAGGGCTGCGAGATTTGTTACAAGAAACTACAATTATAGAGAAAGTGCTACCGCTCTTAAAAGGCAATTAGAGTGGGAGCCGCTTTCCTCCAGAAGAAGACGTCTTCGCTTGAAGTTTCTTCACGCAATTTATTATGATCAAACCGGGATTAATAAAGTAAAGTTTATTCAACCCCCCAACTTCGTATCTAGGAGATTAGACCACTCAGAAAAAATCAGGGAAACGACTGCCCGAACCAACGTTCTGAAATATTCATTTTTTCCGAACACTATTAAAGAGTGGAATGGCCTGCCAAATGACACCGTTTATATCTTGTCAAATTCCCTTTTCTTTGATAGACTGTCACGTGACAGCTGGTCTGACTATACTTCGTTTCAGCTTCGGTCCGAGCGCGGCCGATGTTATGAGCCGAAGGGTCAATCAAAGAGCGCGAAAAGCGCAGCGTCATGGCGTGCTCTCTGCTCTTGATAGGACTAGCCGGCGGAGGAGCGCGCACAGAGGGACGGCGAATACCGGCTGGTCCTATCAACTGCAGAGAGCGCGCCATGACGTTGTGCCTCTTTGCTGTTTGATTGGCTTTTCGGCTCAGAACATCGGCCGCGCTCGGACCGAAGCTGAAACGAAGTATAACATGACTAGGAAAATGTTTTGATCCTTGCGATGCGAATATCGAGTGATTACGGGGCGTGATACTGCTGCATGTTTAGTTTGTTCCTACTTTGATTATCTTATTACACTTTGAACGTTGTTGATAAAACTACATCTGTTTTTTTTCCTACTCCTGTGTCACGCGGCAAGCGAGAGTTATTTATTTTTGCTGTTAGCGCATATTTTCCTCAGCTGATGTTTTCATCTGGCTCGTACCTGGAATGCGAGCCTGCTTTTGCCTGAGTGTGTTTTCCTTCGTGCTTGCGTTTTTCTTGTTTTTTGGTACATATGCAAGAGTGTATTTCCACCTTCACAACTATGTACCCCCCCCCCCCCCCCCCCTGCAATAATGCCTTCGGGCGCTGCGGGGTAACCCGAAATAAATAAATTAAAAAAAAGTCGTTGTTGGCAGCACCAGAAACCAGTGGAACCACAATAACGTAAGAGTCCCTTAGGGCGCGGTCATCTCCCGCGCTCTGTTTAATATGGCAATGACGGATCTCACTTTCGCTCTGCATGATGTTCCGGTTGCAAGTTTGACCATTTTGGCCGATGAAGTCACGGTCTGGACTACGGAGGGTCTTGCCAAAACCCAACAGCGGAATATGCAGCGCGCCCTTGACATTCCCAACGCGTTCGCAGTGCAGTCTGGACTTGCGCTCTCCACCGAGAAGAGTGCGTACATGGTCGTTTCCAAGACCTGACGCAAGCCTAAGCATCCCATTCTCCTCCAACTGAACGTCGCCAACAATGAGTCTACCGACGCGCTAAAAATTCTCAGCGTCACGTTTCACCGATGTAGATCCGGGTCAAGTTTCCTCAAACAAATCAAAGTCCAGTGGAACAAAGGCCCTTGTCGAAAAAATTACCAGCAAGACGTGGGGTGCCCAGAGGACCTTCTCAAGATATTCTTCAGGTTCCTTTCGGTGTCCAAGGGCGTCTACGGTCCGAGTTACCTGCGCCTGACCAAGACCCAAGAAGCAGCGCTGATCGTGCTCGACAGAAAGACAATGAGAGTCATTCACCCCGGTTGAACAGCTTGTAGCTGCCGCACATATCAATACTATGCATGACATCACCGAGGAGGTGGTCGTTGGGCATGAAAATCGCCTACACAGATTTCCAGCGGGCAAAATAATTCAAACCAAACTCGAGAAACATGATCTCCTCGCAAACATAAGAGCAATGCAAACTCCATCTTCGCCATGGGAGGACGAGCTCGCTGTCCCGATCAAACCGGTTCCCAAGAATCAAGAAAAAGAACACAAAGAAAGGCTCAAGCACGCGGCCGACAAGCACCTCGAAGAGATCGATTCACTGGCCGGCGTCGAAGACATGTTTGCAGGTGCTGCCAGAGACGACGCGGGCCGCTCAACGATTGCCTTGCACTCCGTCTCCAAGAACACCACCTGGAGTGGCGCCACGCACAAAAACAGCAGTCATAAAACGGCGGAGCTGCTAGCGCTGTTTCACGCCATCCAAGAAGCGGCTCATAAGCTTCCCCGAATAGTCACTGTAGCACGCATCTTCACCGATTTCCGTGAAGCCCTCCAATCATGCGGCCGGGGCAACAGCAGAAATCCGGCGGTGAAGCAAATCAAGAGCATCATTGTTGAATCTCGTCCGTGAGTCAACATCGTGCTTTCGCGGGCCTCGGGATGTTCTGGAGAAGGAGAGGGCGAACGAGGCCGCGAGGGCGCAGGTGCATACAGGTTTCATGGCCTCACCTGGCCACGGACCTCCCCCCTCGTGGAAGAAGGCCCTTGCCTCCCACCCGCCCTTAAAGAGATAAACAAAGAAGAGAGGGCAGCCAGGAAGCTCAGGTTTGTCGTCCTACTCCCACCCGATGTCGACCCTGTCCCTCCTGGTTCCAGCAGGTGGGAACGGGTCTGCATACGCAGGCTTCAAACAAAGGCAGCAATTACCCCCGTCCGGCTGGCGAGGTGTCACCACCCGTTCGCACCCGATGACGCCGGACCTGATGCTCTCTGCAAGCACTGTGGTATTCCCGCAACGTGCACCCATCTCTTCTGGACGTACGAGGGGGTAGCGGAGCATCGTAACAACGCCATAATCTCACTCCCTGAAGAGGCAAGACCAGCCACGTAAGAGGACTGGACCCGCCCCAGGCTCGTGCAGCCACACCGCAAACACATTCTCGATCCCCTGATTGGTTTTGTCCGTTCGTCGGGGATCGCCTGTTATATTTAGCCTCCTCCCCCTACCCTTCCGATAATCTCCTTCCCCCGTCACGATAGGAGGACTTTATCTTGAGATCGCGATGAATCCCTTCTTTAGTAAATATGTTTTCTCACTCAGTGACTGCCACGAACGCGCATTCAAATATTCGTCGACGGATTGTTGGATGACGAGCGCATACGTCCGAGTGATGCACTGCTCTTGTCCACTGTGTGAGCCAGGTTAGGCTGACGTCCTCGGGCACCAAGGATGCATCACGGTGAAAAGGCGGAGAGCTTTCGAAGGAAAGGAGGTACGAAATAGTCCGCTTGTCCACGTGTGCGTGTGTATACCGGTGCGATTGTGAATGGTTGTTCCTTTTGTCTAGGTTCGCGACATTTCCACGATTTTGGTGCATACTTGATCGTTACTGCTCTTCGATTTCCCCTGTCTCACTTCCCTCGCTCGTAATCATAAATAATTTCTGATATCATATTTAATAAAGTTCGCTTGGAAGCTAGAATGATAAAGTTCGGTTTCGAATCAAATAAAGTACAGTTATTTGATAAGCACATGCCATATTTGAATTTAATCAGAAATACCTTTATATTTTTTTTATACTTTAGGTGAATGTGATACCAGAAATGATGTGTCATATCGTCGTCTTCTTCCTTACGTCCGAAGACAGGGTGCGTCTAACATTTATTAATATTGATCGCCCCTTTTTATGCTGTGAGATACTACCCTGTTGTGATATGTGTTCGCACCGCGAAGAGAAAGCGTTTACATTCGCTGACGGTTCATCGAAATAGTGGAAACGTTTCTGCGCTAGAAGATTCTTCTTCAACCGAGTCTATATTCGTTATTGACTTTGATTGCGGTATCACATTATTGATACCTTAATTAATATTTTCTAACTTTGTTTTCGCTTTACTTTATGCTATTTTTAAAGAAATTACTCATTCTTTATTAAATGTTTAATCTGTTATGTTGAATGTAGAGCCCCAGAAACTTTGTTGGCATTTCACATGCATCTCTATCCCAAGCAGAAATAATTAGCGGAACACAAATAAGCAAATACAGTAAAAAAAAAGTGCCTCCTCGTGCCTCTCCCCCCCCCCCCCTTAATTTTAATTTCTGGGGAAACCCTCGGATGAAGCTAAGTGCTCGCGCCAGTAGCTTTGACAGCGTTGTATATTAAGTAAGAAACGTAGTATACATATTCACCGTGGCCAGGAACACCGAGATGATGGTGTGGCTGGCGGTGACGATCACATTGTTCAACGGAATCGAGAATCAAAAGTTTACGCTGAAGCAGAGCGGTTCTGGCCGCGACGATCGGTACATCCACCAATGAGAAAAGTTCCAGTGCGGTATCCAGTTCAACCTTGTCGATGTCGTCTGGAAAAGTCGCAGGGGTGAGAAATAAACAAATACTTACCACAAAAAAGTTGATGAGATCCTCTTTTCGCGTTTTAGGGGCGAAGCTCCTTAGGGGCTAGCCATGTCCGTCCGACTTCCGGCGTCGGGTGCTCGTGCTCCTGCTCGTGAGCTCACGTGCTCACGTGCTCGTGTAGGGCAAAAGAAAAAAAAAAGATGAAAAAAAATGATGTCCGTCCGGCGTCCGGTGATCGTGCTCGGTGCTCGTGCTCGTGCTCGTGAGCTCACGAGCACGTGCTCACGTGCTCGTGTAGGGCAAAAACAAAAAGATGAAAAAAAATGACGAAAAAAAATGTTTGCGCAGTCGACGGGATTCGAACCTTGTGCGGGGAGACCCCAATGGATTTTTAGTCCATCGCCTTAACCACTCGGCCATGACTGCGGGACGAGTAGGGGGCTCTGAGATGTGGTAGTAACTCAGGAGCTGGGGATGTCATGGATGAAACGTTGCATGTAGCCGCTCAACGTCTATGCAGGAGAGGGTGCTGTGGTCAAATGCGTATATAATCCCGTTAAGGCCACGGTCCCACTGAATGTGGCAGTTTAGGTACTTTTTGGCAGGTCATTACTCATCTCCTTTTAAATACTGTTTTGTGGGATTGATGTCATTCGAAAGGCAATGCAATCCTCTTTCATTTGATATTATGTATCTATTGGTTTATACTTTTCATGCGCATTTGTAGCGTTGCGAATATGATGGCGCGGACCCTCACTTGCTCCGCTGGTTCATGTTTTATGAACGATTCATTAAAGATAACACGGTTACAATAGAGCAGTTTTGTTAAGATGGTGACGGAGCAGAATGTAACGGTATACTTTTTTGGTATCTGCACAACTTTGTTTTTTTCAGCTCTCCAAATATTGCCCTAAAATTGACATTTTTCAGCAAAAATATGTTTCTAATGACAAGCGCTAGGGCAATGAAATTAGCTACAGATGTAGTGCTTATAATTGGTAATATGCAGAAAAAAATTTAATGTTGTGTAAGATTGTTTTGTTTAGATATTATATATCAAACGTAGCACTTTTTTGTGCTTCCAGTCATGGTAATTCAAATGCCGCTCAGTAAATAATTAAACTATGGTAAAATCCTTTATAACATTTAGAACTACAATAGTTGCCCAAGAGGTGAACGGTGGCTTTTTTTATTTTCAAAGTCATAACGCTCCGGGAGCTCTTCAAACTTTCCTGTTTTGACGCACATCTTTTTTGAACATCAAACAGATTTATTGGCATCTAATAACATTTTTTTTATGGAAGAGATATACATTGCGATGTATTAGATTTTCCCAATGATCTTGCTTTGGTTTCTTGATAGTTGTAGAGCTTAGCTAATTTTAAAAACAATTAAAAACTGTTTGGGTGTTTTGTTGCGCTATCTGGCGGATGGCAGACAAAACTGCTGATTTCTAAGTTCAAAAAATTTTCGAGGGCGGCGTTGGCGTCTGTATCATCATCAATCTCCGTGTCGTTTTACCTTCACATTTAGAAAATATATTTGAAGATTTACTATCGATAAATGAACGGTTTCAGTACTGGGTCAGGTTAATAAATCTAAGACAAATAATTACACAAGCGTAGCGTGATATAAAGTGTTCGTTATTCGATATAATAGAAATCAATAAACGATAAAGACGAAGAGGGAAAGAATACACCCGAGTTCACTTCATGCCTAGAGTCACTAAATGAGCTGCGCTTAAAGTATCGGCCCTTCGTTCCCCAAAATTGTTTTGGGCGCCGCCATTTTGGGTCCTGTGCAGAGCAAACGCAACTGCCGATCGTCATGATCCGAAAGTGCGACTTTCTCTGCATTAGATGAAGTGCTAGGAAGCTGATACAATATTGCTATGCTCTGTCGCGGGTTGTTTAAACATTCGTGGAGGACGCGGCGTTTCCTGTGATTTTAGATAAAGCTTCAGATAACTGGCAACCATGATTTTAAGCCACATTATGGCTAAGTGTCGTTACTCTGAAGCGTAGCTAATTTACTGGCACTAGCGGGAACAATGAGGAAGAGGCAGGTGTCAAAAGATAGTGGCTTGTGGAATCCACGGGGCTCACGTCATGGCCCCTCCAGGTATTACAAGCTTCTTGAACAAGGGCACGAATAGTGTCATTAAATAAGCTATGCTTCAGAGTAGCGACACTTGGCCATATTGTGGCTTAAAATCATGGTTGCCAGTTATTTGAAGCTGTATCTGAAATCACAAGAAACGCTTTTCCGTCCTCCACTTTAAACAGTTTG
The DNA here is from genome assembly GCA_013358835.2 of Ixodes persulcatus. Taxonomy (NCBI): domain Eukaryota; kingdom Metazoa; phylum Arthropoda; class Arachnida; order Ixodida; family Ixodidae; genus Ixodes; species Ixodes persulcatus. The sequence goes on along the minus strand of JABSTQ010009812.1, from coordinate 156,592 downwards.
CGACAAAGCAAAGCAATATTACATGAGCTTCCTAACACCGAATCTAATGCTGAGGAAGTCGCAATTTTGAATCATGACGATCTGCAGTTGCGCCTGCTCTGCACAAGCACCAAAATGGCGGCGCCCACAACACTGTCGGGGAAGAGAGTGCCGATACTCTAAGCGCAGCTCATTTATTGGCCCTACTTCCCGCGAACCTCCTTTCCCCTGACTTAAACTGTAACTAAATATGAATAATACACCATTATTATAGCTTATTTAGTTTTAACCACCTACACATAATTACAGGAGGAAGCGGCCGGGTAGGAGAAACGCGGGTTTTATGTGCGACTGTTCTAATCAACGTTAGTTCTAACCGTCTCAAAAGAGAGAACGCGCGAGCTTGCGCTGGTTAAAAAAAAAGACTGTCCAAAGAAAAGAGGCGGCACGCTGTGTTCTTTGTAATTGTGCGTCTAATTGCAAATTGTTGTGTGTATGTTTATACAGCCGGAAGTTAGTCTGCCTTAGTGGGCGTGTGTCTCAGGTGTAGATGAGCAATTTAGCCAGTGCGGTACAACCGCAAACCTGGGATCTTTAACGTGCACCACGCAGTAGTGATACACGATCGCACGCCGGTATGATGCTCTTCCACATCGAAACGGGCAGGGGCGGGGTGGGTTCTGCAGCGCGAGCTTTCGCTCCACGTGCTCCGAGCTGGTGTGCGCAAGACATGCACTCGGCCACCGATCGCCCCCCCCCCCCCCCCCCCCCCCTTATATAAGTATTTGAAGATCGACGATGGACGTCGATCATCTGGAGGTAATGTAACGTAATAACATTATATAAATAATAAACATAATGAAGGATTGAAGGACTCAATTTTTCAATTCTTGGATTGTAATATGGCGGTAGCCTATTGTACTTACTGTTGATGAAGAGCAATATGAGGTGACGAGGTAATGATTAAATTATGAGGCTCTATAAGGACTACGATATTAGTGGGTGTCGAACCACAACGTACAGTGCCAGACTTGTCTCAAGTATTGTGTACCCAAAGACCTTCCTTCACCCGCAACAGAATATGGTAGAATCAATGAGGATGCTGCTTTACAACTGTACGTGGAACAGGAAAACTGCAATGTGCAGAAGTGCGGCTTATTCGTTAATATGAAGGACGGATTTCTAGCAGCATTCCCTGATTGACTACTTGGAACAAATGGCCTCATTGACGTAAAGTGTCCCCGTTCCAAAAGATTCTTGAAGCCTACTGAAACCGCAAAGGAGTATGAGGCGAAAAATAAGAAAAAAGAGCCTGGCGTGAAAGGTCCAAATCACCACCATAGCCTCTACTACCAAATACAAGGGCAGTTACACAATACACAAGGAGAGTTTTGTGGTTTCGTTATATTTACACTCAAGAGCATTGATATCCAACGTCTTCAGAGGGATGACACCTTCTTGTCAACCAACATAGAGCCTTTTCTACTCAAGTTTTACATGGAAGGCCCGTCTTCCGCTGAAATTCCTCACGTAGACGAGTTGTCCGAGCGAATAATCTGCCATTACTCCCGATCTGGGAATCTCTCGATCTTCATTCATGGCCATAGTATCATATGAGGTCGAGGGGTGTAGCTCTTCGTCCGCCGAGCATTGCTTCGGCGGGTGTTTTTACCGTGTAAGATGAGACCGTCGCGTGCTGCTGGAACAAGAACCTGGCGATTCTTCACTGAACTGCTTCTTCCGTAAGCTTCAAGAGGACTTTTTTCGTTTCGCACACCATCTGTTCTGCTTGCCCGTTAGTTGCAGGATGGTATGGTGCACTAATGTGATGCCTGATGCCGTTTTTTTTTTTTTTTTTTTTGTGTGGGGGGGGGGGGGACTTGTTTATTTTATTTGAAGCAAGATTTCGGCGCGTTATCAGAGAAAAGCATTTTCGGTAGGGCAAAAGTAGGGAAAAGAGAGCGTAGAACGTCAATGACGCGTTTGTACGTCGTGGCAGGCATCGTGTAAACTTCCAACCACCTAATGTACGCATCGACCATGACTCCGCAGATGCGGATACGTTTCGCCACCCACAGACTGAATAGTGGATCGTTTTCAGTTACAGTTCATGATGGCGCTGGACTCGAGGAAGCCTTCGACTCTTTCCACAAAGTTAGCCCAGGTGCCAGCACTTTTGTCGAAAGTGGTGAGTGTTCGAAACGTCGACAACGTCGGTAGCCACTTGCTGTGCTTGACACTGGACGCTTACCATTCGCTGAGAAGAAACTTGCGTGTTCGTCTGCCACGAGTCGTCCGATATCAGGTCATCACCGCTACTCCATCTCCCGACAAAACAGGTCGTCATTGTCGGCATGTCCATAGTTAGCAATCACGTGAACTTATAAATTCCCATACGCTCATAACTTGCCGTCGCTAAACGCCGTTCATTCATAGCGTCTTCATTGCAAATAAACGCCTTCCTATTTATTCTGATGGTTTCCATCATACTCCTCCTAAGCTGTACTTACAACATTATATCGGTACTTCCGAAAATATTGCAACGGCGTTTGTCTTCTGGGAACTGTAATGTAACAACCTTTACAAAATCTTCCGGATCCCATGAAACACAATATTTCGTTATGTCACTTTTCGGTCGTCATTATAATGGTGAGGTAAGTACCGTAAATTGTGAAGCAGTTTACTTGGCGTCCGCTTCCACTGGTGTCTTGGAATATTGAGTCTACTGAGCGTGCGTTCCTGCAGAAGAAGTTTTCATTGAAAGAATATTGACACGTCAATCAACAATGGACCTCTTGCCGAATATGTGCTGCCACCTAACACGCGAATCGGTTCGAGACTAGGTGACTGGAAAACAACGCGCGCCCAAGATCCTCTCCCACCCGTTCCACACCCAAAACGTCAGCTACATATCCTGTTCACCCATTGAGGCGATGTGACCTAGATACGGCTCCCCCAAGCTCACCTTTGTCGCCATCGTGCGTAATCTTCCGCCCCGAGGTCGACACAACGAAACCGCTCAAAGGCGAGAAATGCAAGATGGCGGATTGTTTGGAACTAGATACTCTCGAACCCAGGCGCATGAAATACTCCGCGCATGCGCACCGCGTATATCTACAAAAGGTCCATTGATTCCTTCTTGGTAAGATTTATTGCGAAAGGCCGTGGCAACCGCCGAACCGCATCTCCCTATATCAGAGAACCATTTATACAAAGCCTGACATTCTCGCATACATGCGTTTGCTGGGCCACGCTACTTGAGCCAGCTGAGCACAGCTGGCAGCGGCGCGAGCAAGGCCCCGAGGGGAACGTGATGGTGCTCGGGCCATCCCACCGTGAACCAATGTTTTGGCCACCCCACGGGTGCGTGTAGCCATCTATTGGTTGAACTAACGCCTTGTTCAAGATGGCTGCCGTGGGACCGCAGTCTTAAACTTTGCATGCATTGGCTCAACGTTTATAGACGAGAGGGCGCTGCGGTCAAATGCTCAAATGCGTATATAACCACGTTCCATACCACACATTCTCCTTCTGACATGGATGAAAACGAACGAAAGGCTCGGCATGCTGCGGCTCAGCGTCTACGCAGACAAGCACCACCAGAGCTTCGCCCCATTTTATATCATTCACCACGTGGAGATGCGGTCAATTTTATTTTTTTCGTATGAAAGTGAATTTACAATTTTCTCGCGTCATATTGCGATACATAGGACAACACAGCTGCGCAGGTAGAGAAATCTAAGTAGCTGACGATTGTGTCCTGCCTGCGAATGTAGAATAAAAATGCCACAAGCGTTAGCTTCCAGGATTGCGCGCAGCAGCAAATATTATGACAGTAGACGAGAGGTTGCACTTTATTCAGGAAGTGGGGGCCAGAAGGAAACAAATTATGGGCAAATTGGTTATTCAAATCACTGCTGACAAAAAACAAAACAAAACTGGCCTGCTATGACATTCGATGTATATAGGCTTGAACTACCATATTAGTATATTTTGGCTTAAAATACCGTACTAGATCCCCCATACTAGAAGAAGCAGCGGAAAATACCATACTAGAACAACAAGCGGAAAAACCGAAAAACCAACAGAATAACAGCCTTGGTTAAAAAATATGTTGTTCTATATCCAGTTGTTTATTAGAGTACCTAGGTAGATTTTACATTATAGGGACGCTGGTTTACCCAAATGGGTTTGCCATCCCTTTGAGAAAACCGGACCTTGCGAACAGAAGGCGTTCGCAAGACTTCTCCTACTCATAGGAGAGGTCTAGAAATCCTAGAAATACTGCCTTCGGAGTATTTCTAGGATTTCTAGTCTCATATCATAGGGATGAGCAAATCTGGCACGCGTTTAATCCGAACCACTGAGTCGTCATGCCCAAAACCGCACAACCTCCCCCCCCCCCCCCCCCCCCCCTTCCTTCCCCAAGGACCGCGGTATCCTCTCTAACACACCCTACGTTGCTGCGGCACCAATCCATGCCACTCGCTTCACAAGAAAAACACTGGTATGTTAGAAGGTGACAGCCGATACCGCACAAACGAAAACTATTTAATGAATAAAAAAGTGACAGAGTGTTGAATTGAAACAGACAGGTTCGCGAAGCGTCGACGCCATGGCTTTTGTTTTTGCTTCGAAGTTTGTTCTTTCCACGCCATCAAAAGTGTGTTTCTTCTTTTTTTTTGTCAATATACTTGCCTGTGTCACCTGTTAATTTTTGAGGATATTTACCACGGCTTGGTTTAAAACAAACTGGCCGACACGAAACGTAAAAAAAAAAGGTCTTAGTTACAAAAAGGGCTAGCTAAGCGAGGCATTCTGCACAACATAAAAGATGACGGATCTGTTTTGGTAGTACGCAATCTCAAACTAAGGAGTTTTAAGCACTGCGCGCATGCCCACTACGTATTTCAGAAAATTATCCATTCTCTGAAATTTGTTTCTTGAATAGCTCAGTTGGTAGAGCTGGTTCACTATAACGGAAACGATTGCTGTCATCTTTAGATCGCTGGTTTGAATTCGGCTAGACAGAAGGAATGTTTCTTTTCTTATAAATTCAGCAGAGGTTGTGCAACTTGGACCCCAAACTGCGGTGGCTGAGAGCCTTCGTGTGATTGATGAGGTTACCGTGGGTTTTCGCGAAGGACACCCATGCAATTTCCCGGGAAGGTTCCCGCTAAAAGCTGTCGCTCTAAATTCAATATAACGGGCCATATGGTTCCTTCATACGGGATACGGGTCCTATATGTGCGTATGCTTTTATATCTTTTTAGAACAAATTTTATTATAGCGACGTCTCGTCGACGTTGGTTCGACTGCACTCTCCTTCTAAACGTTCGCTTTCCTCGACGACGCGGTGCAGGTCTACCTGAGCACGCGGCGAGGCTCGTGGGTCCTCCACCGCGTGGCCCCCAACGGGTTCCCGATGGACACGGTGATACAGCGCCGCTACTACGCGCCCCTGCCCATGTGGCTGCTGAACACGCTGGCGGAGCGCGAGAGCCAGAAGCTGTTCAACCACGACCTCCTAGGCCTGAGGCCCCGGCACCGGCTGTTCCAGCAGCACCCGACCATCAACGACGCCCTGGCCAACCGCATCCTCAGCGGTACCCTGGTAGTCAAGGGGGACGTGGCCGAGGTCACCGAGAGCGGCGTGCTGTTCAGGGGAGAGCAGGAAGACACCAAAGCTGGACGACATCGTGCTCGCCACTGGATACGAAATTAGGCAAGTCTACCAGGGGTGTGATTTTTGGTTAAGGCGGAAGCGAGAACGTTCTCGGCTGCTGATTGGACATGGTGCCAGTAGGCGCGTAGTCAAACAATGAAACGTTTTTTTTTCCCCGTTCACTATACTTAGTTTCAGCCCAGACGCAGCGGACGCTACGAGATAATGGGATAAACCAAGCAGCTTAACCTGCCCAAGTCAATGGGCTTTTTTGTTTATGATTGGTTCATCAATGACTTAACACGTACAGAAACATGACGAACACCAAGATAGTGCCCTTTTGACGCTGTCTGATTGTTCAAACCGGCTCGTAGCCTCCGCTGTGTCTGGACTTAAGGTTAGAACGAAGCATAGTTCACAATCCAACACTATTTCGGTGAAAGCGCCTCAACAACATTCAAATACCAAGATGCGTCTCGCGATTTTTGATGTGCTTCTCCACACTACTCCTTCATTCACCGGTCAATGTCAGCTTCTGTACGGCAGCGGAAAAAACTTGAGTTTTGCAACGAAGCGGGAGTCGCCAATCGCTTCCAATTTGAAATAGAAGAGGGTCACAATTTTAGCCAGTGTCCAATTTCATTTGGCAGCTGCGCTGGATTTGTAGAAGACGATAAACTTTTCTCCGGTGTGTTAGCAGACGACATACGGTATTTTCTTGTTTAATTGACGCCTGCGAATAGCGCTTCGTAACAGACAAACCGCCTATGAACACGATCTTCGCTCACTCTTTGAGAGGCCAATTAGATCTCGCTATTTCCCTCGCGGCGACAAAACTCAGACTCCAGGTGTCTATACCACACTGTGTGCCAAGAGTCTGCATCGCGGCTTATGCGATGTGGTTATTATCTTCATTTGCCACCGCTTCGAAGGGCCCATTTAGCTTTTGCGGTACCACGACTCACCCAGTCTTTAACGTCCCCCACGGAATTACACGAAAGCATCCGGCGCAGAGTTTATTCGTTTGGAAAAAGGTATTGATGCGAGTTGAACTCGTGATTGGGTGGCTCCAAATCAAATGGTCCCTTTTATGAGACATGCAGGGGAATCCCACTGTACGTTTTGGCGCAGAGCCCTTCGCTGTGCCAAAATGATTTCGGGGAACATATTGCATAGAATTTGGCTCTAGGAGACGACGGAGGCCACTGAAGAAATAGAGGCGAGTTCCCGACGGCAAGCAAGCATCTCTGCTACCCCCTCTCTCGCTCTCTCTCTGCCTCTTTTCTTGACACGTGGGAGATGCTGAGGGCGCTTTTCCGAGCTTCGCGCGAGGCTTTTAGGATTTTCACGACATGTTTACCGATAGGAGAAATTGCAGAGATCAGAGCCTCGTGTCGAAATGTAGTAGGTATGTCTGATATATAAATTGTAAGGTTGTACTGACGTTGCTTCGTCTGCTGGGGATGTTTCATAAAATTGTTAATCTTGCCCCTAGATGCGGCACTTGGTGTCAAGCGATAAATAGGAATAACATCAGGTCATGTGCAAGCGAAATTGTGTGCGTTACTTAAGCATACAAAAGCAAGGTTAAAAATGCCTTTAATTCTGATTTACTAGAACGCTTCTGAAGAAAAATATAAACTCAATTTTGGTTATCATTAAACTTCAAACATTTTTGCACTTGCATGATGATCAGGGTGTAAAAGAAAAAAAAAACAGAAACAAAACTATTTAACATTACGAATATGCAGAAACCGATAGGTTGAACCGTTCTTTATTCAGTGTGGAATTTGAATTCAAGGCTGGTTCCAAAATAAGCTGGAAAACATGTTTGCCCCCACAAAGTGAGCTAAAATATTAATTTGCATGTAGCAATTGGAAAGCGCAATGGGATGGCGGTGATCGATCAAATTTCTGATGGCCGTCACTTCTTTTTATCTTTATTTCTCAAATGAACAATCCCCAATACGTTCACTCCCGATGTAAAAAAAAAAAAAATCAATATAGAGTAAATTTTCCGCGCGGCGCCGCTCAGCTCTCGCCGGCTTTTCAGTGCGTTCAAAGTTTACAAGATCATGGTTCCTACAACTTGATCTGGGGCACGTTGTTAATCGGCCGTAGTTAAAACACAAGCTGCGAGAAAGTGGCAAAAAGGAAATATTTTGCTACAAGAATACATCCTACAACAAGAAAATACATTGTCTCTGGTGCCAATCGGTTTTGCGTATTTGAAACAGCTGGATGCTCGCTGCCTCGCGTGCTTCCCTGTTAAGCTTGCTGGGCTATGACTACACATGCGCTCCCGCCATCTGTCGTCGTAGACGCCCGTCGAAAAAGCAGATACAGCCGCCTCTGCTGACTTGTCGAGCCCGGTATCTCGGTGCGCCGGCCAAAGCCCTCTCCCTTGGCCCAGCATGAATGCGCGACAGCGTGGGCAGCGCGATGCGTTCCCTCGAACACGAAGCACCCACACCGCTAGGGGAGGATTTGGCGCATTAGGTGCGCAGTCTAACGCAATAGAGCGGATGACGTACATGGCTTGGACGTGACGTGAGTCCGCTCTTTTTTCTGGGTGCAAGAAGCGGCTCGTGACGTCAGCTGACCAAGTGACGTCAGTGCAAGCTTTGTATTGTATTTTCCTAGTAGGTTATTTCAAAAGCATTGAGCATCTCCAAGCTTTGACGACAACGCACACATCCGGATGAGCAACCAATCGGCACAGTAGGTGTTCGCAATTAACTTGCAAACGTCATCTGAGGTTTGACTCGCTCACTCTCCTAAACCTAGGTTTTTCATCGCTTGCTGCCACCTTTTGCGCCACGTCTTGATAGCAGCTTCAGACAGAACTCTGAACGCGACTCGAACTTATGTGTTGGCGTCCGCCGTTGGATTTATCATGTTTGTTCCTTTCACCCTCTCGCAGACACCAAGCTACGCCTTCAATTGCCAGATTGTAAAATCCACACTGATATGCACCTTTGATTCAAACTTGAGTGCGATGCGTAAAAACATCTAATTATTCAGAGAGTCAAAATTTACTCCTGCGGAGCTATGCACGAGGGTAATTTAGCTACTGCTGTACAGCTGGGAAGTGCAATTGTTTTCCCAATTTTTATATTGCAAAGGAATATTTTTTAGAGCTTTATATGGTAACCGTCAACGGGCCTTGGTTGCTCGTGTTGGTGTTGGTCGCACCGTAGCAAAGCAATTGGACAGTGTCAGCCACAGAGCGAAGCTGCTAGTTTGACGTCATGAACCCGACCACGATATGCGAAGTTTCACTTGACATCATCGTGTCACTCCAAATCATGCTGTTTTGAGAGGTCATAATTTACCCACTAAATTTAACGGTGATATATCCCGGCTAATTTCAGGTAGAACGGGCTGCTTAATAAGAACACTATCAAGGACAAGTCCACCTTGATTGCATTTGATCGAATGCCTAACTGGGGATTATAGAGTTATGCTTTTTTTTTTCATTTTACGCTTCAATGGCTAGTTATCACGTTTTAATATTACACCTAATTATCATATTTCAAACATAGGCATAAAACTGCCTTATTATTTTTGTCTGTTTGCAACGTTACAGCGGAAAGACGCATAGAAAGGAAAAAGAATAATATTATGGGTGTGGCCCACTAACCCCTTTTATCACCTATTTTCGAACATATTTTATGTTCATTCGTTTGAAATGTATGTGTGGTAATAATTATAATAATAACAACGCTAGCTTTATTTAAAAATTAAGTGTCTAAGTATGATAGATGCTAACAAAGAAATGCTGTCCAAGCAGCTTTAGAGGTATTTAGCCGTCTTAAAGGCACGCAGCAGTGGCGGAAAGCAAAATTAATACATGGAATTACATTAAAACAAGGTACCTTTTTCATAAAAAAATATAAAAAACAAAAGAAATCTGGGACAGTTGATTACATGCATTGAAAGAAGATAATTCCGAAGCTCACATATCTTACAAACTTCTACATGAATATTTTAAAGCACGAATGTGTTGAGTAATTTAGCATGGTGTGTGGTTGACGTGTGTACTAACCAAGGCTTTGAGTGATGCGTAAAATATTATTCAATCAATCAATCAATCAATCAATCAATCAATCAATCAATTTATTTGTGGTATGGAAAAGCTAGACAAAATACCGCCAGAGGCACAATTCACGTGGCCTGGGGCCGGTACTACTTACAAAAGGAAAGACACGCTAAATGATTGAATAGTAAATAATAAAAAAATAGCAGAACTCGCACGCATTAAACTTCAAAAGTATTATACAAAGCAAACAATATATCCAATCTTACAGCTTTTCCTGTTCACGATGTATGTAGTGTTATAAACAACAATATATAACGTGGTATATTTTGCACTTCACATTGTCTAAAACCGTTAAGTTAGCATTTCTGACATAAAAGTTCAGCTTTTGACCAATAAACAATTAGTGTATATTTTTTATACCACCCAACACAAATAGCGCAAAGTACAGACGAGGAAATAAAGAAGATGGAACGAGGCCCTCGTCCCGTCCTCTTTGTGCGCTAATTCATTTTTCGCGCTATTTACGTTTAATACGCTTCACGAACAAGCCCACTTTAATGGGAAATTGTAGTAGACCGTTTTTCTCCGCTACGGAATCCCTGAAGAAAACGCCGCAGCTGCGCATGCGCGCCGCCAGCCTTATCTGCATAGTTCAAGGTCTTGTGGCGGATTACGGAGCGATATCCGGGTGCTTAGCGGGCTGCGGAAGCGGTCTACTACAATTCCTCAATAGCTCTGTACAGTCCCTCCCAATTCCCGGTGTCAACGTGCAGGTTCCCTTTCCTGTCCGAGTCCCTGGTGAGGGTGGAGGACAACCGGTTGGCCCTCTTCAAGTACGTGTTTCCGGTGCGGCTCAAGAGGCCCGAGACGCTCAGCTTCCTGGGCTACATTCAGCCGCTGGGAGCCATCAACCCCATCGCCGAGGTGCAGGCCCGCTGGGTCGTGCAGCTGCTGCTGGGAAACGTCCGGCTGCCCACCAAGGTTTGTGGGGGAGCCCCTGCGCGAGAGAGGAACGAAATGACGGAGTATCGCCTTCATTGTCACTTCGCCGCCTACTCTTCGTTGACTGACAAGGGGTCATGTGCGCCAAATTTGACTACAACACTCGTAGGAAAGCGGCCTCGCTGAGAACTGGGTTCGGGGCGTTACGTAATCTTTGTTCTGCGCTCGCGAAGTGCACATTATACACTAAAGTGTGACGAGCAGGAAGCTCCCTGAACCTTCGGATATTATGTTCCACTTGGAAATGCGCAATTGCGTTATTTTGATAACGCGAACGCTGCTTCAAAGCTGCCTCGTACAATCAGACGACGCGACGATACATACTCAGAAAACAAAAATATTCTCTTACACACGTTGTCCCATATAATGCACCCCAAGTTCGACGTATGTACAGCGCACTGACGTTGAACCGACGGTACTAACACGAGCGGCTTGATAGCCGAGCGGTACAACTTATTAAATAGCTCATGTGCGTATTACTGAATAAATAAAAATCATCTGGGTTTTCTTGGCCTTACTGCAAAACCTTAGTGTTTTTGTTTCTTTAGTCTTTCATCCGGACGTCAGCTGTTTAATAAGTTATATCGCACCGTTATCAAGTCCCTCTTAAAGTTGGGGCCGTCAGTTCGACGTCAGCGCGCTGTAAGTCGAACTGAAGTTTTGGGGTGCAGCATATGGGACAAAAGGGTGTAACACTCCACCCTTTTTTTCTGAGAGTGTACTTGGAGTCAAAACATTGAGGCCGTTACGATACCCTGCTCCGCAAGCGCAGTGTATACAGGTACACTACAGCGCTACACTTCTTGGATAAGGAGGGCGTAGTCGTATTTTAAGCGTCACACACGAGGGGCCAGTGGTGCCGGGGCACAAATTGGAAGCGAGAGCTGCGTCAACGTTAGGCTGGACTCGTGTTCGATCAAGGAGGAGAGGAGAAAGGTTTTTTAATAAAAACATGGAAATGTAAGCCGGACTTTGTTCTAGCACAGGTTACTACGCAGAAAGGGTTAGAGGGGAATAGAGACGTTGAGAGTACGATTAATGTCGCGCGCAAGCAAGAACATCACACACAAACAAACACACGCATCCACTCAAAGTTGATCTTGAAGGTCAGTATCTTCGATATACTTTGGAGGCGCTTTAAAGACGATACGTTGTAGCCGCCAATTGTTTCATGAGCCCAAGATATGGGGTAGAGGGTCGTTGGTTGAGTTCTTAAAGCGTATTTTATGCCTTCTCGTTGAGTTTTGTATTTAATGCGTTTTCATAACAGATGTTCAACAACTTCCTTGCAGTTGCACATATCGCAACATGGGTTATCAGTCCGCCCTAGAAGAAAATTGTAACTTCTCGTTTAGGCTACTCCAAGTCGCAGTTTATATTATAAGGTTTCTTGATTTCTGAGAATGTCATCTGGTAAATGCGTAGTTAATTCTGGATGTACAAGATATATGCTGCTATTTCGATGTGCACGTGCTGGAAATAGCATAGTCATAGTGTATACTACTTCCTTTATGGGGAAGTTTCTGTCAATTTGGGAAAACGGAACCTTTGTGAGCTTTCCCTGCTAATGTCTAGCTTTAGCTACCTCGTGAGCTTGTTCGTTTCCGCTGACCCTTATGTGGTCCAGAATCTATGGTAAAACTATTTGGTGTCCCATGCCAATCAGAGAGGAGGAGGACGCAGGTCCCAGCCGAACATCGACGCAGCTTGCGGTTGGGGCTGCGAAAATTAATTTCACGATATTATTTCTGCCTATGTTGCTTTTCAAATGTTTTTTTTCTAGTAGACTGTTTACCGACATGTACATTAAAGACTCGCCTTGGATATAGTCTTAACGAAATAATATGCGGCGACAAACGTACAAAGTTTGCTCGGCAACAGGTTCATTTTTTGCGCGGTGCAACAGCCATTGTTCTAACGCCGCGCGCAGAGCAAACGTCTGGATGCAAAATTCGTCACATATCAGCAGCATATTCACTCTATGAACGCCAGCCTCCACAATGTGGTTGATGCCCATGTTTCTAGCAGGAATAAACAGAAATACTGGTCTACAATGCTTACATTACCATGCCAGCTAACACACGAAGCAATCAGAAAGCTCCGATACTAATTTTGTAGCTTAAATACAGAAATCAGCACGATGATGTACACATCGCGACACTGTTAGCGCGAACACGACATCGGCGCATTTTCGCATTTTACTTCTAAAAAGTATTAGCGAGCACGAACTTTTATCGCTTACATTATAGAACTAAATGAGCTCTTTCCGTGGCAATAATTATTTGGACGGCATTCCTTGGTTTCAAAGAGAAAAACTGGAAAAACCGGCGATCGCTTGTTCGCGCTAACAGTGTCGCACTCTGTACGCGCACCTGTCGAACGCAGGGACCTTCGCGCGTTCTGATGCCAAAGGGTTTCAGTGAGCCTTTCAAGCTATGCTAGGCAGGTTTTTGTGACTACAAGTACAAGCACGTTGGCGATTTCAGCATGGTCTCCAACCAGGGCGAAGTGCGAACAACACTTGTGTGTTAAACTTGGCAAACAGATATGCGACCCGTCTCTCTGACGTCCCATGTCGGGAAGCTTATGGAGAGGATGGCGCTGATGCGGTTGGAATGGCACATTGAAGCAAACAACGTCCGCCACCCGTGCCAGACTGGCCTCCGCCGGGGTCTCAGCACGCAGGCCTCGCTGGCCCTCTTCGCTGAGGATCTTGCCGACAAGCACCCGCGCTACGACATCAAGATTGCGGTCGCTATAGACGTGAAGAAGGCTTTTGATAGTGTTCCACATCCAACAGTGATGGCCGTCGCATCCGCGGCGGGCCTCACCGGCAAGCCTCTCCAGTATATCAGGGCGTTCCTCAACGGGCGCACCTACAGTGTCTCAGTAGGAAATGCACAAGCTCCTGCGGCTCCACTCGAACTAGGAGTCCCACAAGGCGCGGTGCTTTCTCCGCTACTCTACAACCTAGTGATGGCGGATTTGAGCCGCCGCCTCGACAAGATCCCAGGCATCCGCCATACCATTTATGCGGACGACATCACAATCTGGACGACGGGTGGCTCAGTTGGCCCTCAAAATGATTTCGCCCAAGAAGCACTAGACATCGTTGCCGGATTTTTGATAGAACGTGGTCTAACACCGTCACCTGATAAGACGCAGTACGCCGTGTTTGGAAACACCAACGCACGCCGAGAGGCGACCCCGTGCATCGAACTCAAGTTCGGGAGCACAGTCATCACCGCCGCAAACGTGCTGCGTGTTCTTGGTGTCGACGTTTCCGCGCACGGCCCGCCTGTGACGTGGCTGAGCAAAACCAAAGCCTCCGTAGTACATATGCTGCACCTTATTCGTCGCACCACAGCTAAGGACTGGGGCGCCGACACCCACACATTACGCATGCTTGTCAGGAGCCTCATCCAAGCCAAGATACTTTACGGGGCACAGCACGTAGGCATCACCAGGAAACAGCGTGAGGCCCTAGAGGTCCTTAATCGGCGTGCCATGCGAATCGTCACGGGCCTGCCGAACTTCACGCCGGTTGACACGCTGCAGGCCCATGCTGGACTCAACACCATTGAAGACCTGTTACACGAGGCATGCCTCGGGCAGCACATCCGCCTTTCACGGTCCAGACCGGGACGATCCATTCTCGGGTTGCTGGGCTTGCGACCGGTTGAGGGAGTTCCACCTCCAGCCACACCCCCTCCACCTTGGAGTCTGCCATGCCTGACCTCCGGCAAGCCGACGCCATCCCCATGCTGGAGGCGGCCATCCGGGCCGCCGACGATTCCAAGCTGCGGCGCACGAACGTGACGTCAACGCCGACGGCCCCGAAGTATGTAGATACTACTGTGACGCGGCCGCAAACCCCTGATCCGAATCTACTGCCGCAGCTGCCTGTTGCCTGTCCTTGGGATCGACCACTGGTGTCCGGCTTCCACCGGGGCTTGACTCGCTGGAGGCTGAGCTGCGGGCGATCCTGCTGGGAGCGGAACTGGCGCTCCGCGACACCGCCACCGGAGGGCTATCTCCCACCGAGATCCTCCTGCCCACAGACTCTGCGGAAGCGGTCAACGCATGCCTTTCCTCGGTTCCCCCCTCGCTCTCCAACGGTCTGCTCCATCCGGGAGGCTGTAGCGGGACTCGAGTTGGTCCTGGGATCGGCCGCACACATCAGGGCCGTTTGGGTTCCGGGCCACGCGGGCATAGAGGGCAATGAAGCGGCGCACCGGCTGGCAAGGGCGTTCTTGTCTCTCCCCTCGGCCGGTCAGCCGCTTCTGCGACCCTTGGATGCACCATCTGGCTCCGACGCTAGCATTGGCCCTTCACCACCACAGCACCCGCGAAACGAAACCAAGCGGCGCCTGTCCACCCGGCTGCCTGAGTGCCCGACCTCCATCCCTAGGGGATACCCGCGGGCGGCCGAGGTCCGGCTACGCCGAATCACAACCGGCTGTGCATGGACACCGTATCGCCTGGCCCGCTTCGGGCTACGTTCGCCAGAACATGCAATATGCGACCGGTGTAGTTCGACCCCTACATCGGCACCTCAAGCGAATCAAACCGCCGTGCTAATCACCGATACTTCCATTAACGCCCAGTCCTCAGCGCATCTCGCCACCCTGCGCCACCTGCTCTGGGAGTGCCCGGCAAGGCGAAAGGAGAGGCATATAGCACTCGCGCAACTCGGTCCACCACCACAAATGACGTTCGAACTCTGGACGGCACCGACAGGCCCCACAGACGTCAAGAGGAGGGTCTTCAACTCACTCTTGGCTTACGTGAGGACGGCCGGTCTGGCCGGCCTTCTGTAAGCCCTCTCCCCCTCATCCCCCCCTCGCACACCCTCTCCCATTCCTGCATCCTCATACCCTTCCCCTTCACGAAGTGGCATGAAACCGGTCGCGTCGTACCCCTTCTAAATATAAATAAAACGTATCCAACAACAACCCTACATTTAACGGTTTACGAACCAAACCTCCCTGCGGTATCGGTGAGAGGCTTTCGGTGGTAATAATCCGAAGTGCAAGATGGCCCGAGGAAAGCTAACCAAACACAATTTATTTATTTATGATGCTCCCAAGCAGCTTAAAGTGCTGAATAGGGTCGCACGTAGACATACTTCCTAACAATAAATAGAAAGGAAACATATATGGTCACAACATGTGCAATTATTGATCGTACACAATTTTAAACATTTGAAAGGGCATAAAAATTTATATCAGCGTTATTTGACTTATCATAAAAAGTTTCATATGAATCAAGGGCGCTTTAGATTGGAGGAGCATGGGTAAAAAAAGGTTATCTTTCTTTTTATGACTACCCAATGCACTTGGTTTAGGCGTAAACGGATTTGCACTTTGATGTGCAGTGTGCGAACGCCAAAAGAATGTAGAAAGCAGTAGCATTTTAGCACTTTTTGAGCTATTCCTTTTTTTCAATTCAATTCTTTATTTTTGGCCCTGAAGACAATGGCGCCCAATAAAAAAAAAAAAAGCTGGCAAAGGCAGCTTGAGGGGATCTGGAGGCCGTTTGGAGTTTAGCAGGAGAACAAGCAGGACAACCTATCTATATACGAAGAAAGCGCTAATAAATTAAAACATTTTAATAAAAAAAACATATTCATCTATACACAACGTCTGACAAAATTATGATAAGTGAATCAATTATACTATATTATATATGTCAATAGTATCAATACTCATATTATATATATATATTGTGAGGACAAGATCAGTAATTCCGGGGAGAGATTTATTGAGCGACCGCTCTCGGGAAAATCCAAGCACGGACGCCCCTGCTCGAGGCGGTCAGAGAAAGAGAAAGTGTATATAGAATAATTGGGAACGGCAGTGATGATGATCATAATAAAGATGAAGTGGGTGTTGTCCTTGAGCTCCCTCACAATATCAATATTATTAGTAAGTAAATGGTTAGGTAATGAGGGTACACAATACGCGATTGACTGAAAAGTATAATTAGTACAAGCTCGGGGTATGATACATCTTTCCAAAAGGCGTGTGCTCGGGATGAGGATGTTCAGAGAGCTTCGCCATCTCCTACAAAAACAAAATATGGTCAGAAGATAAAAAAACAAAAACTATGCAGTAGTCCATACTCATACATCTCTTCAATAATAATGACCTTATATTGGGAAATTAGGGACTTTTGTATGAGCCATGTAGTACCCATTTGCAATGTAACGAGGATTTTTTAATAAGAAACTGAAGCTTTTAACGCTCATTTCAGTAGTTTGTTTCCCACACATCATGACAGTAATTGATGCAGGACGGAAATAGTGAGTAGCAAATCTGTAATTTAACATTAACTGGGAAAACACCAACAGTGGAATATGATTCCAACCACTTTGGACAGCTTCTTCACGAGATAATCAACACGGTCATTCCACAAACGATGGTCAGAAAAACTATTGCGAGCATTTTACTACTTTTTACTAATCCGATTGGTGTAGAACCAATCGTAATATTATTGTGAGTTGCAACAACCTTGTTTTTCGGCCGAAAAATAATAGATTTTGTTTTCTGGATATTGATTTGAAGGTCATTGTAGTTCGACTATGTCAGAAACTGGCTAAGGACGTTATTTACGCCGTTTATTCATTTTTCAGAACTTGTTTTAAGCAGGAAATAATCTTGTGTCGTCATTATATATTCTATATTTTATTTGAATATTGAAGTTGACTGTTTCAATATATATATCGTTGTGGTTAGCACAGATCTTCTTATTTTAGTCCTGCTCTATGGATCCCTCAGTCTATTCTCACCATTTCCCTGTGTTATTTCTGTCACGTCGTCTTCTTTCTTGCTTCCCGTCACACTCGCCCCCCTCCCCTCCGGCAGAGTGTCCGTCTCGGACAGTGTCTAGGTATTCATGACGCGTCAAGTCTAAGGTGACTGCAATGAGCAGTGAGACCTTTATGTCTTCCTCGCCGTCGAAGTCTGGAGAGTTGTTCAAGGCGGTATGTAACAGGGCCAAGCTGCCTACTTATATTGAAAGGCACGCAGTACCTTGGAAGAAGTGTTTCTGGGTGCTGTGGACACCTGAAGTGTCTCCTGAGAAGTGCCAGGTCACCTGGTTCTACCAGCGAAGCTGAGCTGCTCGAATTAAAACGCTCTGCGATCTTTGACTGCTTGTGTTTAGAATAGCGAGCCAGGCTCATTCCCGTGCCTCACATAGTCGGCTCAAGAAATTGTTGCTGTACGTTTAGGCTCGGCGAGACCACGCGGCGGCTTTTGGGACTCCTCTGGTAGCGTTGGATGTCGTCTATAAACCAGCTGAAAAGGGGATTCACCAGTTGTTTCTGGACGGAACGTGTTCAATGCGAAGGCCGCCGTTCCGACGTAGTAATCCCAGTTTTTGTGTGACGTGCTCACCAAGGCAGCCAGAATATCCCCTAGGGTGCCGTTGGTCCTCTCTACGAGACCGTTTGTCTGCGGGTGGTATGGTGACGCTGTGGCGTGTTGGATCCCGTACTCACGTAGAGCGGCGTCGAAAGTTCGTGACGTGAAAGAAGTTCTTTTGCATGAGATTGTTGGGCGTGGAGGTTCATCCGCAACACAAAGTGACGGTTCAAAAAGGCGGCTAGGTGCGTTGATGAGGTGTCCGGAGCAGCCTCAACTTTTACCCATTTTGTAAGGTAGTCCGTCAATACGATGATATACTTGTTGCATCCTGTGATTTTGAAAAGTTGTCCGATGTGGTCTCGTCCTACCAGATTAAATCGAGTACGGGGTGGAGGTATCTGTAAAAGTTCTGTTTTCGCTGGTTTGATAGAGGTTTCCAAAGTTGGCACGTTGTGCATAGCACGACGTACTTCCTTACATCAATTCTAAGTCGGGGCCACCAGAATCTCTCTCTAACCTCGACTAACGTCCTGTGCTGACTCAGATGACCTGCAGCGGGCGCGTCATGCCACATCTCCAGTATCCGATGTCGTTCCCTCTGAGGAGCAACCAGCAGATAATGATTTAAAAGGCAAGATCGATGGCAAAGTTATCCATCTATCATGTTGTAGTGCTTTCGTAAGCGGTGAATGCACCTTTCAGAAAGTGATGGTGACCCATTGATATTTTCCGTGAGTAGGCGGCGTAAATGAGATGTTTCAAGATCACCCGATCGGGGTCTTTGCAGGTCTAGCAGTGCAAGAAGGGGAGAGACTGGGGCGTCATTCGTTGGGTTTCTTGATAGAAAATCAGCGTTTTGAGGCTGCTTGCCGCTTCGATGGATAATGGAGAAATTGTATTTCTGCAGTTTCTGGGTCCATCGTGTTAGTTTTGGTGTAATGTCACTTTTGGATTGAACCCAGCGCAGAGCAGAATTTTTCGTTACCACAGTGAAACACTTCCCGTATACTTTCTACGGACGGAACTTATCAAGTGCCCAATCAATAGCAAGGCATTCAAATTCCGAGGAGTGATAACGAATTTCAGGTTGACTAAGCTTGTGGCTGGCATAGGTGACAGCTCGTTCCACCCCAGATTGATTCTTCTTCTGAAGAACAGCGCCGAGTCCTTCACCACTTGCGTCCGTATGAATGAACGTTGGAGCGGTTTTTGAAAAATGGACATGGGTGGGTGGTTCGAGGAACGCCTTTTTAGGTCAGCGAAAGACGCGGCATCCTTCTTAGTTCACCGCCACTAAGCGTCTAATTTCAGAAAAGTGTTCATTGGACCAGCTCTTTTGGAAAAGTTTAGAATAAATCGACAAAATATGCAGCAGAACCAAGGAAGCGTTTTAGTTGTTTTGCAGTGGTAGGCTCTGAAATGCTGGCGATCGCTGCCAACTTATCTGGGTCCAGCATACTATCTTCCTTGTTAACGACGTAGCCTAGGTTGGTAACTTAGTCGCAGCCGATCAAGCATTTTGTGGGCTTTAGGCCTAACTAAGCTTAGCCAGGGCATTGTCCACAAGACGTAAGCAAACTTCGTGTTGCTCAAAGGTTGCAGCAAAAAAGGTGACATCGTCCAGACAGACTAAAGCCATGCTCCACTTCAGGCGGCCGAGGAAGCGATCAATAGAGCGGTGAAAAGTTGCCGGTGCATTGCATAATTCGAAGGGTAATTGGTTGAATTGAAATAAACCATCGGATGTAACACATGCAGCTTTTTTGGTGTCCTTCGGGTCCAGCTACACTTGCCAGAATCCGGTCATTAAGTCCAGGGAGGTCGTAAAGTAGCTTCAACAATGAAGGCAGTCGAGACCATCATCTAGCCGTGGCAGTGGGTAAACGTCAAGCCTCGCGATGCTGTTCAGTTTGCAATAATCTACACTAAACTTGGTGGAACCTGCTATTCAGTTTGCGATAATCTACGCAAAACTTGGTGGAACCATCCTTATTCTTAACAAAGACTAGTGACGACCAAGGGCTCTGTGAATGTTTGATTATACCTTTTTTTAGCATATCATTCACCTGGCTGCTGATGGGATTGCGTTCAGCCATTGAAACGCGCCATGGGTGCTGATGTAAGGCAGCGTGGCCACCCGTTTTTATGGGGTGCTGCACCAGAGGCGTGTATCTAACTTCGTCGGCTGTAGTTGCGATACATTGTCGAAATTTCACGAGTAAGTTCTTTATCCTCGTCTTTTGTTTCTCCGTCAGATTTCGCCAAAAATTAAACTCATGTCATTGTTGGTCGGTGAAGTTGAAATCCTCGTAGATTGAAGTCGGTGATGCAGACGATGTGCGAATGACCGCAAGTGTGCAATGGAGCCTAACTTGATTTGCTGGACCAAACCTCTCTCTGAATATAAGTGAAATGTAATTTTCTGGAAAGTTTAAGATTGGAACCAATACATTACCTTCCTTGCAGGACACAATATTACGTGAATTGCTAGCTCTCTGCCCGGACTCGGTTGAGGAGAGGCTTCGATTGTGACGTCGCCAGTATACTTCGTGTCTTGGATTACTGCCGGTGCCCACACCGCTGACAATTTCGGCACGGCAACATCAGCTATCAAGGTAACATATGTGTGCTGTCGGGCTAGCAACCATTTGACGAGGTAAGCAAGGAGTATATGAACACCCGCGGCCGGCTTCAGAAATCGCTTGTACGGAGCCCGCAGCTGCATTTGTCATATTTTCTACCCATGAGCATATCATAGTTTATAGCATAAGGAAGTGCCAGAACACAGGGGTCCGATTTATGCGTACTTCAGTTTCGTTGTTGCATTGGCATTGTCGACATATCGCGTGGTTTTGGCAGGGATATCACCGGCGAAACAGCGCAACCATGTTCATCCTGGCGAAACAAGAGATACAAGCCGACAGCAGAGCACCTATCACAGCCGAGGATCAGAGGCCAGTGTAGGTTACGAGCGACGACAAACGGAAGAGTAACAATTTTTTTCATGTTTTCCATTGACAGATTACTTTGTCCCTCTTGTAAAATGACTGACTCGTTGGCAGAAAACAGACAGGTGGTGTCATGAGAGACCTTAAGAGGCGTATGAGGTTTTAGCAAGTTGGCGTCGATAACACTCACTCCCGCACCTGTATCCGCGGTGGCAGTCATGTTTTGTCCTACTCCTTGGAGGTGAACGCTAAGCTGTGGTGTCATCAAACAGCCCGGTAATGTCGACAACAGGGTGGCTTGATGAACTAGGCGGGATCTTGCCCCGTCGGTTCCGCTTAGTAGTTTCCCTGCTGGCGGTGTGCGGTCAGAAGGCAAGTTCGGGTAAGATGCCCCACGTGGTTACGACTGAAGCACCGGTGTCGAAATAAAGGGTGCAGTTTGAGCTAGTTGGTACTTCAGTAAGATAAAACAGCGCACAAAACGTCGGAGGAAGAGAAACGTAGTAGAACGAGAGAGCGCTGAAGCACCGGTGTTGAATGTTTCCGTATGTTGGACTCCGTAGACCATTCGAAACTATGCCTCGAGCATCGGAAAGTTGTGCAGACTGGATTGCCCGGTTGGCGGCGTCCACCTCAAGTGCATGGGTCAATGGAGATCGAATCGTGCATAGACGAGCAAGTCTTAGAAAAAGCTAAATTTCAGTATCGTTAATCGCATCAATGAATGACAATGTTGACAGTTGGTCTAGTACTGTTTCGGGGCACACAACAAAAAGCTCTCTTTCCCAAGAGCTCTGCAGCATTGGTTAGCTACTGGAGCGTGCTTGATCCTTGGCGATAATATTTCAGTGCCACCAGATGATATTTTTGGAGATGCGCGTCCCCATTGAGTGCCTCAGGTGCTTTAATCAGTAGCTCATATGATGATCGGCTCGTTGCCGATAGGCTTTCAAGGAAGTCAGCAGCCACTCCCCGTAGCTGGTACACAAGAGCGCGAGCTTTTGCAATGCCGTCTCAGTTGCTATGTGCGGCCACGGATTGAAACTGCCCCAGAAACGCTGCTCCACGCTTATCGTCCAACGAAAGTGGGTGGAAATCGAGCCGCTGTATTTGACATGCTCTCGGAACAAGCGGCCTCTGGTCCCCGATCGAAGCCTGGAAGGGTAGGACGTTACTTTTGTTGTTGCATGACCCTTCTCTTAGCGCCTCATGGAAAGCATGCAACTGCAGGTGTCGCAATCTGTACTTCATTGATTGAAGAGTATTATCCACTCGTTGACTCACGGTGGTGACTCGTTGCTTCATTGCGGTTTCCACTTGAGCAAGACGGCTGGCCAGGCGACCATCAAAGGCTTCCAGCAGGTTGTCGGAACCAGCTGCATTGCTTTTAGCTAGTCGACGGTACAACCCCTTTGTGATCTCTGTCATTGCAGAAGCCGTTGCATCCTCACCTGCCTCTGCGGCAGCCGCTCGCGATCGGATATTTACATGCAATGATCACTACGCTGCCACCAAATGTTGCGGTTAACAAAGGTCGTCCTCTTTTAGTGATTCTATTCCAAGCATCCCTGAGGCCACTTTTGTTGTTATGCCTTTCTTATTTTTGGGACGTCGTCTTTTTTCTTACAGCCAGTTAATAACATAATAAAACAATGAAAATAAAATTGGCCCAAGGATACTACTTTGGGGAAACCACAGTGTATCGTAAGAAGAGGTGATGTATGACAATCGAGCACAACGCATTGAGTACGTTGCTCAAGATAAGAGTGCAAAGGGGACAGAGTTATGGCCCGGACACCGTAGCAGTCTAGTTCAATAATTAAAATGTTGCGGTTGATAAAATAAATCCCTTAGTAAAATCTATAAAATGCCCAGGGTAGAAAATCGATCTGTGATGTTTTTCGACATAATTTATTTTTATTGAAGTAAAGCAGACTCTATAGACTTTCCTCCGCGGAAAAGAAATTGACATTTTGTTATCACAGAATGATTATTACAAATATTTTAGGCGTTT
Organism: Ixodes persulcatus; assembly: GCA_013358835.2. Lineage (NCBI taxonomy): Eukaryota > Metazoa > Arthropoda > Arachnida > Ixodida > Ixodidae > Ixodes > Ixodes persulcatus. The sequence continues at coordinate 133,572 of JABSTQ010009812.1, read as the reverse complement.
CAAAATATTCGTTTTTCCTTTTGAAAAGTATGTGAAGTATGTACATAGGTCCTATAGTTTGTCAGTAGATGTCTATCCCCTCCTTCAAATACCACAGATACTTAAGCTGATTTTTTTTTTTACGAGAAAATGTTCCTGATGACAGATCAAGGTTAAAAATGTGACCCAAGAGAGGTGCTTTGTTATTTAAAAAAAATTAACCAGTCTAACTTTTAAGTCATTTGTGCGGCGGCTTCGACTGTTGTTAAGACCCGCAAATGCGTTATGTACTTCGTGTTCATCAGCCGGCTTTAGGAAACGTGTCTCGTGCATTGTATTCTCAATAACTTTGGAAGCATTGCAATTATGTGGTGGGGGATTTAAATTTACAAACGCTGCGTTAAGGTGTTCTGCGAGCAACGTCTCCGACAATTTTTTGCCATTAACAAAATGTTCGCCTACATCTTTACGCTGGCTACAGCGGCGTAAAACTTCATTTATAGATTTATATAATATCTCTGGTCGTTCTTTTACAATTTCTATTAAGTGCGTATAATACGCTTGCTAAGTCTTTCGTAAGTCAGATGTCAGGCGGTTCCGAAATTGATTGAAGATGATCGGTTTAACGGGATTTCTCGTCTATAAAAAGGACTTGTACAAGCGATCCTCCAGTTTTATCTTTCTGAAGTGCAGAGCTTTGGTCCAGAGAATCGTTTGTTTTTAGCAACTGTTTTTTTTTTGTTTCCCAGGTGAATTCGTGTTATAAGATTTGTTAAAGACGTCAATAAATGTGTTCTACACCTAGACGACACACGTTTTAGAACTGTGCTCTTTTGAGTGCGGCAGACCTCTGTCCTTAACTTTTCCAAATTACGTTCTGATATGTTCCGAAAGACATATGAAACTTTATTTGAGCTTTTTACAAAAGTGCTACACCCACAGGATATAAATATGAGGATGTGATCACCAATGTCACTAGTGAATGTATCAGTGTCATGAGTGTCATGAACATCTTCACTACCATTTATGATGAAAATGTCAAGGGAGCTTAAGGAGGAAATTTTTATTCTTTTGGGAGAGTGTATCACATTTATGAAATCATTTCAGCTGAAGATGTTATTTGATTGCGACGAAGGAGGCGAGTATTACAAAGCATATGGATTGAAATCTCTTAATAGGAAAAAGGATAATTCGCGATATAAAGTCAAGATATTTATCCTAAAACAAAACAAACTTACCGAAAGCCACGATGGCAGCCCATATACCGCCGATAGAATTAGATGGTTACATTTCCCTGTTAGCATTTTGAAGTCGTCCGTCATTTCAGAATACGTTTCCAGAAGTTCACACCGGATGTCTTGCCAAACGTAAATAGAACCCCCCCCCCCCCCCCCAATCGCGTTTCTGATACCGATTAAAACAAGAATTGCTACACCCTTTTAAGACACGCTTAACATCGTTATGCTGAGTATTTCAGTTCCTGCTATTCTTCTTTTCCCACGAGCAGTTCTTTTACTTCCGTTGACGCTGAGTGTTACGATTATCTGTCAACATTTACTGTGTGCATTGAAGACATTTTAGAAGTTATAAAAGGACTGAAAACGAAACTATCAACCGGCATTGATGGCATACCTAGTATTATTATAAAATGTTATTGTTCTATTTTTGCTCCAGTTTTAATGCATATTTTCAACTTGTCTCTTGCACAGGGTTATTTCCCCAAACTTTGGAAATTCTTGGCAGTTGTGCCTATTTTTAAATCCGGTGATTCTACATTAATTAACAATTACCGGCCGTTGTCACTGTTATGTGGATTTGCAAAAGTATTTAAAAAAGTAGTCCATTAGAGCCTTTACTTTTATCTGAGCCCGATGATAACTGAAGCTCAGGACGCACTGTTAAAGGGGAGGTCGGTAGAATCTAACTTACGCTCATTTTTAAATTTCTCAGCGCCAATTGTGTCCAGTAGGGGTCAGGTGGATGCGATTTATTTCTACATGTCGAAAGCGTTTGACCGTGTTAGTCATGATTTACTTCCACAAAAGCTCGCTCTGCATGGTTTCAGCCCACATCTGTGCGCATGGTTTTGTAGTTATATAAAAGGTCGTCGAAACTCTGTTCGTGTTGAATGAACCTACTCCGACGAGTTTGTTTCTAAATCCGGGGTGCCCCAGGGCTCCATCCTGGGACCGCTTTTGTTTATTTTGTTTATAAATGATATTGTTTCCTGTGTTAGCGACGCAAAAATTCTTCTCTTTGCCGATGATGTTAAACTATTTTTAAGTGTGAGGTCAGTGTTGGATTGCACTCGTCTTCAAGCTGACATAGAACATGTTTCAAATTGGTGCTTCAAAACCCACTTGTTGTTTAATCCCGAGAAACCTAAACCTATTGTACTACCTAGAAAGCGTGAATTCATTTATTTTTCTTACAACCTCGAAGGCGCCTTGATACTCCGGGTATTTTTTTGTAAGGAATCTTGGTATCCGTATTGACAGTTCACTTTTTTCAAAGAACATGCGTCTATAACTGTTAATGCTGCGTTAAGGGTGTTAGGCATTATTTCTCGGTTATGTCGGCGGTTCTCATCACCGTCTTGTTTGTTGCATTTGTTTAACTCACTAGATAGATCACGGTTAGAATATGGATCGGTAATCTGGAATTCATTATCTTTTGGTCAGGCAACAGAAATCGAAAATGTACAAAAGCGGCTGATGATAATTGTGTATGACCGCTATACTGGAAGGAGGTCTTTTTATCAGTGTGAAACGCTACTTCACCGGTTTGCATTATATACACTTGCCTGTGAGGTGGCAGTCCAGAGATTTTGCTTTTCATCATAAAGTTGTTCATGGTCACGTCAGGTCAATGGATTTATTACGATCTATTGACTTCCATGTTCCATCAAGGGCCACCGGAATGTATTTACGTTTTATCCATCTTGCATGTCCCCTTTATTCCCTTTGTCACAGATTCAATCGGCCTTCAATAAGGAACATCACCTGGATATTTTCGTGTGTCTTGGGGAATTTGCCTTGCTTGTTCGTGAATGGATGTCTTTCGCCTAGAATGAGATTTTTTGGTGGTAAGTATTTATATTTAGTATTTTAGTTTTTGTGGTATTTGTATTTTAGTATTTTAGTTCACCACAGTGGAGACTGAAAAGTTGTTTGTGGGCACAGAAAATGAAGACTTATTATTAGTATTATTATTATTATCGTCATCATAATACCATGTTTTAGTGCATTAGATACCTTAATTTCTCAAAAATGAGAAATTAAGGTATCTAATGCATCCATTTTCTTTTTGAGAGAGCGAACATTGAGATCAAAGGCTGATAGACTGTTCCCAGTTTCGAAACATTCCATTACATCTGAGGACAAAATAAAGTAGTGATACAGCATAGCCATGTGGTGTGATACTAGCTTATATCAGATCCTAGCAAATCTTGCCAGGATCATGTTCATTCAGAAGTCGAATACTCGGGGCACTGTCAGTTTTTCTTGCGAGCATTTTTCCGTTCGTAACCCACGCAGATATTCAATGAAATTCGTGCTTTCTGCTGATATCTCGTCCAAGCAAACGTTTGAGCGCCGGGAATAAGTGCTCATTTACAAACACTGGCACAGCCGGTAACAAGACAAATAGCGAATTTGAAACGTCCTTTTTTTGCCTTTTTAAGTACGGCATTGCGTTTACGGCGGGATACAAACTGGATGATGATATTACATTCCCCAGCGATACGGGTTGGACCGCCAGTTTGGGTTCGATTCGTCCGTTAGAAACGTTGACTGGAAATGTTTACAGCAGTAACTGTAGGCAGGCTAGATGCACTGGTCGAAGACGCGTCCCAATCACTGTAAACTTACACGCTCGATTTGGTTATGAATTGGATCTCAAGTACAACAGATTCGTTCTGCACGTCCAGGAGGCGATGCTGGAGGACATAGCGCAGACGGAGTCCAGGCAGCGGCGGCGCTACGTATCCAGCCCCCGGCACACGATCCAGGTGGACTATATGCCCTACACCCGGGACATCGCGCGCAGGATCGGCGCAGACCCTAGCCTGGGCAGCCTGTTCCTCCGGCACCCGGCCCTGTGGTGGGCCGCGGTCGCGGGCCCGCAGGTCCCCTACCTCTACCGACTACAGGTACGGGATACAGAGCTAAGGGAAAAGTCACACAGTTAAGGGCGCACTAGAGAGGTTCGTCTTTCTATTGCGATAACGTCTTATGTTTGTTCTACAGCGAGTAAATAATGATGTAACTGTAAACTTCAAAAATCAGTGTTGCGTATCTTTCCGGCAATAACTTTGTTAAGTATAATATTGGTTTACTGCCACACCTCGCACACGGGCCCGCAAGTGCTATCATGATGCAGAATGGAATGTTATGTGTAAGAAAAAAGCACTTAAAAAAGAAACTATAATTAATATAGACTTTTAGGGAACCGTTTTACATCTCAATCTGTTGAGCCGCCTACCAATGCGGTGGTCAAACGACATGCCAGAGATGTGCCCTAGCTTCGATCACAAAAATGCGAATCCCCTCGTAGCATCTCGACTATGAGGCTGCACTCTAAAAAAAGGGTGTATCGTTACACCCTTTGTCCCATATAATACACCCCAAAACTTCATTTCGACATACAGAGCCCTATAGTCGAACAGACGGCCCAAAATTTTACGAGAGGCTTGATAACGGTGCGATATAACTTTTTAAATAGCTAAATAACGTATCAAAGACCATACAAAGAAAACACCGAGTTTTTACAGTAGGGCCAAGAAAACCCCGATTATTTTTTTGTAGTCTGTAAAATGTACATTAGCTTTATTTTAATAAGTTGTACCACACGGATATCAAGCCCCTCGTAAAATTTGGGGTCGTCTGTTCAACTGTAGGGCGCTCTACGTTAAATTAAATTTTGGGGTGTATTATATGGGACAAAGGGTGTAACAATACACCCTTTTACACCCTTTTTTTAGTGTGTGGTAACTTGAGTGAAATGAATCTCCTTCGGGTACTTGAAAAGCGATGTGTAAATTCATTATCGAGAAATATTGTAATGAAGAGAAAATAATTAATAAACACAACTCTCTAAACCTAGATTTGATAAAGAGGTCTATGTATCACCGTAATCTCTTCCGAACCTTCTTTTCTTTACTGCCCAAGGGGTTTGGCGCCTACCGCTCTTGCTACGCAAAGTTTGATTTGATTTGCTTATTTGATTGAGGTACTATAGGAACGTCCATGACACCAGAGGCATGTGGAAAAACCTGTTACAGGTACAGATTGACGTAGTAACCTGGGAATAATATTGTTCTATGGCTTTTTGGTACTCTCTTTAAATTGAAAGCACAAGTGCGTAACGTAAACATAAATTTACTTACGGACAATTCTCTGTCTCACTCACTGTTTCTTTTTAATAATAATAATACTAATAATAGCTTTTATTTTATCTGTGTCCACAAACAGCGCAGTGCCTTTTGTCTGGTGCACAGCAAATGCCTATAAGATAAAAGTATAAGCACGGAGAAAACATAGCTATCTCGAGAAAGCACTCACAAAAGAAACCTGGAACACATAGCGACATTTGACAAGCAAGATAAGGTAAAAGAAGAAGCTTGCAGTAGTGCCTCGGTGAGAGCAGCTTCCAACGCATTTTTGGTTTACTATCACTGATTTTTGCTTTTTTTGTTGCGTCATCAGTGTTTTAGTGGCGGAGAAGCAGCAGCAGCTAAGAAATGCTTTGAAACGCAAACGAAGAAATCCTTTGAAAACTGCTCTCACCGAGGCGCTACTGCAAGGGTAAGAGACAAGATGAAGTCGCGTTGAAATTACGTGCCTGCTCTTTAAAATAAAAAAAAAACACCAAATGCAATAATGGAAATATACTTTAATCCAAGAGGATTCGCACCTAAATCTTTATGTAGTAAAACGTAACGCACCAGACCTCTCAGTCACCAGGACATACACATTTATCTTGTAAACACCTATTTATTTACACTTACAAGCTACACACACAATCCTTTGATGGAAGTTATATATATATAGTAAGTACGTGAGGCTAATTAATACATGGTGTTACTGTTTAGTATTTGCATGATGTAATAAGTCATGACCGTAAACAAAAGAAACATACGTATTCGACACGAAAGATACGCATTTGTGTCACTCGTTATACATTTCACAAGATTCACCATAGTCCCCGGTCTTACGCGTAAGAACTCTTAAAAAAAAACACACTGCAATGAAAAGAATTTTTTTTTGCTCGTAATATATTTACGAGAAAAAACATTCGCTCAATATTTACGCTATTTCACGCAGTTAAGGTGCGAGTCACGGAAAGCTCTAAGCCCCGCCGCCAATCAGTTGCCCCGCCCATTACTACTGGATTGGCTTGGCTGCTGGCCGAACAAGCTAACAAGCCTAGTGTCTCCCTTTCGCGACATCCGGCGTCTAGTCTGTTGTCTACTGACGCATCCTAGTTTTTCGAGCAGACGCGCGGCCGCCTCCGGCCTCGTCTGCTATTGCACCACAATCTATCGTCGTGTGCCATCCCCGAAGCAGTGTTGGACAAAATACTCGATAAAAGTATTTAAGTTAAGTTACTAAATACCTTTTTCGTAAAGTATTTAAAATACTACTCAAGTTACTTTCAGTGTAAAGTATCACGTGTAGGGTACAAAAACTTAGAAATGTAATTAAATTACTTTTGAAAATACTTCCTCATTGCGTGATCTGTATCGACGTCAGTAACAACGACAATTATCCACCTGCGCAAATCTGGTTTACCAGAATGGTTTATTAGCACGCAACAACAAAAAACGAAAAAAAGTATCGTAAAGTTATTTTATGCAGTCCAACTATAAGGAGCAGGATATTGTCACGAATGACAAATGATGAGGCGGAGAATAACTGAAAAAAAAACAACGTTTAATGGGCAAACTTGTGCTCAGAACCACAGAGAAAGGCTAGCGTCGCAGGCGTAGATGTCGGCGAAACAGCAGGTTCGAGCGCTGGGGCGAGACTGACTCAGGATCGTCACGCGGGGCACCTTTTGTACCCGCGTGGGTTTCTGGAACATTCGGCGCAGGACGTTCTGGGCGTAGAACATTCGTAACTCGATCAAATGACAAGGTTCTCGAACATACGAGAATGTCAAGTTGAAAGAAAAAATAAAAGAGGAGTCCGCTCCCTGGAATCGAACCCGGAACCTCCGCGCGAGAGCCAAGCCCGGTAACCATTCGACCATGCGATTTTTATTTTTTTTTTTGTGATTTGGCCACGCGTTTGCTTGGCAACGCGCGTAGCAACGGGGAATTGTAGTAGACCGTTTCCGCAGCCTGCTAAGCACCCGGATAGCGCTCCGTAATCCGCCACAAGACCTTGAACTATGCAGACAAGGCTGGCGGCGCGCATGCGCTGCTGCGGCGTTTTCTTCACGGATACCGTAGCGGAGGAGAAAAACGGTCTACTGCAATTGCCTAATATCACTGATACATATGTTGCAAAGCATTTCGGGGAAAACAAGAAAGAGGTCGCTTTAGCTATTGGGGAGGAGATCAGACCATGGCGCCCCAAGCGGTTAACTTTAGAACTACATGGATGGGGACAACAAATACAATGACTCAGCACTCGGCTGACTTAACCGAACGCGGCGTCAGTGTTCGGTTGGAGTTCGTGTTCTCCGGTGAGGGGGAGGAGGGGCTTTTTTGTGTTACCACTGCGGCCTGCATGAGCAATGCAGCATGCACGGCGCCCAGCTCGGCACAAAAGCCAAAGTGGGTCAAGCTCGCATCTTCTGACGACTGTTTTCGGGAGAGATCCGGCACCTAACCTCACTTCACTAATTGTTGGTATTTTTTCATTACACTGTGCCCCGTGCTCTATTAAAAAAGATGACATACAAGTGCCCACAAGGCCTGTGGGCATGCGCACATGCCTTGTGTTGAGTAAACACCGAGGTGTGGGGGTGACAAACGGGTCAGAGCGCCTCGCCAATAGTGACATCGCTGAATATCACGTCCTACGGTCCACCTTAGACGCATCGTTTAACTACAATCTACATTCCCTATATGGGGAGTTCACTATAAACGAACTTGGGATACGGATATGAGTGAATGGATAACAAAGAGAACCCACATAATAGCGACGGCAGTGGTCGCACCTTCTTTAAGTAGGTTACGTTCAGAAAAACACTCAACGTTTGGGGACGCTTTGTTGGCATTTTTGAGAGGTCTTCCAGCTCCTAGTTTGTTTCCAGTCCTGTTCTCTGTTTATCAATGTTCGCTTACAGACAGTGTTCGCGAGAGCAATAAGTGACAGACTGACTACAAAAAGAAATAAACGAAAGAAAACCTCGACGTTTTGCCGTAGCAGAGTCAAATATACAAAAAGCAAAACATTTTTTTGTGTGTGTGTGTCCTGTTTATATTTTTTTTGTATTTGTTATTTTCTTGACACTCAAGTCTGCATTGTTGTCGTAGGTCGTTTCCCGGTATGCGTTACGCCTCAGTGTGGCTATCTTTACTTCCGTAAAACCACCCCTTTTGTTTGAGGATTTTTGGGGGGAAACTTTAGGAAACAAAAGGTGCCGTTGAGAAGGCGAGGGGAAAACCATGGTTGTACGAACTTTGGGCTGAAATATGAGTCACTATCGGCAAACGAGCGATGTTTTCCCGAGCTCAGTCGATGTCAGCGTAGCTAATCGGAGCTAGCAACAGGATTTGGTTGCTCGAAAGAATGTTCACGTTTGCTCGTGCCACGCCCATGCCATTTCCTACAGAAAACTCGGAAAAATGCGGAACGTCAAAAATGTATTTGAGATAATGAGTACAAAATACTCAGAATTGTAATTAAGATAGAGTATTATATACGCTCGATTAAATATATTTTCAAGATACCAAGATACTTCAAAGGGTATTTTAAATACAGTATCTTGAGTAGAGTATTTGAGATAGGCACAAGTCTGCCCCAAATTACGCGGACGTGAATGCTGCCCGGCGTCATACATTCTCGCCTTCGTCCGTCGGCTATTCCGCCATCTAAAAAACTTATCCAAAGCTGGCAAGACTCGACAATAAATGCGGCGTTCTAGCGTTCCATCATTCACAAGCCACTGTCTAATACAAGCGTCTGTCAGCGGCTGTTTATGCCTGCTAAAGAGCGACCGAGAGGACTAAAAACAGCAACAAAATGAATACGCTGTCATTTCAGCTTTTAGGTTCTTGTTATTTTTTCTGCATGGCATCCGCGAGCGAGGTGAGTGAGCGTCATGACGCACAATTAAAACGTGACTTAAAATGATTCGCTTTGGCAGGCCAGGTGAACTGCGAAACCTTGAGAGTTACTTGCCTTTCGAAGTGAAATGACGGAATCATACCTGGTCTAGCTTGATGCGAGCCGAACACCCGATTGCGTCCAGCCATTTAGCTTTGCGAATTCCTTACCTCTGTAGGCATCTTCTCGGTATTGAAACTATGATCCCCATCCGGACTGTTGCACAATTCACAGAGCAGCGGGCCCGCTTTCACGGGAACCAACATCTTTAATCAGCAACAACACAAGCAAAAGAAGAAATCTTGGTCTAAACACCTCTGTGAACTTAAAACGACCCGCACTCATAAACATTGACGAGATGAACGAGGTACGCTTGTTCAGCACTCCGCAGACCCTGGTAGCCATGTTTGTTATCGTTTAAAACCGAAGCGGAGAGGCGATCTCGAGATATTTAAAAAAAATACAATAATGTCTCTTTCTAGATTATTTGCTTCTCAAACATAAAAACAATTAAATAAAATATTATTACGGAACATAGATACAGATTTACAACCAACGTTTCACACGTCAATCATCTCTCATTGGCACCTTGTAAGCACGGGGCAGGGCTTAGCGATCTGCGATTTCCATATTCTGCAAATAAATTGCGTCTAGCCCTTTGTTGCATACTTCAAAAACGTCCATGCAAATCATAAAATTTTGCGTTTTTGCAAACATTGGTATTGAGTTAAAACCCAGGATTTTTTTTTCTCAGCTTTAAGGAATGTAGTTTATTAATTACAGAGCGTCCACTACAGTGGACAGCATGCACTGGGGGCACAAGCTCCCTTTCGTCTCCTGACCATAACTTTGGCTTTTTTTTTAACTTGACGTCTTTTTCTTGGTGGTGGAGCTTGGGTTTCTGTGTCTCGGCTCTCTTCATCACTGTCATCACTTTGGCTGGCATCTTCCGAGCTGTCAACACACCTGCCTTGATCATCCTCTACTACACAATCGATGCCATCATCCTCGCTATCTAAAATATTATAATCACTTCCTGACGGCAGACCGTCTTTAAGTAGGACATTGATTTTTGAGTCAGATAGTGAAATATCCAATAAAGCATCGATGTCTGCTTCCCTCAAAGGCAATTTGATAGCAGATCATGTGCTCCTAAAAGAAAAAAAAAATACCAGAACATAGTATTTTTTTCTTGAAATATGGAGAATTATGCCGCCTTATTCAATACAACAGAAAATGGGACCATTCCAGTATATTTACAGCGCTGCTGACCGAAAACAATTTGCGCATAGTACATGACCCCGCAATGCTGCTGTTCATGGTGTCCACCAGAGTGGACAGGCCACAAATAGATCACTTACTGAACAATGAAGACTTATTGAACACTCATATTTGTACAGATTACTCCTCAAGACTTCCTCGAAGGCATGAAAACGTTTAACAGAGGAGTAGTAAGTTTTTGCAACAGTTTGCGACGCTTTTGCGAGGATGCACGTGCCTTTCCTGGAATTTGTGGAAGCTGCCATCTTGAATGCTGAACATGTCAACACCAGTGAAATGGTGGCGCCATCTATGAGTGGCAATTGAAAACACATATGTCTACTGAAGTGGACACTATGCGCACGGGTAGAATGCGGGGTGGCACCTTATTTAAAAAAATAAAGAACTTTGTCCACTGTAGTGGCCAGTATGCAACAAAGGGCTAGCGTCGTAAATATTGCAAAAAACTATTTTGTGGTAATTTTTTTAAAATATACGTGTCCCTTTAGAAAAAAAAAATTCAACTGCAGTGTCTCTTTAAGATGATTAAAAATGATATTCCCAGACAACTTTCCGAAGGAGGTAGTGCGGTCGAGATAGACATAACCGACGATGACTCTCCCCGGAAGTTGCAGAAAAAAATTTGAAATGCTGTTCAGTACAGCTGAGCACGTTGCGACAGTGCAGACGTTTAGTGACCAGTGTGGTCACGTTTATTTATAACAACAAAAAATATACAGGATATGAAAAGCTTGCGGTAAACGAAGAGATCTTCAACCGTTTTTGGTCCCAGAGCCGAATCTCCCTGAAGGCTCTTCCGCTTCTTCATTTATATTCGCGCGAGGAATTCTCCTTTCTTTAACTTCAACTTCACCTTTATTGTTTCTCTCTGAGAAGAGGGGGAGGGAGAAAAAAATCAGGATGTTGTCGCTTGACAGAGTTTCTCCCCACCAGAAACAAGATAAACTATTTTACATACTAGTGACCCGTAAAACAAGGTTTACGTAGGATCAAAACACACATCATTAAAAAGAAAAAAAGATCTGACATACATCACGAACAATTTTTTTGCAGGTCGGAGGTCCCACCAAGAATAGGCACAATAACACCAAAGAAACAATGAACGAATATCATTTCTGCTCAAACTCCTCAAATCTGTGCCAAAATCTATGTGTACTATTTATAACATTAGCCAACGAGTACCGCAGCATATCTGGAGGCTGTAGCCTGTTTTCGAGCGAGCCGTTGACCATGTGTCAACACAACGGCCTGCATATGCAGGCACCCTGCATATTGCATATGCAGGCACCCTGCACCCTGCAATTGGAACTATATGAAGGTTTTTGAAAAGTTGTAATGTGTGAGCGTTCAACTCCACATTGCACGTAATTCGGATTATTCTCTTCTGGAGAACATGCAAGTGTTGCATATTTGTAACCGTTGTGCTACCCCAAACAAGGAAGCAGTAACTATAGCAAGAGTAAAACAGAGAGTTATAAAGAAGGATTAAAACCGAAAGGGGCTGTATATGACGGGATTTATTAATAATGCCCACAACGTTTGAAAGTCTGCCAGCTATACATTGTACTTCGGCGTCCCAGCTCATGTACTCATTAAATATCACACCAAGAACCTTCACATTTTGCACAAAGCTAATATTTCGTCCTAGGAGAGAGAGAGCCCTTGAGTAGCTGAAAAGTTGAAAACACTGTATTTTTGCATCGAAAAAGTATTGCTTTCGTCTTGTCCGTACTAATTACTAAAGAGTTTAAGATTGCCCAGTCTCTTATCTTCTGCAGAATGATATTTGCCGCACGTAAAACCTGGTGGACAACGTTCCCCGAAAATAATAAACTGGTGTCGTCTGCGTAAACCTAACCTAACCTAACCTAACCTAACCTTACCTAGCCTAACCCAATAGCCTAACCTAACCTAACCTAACCTAACCTAACCTAACCTAACCTACCTAACCTAACCTAACCTAACCTAACCTAACCCAGCCTAACCTAACCTAACTTAACCTAACCTGACCAGCACACGCTCTGGCCCCGAGGTTACGGAGGTTATGACGTACACACCCCAGTCCAGCGCACTGAGCCTCCGCGGCCTACGTGACCAGTCTCAGGGCATTCTGAGTGAGGACGTGAGAAAGCTCCGGTGCTTCATGGCGAGGTGCGCTCAAGTGTCCTTCCTATCCCGCGGTAGAGTACATGACCAGATTCAGGTACATTTCGAGTGCGTAGGTGAGCGGGCACCTGTGGCTGACAGCGTGCTGCGTTTAAGTATAAAATTCTTTGCATACCGAAAGTACAAAAGAAAAGAAACAGCAGCCGACTGCGTCATGCCGGGCTGCTGTTACGACAACAATACAACACTCCGCGAGAAACGTAACACGGCCATCCGCAAAAAGCGTCCTTGTCGAAAGACTCGTAGAAGAGATCTCGATCACTTCAAAAGTAAGCTGTACTCGAATATAATTCGAACCCCGCGCCCTTAGGCAGAATAGAAATCACACATAAAGCGTGCTCAAACACAAACACAAAAAAAAAATAAACCTCCCAAATGAACATCCCCTCTGGCTGCGGAATTAATTTCAATATTAATGATACACACAATTAGCGCGACAGGGGACGAACACAGGAAAGAGAGAGAACACAGGACAGAGCGCTAATTGTGTGTATCATGTTTAACCAACTAGGCCATTAAATTATTTTGCTTCAATATTAACATTTCCAAACCCAAACGTGTCATGTATTATTGCTGAAGAAAAGCCTCTATTCAGTTGCAAACGATTTGTCACATCATCTAGTGTCATTCGTCTATCCGTAGAATCTATTCACGTGCACACGCTCCATGTCGTTACTAGTCGCGGACCAGGGTAGACGTCCAGGTTCTTTATGGCTGACACATGCGTGTCCATCCTTGAACTTCTGTATCCAATAAACACACTTTTTTGCGACAAAACACTTCCTATATACTGTGAAAAGAGAGTTCAATACATACGTATCTGCCCAAGACACATCCTCCAATCACAAAAACAATTTGGCTTCGCCACATGTGCAAACAAAAAGCGGGGCAGGCATTGTTTCTTGCACTCCATTCACAACTGAACTGATCTGTTCAAACCTGCACCGCAATAGCCAAAGATATTTTATTAAAAAAAAAGAAACACTGATAATACAATGCGACACGCAGAAGTTTTAAGGTAACCGGAATGCTGATAATTTTTTAATCATTCGTGTGCATAATGTCGAATGAGCAGGTACGTACAATTTGTTTCTACTCGTCGTCTTCACACATTGTATGTAAACGCTGGCCATCAAAATTGCAATGTTCTAGAAATTTGCCCACGAATGTTTGGGAACTCCCCTTTTAGTATCGAATTTTCTTACCTTCCACAGACTAAATCCCTAAAACAACAAGGGTACCAAGCACGCTATCTAGGTAATCTGAAAAATACAATTAAAGAAGAATCATTGTTCATCTTTAACATCTTTCTTCACTGTTCATTTTAAAGCGTCCCAGAAAAATAGTGTACCAACAAAGGCTACAAAGGTATGTGTCAATGTCTACGTAGTATTAGGTCAAACGAGGTCGACACATGTCACGGAGCATAGAAACGTTTTTAGCAGGGGTAGGCTTACTATGTTGTGCTTTTTCTTTTATTTTTAATTAGTACAATTTTTCGAATTTTCGGCACGCCATTTAGCGATCGTACTGGAACGCTGCTTCCAAGGGTGGAGAATGAAAATCAAGATGATATAAACGGGAATCTTATTTATGATTTATATCGTAATTTCTTTATGATTTAAATCGTTATTTATATCAGACAAGATTTACTATGATGATTCAAGTCAATTATTCCCTGCAAAAGAAATTTCGAATATAGTTTCCATTTACCGTTTGTTTATTATTTTATGCTTTACATGCGCATTTGTTTTGCACAGAAATAAAATAACGATTAACCAAGACAAATTAATATCAGGGTGCACATGAGCAAAAAGCAGTGCTCTATGGGCAAATCGGGAGCATTCGGCTTCCTTCCCAGATTCCACGTCTTCCGTTAGTTACTCAACGTTTCTTTCTTTTTTTTTTGTTCAAGCAAATCAAAACGTAAAAAGTAAGAAAAGCAAAACTAATGTTTTACTGCAAGCAAATCATAGCGCGAAAGCAATGAACTAACTAAAAAATTAGTATCTGGTTGCAAGCAAATCAAAACCCCAAAAAGCAAATAGTTTTTTATCTGACGAAAAAATGCAAGCTGTTTTTGTTCTGGTGTAGTGGGGCGTACAGAAATATATCTGCTTAATTAATTTGTAATTTCAGTTTGTTTCCAGTAATTTCTTCTTCCGGATTGTTATCAATCTCCGTTAGATGATTAAATTAATCTACCATCTTGAAAAATGCATGTAGTGATTAGAAATCACAATTTCCTAGCTAGAATGACTTAAATCATATATATTCATCGGATTTAAGTAATGTAAAGTTGATTTAAATAAACAAAATTTGACTTAGATAGATCTATTGTAATACATCTTTTTTTCCAGAAAGATAGTCGTTTTTTTAGACTAATTTTAATTAGAAGTGCAAATCGGCTCCCCACATGATCATTCTTATTAATGTTCGAACACCGTAATATAACGCGCAAGCGCGGATAAGTAGCATTTTTTTTTTATTTGAC
Organism: Ixodes persulcatus; assembly: GCA_013358835.2. Taxonomy (NCBI): domain Eukaryota; kingdom Metazoa; phylum Arthropoda; class Arachnida; order Ixodida; family Ixodidae; genus Ixodes; species Ixodes persulcatus. The sequence goes on along the minus strand of JABSTQ010009812.1, from coordinate 118,374 downwards.
AGTGCGATTTTGCCGTAGTTACAACCTAGAATTAAAAAAAAAAATAAACTCCACCTTTTAATAAGCCATCCTGAATTCAGGCCCTTTTTGCCAGTTTGAGATAGTATTTTTGTCGAAGCCTGATTTAAGAAAAATATAATAGAGGGCGAAACAAATAATGACGACATTCCTCTCGGTCCCTGTTTTGTAAAAAAAAAAAAAAAAAAAAAAAACTTGCGATAATGGTTTAGAGGAACGCTGTTTTCACTAATTCACTCTAAAAAGGCTTAACTGCATAGTAGGCATTTTTAGTTCTTGGCTTATAATGTTTTATTAAAAACATTTTTCTCTTCTATACTAACAAAAAACAGAAGAAAAACGTCACCAAGCTTCATCTGCGCGCTAAATTACAGTGATGCGAATTCATATTTTTACTTTAATTTAACGTAGACTCGTTCAGCTTGGGTCATGTTGTGAGTATCCTAAGAAACCCAGACGTTCAGATGACAACTGAAGCTGTAAATATTTTCCTCCGTTTCCTTTCACCCACTTTCAGCGATCAACAGTGATGTTGCCCCAACTCACACTCTAGGTTACGCCTGGCTTGGCAAATATAGAAAAACAATTATATCTTTAAGTAATTTTATAACATCCGCTGACATTTGAGCCGGACGCCTTATGGCGTATTCACATGGCAGACATGTCCCCGGACAATTGCCTACGAAATCGGTGACGTCACCTTTTTTGAGGTTCAAAATTCGCCATGTTTCAGGCAAAAAAAAAAAAAAAAAACATGCAAAACTCAAAAGCTGTTTCGCGGACAACAGGAAAGTGTCCGAGGACGAGTCCGCGGACCTGTTGAAGTTGTGTAACCCGTGGGCAAACGCAATAGAATAGGTCCGCGCACCTGTCCTACTACGGTTATCGAGATTTTAAACCCGTTCAATCGCCGCTTTTCCTGCTCCGGCGAGGTCCGTGCCACGTCCGCCGACTCGGCTAACTAAGAAAAAAAGTATCGCGCCAAACTGCTAGCGAGACAACTGTCTGCACAAGTCATCTTTTTTTCTTTTATTTTTTCTTTTCCTACGGACTGCTTTCGGCGTTTCTTTATATAGCTACTAGTTACACGAGCGCTGTCAACTGTCTTTGAGCCGAGATGGACAGTTGACTTAATCACGATCTGCCGGAGTTCGAATTACGATCGGCCAACAGCCATTAAGCCGCTAACTATCACCGAGTTGAAATGAGTTGGCCTGCCTCAGTCAAGTGGTGGGGGCTTGCTCCAATGCGGAGCGAAAGTTCTTCTGCTTCCTGCACAGGGGTTACGATGACGCCAGAAAGCCGAGCTCTTATTGGCTGATTGAAAAACAAATAGTGGGAAGACCTCAAGGCATCCAGCATTGAGGTCTACCCACTATCCTTCGGTTCAAAGCCAATCAAAACTTAGCGTCGTTTTGACGTCACCGCAACCCCCTGCGCAATGAACAGACGACATGTTCTGCTCATAGAGCTAAAGACTGCGGCGTCCGCCGCATTGCCGCTGGTGGCCAGCGCCAGGGGAACGCATACCGTTGCGGAATATTGAGAGAGGTATAATAGAAACTATCGTAGCAGCAAATATTGTCGGAAGAGGTAGGATTCGGGGCCACAGCTGCCGCGAAAACGATCACGGCACAGTCGCGAAGGCCAAAGCTTGGCGAGCGCGGCCATTGTGATGTCGGCCCCGATAACAATTTCGTTGTGTCCCTGTTGCTTAAATTTGTGTCAAACGTTCTGATTATTTTTTCTTTCTTTTAAAAATAAGAAAGAAGTAAATTTTATTTTGTGTTAAAGGTTTATTATGAATAGAAAGTTTGCATATGATTCGTTTGCATCCCTTTAGAAACAAGTAATGGACTTCATTTTTTTATTTTGTCTCGGGTTCAACTGGGAGCGAAAGTTGGGGTTGTTATACTCGATTCATAGGATCAGCATAAAGTTACATTTAATGGGCGAATCAACCCGCGCTCTTGTGCCTCGAGCACATGCCACGGGCGGAGGATCGCGAACTGATTCGCCGCCGACCATAAAGATCCATTAGCTAAAAGGACGTTTATGATAACATGGTAACACCGGACAATTTTGTTGAGTTCGATAGTAGTTGGGAGATGCCAACAAGCGTTAGCTCAATGATCGTTGAAAAGGCCCCGTGTAACAGGGGTATTACCCGACTGTCTTATGTATACGTTTGACTCTATACTCTGTTTCATACTTAGCGTGCAACGCTGTCAAAGCTACTGGCGCGAGCGCGTGGCTTCATCTATGGTTTTGTTTGCGCGAGAACGCGTGCAAATGATCAACGAGATCAAGCCCCACGCTCGCGCCAGTAGCTTTGACAGCGTTGCACGCTAAGTATGAAACAGAGTATAGTTGACACCTGATTGAACCAGATGTGTTTGTATGCTCTTCCATGTAATTACTGTCTTGACCCCTGCCGCATGTTAAGAACTTTAAAAATCCACAATATTTTACGCATTTTTTGTTGCAACATTCAGACAAAGGTCTTAACATTTCAAGTAGGAACCGTCCACGACGAAAACAAACACAAATTCAAAATGTAATAAATACTGAAGGCAGAAGAGTTATCTAAATCCCGAAACGGTATTATATTAGGTATGAATTCAATCTCATAGCCAAAGGTAACAATGAGTGCAAATACCACAACACGAAATCGTGTGGTCATTAACGGCCATCAAAATGGTAGTGAAATGTGGATTAACTTTTATTTCGGGATAAAAGTAAGTGCTCTCAGAGTTCTCTTTCTATTCCGGTTGATCATAGAATTATTGATCTCGATCGCGTTTTGAAAATGCACCTTTTTCGTATATATCAATTGTAAATTAAACAGGCAAATGCTAACTACGAAAAATGTTCAATGGGTTCAAGAATAGAATGCTGTGAAATCATTTTGACTTTGTATATCTATATTTCTTGGTCTGTTCCTAAGCTTGTTTATTTCTTGCGAAACATTACAATGTAGGTGGAATAGGATACATAGGTATTTCTTCTCGGATGGTCTAAGCGACATCCAGTTAGTTACAAACTTCTGTGTGACACCGAATCAAACGTATTTCGTTTATTATTCAGATGTGGTTCGCAATATCATTTTCAAATTAGCAACCAGATTATAAAAAAAAAATCTTTTTGGCGAAGCTTTCAGAAATTTTATTGTACGCATCGGCGCGCACTTTTCATCTGGAGGCTGAGAATTTGTCTCCAATTTCCTTTCTATTTGGGCAGATCCCAGGCCAGCCCTATGGTTCCTCACTCGGGCCTGTTGCTGTGCACGATTTGTGATGAGGCGTGTCAATGCAGGATACATGTCGTATCAGCCACAATAAATACCAACTCTGTTTCGCAGAATAGCTGAAAATTAAAAATAAATTCATGAGTTATTGCCGCGTTTCTAAACTATCATGGGCTTTTCCAAGCAGTTATTCCACCAAACCAGCTGCTAAATTCACTTACGACTCGTCTTTAGCTTTTATATTCCCCAAAGCAACGTTTATGATTGTACATGCTCATTCCACTTTCGTTGCCTTCATTGAGCGTGACTCCGGTGCAAGACGTGACTGACAATTACTAGCTTTACCAGCTTCACTCGGCGTCTACTTTGCACTTCAGTAAAACGTGACCTACCCGAGCTAACAAGTGCCAAAATATGCAGTGTGGCGGCATGGCGGAGTGAGAAGCCAACGGTGCTGCGTGAAGCTATACCAATGCTAGGCATCGGCAGCCTTGTTTCGCACATGAATCAATGGGTCCCATCAATTGAAAAAGAGCGCGGGCACCCGTCAACGTAAGCCCCTGGGGAGTCACCAAATCGCCTCTAGGTTACTCATGGAATAAAGAACCTCATCTTCTCTGCTGATGTTTATGCATGCGTATATGTAACCACCTGGAGGCCGAGGTAGAACTTCTGGCCGAGGTAGAACACGGCGGCCATGACATACGACGCTTTCCGCGCGTTTTTGAAATGCGATTGTGGCGTGTTCAAGCTTGCTAAAATTATGTGTTATGTATCATCTTGTAGTGTACCACATTATCTTTCTTTTGATGTATGATTTGTTTTCCTAATGCAGAAAGCTAATTCAGTGGGCACCCGCGAATATTGGCCTTTTCGGCAAAACATGGTTTCGTAATACAGTGGTGCAGGGTTCACTATTGAAGCAATTTCTTTCAAATCTTAGAATGTTATCGAAAAAGAGTGCGTTCATTGTCAACAGAAGCCCTGTTTTAGTTTTTTAGTTTATTTTGACAGATATTTAATTTAGAAACACTGACTTCGCGGAAGCACATTCAGTCGCGAATTTTTTGGCACCTACACGGTCATTTTATTTGAAACGTTTTACATGTGTTTGCAATTACAGTCGAAAGAACTACGCTAAATTTCATTGTAATATGACCTAGACTTTTTTTCGGAATGCTCACGTGAAAATTGACAAAAACAGTCAATTTTGGGAAACTTCACTTGGTAGTACAGTGGTACAGCTCTTAGGGATTGGCATAGTTGAATAAAATTGTAGGCACGCAAAGAAGAACATAATCTCCTTTGCTTACAGAGTCCCTTTTTCTAAATTTTAACTTGGATTGTTTATAAAAAAAGTTTGAATACAGGCCAAATCACGAATTTGTTGATAGTCAAAAACGAGTATTTGGACCCCTTTTGGCAGACATTTAGGCATATATTTTTAGTACAAAATAGAGTTTACTGTCCCAGATCCTCATTATCAGCTCACATATTCGATGATCGTGCCTGCATATTAAATAAATCATAAAAAGACAGGAATTATAAATTGGACGTCGTGTTGCACCCTCTCTGTGATGGCGGTCGAAACATGACTATGCGAAGTTCAGGAATACATCAAGGATGGCGCTGCTTGCAGCTGTGGTTGCCAGCTTCGGAAACTGGTTGAACACTTGGCTTCGCGCAAAAAAAAAAAAGTGCATAGAAAACCCGGCCTTGTAGAATATTATTAATTATTACATATAATACGGTACTTTTTGCTGATATAGCGTTTAGGAGGATTTTACGGTCGTTGTTTATATTGTCAAATTATTTTTTTATGCGCGGTTCCGCCGGTGCACACTCTGCTGAATACAATCGTTCACGCGATCGATATCGACATTTCAAATCACCAAAATTGCCAGTTCCGTGTCGATACGTGCGCGTGACCCACGTGCTTTTGGTGCGTGTTCGCGTACACGTGTTTGCGGCGTCGCCCTTCGGTTGCTGCGAGTTTTCGTGTATTTATTGTACACTGCTCGCCTTCGTGTGCACATCCCTCTCATTCTTGTAACTATCCCTGCTTTGTTTGTGTGCCTGGCATGAAGTGTATGTCTGTCTTTTTCTTTTCGTTCGCTGACTAAGCTCGCATCCCTCTACTGTACACGGTCATAATAACAGCACAAATTTCGTCACATTCTTCTGCTAGAATGATAAGGGCATATATATTTTTGGCCGCGATGCAGCAACAAAGAAATGATTTCCATATTAGCGTTCGAAGAAAGCCTTCAATGCTAGCACTAATCCATAGGATGCAAACGTGACATCTTGAATTATGCTAGCGCCGTCTGGCGTGCGGCACGTTCGGTGTGGGCGAACTTGCAATCCCCCAGCAGACTCGATGGCAGTTCTGGGCCCGTCAATAATTTGTTTTGTTGGGTATTTCGACGGTTGTTACAAATTTCGGAGGTTTATCTTATTGTTTTGCGCGCTATTGCGACCGGGGAGAATGGTTGTGCGTTTTATAAAGCTCGTTTCTAAACCGGCGGGTCCATCCGAAATGTCGTGTGCTTCAGGGAATGACGCCTGTGAGGCTTTACTTTTTTTGACGGTGAGCAGGTGCGATCATTAAAGGAGCGGTGCAACGATATTCAATTGGAATGTTTTTCACTTTACACGAGCTTACTGGCACACCTGGGACTCAAGGATACTCACACGCAACGCCACTGGCCAAGAAACGTCTTTGTTGCAGTGTAATTTCAAGGACAAAAGCGATCATTTTCATTCAATCTCTCCTTTGCAAAATTTGATGACGTAACGTGGGGATCGCAGTACACCCATATGACGATATTTGAATGCGGTTCATAGATTGGACCCGAGCATTGCGTGGGCACTCGAGTTGGGCTCGTGATAATTACTAGCTGGAGAAGCATTCGGGTAGTGGCCCGTGTTCAATCGCTGCAACGACGACAATAGTCGAGCCATAACAATGTCTGGAACTCAGCGCGTGTCCTGTGCTTTGCCAACCCCAGCGCGTGGCTATGATCAACAGTGGCGGCATATAATCGGCTCCAGATCACGTGGCCGCTTGTTCTGACTGCAAGTTGAGGGGGTGAGCGCTGCTCGTTTTTCTTTAATTTTTTTCTGGGACTTCTATTGCGTGGGGTGAAAAACGAACGCGTGTTTCATAGGTCATGAACGTCAGGGATCCGTTCTAAGCGGCATTTGCGCAAAGTACAAAAATTGTTGCATCGCCCCTTTAAAGATTAAATTGAAAACATTATGATAGATAGTTAAATGGCTAAGGCACGTGTTTTGAGGTCCGAAGGATGGCTTACGGCAATAGCAATGGGGCCTCGCCTTTAGGGCGTCTAAAATCACTGAATGGAGCAGGGCGAGCAGGGGGCTCTGATCAAGACGTGGCTTTGTCGCAAGACGTTCAAATCGCAGCGTTGCCAAATTGTTATACGATCGTACTCGATAGCAAAATGCTAGAATTGCAACACGGAACTCTCACACGCATTAAATCACCGCTAAGTCGCACACTCTGGCCATTGAGACAATTGCGTCGAGTCCGTCAGCTTTAGGAGCGGAAGTTGGGCCTGCAATAAAATCCGTGTGCCCCACGTACACGCTTCTGCGACGAGTGCAGCGTCTCCGACGAACATTGCAGTTGGTATCGCTACGGCAGCTTCGCCGGTGTCAGCTGTTTCAGTCGTGCCTCCAAAACACATTGTCGTTTTCTGACATAAGAAAAAGCAGACAGGCAATTCTTGATGGACAGATGTTTTATTAGATTTTGCAGACATCAGGCTCGCAGGGCTGAGTGCAAAAGGAAAAGAAAGTAACACGCCGGCCGTTCCTGAACTTTGTCAACCTGAACACTGCGCGACCTTACCAAAAGTACACTGCACTAATAAGAAAAAAATTTTTTTTTTTGGCAAGAGAGCAGCATGGAGATAATATTTCGAAATAACACGGAACAAGCGAACGTGCAAAAATGCTACCACTGACCAACCAACAAACTTACTTCACTGTGAACATTGCCCTTACTCGAACTCGTAGCTAAGAAATAATAAAAAAGTAAGAAAACCGCACGCACCAGTTATAACTTGAACTTGATCCCACCAATGGAGTGGGAAAAATAAGCCACTTGCGGACATTCGAGGACTCACACTCAAAAAGCACCAACGTTGATCGCGTCAACAAGCACAAAGCACAGCACTAACCAACTCGCTTCACTCACAGGATGAAAACGTGGAACTTCGTATTATTCGGACACAGTAGAAAAACAATACACACCGCTTGAACTTGAGCAGACACATTGCTAGCATTGATTGGTCAATGCTAGCCCTAATCAACTTCACTCATTCACAGGATGGAAACGTGAAACTTTGTATCATTCGGACACGGTTCGAAAAACAACACGCACCGCTTGAACTTGGACACACATAATGAACACTTGAGCGCACACACTGATCACGGGACATAAAAAAAGGCCGATTGTCGATGCCCTGGACGCTGAAAAATCTCCGTAGGCGAGATAAACCCACGAGCGGTTGCGTGTTGCGATGTTGCCTGACGGATGGATGAGCCTTGTTTTCTTAGACGTGCAGGTTTTGCAAGGCGACTAGAATGCCACAGCCACGACCAAAGGCCGGCTCACACAGTAGCGACCAGATGCGATACGTGTGACTGCGATTTTATGAGAGCAGATCAGACGCCAGGTATTTTTAGGGGTGTTCTTTTTTATACATATACAGGCTCTGCGTTCACTGCACGGGCACGCGCAGTAAGCGCAGCGCTCGTGTGTGTATAAAAAAGAACCCTTCTAAATGCATTGGGCGTCTCATGAGCTCGCATGAAGTCAGTCACACGTATTGCAGCTGGTAGCTACTATGCAAACCAGCCTTGACACTTCAGCGAGATGGTGGTACTTCGAGCTTTTTGCAGCTCACCGTAGGGCGACGTGCAGTAAGCCCATGACGGCGTCCATGCCAACCGCGCTCCAGTGGACCAAGTCCTGCCGTCCTTTGCCAGCATACCGCCTGATAGAAATGGTTGTTATAATTTGATCAAACTGCGCAAGCCTCTTAGGATTCCATGATTTCAGTAAAGCTAGACCAACTTAACTAGCGTACATGTCAAATCGCACTTTCGTCCGCCGCACCACGAAAGGTCGATGGATCTCCACTGGCATGGTGACACTTAGAACGATCGGTACAGTAACGACATTAGTGGCAAATTGTCGAACCGGCGAAGTTCCACACTTACTGCTTCCGCAGTGAGCGATCCAGTGGTTCACCCTGTTGACTGTTTGCCAGCATCTTCCGCGTCGGTGATGCAGCGCAATGGGAGGCAGCGTCAGTATCACCACCTTCTCCGCATGAAGTGTAAGCCATTCTAGTATGATGGCCAGGTCGGAGATCAGGCTGCATGCGTCACATTCGCCCCGCAAATCGTTGGTCCCGATCATCAGGATTACGCGCGGGGTGATAGGCGCCTCCATCACCACATCAAGCAGCTGGCTTGCTGTGGCCCCGCTCACCAACGTAGAGCTCACTGCGACAGAAAATGACGTTCAAAACAAGAATATGTCATGATATGGAAGGAAAAAAAAAAAAAACAGATACACACACAGAGGAGGACGGCATACATGCATTAGGCAAGCCTACGAATTATCAATCCCGGAGAAAAGGTCACCGGAGTAAAGCTCACCGGAAACCCGGCGGATGCGCAGATGAGCTCACCAGAATTTTGATAGGCGCGGAGAAAAGCTCACCCACGATTCTGCGAACCGATCTAACAATTTTTCTTCACAGCCTGTCGCTCCGTGACAGAACGTTCAGAATTGGGTGTTCACATTTCATTGACGCCGTTCAATCAAGGCCATTTCATCGAACGTCGTTTCATCGAAGCCGTTTCATATAACGCCGTTTTATCGAACGGTATGGTTTCTGGCCGGATTGTATCTCGCCTTTGTAAATAGTTTTTTTTTTTCTTTTTGCATAAAAACTAACAATATTCTGCTCCGTTTTTTTAATTTTTTTTTTTTTTTTTTGCTTTGCTTTGTGATAACCAATGACCTCTTTTGGTGATGTAGACCAAGACGGACTTGTCACTTTTTGGGGGGCTGTCTCCATGTGGACGTAAGCAGCTTAGAAAAAAAGACGCGTCGACAACTTTGTTTGTTGTTCTCATGCATTCTGCAAAACTGTGGACTCCTCTGGTTCTTCATTTTTTTCTTAGAAAGTAAGCCAGTCTTCTGATGGAAACACTGTGAGTGCGCAAGCGAACTGGTGGTAGGTAATCATGGCGTTTTTTAAACCTAAGACTGTGGTGCAGAAAATTATAAAAAAAAAAAAAAAATTAGTCTAAGGAACGGACACAGAAGGGAACGTCTGGGGTTGAACGAGAACACTCGATTTTAGAGATACTTATACGAATATGAAAACAAAAAAGCGCAGAATGAGCGGAAAGCAAAGTGCGACATATAAACAGAAACAGAAATCAAAGCCCAGAGTAGGGCCGCGAATATTGAATTTCAAGTATTGATTGTTAGATTTCGTAGGTGACCTTTTCCCCGCACTCGTCAAAAGGCAGATGAGCTTTTCTCCGCATCCATCGGTTTTGACGTGAGCTTTTCTCCGCCGCCCACGAATTATACGTACCAACTTGTTGTCGCCTTAGTCCGGAGCAGTGTTCCGCTAAACGCAACAACATCGAGTCGCCGATCAGTTGTTAGCCATTTAGCGACGCTGGGCCGTTTCAGAAGATCATGTCTGCGACAGATACAAAGTTTGTAACACTGTGCACGAATTAAAAAAATCTAAACTCTTACGAAAAATAAATCTTGCTACTCACCTCCCAATTCACGCTCGAGGAAGAAACACAGAGACCTCCAACTAGAAACTAAATGTATCCATCGTATTTTGTTTATATAGGTGAAGGGCAGGAAAAAGGGCGAGAAGGTGAAAAGTTGAGAACAAAGAAACACCTCCCAAGCTTTCGAGTGCTTATAAACACACAGACGGCAGCCTTAGAGGCTGTTAGGAAATAGACTAACGAAGACAGGAACCCAATACGTCCATCTATTATTTTTGTGTGTATGTTTCCTTTCTCACTAATAGGAATATTTTAGTTTCTACGAAAAAGGTCGAGAGATTCCGCGCAGTACTGTGAAAGCCACTTGTGGGAGGGGGAGGAAAGTCGCTTTTGTAGAAATGTTGAGTGAAGGGCTAATCTTCGAGGGGCACACTAGCGACCAGGATACGACGTGGCGAAACACAAAAGGGGACCCTCTTCTAATCCTCCCCCTCATCTTCACCTGCTTGTGGAAAGGTGCGTTCACACCGGCGATGCGATCTAGTCGCGCGATAACTTTTATTGCAAAAGCGACCATCGCGGGCAAAAAGCGACGCGATTTCATCAGTCGCTTGCTGACCCGACTTTTTGCGTTGCGATCTCGTCGCGGATCGGCTGAGCCAATCAACGGCGTTCGGAGCGAGAGTTTTTGAGAAACGACTCGCCAACGAGCGCGCTGGACTCGCTCATCGCGCACGCCGGTGTGACCATCTAATCTTTTTGCGATGCCATCTAGTCGCGTCGCGCGACTGCTTACATCGCCGGTGGGAATGCGCTCACCCCTGTACCTTTGGCAACACTGCGCGCTGACAGTGCGGTGGAAGCCGCACGCTCCTTAGACCACTCAACCGAAGCCTTGCGACACGTGGTCACCCCCCCCTCCGCATACTCACGCGGAGAAAGAGAGGTCAGGTGATAAAAGGCAGGCAAGTGATTGGTGCGGCGGACACGTAGCTCGCATCGGGATGCGGAGCGCGACTCGTAAAACGCGTTCTAGTATACCGTTTTGTGCACCGGCTCCGAGTGTTGTGTAACCGCAGGACAACGTCAAACACATGTGTGCTCAATTTTATGCGTCCGGATCTAGCATCTGATACAGTGTCGACTAGTTTCTTTTGGCCGTGACTTTCTACAAAAAAAAAAGCCGTGGTCCTTTTTTGCTTTGCGCCCCGAATGAAAGCTGACTGCGTTCTGGCGATGATTCAAGCGACCAGTTGTGTCCCCCGGCTCCCCGGACCCTTTTTCCTCATTTTCCTCCAGTTCCGTGTCATTTTTCTTTTATAGACGTGATGGCCGTAGGTTTCCAGCCGGAGGAATGTTTGTTCGATGCAGGATGGTCCATTCGTCACATGACGATTCATCACATGCCGACTGGTAGCAGGCCCGCTCCTTACAGCGGAACATGCGTCAAGGAGAATTCGTCACAAGGGCAACCACAATATTTCGTCCTCTAGAAAATGCTTTTTTTTTTGTTTGTTTTTTGAGTTGAGGTAGGGGGGGGGGGAGGGGTCAACCTGGCAAAGCCCCTACAAGGTCATCATTGCTAATCGATCGATGCTGAACAAGCTGAAAGAAACGTAGCTCCGGGTTCAGTTCTGATCGAGGAATGCTGCGGTTACCTGGGCTCGATTATTTTCGAACGCGTACTTCCTTCTGAAAGATGGAGGTAATCGCAACGGTGAGAAGGAACAATGCACTGTGTTTTCTGAGTTGTCTCAAAAGATCGCAACCCAAAGCAGAAATAACGTCTCATACAGCCAGTCTTGTACGCGTTACTGAAAAAAAAAAATTACCGATTACAATTACAATCACTTTATTGAAAAATGTGACTGATTACGAAGATTCGCCCTCTAAGGGACGTGCCTCCGTCGCTGCACCCGATGATTAGATGTTTCAAGAAATGTCAAGTTTGTGTTTTCTGTTTTTTTTTAGGTCTCGTACCTTCAGAAGCTACATAAAAAAAATGAAAATGAAAGAAATAATGGGAAACAAAAATAAAGTTTTTTTCTTATTAGTTCCGCTACTCCGTTGAAAAACGAAGTCTAATAAATTAAAATTAGTATTATAACACTACTGTCCTCGCCTATTATTTATACTGGTCAACCAGGCGGTGTTCGATGAAACAGCTCCGATGAAATGTCCGGACCCAGTAATACCCCACAGCCACTCGTGATCAGAGGTCCCAACACATCTGGCAAATTGAATGTAACGTTACCACTATACAGAAGGAACAACATCGCTTCCGTTATTATTATTATTATGGTTATTATTATTATTATCGCGGTTATAGCTATAACAAACTCTCTAAATTCACTACGTTAGACGCCACCATCTTGTTGTAGGATTTTTTTTTATTGTGCCCATTTTGTTTACACTAGATCTTACTGGTGTTTCATCGTAAATCGGGCATTGAAAGAACTTTTGCTGCCGATCCTACCATTTTTTACCCTTTCGCAGCAAAGGGATATTCTGCTGGCATTACACACGAAATAAGAATGTAGCCACACAGTCCCAATATCAAACTACAGCACAATGGCCTGACACAGCTGTAGTGCAGCAGTACGATGAGCAGGTTTGTATTTTCAAAAACCCCATGAAGCTATCCGATGGTAAAAATAAAAGTACCGCCCATGGCCAGTGCGTACAAAAAGGCAGTGGTGACAGGAAGCGCAGGGCGTCTCTTTCGTACGGCCGGCACCCAGGGCGCACTCATATGTACCCTGTTGCTCTCACGAAGTCGGGAGACGTTGACGCATTATCGAAGGTGTACCCTTTTTCACGGGAAACGGAACAAATGGTCCCGGAACAAATGGTCCCGGAACAAATGGTCCCGGAACTAATGGTCCCAACTTCAAGGTAGGAAAAAATGGTCCCACAAAAAGGTCGCCCCTTTAAAAGCCTCAGAACGGAGCCCGTACATATTGTTGCACTAGGACCTTCTAAAGTCCGATAACGGACAAGGGGGGGTAAAGGGGGGAATGGGGGGGGGGGGGGGGTGCGGGGGCGCTTTCTCATTTCGTTGGTGAGATAAGTGACAACACAGGCATTCACGATTGACCGCATCATTCAGCTTCAGTTAACGAAGGACGCGTAAATGTGCCACATTTTCTTCCGCTCGCCCATTTTCAAACGGTAAGTAATTTACTGTGCTCTTTCAGACCGTGTCAATATATGTATAAATGTTAATAAGCGTCTCACTCGAAAGAATTCGTAAATATTGATCAGTTTTATACTTTTAGCTGTAGAATCTCTCCGCCAGTACAGCCAGGGCGTGAAAACCATGGATGTCTTCCTTCGAGCTGTGAGCCGAAGCATTCGGTTCTGACCTCTTCCGACGTAAGATTTTTGTATGTTTATCTATATGGCATCAATAAAATGTTTGAGTTCTGAACAACTCCCCGTGAAATATATTTCAACCTAGGTGGTATATCTACTGATTTGTTTCGAAAGACAAGAAGGAGCACCACTCGTGTACACGCACCCAATCCACCTAAAAAGGCCGCGAGCTCCGCTCCTAATGTGGGCCGTAACCAAAAGACACGCGGAGATGAATGTAATTGAATTCGCATAGCAAGAATGACATGAGTAGAAGTGCTCAGTTTGCCTATCAAAACAAGGCATAAAAAACATCCCTAGCAAAATGTTCATTATATGGCAATGGCAGTGGCCCCTTGGAGTATACGATCACTAAATACAATAAAATGACACTGACTCTTCTATTGTTAGACAGTATTCCGGCAATTTTAAATAAAAGAATTATATAAACCTTATCAACTTGCTCTGAGGTAACCGGTCTCAAATTATGGGACCAAGTTCCTCATTCCACCAGCAAACAAGTACGTAGAGAGCTTAAAGAAATAAAGTGCATTGAGTGTGTTATATTTTCGAAGTGATCTTATGACGGGACCATTTTTTCCTACCTTGAACTTGGGACCATTAGTTCCGGGACCATTAGTTCCGGGACCATTTATTCCGGGACCATCTCTTCCGGGACCATTAGTTCCGGGACCATTTGTTCCTACACCCCTTTTTCACACATAGGCGTGCAACGCTGGAGAATGGGGGCGCGTGGTTTTGGAAAGCGTTTTCTACCATTTCTACGCGCGAGTGCTCCTGCAACCCAAGCATTGTGAACAGTTACGCACTCGCGCCCGTGCCTTTGCCAGTCCTGCACACAAGTTGTACAACTTCGAAAAAGTATAGTTCAAAATTGGCGGTCCTACTTTTCCATACCGCTGCAAAACCCCATCTCGCTCAGGTCACTTGGCAGCTGGACAAGTTGGGGCAGGGGGCCTTCAGTTGGTGATTATCCGGTACATTGTCCTCTGAACAATGATCGGACGCGCGACGCGCCAGAGGGTGAACACGTGAAAGGAGGGGTGTAAGAGCGGAGAGGGAAACTCAAGGTCGCAAGCGACGGGAAAAAAAGGTTTCGAAATTGGCGCGGGGGTTCCGCAGCATTTCGTCACACGGACAGCCAACGCCGCCCTGGTGGTTCAACTAATGTCTTGTTCAAGATGGCCGCCGTGGTACCGCAGAGTAACGAAGCTGACCCATCTTGTGGCTTAAAATCATGGTCGCCAGTTACCTAAAGCTTAATCTAAACTCAAAGGAAACGCTTTTCGTCCTCTACAAATGTTTATAAAGTTCGCGACAGAGCATAAAAATATTAGATAAGGTATCTAACACGCAATTTAATGCTGAGGAAGTCGCACTTTTGAATTATGAAAATTGGCTGTTGCCACTGCTCTGCCAACGCCTCCTGTACTAAGTACAGGAGGCGCTGGTATTTCGCAAGCACTAGACGGCGGCTCCCACAACAATATCGAGAAACAGAGTGCCTATACTCTAAACGTAGCTAATTTATTGGCTCTATGCTCGTCCTCAGAAACTTGGCCATTTTTTTCCGTCTTTTCCTCTTCTAGCCTAAATATGCGTCGCTTTTGTTATTCAAGACAAAGCATTAATTTTACTTAAACATACGACAAATATAACCGGACAAATAGAACTACGTGGTTCACACGGTTGAGTCAGAGTTAAATGATCTCATCTACCATCTAAGGCCCGTACAGGCAGAAACAGACGCTGCATTTGTTCGCTGAGGACAAAGTTGTCATTTTATATTGTTGCTTTGGTACTGATCGCTTTGGAGGCACTGCAATTTAAGAAATTCTTCCCCGAGTAAAATTGGAAAGAACGCCGTTTCGTAGCTGTGGGCCTTCATCTTTGTCTTTACTGGCAGACTGGCCAGACGCTAAATCCAGCGTCACGTGCGCTGCCAGGTGGTTCTTTCTTAGATTGGAGTGCAGTGAAAACTATGAGTGAAATGGGTGCTGATCTTCTTTTAGTAGCACGTGCAGCGAAAGCAGCAAACAGAGCTACTAGCTCGGACACGCAGTCCTAACTTCGGTTCACGGGATAACCCTGGGATTTAGAGCTAGGTGCGCAGACCTGCGGATTTATTCGTAATGACGTCAAGGTGACATGATACGCATATTTCTCTGGTCCGCGGATCTGGTTCGCTTAGTTTGTCCGCCTTCTGATTACCCTTAAAGGGACCCTGAGGAGGTTTCTGAGGTCTCCTCAATATGGCAATAACTCAATCCGCTGGCTCTAAGCCTTCTAGACATTTCTAAATTATGACGATATGCGGCTGACTTCCTTAATTAAAAAGCAGTCAAAAATCGCAACACAACGAGGTCATCTCCGGCAATGGGCGGGGCATGTTCCGAAACAAGTACCACTGCAAGTCAATAGCAAGCGAAGGATCCTCGCGACTGCGAGCTGTGTTACCGCAGAGTGATATCTCGAATCCGCGCGGCACGTCGTCCATACAGCCCGGACTACGATTCCACCCAGCGAGCGTGCGGTCCAGAGCTGACGACCAAACATATCACCCCCAAGGTATAAAAAAAAAATAATAATAAAAAAACACAGTGCGTTTTCTTAGACCATTATTGCCGTATTATATTCCCTCTCAGCAAAACATAGCACTTTCGACTACTCTTTTTCGCTTTTATCATCTACAAAAACATAAACATTTTGTAATGAGAGCTTCTGCAATCTCAACCAGATGTCGAGTTTGCATGGGTCATATGCCGTCCTGGCTGCTCGAAACAATGCTGCTCCCATCGCCGAAGATGACCTTGGTGTGTTCGATCCTTGATTGTAATAAGGTTGAGAGCCGGGCTAGTTGGTAGTTGTTAAACATAATGAGATAAAACAGCGTAAAAAGGTACATCATTGATCGTTTTTTTTAAATAGGGAAATGGGCCGCGCATTGTTATGAGTTATACATTTCTAGGATGCTTAGAGCCCGCAGAGTGAGTTAGTGCTATGTCTAGGCGATCTCGGAAACCTCGTCAGGTTATCTTTAACTTGTCCGCCGTGGGTCTTTATGCATTGTGTCAGCTCAGTTGTCGGCATTTCGGTGGTCACTAGAGACGTTTAATAGATCGTACGCTAGAGCTCCGCTTTGCTAGCAGGAGTTCATTCCGTCAAAATGAGTTGCGCACGATCGACTAGAACTCTTTAATGTCACCTTTCGCGTGGATCTCTACGGTGGCTGATCATTGCTAAATAGACTCCTTCATAAATTCGTCACAGCGCGCGTTGCATTCTGGGAACCTGTGGGCCAGGAGAGGAGCGCTTATGAATTTTACTGCCCACTGATTCCCACAATGTATAACGTCGCAATAGGCCGCGATGGGGCACTTCGAGTATTGTAATAAGTCCATTTGGCGTATGCCGCAATCAGAAAATATCACTGATGGTATACTAATTTGATAAAAGAAGTCACAATAGTGTACCGGCTGTGGAAAGTATGCTTGTTCTAGCAAACATTTGCGTGAAAGTTATGCCGATGTATTAACAGTGGATTATTATGTCGTCTGTGGTCTCTCTGAACACGGTCCTTCGACGAGGTTGGCATGCTGCAAATCGGGTGTCTTTATCAGTCCGTAAATGAGCCGTCCGTGAGTCCACCTGTTGTTAGGCAGATAGAGATCGACAATCAAAAGATAGGGTTATGAAAGGCAGAGTGGTCCACGTACCATATTAAACTGCATTTACATATGTACAGAAGCGGGATAAAATTAGTGGTGACGCTGAGTGCCTCTGGTTGTTGGCCTGTTTTGCTGGTGCGTATGCTGCCGATCTTCTATTTGCGTGGCACGAGAGCACGGTACTCTCGATGGCTCGTGGCACGTTTGTCGGTACGCCCCCTCTTCCCTTAAGCCTGGTTCAGACAGTTGCGTTTGACTGCGTTTGACTGCGTTGCGGCTACGAGAAACCAGGACATTCCTGCTGCGTATATCGCGTGTCAAGATGATTGCTTGAATTGGATTCCACGCTTCATACGAAGCACAGATGTGCCGGTGACTCGCTTGCGGTTCTCGACGTAACGCAGTCAAACGCAGTCAAACGCAAGTGTCTGAACCGGCCTTTACTGGCATCGAAACGCAGATCGCATGTAGGGGAAGCGAGCTCTTGTTTATTCATGGTTCTCTATGAGGCACGTGGTGATTTCCTCTGTGCACAATTCGAGTGGAGACAGAGCATTCACACTGAGGGCACAGAGCACGGGCAAGGGTACATAGCGCGAGCTCTTAGCTGTTAATTCCAGTGCGCGAGCGCTGCATTGCCGCCTGCCATGGCTTCAGTCTCGCGCGCGTAGCATTCGTTTTGCTCTAAGTAATTTTAAAACAAGGCGTAGTTTTGAGGTTCACCATATGAGCCGATACGATCGAATCTCGAGGCGAAAAGTGAGTATTCACTGGCGGCCATAGCTGTGTGCGCAGCTGCTGAGTGCTTGCTGATGGCGAGTTTCCGCAGTGCTTTTGCAAAGTACACTACGCACCATCAAGATTACCGGTCATAGCAGGTTAATAATGTGAGATCGTTAATAATGTGAGATCTATACATCGCCCTCAAATATGGCGTCTAGCTAATCACCCCTAAGAACGTTTTCACAAGGGCGCCGCCATCTTGAAATATCGTCCTTTCCAGTATGCAGAGGAAGTCGAACTTTTGAATCATGAAGATGGGCAGTTGCGTCTGCTTTGTACTAACCACCAAGATGAGGGCACCCACAACAATGTCGGGGAAAAACTGCCGATACACTAAACATAGCTCGTTTCGGGGCTCTAGGATAACCCAAGAGTGGGGCGGGATCGTTGGCCGAGTGTTGTGGCACCGCAGATCACAGCACGTGGAGAAATGCGCGAACGCGAGCTCCGTTCAAAGCACGCAATAGCAAATCGTTGTGTCTATGTTTATACAGCCGGAAGTTAGTCTGCCTCCGTGGGCGTCTGGTGTCTCAGCTGTAGATGAGCATTTTAGCCAGTGAGGTACAACCGCTAGCCTGGGGTCTTTAACGTGCACCACATAGTACTGATACACGACCGCACGCCGGTACGATGCTCATCGAGATCGAAACGGGCAGGGGTGGGGATTGAAGCAGTCTTGTGCGGAACGGCATTCCAAGCAACGGCGTTCCAAGCAACGGCGTTCCTGGAACGCGTTCCTTTTAAGAGGAACGAAGGAACGCCGCCGGTCTATTTTGCATCGATGGAACTGGAACGGAACTCGTTACGTTTCTACGGGAACGGAAAAAAAAAACGGCGTTCCTTTTCGTTTCGTCCATTTAGATAATGTTTATTTTATTTCTAAGGGGGAAACACAAAAAAATATAAAAAAAAATTTTTTTACGAAGAGCCGGATATTGTTAACGTTTTCGTTACTTATTTTAATATTTATTTGTAGGGTCCTCAATTGGTAGCAGTCAAGTGAAGGTGAGCTGGTAGACTTTGATTCTTTTGTCAGTGCCCGAGACTGCAGCACAAAAAAAAGAAACCCTTTTAGTTGAAGGTAAAGACACAAAAGAGGGACGTCCCAAGCTCAGCTACTCTATTTGTTTCCACAAATCCTTAAACACCCAGAAATCTGAGGCCGACTATAGCCATCACTGAACTTCCACAAAGAGACCTACAGTTACAACAAAATACCAGGTTACCAGACATCGAACGCACCCTTGTAGCCTGTAACGTTGGTCACTTAAACGATACAGCAAGATTAACCTGTATGCCCTCTTCGCCTTCTTGCCTACTCTAAAACTAAACAACGAACCCGATCTTCACGAAAGGACTGGTACTTTTCAAGACTGACCTCCCAAAAAGCCCTATCCCCTTTTCCACATTCTCGTCTTGCGGACAGCAACATCGAGAAGCAACTGTTGTTAAGTTCAAACAAGGGGCTTAGATTGAAACGTGTGAGGGTTTTGTAAAATGCTCGAGTAATGTTGGATAAACCTTTAATAAAGAATGATAAAATTAACCCCGCTCCTCCTTCCCAGATTACAGTGCATTTAACTCGTCTGAATCACCCACGACAAACAAGAACATAGTAAAACTCTGAGATTTTAAAGGTGAATATATCAACAAATGGAACCTTTCTTCCAGTTGTTTCCTCCTGGTGTCCTTCCATTATGGCATTCAAAATCATATGTGGCGATTTGATGGGACATATATAAAATAACTTCGTTTGATCTAACTAAATATGGTAATTAGCAAAATAGGAATGTAACGTATATGTAACGATACGTTTCATTTGTTTACTGTAACGGGAGCGAGTTCCTTTGCTATATATAGACCTTGTAACGGGAACGCGTTCCGAAATTCAGAAGGAACGAGGAACGAGCTTTCGTTCCTCTTTTTGAGGAACGCGTACAACACTGGATTGAAACCAAAATTTCTGGGTTCTGCAGGGCGAGCTTTCGCTCACCGTGCTCCGAGCTGGTGTGGGTTAGCCCTCTGGGCTAGCCCACTCGGCCACCGATCCCCCTATTCAATGCATAGAGAAACACCAATCTCTTAAACAAGAGAATGGTGTGTCTGATGTGATACTGCTTCCTTGAACACCAATAGGCGAAGAGAAAAGCGCCTAAATTTCGTTGTAGTATTCCTTTAAAGGGTTCGTTGTAGGGAGGTTGGAGCAATATACGCGTCACCGCGAAAAAAAAGAAAAAAAAAGCTCGAGCTACACGTACGCATTTATTATGAGTTGTAGATGCGAAAGCATAGAAGCCCCTCTGACGATGTGGATGCTAGACGCGGCGCCATGTTAGTCGGCGGCGAGACGAGCAGAAGCACCGCCGACGATGTGGATGATGGAGGCGACTGCATGTTGGTCGGCGGCAAGACGATTAGAAGCCTCCGAGCGCGCGCCAACGTGTCCGCTTTAACCGGCGCGGGGCCCGTAGCGGCATGGGGTTGCGACGGTTAGTTTTATCGGCGCGCTGGCGGCACGGACACGCAGCGCCATTTGGGGGCGGTCGTTGAAATTGACGCGCGCAGCGGCCAATGGGAGCCTCCTCGCCGCGCGCCAGCCAATGGGACCTTTGGGATCAGGGAGACCAGGTGCCGTTTTCGCGTTTCAAACTGATGACGGCGGCTCGCTCCATGGGACAGTTAATGCTTTCGCATTACAACCTGTCTTGTAGTGCTTAGGTCTTCGGAGACGTAAGTTGAAATGCGTTCGTGTGGTCTATTGCGAGTAGCACGGTTCTTTCTCATGACGTCGCGGAGCTGTTGTGGCATAGCTAGAAGGGTCGGGAATTGCAGTGACTGCAAGTGACTCGAAGAACTCACCCGGAAGGCGAAGTGCGGTTCCGTAAACTATACTCCATTCACCCTTAAAGGGGTCATGAAACAATGACGAACATAATCCCTGGAGAAGGGGAACAAGAGGGACAAAGGACGAACACAAATCTCCAAACACAGCTAGGTGACTAGTGCGCGACCGAAAAAATCCGCCTGGTCCGGGTATCGAACCCGGGACCTCTCTATTACAAGTGGAGCGCTCTACCAACTGAGCTAACCAGGGGTTAGACGTCAGTAGAGCAAACGGGTTTTTATCAGCCGCCACCAGTCTAACATCAACAAGGGTGAAGCTTGCAATTTAAGGTTATTATTATAATGCAATTAAATGCAAAGGTGCAAGCGAGCTGGACAAGCTGGACAATCCAATTAAATGCAAAGGTGCAAGCGAGCTTGTCCAGCTCGCTTGCACCTTTGCATTTAATTGCATTATAATCATGAAACAATATCGGGTTGAAACGTTCATGACATTACAGAGGCGTACTGGTCCTAGTTCGGCCCAAGTATCGACCTTTGCAAAAATAGCTATCTGGCCGCCACCATCTTGTGACTCGTGCGACCCCTATCAGCCAGAAAATTGCCCCACCCGCCTGAGCTGCATAAACCCTGTCAGCGCCAATCCCCAACTGCGTGGTGCATTCGGAATTCGCCAGCTTTTTTTTAAGTTTTACTTTATTTGCCTTTTCAGGATGCTTACCCCTTCTGTGGTATAGTCCACTGTGGGAGCCAGGGAATACTATGGCTTGTAGCCTGCTCGGACTTCGCAAGAAACAGACGAAGAGAGCGAACGTCAAGCAGCCCGCGACGCGGACCGTTCGACGTTCTTCGAGGATTATTTCCGTCGAGATAATCTCTGAAAATTCGTTCCAGCTATTTTCCAGGTCTTTGGCGAATATAGCTGCTATGGTCCGGGGTATGGGGACAAAATCGACACGTTCGTTCATTTGCTCTTGTGGTGTGCAAAAAGTCAGCTGTCTTCAAAGCGTTCCCAAAGACAAGTCGGATTTCGTCCGATCATTGTTAATTGACTCGTCGACACTGTATATGTAATCTGCTGTGTTATTTGAGATCTTTCTCAAATACATTCTGTTCGAATAACGCTGCACTGTGGGGTACATACAATATGTTCGATTAATGAGACTCGTTGAATTTCGTGTTTTCAGCGGCGAATAACCATGCATTTCGGCTATCCTATGCGGTAAAACATTTTTCGACTGTTAAGACCTTTGTAGATTCACGCGGCTGAGTGTATGGCGTAGTAAAAGAAACATAAAATGAAACAAACATTTCAATTGCACTTGTTCTGTCCCGCACCGACTGACAGAAACTAGCTTTCATTTGTTTGCTTCCAAAAATAGCACAATGCACTCTTAAAAAACATCGAGAAATTCTATTGGCCATTGAACACAACAGAAACAATAAAACTCGTTAATTTAGTCGCCATCATCGTAGAGAATTGCACCTACGCAGGCTGCTACAGACCACTGACGAGAAAACCCACAGCCCAGCGCAGTGGGGCAACACTGATGTACACTCTCAAAACCAGGGACGCGCGCTGTAAATCGCTTTGTTCAAGACTGCCGTTGTAAAGGTCTATACTCGCACGGACCGCCGCTGGTTTAGAAGCTTCTTTATGGCGGTGAAATTGCGAGGATCAAAGGGGACTATTTATTTCAGTTTTGCCTTCGCAAAGCTTGATGACGTAATTGTGGGATCGAAACCACCCGCCTGGCGACAGTCGAGCGCGGCGCATGGATTTTACACAAGAACTACTTGAGCACTCGACTTCGGATCGTAAAGATCAATGCCTCCGTGGACGCACGGGTAGTAGCTCGTGTCCAACCACTCAGACGATGAGAATAGCCGAATGCGAAAGCATTAGGGTGTGCGGGTGAAAAGTTTTCGAGTAACGTTTCTACGCGTATTACAGCTGTTTATGCCGGTATCGTAATAGGTGTGTATGTTTGCATAGTCCTTAGCCACCAGACCACAAACTTTTTGGACCCTCATGTTGCATCAGATAAGAGGTTGACCGAGATTGCATATGGTGTTTAGACTCGCACGTTACAAACTTTGATGACGAGCCCGGCGTGACTTCGGAGACAGAGGGGTGGTTGCTTTCGTTGCCTGCCTCTTCGCTTGACTTGCCGCATTTGTCCGTTCCCTTGCTTCCTCGCCTGTGGCGTGTTTGCGTGGGCGGCCACGATTGCCTGCGGAAGCCGCCGTAGATGAAGACGCTGCTGCCGATGTCAATGCCTTAGATGTAGATGTGGTCACCTCACAGTCCATCGCACGAAGTATACAATGAGCACAGATCAAGTCTGAAGCGCAACTGACGCGCCGAAGGCAGCGCACCATGTCTTCCTCTTGTACACAGCGCTCAGACAGTGACATCAGGCTCCAGCACTGCGCAGGCGCGGCGCCCAAGCCGGCTCCACGGCTTCCGTGACGAAGCATCTGCGTTGCTGCGCTTTTTGTTGTGTTTTATTTCTGAGGCACGTCCGCTTTGACCTTGAGCGGCGCGTGGTTGATGAAGTATTGTTATGACCACCCATCGGGCACAACGCCCGCGTTTTTGCTCGTCATGGGACATAAGGCTTTCGCCTTCAAATATCCTCCAAAAGTGTAACGACGCGGAAGTGTACCGGCTAATTTTAACGTTTTTTTCTTTAAATGCAACGGGAAGTCGCTAATTCGTCAATAATTCCACATCAATTTAATTTTTTCACTAAATTTCTAGAGTGATATAAATCCGATAAGTTCAGAGGAATTCAACTTGCACCTTGCGCTTCGAAATTATCATAGAAAAACGGCGCAACTCAAGTACGATCCACATTCTGTCTGCCAACTTAAGATTATGGTACATTTGAACTTTATTCATGCAGAATGGACCTTAAAAAAAAACTCATCAAGCCACATTGGCTGTCGCCATTTGTTGGGCACGAAGAGTGTCATTGGCTCCAAGTCTTTGCAGAAAGCCGACGCAGCCCTACTGTCCAATACGTGCTCAGAATACTTTCTTTCATATAAGACACTTCAAAACTTGTGTTCGACGTACAGCGCACTGACGTCGAACTGATGGTACCACCTTTCACAAGAGGCTTGATTGTCGTGTGGTACAACTTATTAAAATAGCCAGTGTACGTGTCACTGTCTACAAAAAAAAAAAAAACAAAAAAAAAAACAATAATCGGGGTTTTTTTGGCCCTACTGAAAAGCCTCAGTATTTTGTTTTTGTGGTCTTTCATACGTATTTTAGCTACTTGATAAGTTATATCGCGCCGTCGTCCAGCCACTCGTAAAATTTTTGGCCGTCTGCTCGACGTGCGCTGTACGTCGAACTGAAGTTTTGGGGTGCATTATATGGGACAAAGGGTGCAAGGTGAAACTTTGTTTTTTTAGAGCGCAGCCGGTGCGTTCTTTAGGAGGTCACAATAGTGAAGAGAAAAACAACAACAACGATGAAACGCATCGTAAAAACACGGCGATTCTACATAGGACGATTTGGTCGGTACATTAAAAAAAAATAGATCATACCGGAAATACGAAGAGCACGGTCTACGGAAATCCTACGTGCGGCGCGTGATGGAGTACCCAAGAATGTAAGGCCCGTTTCGCCTTGATTTAGTATTCGCAAATTCAGAACGCAAAGAAAGCAGAACGATAAACAAAACGGGGTACTATTGGATTTTTGATGAGTTTGCTCTCTTTTCCTTGTGTTGAGTCCTGGAATTGAGCCAATTCCAGGACGCACGGAGCGCACGAGCCGGCACGAGCGTATCAAAACGGACCAAAAATTCCCCGCGCGAAACAGTGAAATGTGAGATTTTCCGAAAAGGCGTATTGCAATCTTTTGTACAATTTCAACACTGACTCGTTCACTTGGTTCGGCAGTACTCCATCACATATTTTTCCTTTGTTGTTTCTACCGCAAGGGACCCCACCCATGGCCCGGCGCTGCGGATGCCATCCTGAGGACGAGGGAGAGAGTGCTGAAACCGCTCCAAACAAGGATGGACTTCGGCGACCGGAGTAGGCCGTCCAGGGAGGTGGACAAGTTGGACTACACAGTTCTGTTGGCGGTGGTTGTGTTGGTGTCAGTGTTGATGGTTCCGCTGCTGGCGCACTGCGTGTTTATGTGAGCGACGACAACATCATCCGGACTCTCGTCGAGAGGACTGGCGTGGAGGTCATAGCAGCTGCGGGTCATCGAGTAATAAAAATTCAAAGAAGTGTGGTGTCAGGTTGAAGGACCTCGTGGTATGCTTTTTTTTAAGGCGTCAGCATTTGTTGCTCTGGTGCTTGAAGCCCGCCTTTCGTTTGGACGGTCATGGTTTGGACTGAACTGGATTCGTGAGGCCGTGGCGCGGATCCCATCATGTTTCGTCGCCCCGTTCGCTCGGTCGTTACGTCCACTTTACCTCGCTCTTGCAGGGGGCGCGACGGGCGCGGCGACATGAGGCGCGATTCAGCGGGCATGCGCGGAAGTGCATCTCCCAAACCACTCGGAAGCGCGCGCGCGAGGGCTTCGTCGTCGTCGTTGTTGTGTCGTCTTTTGCTCACTGTCAGCTTGAAATCGCACTCGCGTTATATAGTTAATTCAACTACACATATCTAGGTGGTGCACACAATGTCCGAAAACTCAAGACGCTCTCTGCTCGTCCTACTGCAGTGTAATATGCACTGCATATATGTATTATAAATGGATACCATTAGAAATTTCATTAGAGCGTTTTCTTGCGACATTCTTTTCATGCAGGGTAAACAGCTACAAACGTGGCAGAATGTAAATTGGGGAAGATTGGTGGCGAAAATAAGCCATGGAGAAGGGGAACACAGGTGGAGAAAGGACAAACACCAACCTCCAAGCACAGCTAGGTGTCTAGTGCGCGACCAAAAATTCCGCCTGGTCCTGCTATCGAACCAGGGAGCTGTCCATTTCCAGTGGAGCGCTCTACCAGCTGAGCTAACCAGGAGTTAGACGTCATATAGAGCAAAGGGGTTTTTTCAGCTGCAACCAATCTTACGCCAACTGGGGTTTATGTCTTGCATTTTAAGTTTGTGATGATAATGCAATTAATGCAAAGGTACAAGTGAGCTGGACAAGAATGACGTCATTGTTGTTCAGCTCGCTTGCCCATTTGCATTAATTGCATTATCATCAAATTGGTGGCGTTTTATGCTGGAAACAATGCGAAAAGAAACGAGGACGAAAAAGGAAAACAGACAGGACCAAGCACTGTTCTCTACAAGCGTTTAGTTTTGTGATGTTGCTACCACAAATAACAGCAAACGTCAATAAAATAATTTAGTTTAGAACAAATATGAACACCGACAGAGAAAAAAAGATGTTGTACGAGGCGCTGTTAAATCACAGTTGTTGTAGTTTGAGATGGTGTAACATTTTCCCGACTGTCCAAAATCTAAGAAAGTAAGCGGAGTTTCCTGTTCTCATATAGTCCCCCACTCCCAATGTAGCAGGATTTCTGACATTTCCTGATATCGCAGGCTCCGGTACGCCCCAATAAACGTTTTCGTAAGCCATTCTACTTTTTTTCTTACATGACAACAGGTCATATCTAATTCATTTGGCTCTTCAGCAGCCAGTCTCATCGACTCCTTGGCAGCAGCCTCAATGTTACTTAGGAGCTCTTCATCGTACATTGAAAACTTTGTTCGCGGTTGAGGAAGATGTAGCATGGCACAAAGTAAATTTCGCGCAGCCGGTCCTTTACCAGTGTTTCTGAAGGCGTAGACCAGCCTAAGGTAGGCTTCATGGAGGCCAGAACTCGTTTCTTGTGAGGTCTCAAACCTTATTTTGACACTACATGTTTTACAGTTGCACTGTAAATTTACACCTCTAGACGTGTAAACTGTTTTTCCGGGGCGACCGTTCCAAATGGTGCTCCTTTTCAACGCAAGGCTCGCTGTATCTTGGTGACACTGAAGGTCTTGTGTAATATGAACATCTCTGAACGTGTACTTCGTTCCGTACTCGCACGTCTAGGGATGGGTGTTTTTTTTTGCGATGGCCGCATACATTTAAAATAGCGGCCGCATGACGTGAGACAGGATCTACGAGTGAACCAAACTTCCTACGCGGCTTTAGCCGGCGTGAAAGAGTAGTTTGCCCCTTTTTTATACGTAGTCTGCCATACGCGCTAAACCACCGGAGGCGTCCGCCCCAAGCGCCGACATCGTATCCATTACGGCGATTATGCGATAGTGGAAGTGACTGCTTCCAGTCGCGCCTTTCCCCATCGACCAGTCCCGTCCGCGTAGCGGTTCAGCCGACCTCCGGGGCCATAATGCAAGCTGCATTTTCACCGAGACCGAATAAGTTTCAAAGAGGAATTTTTTCGCGACCATAGGCGTGAAAACTTTATTGAAAACAACCTCGTTTTCTGTGAGCGACGACGAATAGCTCCTTCACCGGCCCGACCGGCGTTTCCGGTGTCCCGCTTACCTCTCTCATGCGAGCAGCGTTGGATGCGACGTCGCGAGGTTTTAGCGTATTTAGGTATCCACTTATTTTGAAGGTTTCCATCTGAATGTAAAGGAAAAAAAACCAAGGAGTGGAGAAAAAGAGACATGCATTGCTGGATACACTTATATCTCGTGTGTGCGCAAACTTCTCGGTTTTCCGCGTAGGAAATGGCCAGTCAGAGAAATCTGAGCGGCTGCCGTTTTAATTCACAGTTACTTTCCTACTAGAGAGTTAAAGTGGTTATAGTTCCCTACACAACAAGTGGACATATTGAAAAAGCTAAAATAAAATTGGGCTACTTTTAGCATCATGCAGTGAGCATGCTGAAAAGAATAAAATAAAAGTGGAGTTCCATTTGTATTTTCGGAAAAACTACACTCGAGTGGATGGCAGTATCCACACAACTACAACACATTGATATTGATAATGTGACACATTTATTTCAAACCAGGAGAGACGAGGCGCCGCAAAAGGACAAATCGCCCATACCATAAAGGCCTGCAGCGCCGTTTTTACTGATGATTAAATGGTATTGCCCAGAAGAAAACAGCTGCCACACCACAACATAGCAACATACAAGCATATAGAAACACAAACAAGGAACAGAGGCAAAGATAATCCGACACTCGTACTTGACTGCTTGAGTGACCCGTACATTAAATATAGGAGACTATTTGTTTTACAAAAAGGGACGGTAACCCCTACCGTAATTTACATAAATGCAACGGTACTACTCGATTATTACGTATATAATACAGTGATATAAATTTGATTTGCGAAAGTACACATTTCTCTTAGTCTAGATTCTTGCGAAAAGACACCATATATTTAAAAGGCGAATGTTTGGAGCTAGCCAAAATGTAGCAGAATTCAGTTTCGTTGTCTGAAATTCGAGTGCTCATGGCTTCAACACGCTATTGAAGAGGGTGCTTTCTTGTGCCAAACTATAGTCCGTTGTATGACGCTGTCAAAGCTGCTGGCTGCAGCTCCTGTCTTGGTTTAGCGTTTGATTAAGACGCGCTCTCATGGAAATGATAGGTTTGGTGAAAGTATATCTGCTCGAGCCGCTGTCGTTGACAGTGTCGGAGTTACGCTAGAGCCGACTCGCAATTCTTGAATTAACTTAATCCGATCGTCGAGCGGTCAAGTTCATCTAACCGCTGAGCCCGCTAAGCAAACGATAAGGATTATCAAATATGTCACAACAGTGGCATGCATAAAAAAAACATGTCTCTCAAGTCCCTGTAGTTTGAGATTGGGCTTCAACTGAAACAAAATAAAGGCACAACTCAAGCATATAATCGACGCCTAAGTGCGGTTTCTGTGACGTCCAATGTATTTTACATGCTCCAAGTGAACTAGAGAAAGTAGGAGTGTTTCAATAATGGCATTACGAAATCATAGATTATATCTCATCATAGATGAACTCTACCAAGATAAATGTGCCAGAAATACTGAAAGCTGAGCTGAAGTATGCACAGCTTTCATGACCAAATACCTAACAATGTTTTTCATTTCATGTATCATTACTTAAAGGCTCTCTTTCGAGGGCATTACAAAAAAGGGGGCAAGTACACTAAGCCATACAATTAAAAAAGAACACAACAACGATAAAAAGTGTTACACACAGTAGTTTGGTAACAAGAGAGTAAAAAGGCAACAGAGGAAACTACATTCCAAAATAAAAGATGATGGAATCCCTAAAAATAAGTGGGTCCGTGATTGAAACGAGAGATTCTGGGAGATCGTTTCAGTTCACAATTATGAGAGGTAGAAACGATTTGTTAAATGCGTTAGTTCATCCGGATATGCGCTGAAAGTTGTGCGAGTAGTTGAGGCGACGTGACCACCAAGCGGCAGAATGCAGGATGACAATGATAAAGTTGTTTATCATAGTAATCTTGATTCAAAAGAGGTGTCACACCTAATTAGAAAGAAGTTGTTTAACTTCTCTTTCTAATTCAGTGTGACAGCTCTTTTTTTCACCCACAAATGAATATACTCATGTGAAACCTAAAACATCATGCTAAATCTGGGTCATTCTTCCTCTGCAGCGTGCCGGCTTGCTCAAAATGAAATCAGGTGGTCTTATCCCGGTCTCTAGAAAAATAATTGTCAAGGCTATACTCCGTTTTACGATAACTGGGCGAACTGTGGAGGCTAGGGCTCCGAGACCCAATAAGAGCGTCGGAGCGAGGCATGTGACCCTACGTCACGGGAGCATTTGTGTCACCACGCCATATGCGAAGCGCAAGGCCCGGAGGAATTGCTGTCGTTTGCTAGCCAAGAGTCGCCTGCTCCGAAACCTACCAACTTAAGGTGAACGTCTACCGCAGCAACATTTCCGTCCTCTAAAATAGCGAGCACCTTGGGAACAGTTCATAGGGCAACCATACGCTCAATTTATCCGCAAATCTGTGGCGGGTGCTAATGCCAAGGCACGGGCGAAAGCAATTGAGCGGATATGAATGTAGCGTCACTTTGGTTGAAATATAATTGTAAATAATAAATTTGTAATCAATATATATTTTTTATTCTTTATATCTTCTCGTTATAGATGGAATCGCGCGAGTTGAATTGTCGTTAAAAGAAAAAAAAGCCTAGAACTACTTTTTGTCGCGGAGGGCTCTGTTGTTAGGGCGGTAACGAGGCCCCGGTAGTCCCGACCATGGAGTGCTATCAGGTGCCTTGCTCCTGCGCAATTATTGGGTTGCGGCACTGATCTCAATGACAATTGCTGGATCGCGTTTGCCCACTCCGCGAATGCGGTCACTGGCGGCCATCTTTTTGGCAGAGTTATATCACCTCTAGCCAAGATACAGCTGCTGAAGCCACTTGGCAGCCACCATCATCCATCCATGGCAGATGGCGTTTTGGCAGTTGGGGTGGCAGGGTGCCATCAAAATAGCGTGGGTGATATTCCATGATTGATTGAAATTGTTTGACGAAACATGTTTTTAAAACCCAGCGCGAACGGTAGCCCGGTCTTTGAGGACCCGGTGAAAGTTTCATGAAATCGCGCAGCACCGGGGAAAAGCAGCACAGCACGCATCGAAAGTCGCATCGTAAAAAGGATCGAAAGCAGACGCCGGTACGTAGTCTGCTTTTGATGCGAGCTGCGCTGCTTTCCCCCGGTGCTGCGCTTTCGTAGAACTTTCGCCGGGTCCTCAAAGACGAGGCTACCGTTCACGCCGGTTTTCAAACATCTGCTTCGTCGAACAACTTCAATCAAGCACGAAATATCACCCACGGTACAGTGTACTAGATCTATGGCTATTTTATGGCAGCCTGCCGCCATTTTGCTGTCCGCCATATTACTATGATGGCTAGAGATGATATAACTCTACCTAAAGATGGCCGACCGTGGCTGCATTCCTGTCCATAGGCGGTGCTGGTCAAACGCGATCCAGCAATTGTCATTGAGATCTGTGGGTTGCGGGGCCATCTCCACAGCAGTGTTGCCAAACTCCGCGATCGTTTTCCTCCAGTTTTTAACGAAAAATTCGCTAGATTTGCCTAGATTTTCAAGAAACGTGTTAATTTGCGTCAATATTGAGATTATCATTAGGAGTAGCTTAAAAATAGATTCCTGTACTTCATTGGTCATTTATAGGTTAAGTTCTCGTCGTTAAAACCTTTTTACATAATTAATCATTTTTACTTTGGCCTTGTGTGGCCCCCCAAAATCGCTGTTGTCACCACTGGAGATTATCTGTGGCCCCGACAATATACAAAGATGCCTTTTCGCCGCTGCACTCGGCGTGCACGAGGAGGAAAAAGGGAAGGTAAGTGTCTCTAAAGCCCTCTGAAACCCATTAAAAAAACAATCCCCAGATTTGAACAAAGTTCCCTTCGCCCCTATACGATAATGAACATCCCTAGATCTAGGAAACATCCCTAAAATTGGCAGCACTGCTCCTCAGTTCGCCAAGTTATCGTGAAACGAAGTATAGTGCCGCCTTAGAAAAGCTTTTTTCTTGAGGCTTCCTTAGATAGGCAGACTGAGTTACTTGCGAAGAGGCCAGCCAATAAATAGATTACGAAAAATACAGAATCAAGATTAGACATTCCACTGAAACGAGTAGCCAAGTGAAATCACCAATTAGCTGAATGCTCGGGCGGTCGTAACCTGCCAACTCTATAGCCTCCACCAAAAACTCTTTTCATTGCATCAGTTGCCAAAGTAAACGTGAAACACATGCACGATAAAGACAGACATTGTACGGTGGTTCCCACATCCATCGTAGCTGGCGTCCTACGAGTTTACAACACTGTGACATGACACGTCCCGATATTGCATCGCGGTGAGCAGGCCGACACAAGCCGCAATGACAACTGCATATTTTGGTCATTCCACTGCAGTGTCAGCTGTAGGCAGTGTGAATGTTCTCATGTTGCGCAAAGTTACTGCGAGCACCATGAGTGGCAAGGAAGATGTTGTGATATTACCATCTCAACTACTAACAAACAGGGCCTTGCAAATAACGACAACGATGCAGAGAAGCGGAGCAAAAATGCTGAAGGGTTGTGCATGCTATGGTTTTGCTCCATAATTGGTTTGGCTTCAAAGTTCAGAAGGTGAAAAAGAATTGCAACCGCCAGGGTCCTCTGGGGTAAGAACCGCTACGAAGTCACCTAAGCAGTGTGGAAGGTGTTAGCTGTACCGGGGCTCATGTTTCGTAATGAGGCACTGTGCCTCTTGTCAGGCACTCGTCATTACGTATATACCTTGAGGTGCGCGAGAAAGATGTGGGTAGGTAAACACTGAGAGCCAGTCAAGCTGTACCAAAAGAGGACCTGGAAGGGTACATGGGCTTAGCCAGCTTTGACGCCCGAGAGGCCTCAGCCAAGCAGGGCTTTGAGTGAAGCCTCAGCAGAGTGCACAAAGGGGGACCAGACAGGCCTTCCCTAATGTCCGTCACAAAAAGGTGCCTACCGCACAGTATTGAGTATATAGGAGGTAGAATTTGGGACGCAGTCTTTCCTCGAAATAAGCTTCAGTTACTTTCCATGATCCCGGTGTTGCTTGGGGTCTCGTGAAATGACAGCCCCGGCACGTTCTGGCCCACAGGTACCATGACGAATGCCGAAAACAGCACCAAGAATACAAGAACTGCACAACAGAGGCTTATACCCATCGTTCACATCTTCTGTCGTGTATCTAGAAGCGGCACAGCCTTGTGGTGATAGCCGGCAACCGGCCATTGAGCAGGCATATGGAGTATACAGGAGGGCACGCTCCATGACACCTATCCATGTATGTTAGCCCTGCAAAGCTTGGAAAACACCATCTTCTGGTACCCCGGCATTGACCAAGACGTTTAAGACCATGTAAGATGGTGCATGACATGTGCCCAGTCCTGCCAAATGCCTCTGGTGCAAGTTCGGGTCAGCTGGTTTGACACGAAGCAACGCTAAACACGGCTTCACATATATTATGCCGTACCGCTGGAGAGTTACGTAATACTGATCGTGGTCCACTCGGATGCAAAGCAGATAGAAGCATCGGCCGAGACCACAGTGGAAGCCTAGTGCCACATCTTTGCTCGATTTGGACAGCCAAGGACACTGACGTTTGACAGCGGATCCCAGTTTAATAATACTGTTTTTAAAAAGTTTTGGCAACGGTCATGTGCAGCACACCACCACCACTTTGTATCATCCGCAGTTCAATGGTTTAGCCAAGCATACACTATGTAGAGTCAAGGGGGTATTCACGAGGTTAAGCCTCGCAGACTTGGAACCGTGCTTGCAAGCACTTCCCCACTGTTGTTGAAGTTCCTCTGCTGCAGAACCCCAGCAAAAAATAAAAAAAAACACTCATCTGAACTGTTATACTGCTACCGCATCTCATCCCAGGCTAAGTTTGGTCCATATACATTTGGACTCGTCTCTGCACGAGAGAGGCAACCATCCTTTTGGTGCTGAAAAGACTGTGTGGGCGCGAAGTTTCGGTCCTGATTCCTGAAATGGTCTGCTCAATTAATGGTATACGAATGACGAAAGTAGGCACACCAAGAGGATAGCACCAATAGCATGCGGATTAGCTCTGGACACGGCTTCCCCAGACGTGGACCGGACTGCCTGTAGTAATTATTTGACGTAGAGGCAACAATCTTGGCGGTTCGATGGTTTAGTGATCAGGCTACTCCTTGGCGGCAGGAGACATCTAAAGAGGCCCACAAGAACGGCGAGGTGAAGGGGTGCCCTGACGGGAGACGAGCACTGGCCGGGGTTCACGGTCAGCGCGGAGTCTGCCGGCGAAAAAGCAAAAGTAATTGACTTTTAGGTTTAGGTTTAATAATTATAGAGCAGAACATCAGAACTGAAGAAACAAACAGCAAAAAAGGCGCGAACTCGGGCTCGAGCTTGCGCTCATAATAGCACAAATGGTGCTCGCGACGATGCAACAAACTACTAAGAGCCAATTACTACATTCTCCCTTCCTTATATTTTGTAAAGAAAACCCGAAGAAAGATATTAAAGGGGTACGTAATCGAAACTTGAAATATCCCTGGAACACTTCAAAATGGGATAAATATGATATATGATATCCGTAAATGATAATCACCCCTATTGAAAATCGCTCTGATGGGACTTCAGGAATTTCTGAGATGTTTGAAGGGGGCACCAATATTTCCTGGTGGGTTCGCTAGCCCCGTCAGAGGCTCTCCTGAAATGTCTGAAGTGCCCTTTACAATGCCTTGAAATGTCTGAAAGCCTGTCAAGAACTTTTCTAATGGGGTCGGGAAAACCTTCAGGCTTCTTGAGATGTCTGTGGGCAACGGCTTAGGTGGAGAAAACACATTTCGGAGAATTAGAACATAGCTGCTTATTGTACGCGACGGGAAAAAAATAAGTACTGTAAAAGACTTAATTTCGCGGGCTCAAGTTTTCGCGAATCTGGCCGAAGCTGAGAATTTGAAATTATTCGCGGGTTCTAATTTTCGCGAATTGAGTGTGGCTTCCGTAGCGTTCACATATTGCCCGAATTGTTTGCGGGACGTATTTTTCGCGAAATGTAAGCGATTCGCGAAATTCGCGAAAATTAGGTCCTCGCGAAAATTTAGTCGTTTACAGTATTTGGAGAATGCCGATCGTATGTGTGTACGGTCCTATTTTTATTATTGCTCTTCTATCAAATACGAGTGGGGTCCTGGACCTGTCTGTCACTGCCCGGCTGTTCGGTCGCCAAGGAGGCCACTGAGGGCGACCGCCCCATGTGGAGAATTGACGAGGCGCCGGCCGAGTAGTGTTGGCCGAGCGGCGTTTTGAGGCGAACGCAGTCCTGTCCGCTCGAGACAAAATCCGTGCAACCATAAAAAAAAAAAAAAGCCGAGAGCAGTGCGTTTTCCAGAAATAGGGACGCGCACGGGACCGACTCGTTCCGGGAACCGGTTCCTCCACGGGCGACGGTCCCCAAAAAACAAGCCAAACAGCGCCTCTCCCCGCCCGGTGATAGGGAGAGGGTGCAGGGCTGCCTGATGCCTGGCCAGCGGCCGGCGGGAGAGGGTGGTGAGAGGAGGCCAGGATGCCGCTATAGCCATTTTCTTTCCACTCGTGGGCGGTTTGCTTCTTACCGCTGTGGATATCTGGAACGGACCTGCTTCCTCCAGAAAGGTGAGCATGGCTTTGAGAGCTCGCCCCTTGATCTGTTTTTATCCGTGCAGTTTCTTCCTTGGTTACGCAGGTGAACTCCAGTTCGGCGTTGGCCGCCTTCAGCATCGCTCGAGCGCCATCGTGTTCAGCGCATTCAAGCAGATGGTGGCCGGTGTCGGCTTACTCGCTGCAAAGCCTGGCAGGCGGGGTCAGCGTCCCACCGCATGTTGTGCCTGCGCACCGGGATTATGGCAAAGTGGGTCCTGAGACGGTGGATGACGGCCGCTGTCCGGACTTGTTCCTTGCGCATCTTCGTCCGTTCGACCTCAGAAGCATCCAGCGAGCGAAAAATACGCCGAAGACGCCGGCGCGACGTCATCATGGACGAAACCGTGACTGTGCTCAGGATTTCGCACCGGCGGCGGGTGCTGCTTGCGAGTTCGTGGTTTTCGCTAAACGTGCTTACTGAGACTGTGTATGTGTCCGTGAGGTGCACCTGCTCGGTTTTATTAGCTGAACTACCGTACATCAGGAATATACCCAGCGGCATTGTGAGTACTTTGAAAGATATTTTTCTTTGTGATAAAGAAGTGAGTTGTCCCTATTTGATATGATCTCTTTCGTCTACCGCTCCTTGCGCCGGGTTTGAACAAACGTTGTTTTTTATCGCCTTTTTGTTATAATATGCATGTAAAACTAAATGTCTGCGATAAATTTTCAATAATGTTTTGAACTGCATTTTTGTGTATGGTTCACAGTCATTTGGGCGCCTAAAGGGTCTGACGGGTTGAAGGGCTGTGGGGCTAAAGGGTTTTTCTATGGGGTATCCCTGAAGGGTTTTTCTGTAGGGTATTTTTGAAGGGTTTTGAAGGCCTGTGCGGTCCCATAATCCTTCAAGGCTGACGGGCCCTTTAGAAATATTTTCAATAGGGACACGCTTGTATTTTCAGCAGATGGCTATATTTTTTTCCAACTGACGGATTCTGGCGAGCGCTTCAAATTCAACCATTGAGCCGGCATGATGCGTCTCGGGATATTTGTCCGTGACGTCAGACTTGCAACTTCACAAGCCCGTACACAGCCAAGGGTACTGTAATTACGATCGTCGTCACTAGGTTGAGTAGTAGGAAACCTGTACCAACTCGGCCACCTGTCAATCAAAGCCCCCAAAGGGGCGGGGCCAGCCCCGACCAATCACAGAGCCGCAGGGCGGGGCCTCTTCCCTCTCCCCATCCCAGGGACCAATGACAGGGCATGGGCGTTGGCCAGTGACCAATCGGAGCTCGCCCGGGACCCGCGCCCCGAGGTACGCGGTACAGGTGTAAGGTCACGTACCTCAAACCTCAGACCTCAAACCACAAGCGTGGTTGACCAGGTGTTGACAGCTGCGGTCATCATCTGATAACAACCACGTGATGTCCGAGCTTCGTCCGACAGAGGGCGCTATAGGACTTGAATTGAATGGCGTGTCCAACGTCGACTCTCGTTTCAAAGAGATTGCACCGCAGAATACAACACAATACAATACAATGTGGCGCTCAGGGCGTCACGTGTGATGTCACAGGGTTCGAGCTGCGTCCGACAGAGGGCGCTCACGTGATGTCGCACAGGGTTTGGGCTGCATCCGAAAGAGGGCGCTGCGCTCCGGTCACATGACGGTCACGTGTTTTGAATTTGAATCGCTGGGCGGTAAATGCCCCTTTTATTCGAAAAAAAAAGGCTCTGCTACGGCTGGGATCGAACTCGCTACGTCATGCACACCAGTCCGACACTCTACCCCTTCAGCTTTTTTTTTTTTTGCCAGCTTGGCTTTTGTTTTTATTTAAAATTAGGACTATTTACATGCTTAAAGGAGTGAATGATTTAGACACACGCAGGTATGTACATTTTCATACATTCAACATGACCTCGATACAGTCTTTTTTCAGAAACGGGCCTTAGGACCACTTCCCTTTGAGGTGGGACTCCAGCGCACTCCAATGCTCCATCTCCTCCAAGGAGGTTTGCCTTAACAGTCTTTTTCAGAAACGGGCCTTAGGACCACTTCCCTTTGAGGTGGGACTCCAGCGCACTCCAATGCTCCATCTCCTCCAAGGAGGTTTGCCTTAACTCTACCCCCTGAGCTACAAGCACATTGCTTCCCAGACCGCTTAACTCGTCTTAGTTGTTCGTGTGTGTGTGTGTGTGTGCAATTCATGATAACAAGCACGTGATTTTTCCGGGTTCGAGCTGCGTCCGACAGAGGGCGCTCACGTGATGTCGCACAGGGTTTGTGCTGCATCCGAAAGAGGGCGCTGCGCTCCGGTCACATGATGGACACGTGCCGCGGGCTCGTAGCCTCGTGGCGCCCCACACATAACTGTCGCATGTTTACGCAATGTGCTATATATATGTGGTATGTGACGACGGCGCACCGTCATTATGGCGGTGACGCTCGCGTCCGTCAAGTCTCTTCTCGCATTCATCATGGGCTCCTTTCTAATTGTCTGCGTGATCACCATCGGCGTCAGCATGTCGCACGCGAGCCTGCACGGAAATTGCACGCTCGAGATGAGTCTGAACAAGGAGATCAAAGTACATCAGTGTCCTGCATCAGTGCTAGCAATACGTGTATGGTCAAAAGAGGGCTATCTGAAAAGATCCGGTGTAAATTTGGACAGGAATCAGACTGAGGCCCCGAAGCACTGTCTCAATGAGCTGGACGTTCTTGCTCCCCGGAAATATGATCTCGAGTATGAAGACAGCTGCATCATCAACGAGTCCATGTACCTTCGAAGATGTCCTCTGGACATCTATCAAATTCGGCGACTGATCGGAGGAAGGAAAGCCTCATTGTACGGAATAAATCTCGATCGTGAAGCTATATTGCTCCTGTCAAAATTTTTGAATAAAAAATGATAAAACTCATTACGCGTGTGTGTGTGTTTCGCGCGATCTGTGTGCACACAGAGCCCACGATGGCTCAACGCATCGGGTAAAGGACGCGAACATTTTTTTTTCATCTCTTTTATTGTTTAAAATCGTTCGCTTTAACCAAACTGTTGTGCGAGGAATCGTAGCCCCTCCATTTTACGAGGTATTGCAGATGGGACGCACGTCGGCGTCTCAAAATCTTCTCCACGATCCAGGTCTTGTTTTCGGCAAGGGAAACGCGCTGCAGTTCTGCCTCGTAAAAAGAGCCGAGAACGGGCTCTTTACTCACCATATCGACTAGGTGGTACGTATTGGGCACACCTAATCGAATTCGATCCACGATAAACACCTCGTCCGTAAACGACTGCTTGTACTTCTTCAAGAGAACGTGACGATCTTTGGAGATGCGCACATGCTCACCCACGCGAAATTTAGGTATTTTCACGTGACCGGGATCGGGGAATAAGTGAAAGAAAAATTCGGTCTGGTTCTGTGGGGCAACATCGACCGGCCTAGCGTTCAGTGTCCTGTGGTGGCTAAAATTATAAGATTTGACGATTTCCGGGAGGATTTCAATTAATCGTTTGGCTCGTGCATATTCAAAGTACTTGTAAACCCGACTCATTATGGTGCGTTGTACGCGTTCCACTATCGAAGCCTTTTGCTTCGAATTCACGGAATATAATTTAATGTCGTTTTTCTTCAGAAACGACTTGACCAATCTTCCGTAAAATTTACTACCACGATCCGTACATAAACGCTTGCTTTTCCCCATTTTGCGAAAGACAATTTTCAACGCCCTGACAACTTCCTCTCCCGTCTTTCGAGCTATGGGAGCGACGGTGAGAAATCGTGAAAACGTATCAATCACAAACAAAATGTATCGTTTTCCATCATTGTATTCGGCAATTTTTTGAATTTCCACTAGGTCAGCCTGATAGACGTCTCGAAGTCCCAAGGATAGCGTTTTGCGGTAGACGCGAGGGCGCTTGGTTTCCCTGAACAATGTATATGCGTCCGATCCTTCTAAAAACTTTTCCGCCGTTATTCGTCCCGTATGTCGTGCGAGCCTGTTGATTCCACCGAAAGAGGCTGGATGACTTGCTTCGTAGTACACGGCTTTGCTCCCCTTCTTTTGTGACGAAGACATGCTTTCTGGGCGCACCGCTTTGTTGGTCGGTAGTGTCGAGCT
Organism: Ixodes persulcatus; assembly: GCA_013358835.2. Classification (NCBI taxonomy): domain Eukaryota; kingdom Metazoa; phylum Arthropoda; class Arachnida; order Ixodida; family Ixodidae; genus Ixodes; species Ixodes persulcatus. The sequence continues at coordinate 79,420 of JABSTQ010009812.1, read as the reverse complement.
CGAAACGTCGTCAGGTTCAGGTGAAAATTGATGAGAGAGGAAATGGCGCCTCTCATCCAGGGAGGCTGCCTGTTGTACAGCTCGTAGTGCAGAAGCTCTACAATGCTGGATCCCTCGAGCGGCTCTCCGTGAACCACCAGCGTTCCCTCGGGGGTGTAGGCAATTACCGAGGAAATCGCACTGAGGAGCGTCTCGACTTTCCCTCGGTGTCGTGGGTGAAAAGCGGAAAGAATGTCCTCGTCGTTAAAGTAATCCTTGTCTAGAATTTCTTCCATGCTCTCTCGACCAGGCGCTGTGAGGTACGAGATGGTGGGATAGAAACGGGATCAGCAGGAGCCGCTTCGGTCGGCGATGAGGTCGGTGATCCTCCACTCCGCTGCTCAGGGGAAACAGTACGAAGGCGCTTCGGTGCTGAAGTGACCGAAGAAGAAGACGCACCTCGACGAATGGTCGGCCGAGCTTTCAGGGTCCTTCTTTTAAACCGATCGTGATTCACGATGGTCACTGGCAGGTTTTGTTTGACCAATAACCTCGTGACGCGATCGAAATGAACCGGAACTGGCAATTTCTTTGAACGTGAAACTAAATAGGAAACCAAGTCCACAATGTAGGATCCCTGAATAGGTTTTTCCTCAATGGAAATTTCCAAGGCTTGCGGGTCCCGCAAACCTTGGAGCAGCGGCAGCGGTTTCAGTAGCCCCAGAAGAGATCGACCGTTTTGCCGGTAGGTTTTGCTCAAGTAATTGACTATGACAGAAGGGTCATCATCATCCCCACGCTCGCTCGTCTGCGTTGTCCGTTCTTCCGTGCTAATGGGTGTCGCTCTAACCTCTTCACTGTGTGCGCTACTGAGCTCATTCGACGTGTACGGACGTAACATTTTTTGTAGCGTTTGAATTATTTTCTTTAGCTTGATGTCGTCCGGTTCGTCGTCTTCTTTTAGAATCTCGGGATTGTTCTATCTGTAAGGTACCAGATGGTACGTTTTCATGCTTCTCAGACTCCGATAGCCTTTGCGATGGCTCTTCCCCCGATCGTTGATATGAGGCCTAGAAGAGCAGGAAGGATCAGGGGTAGGAAACCTCCCTTCAATACCAACGTCTTTCTTACGTTCTTGTGCGTGTCTTTTCGATTTCCCAGTGACCATATGACGGGTGCAAATCTCTTCACTTTCTTTTTATAGCTGCGGAGAGAGGGAGGTTTCCGGCGCACAGGTTTAAACAAATTTCCCGTATTCGCCGTGGAGATTGGACAAAGACTCTGCTCTTCCCTGTCCGGAGTCAAAATATAGTAGAGCAGAAAGGAGTCTTTGAGAAGGCACCTTTAGAGTAGGGACGTCTCTTCGATTGAGGCGGTGTTGGAAGCTCATATGGGCCTTCATGTACAGATCTTGACCAAAATCAAACTGCTCCGTCTGCTGAACTGAACTGTTCGAGTTCAGTTCAGCAGACGGACAGCTCGAACAGTTCAGCTGAACTGTTCGAGCTTGAATGGGTCGTGCTCGCGACTTCCCTGAAACGCCTCGCTCTTCACGAAAGCGGCAAGGAGCTTTGACGGCACTCGATGCGGATACAGATCGTCGAGGACAATGTGCGACACACCGGGCGAAACGGTTCTGGTCTTGATCTCCACCCCACGTAGTAGATAAGTCGCGGGAGAGGACTGCAGACGTCTTTCAATGCCCACAAGCACCGTCGGGGCAACTTGCACGCGTCGAATGTAGAGCACAATGCGAGGAAGTTGGACGACGTGTTTCTGGGGAACCGTCGAAGCGGCCAAGAGCCTGAAATTTTCGGTATTTTGCCGCAGCACGATACGAATATCCACCCCGTTCAAGAGAAGCTTGTCCTGGTGACATATGTCACTCATAAGAAGGCAAAACAAATCACAGAGCGTACTTCCTTCGGTTTTTTTAAACGTGCCATAAGTCCCTTAGCATCGGCGGGAATGTCGAGCTTTTCAGACGTATTTACCGGGTCTTTTTGTACAACATCGCGCAAAGAGAGTGATCCCTACTCGTCTGGTTTGCGTGCAGGAGAATATCGGGATAGGAACGATAAGCATATTCTCGTACTGGCTCACCAAAGTCTGATTCAGATACACGTGTAAGTATTGAAAAATGGAGCTTCCAAATGCCTGAACCGGCATGACCTTATCGTGCGTGACTGTTCCGTCCGTCGCGGTGGTGCTCGCGGGATCGCCATTGGCTCGCACGATTTTTGACTGGATGTGCAGGAAGCTTGATTCAGATCGTAAAAGTGAGGTCCTAGAGAGGGAACGTGAAATTCTAAGACGGAAGTGGGTGTTGTCGTGGCGACCGGAAAGAATTCAATATATTCGGACGTTTCAAAGAAAAAGACGTAGGCGGAAGAGAGAACAGATCGAGCTCTCCGCTGGTGCACAGACAGGAACGCTCGTGCAGGGTAAAAATATCGCCCGTCATTTTTTTTTTCTTTTTTTTTTTTTTTAGGTATCGAAAAAGTCATGCACGACCTTTCGTTTCTTTTGTCGTCCAGAACCTGAACAGCACTGGCTGGACGCCTTTCTTTTATGCCCTCCGCCAGACTGTAGCTTTTGGAGAAACTCGTCTCTGGTGCTTCGATACGTACACATCGCGACACTGTTAGCGCGAACACGACATTAGCGCATTTTCGCAATTTACTTCTAATATTATTAGTGAGCACGAAATGTTATCGCTTACATTATAGAACTAAATGAGATCTTTCCGTAGCAATAATAACTTGGATGACATCTCATGGTTTCAAAGAGAAAACTGGAAAAAACCGACGATCGCTTGTTCGCGCTAACAGTGTCGCGCTCTGTACGCCCCAATTCCCTTCTTTACGGCGTCCTTCAGCGAGGAACCCTGTCTCATTCGCTCTGCAATATCTCTACCCGTGGACACTAATTTTCGACGCAGGTAAGGGGCCACTCGCTTTGTAAACACTGGCGATAGCCTCTGATAAATGTCCGACAGTAGTCCGCTCCCAACTTGGAACAGGAGCCCGTACACAAAATGCGTGAGCGGTCTTTCTCCGGAAACCGAGAAATGTTCTGAACAACACGGTGGGGACTTTACGTGCATTTTCTAAAATGAAGAGTGGCTGCAACGCGACCCGATCCGTCCAGAAATGAAATGTAGCTTCCTCTCTCGCCAACAAGCTCAAGACAAATGGTGCTGACTTCTTTTATGATCACCTTCTTATATGGTGGTAGATTAAAAGAATACGATATCATTTCGTTTCGTTTTGACACTACGAATGGCACGACTCTCAAGAGAGGTGCTTTCACGTCGCCGACGGGCACCGCTTCTATGATATCGCAATAGGTAAAAATGTAATTGCTGGGAAATAATATAACATCACGGTCTGCCACCGAGAAGGAAGTGTACACGCTTTTCTGGCCGAAGCCAAGCATGTGGTATAAGTGAGCATTGATTAAGATATACCCGCTGTGGTGCAACTGTATCTCTACGACTTTGATGTATGAATTATAACGAAGCAATATTTTCGAGGAATTGAGCTTAAGATGAGACTGGTAGGTGCTGTTTATCGCGTTAATGAGATCTTCTGGCGATTCGTAGAAGCCCTCGAGGATCTCAATTCGGTCCTGAGTCATCAGGTGCTTTACCCTCGTCAGCTCTACCTCTACCTCCCGATCGAATGTATCTTCCTCCACGGGGCTGCCTTCCACGGGCTGACCTGTTCCAAAAACGATCTCTGCAAATCCGAGTTTTTTCGACAATGTAGGTGACATGCGCAGTGCGTTGTTTCTCTGGAAGCTTATAGAGTCACATTTTCCTCTTCGCTCGAAAATCGTCTTGGGACCAAAGAGCTCTCGCAGGGCGCTTTTCACCAGCGCGATAAAGTCTCGCTTTGGCTGTATTCGGAGCTGTTTGGTGCCTTCCACTTTCCCGGCATCCGTAGGCCTGACCAAGTACAGCTCGTTAGATGGGCTCGTCACATTCTTGATGCTAAATGGGAAATTCAGTTCTTCAAGGGCCACCTCGTACGGTTCATTTAATATAATAGGTTGGGACAATTGTACTTTGAACTTGCTTAGACTATTATCGTGAAAAATTTCCGACGAGGCATTTGAGAATAGATTCACGTAAAACTCATCCCTCATTTTTTCTTCTTCGTGACCGATTTGTACGTAGGTCGATAGCAGACTGACCGGACCGCTATCAGGTTTCAGTCTTTTTTTTTTCATTAGCAACCAACCGAAGGAGACACACGAACACAGAGGCATCTTAGATTTAATGATTTTTTTTATTTCCACGAGTCTACGGTATCCACGGTGAAGGCGATATTGCCGCGCGCGCAGCTTGCCAAGTAGGCAGCGCGCGCGTGGCCTAACGGTTATAGCGCCTGCCTCCCACGCGGAAAGCCAGGGTTCGATTCCTGGCCGCGGGGACGCCTTTTTTGTTGACATCCAATGTAATGTTCTGGTAAATTCGAGAACCGTGTTGCTTGTTCGAGTTTAGAAAGTTCTACACGCCGAACCTTCTACGCCGATTATTCCAGAAGCCTACGCGTGTACATTAGGGGCTTCGCGTGGCGAGCCAAGTCAGTTTCGCCCCAGCGTTCGACTCTGCCCCAGCGTTCGACCCAGCGTTCGACTTCGACGCCCGCGACGCTCTACTGTTATCCTTTGTTTCCTTCTTTATTTTGGGCACAAGTTCGCCCGATTAAACGTTTAGTTTACTCAGTTATTTTCCGCCTCATCACTTGTCATTCGTGACATTTTGGTGGAGGTGCGGGGTACGCACCCTATGTTTCTCAACCGTACCCCTCCGAGGACCCGTTCGGCATGTCCCACTCCAAGTCGTCGACTCGTGGAAGAGGCAGGGCCTCGGGCAAGCCAGCGTCTGCAAGGACAACGCCCTGAGTTTGGACCACTACCGGACAAAACAAAGAAGCTACCGAAGCCGACGATGAACTCCACGGCCCAGCCGACGGAAAACCCCCAAGCAGCACCGTCCTACGTCTTCCTGCCTGTGGTTCCCCGTGTGCCGACGCCATTCCACGGTGAAATCTACGAGGACGTAGAAGACTGGCTACAGCACTACGAACGTGTGGCCCGCTACAACGCGTGGACGGCAGAACAGCGCCTCCAAAACCTTTATTTCGCACTCGAGGGAACGGCAAGACAATGGTTTGAGAACCACGAGGCTTCCCTCACGACGTGGGAGACGTGCGTGGAGGAGCTAAAGCGCACCTTCACAAACCAACACCGACGTCAACGAGCCGAGGAAATCCTTCAAAGAAGATGCCAAGGTCTGAACGAGAGCGTGACAAGCTTCACCGAAGATGTCCTGCGCCTGTGCGCCCGTGCCGACCCTGGAGCCGCCGAAGACAAGAAGCTGCGCGTCCTCATGAGAGGTGTGAAAAGCGAGATTTTTGGCGGACTCGTTCGCAATCCACCGACGACACTAGATGAATTTGTTGCTGAGGCAACTAACATTGAACGAGCGCTGTCGGCCAGGGCAAGTCATTATCAGAGAGTCGCCGGCGTAGCTGCCACCTCATCCCTTCCATCTTCCCTCCCTGACTTCGGCGAAGTTGGCATCGAGAACCTTCGGGAGGTCATTCGGGATGCGGGTCGAGAAGAGCTGAAGCGGTTGCTCCCTTCTCCAGAACTACCTGCCGCTGTTTCAATCGCCGAGGCTGTTCGCGAGGAGGTACACCGGGCTCTCTTGCCAGAGGTCCCCGTCGCAGTGGCTCCCGAACGGCCGGTCCTGACCTACGCCGCCGCCGCCAAGAGAGAACCTCCCGTCACAGCACACTACCAGCAAGCTCCTAGACGTGAGGCACCGGCGCCGCAGTATGCTCCACGCCCAGAGCAGCGTGGTGCGAGGAAGACCGACGTTTGGAGGACAGCCGATCGACGCCCCATGTGCTACCACTGTGGTGAAGCGGACCACATCTACCGACGATGCCCCTACCGCCAGCTGGGCCTACGAGGGTTTGCGCCCAACGACCCTCGACCACGTCCTGGAGAGCGACCTCGGGACATTGAGGACTACCTCCGCCGCTCTTCATCGCCTGAGTCATCTCCCCGCCGGGTATTCCGTTCACCATCTCCTCGACGCTCGCCATCGCCCTTCCGCCGGTCTCGCCGAGACAGCCTGTCACCCATCGCTTCCCGCCGGGAAAACTAGGCGCGGCAATGCCGGGAGGTGGCGTTGCCGATGACGAACGATGCCAAGATCCTCCAAGATCGTCGGAGCTCTCCCACTCAAACGCCGCAACGCCTCGAAACGACGTTCCTGTAAAAGTGTCGAATAACCTCAACGTTATCATCGACGGCCACGACGTGACGGCACTCGTCGACACCGGAGCAGACTACTCCGTTTTGAGTGGGAGGCTCTCCCGCCGTCTTCGAAAAGTCATGACGCCGTGGGATGGACCTCAAATACGCACCGACGGAGGACACCTCATTACACCAGTCGGGAGATGCACTGCTCGCGTCGAGATCCACGGTGAGACGTGCCCTGTGAAGGTCGTCGTTCTACAAGACTGTTCCAGAGACGTACTTTTCGGCATGGACTTTTTGTGTGAATACGGCGCCGTCATCGACCTTGGTGAGAACAGACTGACGCTCCGCAAGCCTGTTCTGCCTTCAGAGAAACCCCAAACAACGTCAGCCGCCGTCCGAGTCGCTGCCGACCACGTGAACTTGCCGCCGCGATCAAGTGTTATCGTACCCGTCGTGACCGATGCAGCTACCCGCGGCGAAGTTGTTCTGGAAGGCAACCTCCAGTTGCTCCTAGGAAGAGGAATCGGCGTCGCACGAGGAGTAGCTGAGCTTCAGGATGGCCGCACTGTGGTCCTCGTGACAAACTTCCGGAATGAAACGCAACACCTCACAAAAGGTGCAGCCGTTGGCCACGTCGAGGAACTCCGAAACTCCGCCGAAATCGCCGCCATTACTGACGAATCCCCACCACCACAGCAAGACGGTACGTCGCCAGCGCAGCTCGACATCGACCCTAAGCTTCCGGACCCGAAACGACGGCAGCTGATTAACCTCCTCGCCGAATACCGTGACTGCTTTGCGACGTCGTCGAAGGTGCGCCAAACAGCCGTTGCGAAGCACCGCATCGTTACTGAGAACGACGCGCGCCCTGTGCATCGATCTCCATACAGAGTCTCTGTTAAAGAAAGGCAGGTGATCCAGGAGCAAGTTCAAGAAATGCTGAACGACGACATAATCCAACCTTCAAGCAGTCCATGGGCCTCTCCAGTCGTACTGGTTAAGAAGAAGGACGGGACGCTTAGGTTCTGCGTGGACTACCGGCAGCTAAACGCAGTGACGAAAAAGGACGTCTATCCACTCCCCCGCATCGACGACACGTTAGACCGGCTGCGCCACTCTCGATACTTTTCATCGATGGACCTGAAGAGCGGATACTGGCAGATCGAAGTCGACGAACGGGACCGAGAGAAGACAGCCTTCGTCACGCCGGATGGACTGTACGAGTTCAAGGTGATGCCCTTCGGACTATGCACGGCGCCAGCAACTTTCCAGCGTGTCATGGACACCGTATTGGCAGGACTGAAGTGGCACAGCTGTCTCGTCTACCTCGACGACGTCGTAGTGTTTTCCGGCGACTTCGACGAGCACTTGCGACGACTCCGAGCTGTTCTCCAAGCCATACGGACCGCCGGACTCACCCTCAAGCCGTCAAAGTGTCGGTTCGCCTATGACGAACTGAAGTTCCTAGGTCACGTGGTTAGTAACGAAGGCATTCGCCCAGACCCAGAGAAGACTCGCGCCGTCGCAGAATTTCCAGCGCCAAGAGACAAGAAGGCCGTGCGAAGGTTCCTTGGACTATGTGCTTACTATCGGCGCTTCGTTCGAGATTTCGCAAGAATTTCCGCACCGCTCACAAACCTCACGATGGACGCCGAGGAGTTCGAGTGGGCCAAGGAGCAGCAGCAGGCATTCGACGAGCTGAAGCGACGACTGCAGACTCCTCCTGTTCTTGGACATTTCGACCAGGATGCGGAAACCGAGATTCACACGGACGCAAGTAACGCAGGACTTGGCGCGGTACTGGTTCAAGTACAAGAAGGCACCGAGCGAGTCATCGCCTACGCAAGTCGGACATTGTCCAAGGCGGAAAGAAATTACTCCACGACTGAGAAAGAATGCCTTGCGGTCGTCTGGGCAATCACGAAGTTTCGTCCGTACTTATACGGGAGCCCGTTCCGCGTAGTCACAGACCACCACTCGCTCTGCTGGCTTGCGAACCTCAAGGACCCGTCAGGACGGCTTGCTCGATGGAGTCTAAGACTACAAGAGTTCAACATGACCGTGGTCTACAAGTCAGGCCGCAAGCACAGCGACGCCGACTGCCTATCCAGAGCTCCCGTCGAAACACCTTCCGGCAGCAGCGACGACGATGACGACGAGTGTTTCCTGGGCGCAGTGAACACCGACGACATGGCCCGACGTCAACGAAACGATCCTGAGCTGCACGCACTAATCGATCACCTGGAAGGGGGCGGGAGTACCGTGCCACGTGTCTTCTCACGAGTACTGCCGACCTTCGCCATTCGACAAGGTGTACTCTACAAAGAGAACTTCGGGAACAACAACTCGCCGTGGCTGCTGGTAATCCCGACCGACCTTCGGGAGGAGATCTTTCAAGCCTGCCACGACGACCCGACGTCCGGACACCTTGGTTACAGCCGGACACTGGCCCGTATTCGTGAAAAGTATTACTGGCCCAAGCTCCCCAAAACCGTCCATCTATACACACGATCATGCCATGAATGCCAGCGACGCAAGAAACCTCCGACGAGGCCGGCCGGACTCTTGCAGCGAATTCCTCCGCCAACAGCACCCTTCCAGCAGATCGGAATGGACCTACTTGGCCCTTTTCCGCCGTCGACGTCGGGGAACCGCCGGATCATCGTAGCCACAGATTATCTCACGCGGTACGCCGAAACGAAAGCCCTTCCTGCAGGGACTGCCGTGGAAGTTGCCAAGTTTTTCATTGAGTCCATCGTCCTCCGGCACGGCGCTCCAGAAGTTCTGATTACAGATCGCGGATCATCGTTCATGGCACAGCTGACCCAAGAAATCCTCCGACTCAGTCACACCAGCCATCGTCGTACAACTGCGTACCACCCGCAGACCAACGGGCTGACGGAGCGACTCAACAAGACAATCGCTGACATGATCTCTATGTACGTCGACGTAGAGCACAAGACGTGGGACGAGGTGTTGCCCTACGTCACCTTCGCCTACAATACGGCGGTTCAAGAGACCACTGGATTCACACCCTTCCAGCTGGTACATGGTCGGAAAGTAACGACCATGCTGGACGCGATGCTGCCCAATGAGCCAGCTGACAGTGAGAGCGACGACGCCCAGGTGGTTGCTCAACGGGCCGAAGAAGTCCGCCAGCTCGCCCGACTCCTGATTCAAGACCAGCAACGGGTCGACGCCGGCCGCTACAACCTTCGTCGCAGGGACGTCCACTTCCAGCCCGGAGACAGGGTGTGGGTGTGGACGCCCATCCGTCGCCGCGGCCTCAGTGAGAAATTGCTGAAACGATACTTCGGACCTTACAAAGTGCTTCGTCGACTCGGGGATCTGAACTACGAGGTGATGCCCGACGGAACAAGAACATCATCACGCCGCCCACCACGACCTGAAGTCGTCCACGTCGTGCGCCTGAAGCCGTACTACGCTCGATAGGACTGTGGACCTTATGTGTTCCAAGTGACTCTTTAGCTTACCGTTCTTTTTTTTTTTTTGTTTGGTTTGTTTTGTGCTGCATCGGGGCGATGCACTTTTTAAAGGGGGGGAGTAATGCCGCGCGCGCAGCTTGCCAAGTAGGCAGCGCGCGCGTGGCCTAACGGTTATAGCGCCTGCCTCCCACGCGGAAAGCCAGGGTTCGATTCCTGGCCGCGGGGACGCCTTTTTGTTGACATCCAATGTAATGTTCTGGTAAATTCGAGAACCGTGTTGCTTGTTCGAGTTTAGAAAGTTCTACACGCCGAACCTTCTACGCCGATTATTCCAGAAGCCTACGCGTGTACATAAGGGGCTTCGCGTGGCGAGCCAAGTCAGTTTCGCCCCAGCGTTCGACTCTGCTCTTTCGCCGACTTCGACGCCCGCGACGCTCTACTGTTATCCTTTGTTTCCTTCTTTATTTTGGGCACAAGTTCGCCCGATTAAACGTTTAGTTTACTCAGTTATTTCCCGCCTCATCACTTGTCATTCGTGACAATATCGAAGAACGTCGGTGGCCAGGCAATGGATGTAGGTGGCTTCGATGTGGCGCTTACAGTGCATCGCGCGTTTGATGGTCTTCAGCGTATCCGCGATGAATTCCACCACGTCCGTCGTCTGCGATGCGGTCACCTTGGTCAACACCTTGCCCGACTATTGTGATAAGAGCAGAGAGGGCTGCTCGTGCGATTCCCACTCCTTGTCCCGCCCCTTGTAGCTCTCGTAGACGTGGGCTATTATCCTGAACATAACGGGGTCCACTTCATAAGGAACGAACTTGCCAAAAATGACGAGGACCACCAGCAGATCGAACGCAGACACAAAGAAGTTGTTGTTTGCTTTTCGATGTGCAGCGCAGGCTTCGACATCGCTCCATCGAGTGTGTTCTTCTGCGCAGCCATCGAGACGTTCACGCACGAGCACCTTGTCAGATCGACCTCCGGCGCACAAGTGACGTTCCGAGCCCAAATGCGGCAGCTGAATAAACAAAAGCGAACGAGCGGAGCGTCAAAACAATGTATTTCATTTGCATATGAAAAAAAAAGAAAATAACATTCCGAGCTCTCGAGATATATACGAAACCTGTCTAGATTTCTTCCTGCATGACGGAATGGTAGATAGGCTTCGTCACATGACCTGGAGCAATGACGCGTTCAAATTCCGTGGAGGGTTGTTTGTTTGTTTGTTTCTTCACCCAGATTACGAAAGCCATTCCCGAGGTGACGCGTCCGCGAGCACCGTTTGAATCACGCGCGCGAAATCACGTGATAGGAAGACGAGCAACGTCACACGACCATGGTCACATGACCTGCGGCAATGACGAATTCTGTTTTTAACCGTATTAAAAAAGCCAAGTAGCGCGCGGGACATCACGTGATCTGAATGCACACATACACACACACGAACAACTAAGACGAGTTAAGCGGTCTAGGAAGCAATGTGCTTGTAGCTCAGGGGGTAGAGTGTCGGGCTGGTGTGCACGAAGTAGTGAGTTCGATCCCAGCCGCCGCTGAGCCTTTCTTATCGAATAAAAGGGGCATGTACCGCCCAGCAATTCAAATTCAAAACACGTGACCGTCATGTGACCAAAGCGCAGCGCCCTCCTTCGGATGCAGCACAAACCCTGTGCGACATCACGTGAGCGCCCTTTGCCGGACGCAGCTCGAACCCTGTGACATCACACGTGAGACGCCCTGAGCGCCGCAATTGAAGTCCTCTGTCGGACGAAGCTCGAACCCTGTGACATCACGTTGTTGTTATCAGATGATGACCGCAGCTGTCAACACATGGTCAACCACGCTTGTGGTTTGAGGTCTGAGGTTTGAGGCACGTGACCTCGCACCTGTACCGCGTACCTCGGGGGGCGGGACCCGGGCGAGCTCCGATTGGTTACTGGCCAACGCCGATGCCTTGTCATTGGTCCCTGGGATGGGAGAGAGGGAAGAGGCCCCGCCCTGCGGCTCTGTGATTGGTCTGGGCTGGCCCCGCCCCCTTGGGGGCTTTGATTGACAGGTGGCCGAGTTGGTACAGGTTTCCTACTACCAGGTTGCACCAGATTTATCGTCAACGCATTACGATTCTCAATCAGATAGCCCCAACTACCAAGTGGTATCGGTTGCCCCCAACTACCAAGTGGTATCGGGAAATCGGTTTGTTCGTTTTTAAATTGCTTTTTTTGCGTTTACGCACAAAAGACTGGCTCTGCTGTCATAAGGGAAACCACGTCAACACTAAGGAATAGGGCCTAAAAGTCCGTTCCCGCACACCTTTAAAGCAGAGCAAAAAACTACTTATATCCCTTTCTAATATTTTTTTAACAAAAGCTACAAACAGACTACAATACTTAAAACATCAGAACACGAAACTTATCTTCCGAAACACACAAGCTGTCAACGAGAAATCATATAAAAAGAACTTAATATCCGAGGAAAGTCAGTTATATTGGAGGTAGTTTTAGTTGGAGGAAAATCTCGGCTCAACGAATGCGGTTGAGGTCACAAGCGTTTAAGATTATAACGTTTTCTTTGAACACCGAAAGACAAACAATTAATTTCACAGCACTGCGATTCACCGAAAGCACCCGTCTGAACGGAGGAGATGCCAGCTCCTCCGCGTACGGGCACCCGTCGATGAAGCTACGTGGCGCAGGCTGGTGCACGCAGGTACTTTGTCATAGGGTCACGAGCGGGTAGGCCAATGAAGACAGTGGCCATCTTGTAAACGTCCACTTCTTGTGAGGCCGGAGCTGGGCGGCCATCTTGCGGGCTGACAATATTTCACTCACTCCTAACCTGGGACTGCGGTGGAAGCTACGTCCACATTGGAGCAGTCATACATATCTCTTTAGCCACGTGATCACGCTTCCATTCATAACAACGCGCAGAGAACCGGGTCAGGTGATAAAAGGGAGGTGGCTGATTTGTCCGGTGTGCACGTAGTTCCTTTCCAGTCTCAGCTTAAGCCTTGTTCAGACAGTTGCGTTTGACTGCGTTTGACTGCGTTTGACTGCGTTGCGGCGGCGAAAAACCAAGACATCCCTGCTGCTTATATCGCGTGCCAAGATGATTCCTTGAATTGGATTCCACGCTTCATACGGAGCACAGATATGCCGGTGACTCGCTTTCGGTTCTCGACGCAACGCAGTCAAACGCAGTCAAACGCAAGTGTCTGAACCGGCCTTTAGGGGTTAAAGCAGTATAGGGCAGCATGTCGCAATGCAATTAAAGTTCATATTGTCAAAGCGAGGTACAGCCGAGCCACCGGCCAAAGGGAAAATATCAGACAGTTTGAAAGGCCACGTCTTGCAGGGCAGGCTGGTAACCTGAACGATCACGAGCGTTGGGAAGATTTTTAAGACCCTCAGGGGCTTATTTGCTGCCCTGAAAGAACTGAAGGAACACAAGCGTTGGAACACTGCAAAGGACCTCAAAAGCTCATATACTGCCCTAAAAAAAAACAAAAAAAAAACAAAAAATTGGACAAGCACGAGCGCAGGAACGTCGTAAAAAACCGCAGGGGCTCTTTTTCTGCCCTGGAAAGAGCTAAACAGTGGAAAGAATGGGATGGGCCGACAGGCTCGGTAACGGTGGAAGAAACACATTATAGGTGATGACTCTGGCCGCTCTTCCCGCGGAAGCGAGCGACCAAATCCTGTTCGGAGCTATCCTCAAACCAAGAGTAGATAGCTCCGCGCCGCCGCGGAGGGCGCTGAGGTACGAGGTCCCTCCTCGGTGGCCACGGTGTCGGCGACGTAGCGCGCTCGCCCTTTTCGTGGTGTGGTGGTGCGGTGGTGGTGTGCGGCCAGTGGCTGGTCACGTGTTTTGCTTTGGTGCTGTGCCAATCACGGGTGCCATTATCGTGCACAAAGTTGAGCCTTAACCCGAAGAAGAACAAGAAGAAGAAGAAGAAGAAGAAGAAGGAGAAGAAGAATGAAAGGAACACAGATATTCGGACTCTGGCGACTTGGTGGCGGCATGGCGGCGGTGAGGTACAACAAGAAGCGGTGAGCGAGGGAATGCGGGACCACCGGTGTGAGAAACAACCGGAGCGGTCGGTTTGGGCGGTATTCAATACTTGGGCGCCATCTATCCCCGTGCGAGCGCTCGGTGGGCCGAACATAATGTCGTCGCCGCGTCGGATTGAGAGCCATAACCTTAAAGGCTGAACTCCATGGAGCGAATTATGTGACGAATAACTGGCGAACGCCGCCCGACGGCACGCTCGCTTTGCGCGCGACGTAGCAGCCACTGTGTTGATTCCACGCGCAGAGCAAAAGCCGCCGGGAAAAATTCGTCGGTTATTCGCAGCATATTCGTCCCATGGAGTTCAGCCTTAAGGCTGAACTCCATGGGACGACATCTTCAACGTCTTCCTTTATCAGTCACTAGAAGGCCGCCATTGGTATGGCACAGATGCCGTTCCACAGATGATGATAGTGATCAAAGTGGCCAGACTGAATTTCGGGAAGGGTCTATTCATTCAAGAGCCTTATTATACACCAAACAACATTTTAGCAGGATGTTCAATGAGCGATATAGTGTTTGTTGCAGAATTGAAACCGCTATGTGAATAGTTAAAAGAAATCAAGATTATGCAGCATTTCCACTTAAAAAAGAACGTGACAAAATATTAGTGCAAATACAAAACAGCAAGAAAAACTATACTAGTATGCATATACTGCTCACCGTCAACTAATTTTATCGAGTATATATTCTCATGAAATAACCAACTACAAAACATAACATAAAAATTATTTATAGGAGGAAATTTTAATGCTAAGACTAGTGTTGGGAAACGGATAGAACAGATCAACGAGGAGAAGAACACATTGAATTTATGTTACATAATAACCTAAAAACCATAAACAAAAGTGACTCTATACTTAATTTCAATACAATTAATCGTAAAGGTTGGATATAGATAACGTTAATAAACTCAAATATGCCATGAAAAGTAGTCTTTTAGAAAGTTCTGGAAAAGGATTCTCTCGGTGACCATAAATACATATTATTTTCTCGATTTCAAGAAACAAACACCAGTAAAACACTTAACTAAAAAAAAGGAAGGAATGCACTTAACAAATCAAATTCACGACGAGCGTTGGTTTCAACAAATATGCATACCACCAATAACCTCAGTCTTTCACCATTCCACGGAATGACGCCGCCAGTGAAAGAAGTGTCGGACAACGCTCCCCAGAGGGGCGTATGTGGCACGTGTGATGCTCGTTTATATGCGAAGTAAAAATGCGTCATCTGTTCTACTCACTGATCTCTATTTTAGTAGGCTGGATCGCTGATTGGGAGCCCGTCGGTGTCGCCACCGGCGGCCATTGCTTGACACCAGGCAATACACGCAAGTCTATGGGAGAAACGCACAAAAGTAAGCATATTGAAGCATGTACGCTGTGCTCGGAGGCGAGTATTTTATGGTGCGCTGCGATCCTTATGTCGGGTGTTTGGAGATCGAATAGGTATTTGTCAAACGTCCGGTCGCCGAATAAAAAAATCAAACGTACCGGAGCACCCGCGGCTGAGCTGGCAAGCTTGCTCTGGTAGTAGAGTAAACAAAGGAACTTGCCGTCAATAAGACCGTCCTTAGGGAAGCCCAGAAGTTGATGAATGACAAAGAAGTTCCATCTCAACAGCGGCTTTCCGGGAGTGAGCGAATTCCGCGTAGCAAAGCCTTCGAGCTTGTCGTCTGCTAAACCCAACTCAACGAAACCGCCACCGACTCCGCGTTCACTCTAGGTAACTCTCGCCTCATTGAGCTGCACTAAAGCGGAGTCACTCTCGACCACAAAATATTTATTTATAAGAACTGCGAGGGTTGTCAGTTTTAATGTTTGTACGCAAGCTATTTGACGGGCTTATCGAAACGCATCCAAAAAGTTTCAGTGCCGACAACAGCTTAGAAACAGGGGAAAACGTCACTTTTTCTCGTTCTTCCCATAGTGTCCCATGCATCGGCTGGTGTCAATCAATGGCCGCCGGTGGCGACACTCGGCCCCAGCTGCCGAGGCCGTGGTCCGCGATCCAGCCTACTACAATAGAGATCAGTGGTTCTACTGGTTGCAAGAGAAAGTTTCACTGCAAGTGTTTGAACACCGGCCACGAAGAATATAACTTTCTCATGGACTCTGAGACAAGTTCCTCAAAGTGCAAGGATTGTACCTGACGTCACAGTATGCTACCGCATCCGGCCAATGACACGGCTGATGCTCACATTGACAACTTGGCAAGCACTTCGGTCGCTGCGTCAACTGCGGCACAAGAGAGTCCCTACGTTTCGACCGGTTAACTGCGTGTGACTGACAAGATGGCGAATAAACTGGACGTCTTTGCGGGCGAGTTGAAGTGCCTGAGAACGAAAAACCGAAGCCTTCGGTCCGAAGTCTTGCAATTGCGCAGGACTGTTCTGGACCGAATCCCTGGGCCGCCTTCACCACCGTAGCTTTATACCACCGTCGCGGCCTCGACGTCGCCGTCGTCTCCCTTGTCATCCGCGCCTGTTTTCGTGTCACCCGCCCTCGAACATCAAAGGAGCCTCCCTGCTTCTCGCCCGAACTCGGTCAATCCCGTGGAACGGGGTCCCGCTCCGTCAGCAACGGGATTTCGTGCTGGTGGCAAGGCGACTTCGGCGAACTTGATGGACGACGTCTTCACCATGGTCAGGCCTTGACGTCAAGGCAAGGTTTCTGCCGGTTTGCAAAGAAGCACAAGAGGAACGCTGTAGCCAGGCCTGAATGTCATATAGCGCTTTTTGCATCAAGGCTTGGCCACAATAAGTCTATATCCGATGTCCAGGCCCTTGTTGAGCCGTTTTTGGAAGGGAAGCCAATTGTGCACTCAAATATGATAACTCGTTTTCCATATTATTCTTCATTTCGTATGTCTATCGATTAAGTTTTCGTGTCACGCTTATGCTATCGATTAAGTTTTTGTGTCTTCGTTTATGTCACATCTCAAGTTGGACTTTTAGTCGTATTCTGAATGTTTATGGGTCAAAGTTAGAACAGCGGACGGCGTTAATTTCCTTATAGGTATTTTTATTTTCCGCCGATAGTCAATGAAGCAATTTTTATCAAGCATTTCGAGTCGCTTGAACAACAAATCGACTTCGATATGTACGGAGTACAAATATACGGAGATTTTCACCTTCTAGGAGTCAATTGGCCATTGGGAGTTATAAATAGCAGCAATTTTATTACATAATCTAAGGCAACTCGGTTTGTATCTTTTAGGCATTTTTGTGGGTTGGATCAGCTAAACAAATTTGAGAACAAAGAAGGTAATATTCATAATAGTGTACTTTCTAACCTTCCGATCGATGACATTACTACAGTTTCATTACCTTTAATACGGATGGGTGTGTTCCATCAACCATTTGTGGTTAATCTTCGTTTTCCTTGCAAGCTGCGAGTGTCGCAGGCACCCAATTTTTATTGTTTCGCTAAAGGCGATTATTTTGGAATGTATCAGCAGTTCCACAACTACAACTGGAACGATTTCCTAGCAATGGATGATACAGATCTGGCAACAGAGGAGTTAGATAGTTTTGTTCCGAAACGCATTTCTCGAATTTTTATTTACCCTGATTGGTTTTAGAAAGATTAGAAGAATTGCCTAGGAAATTATGATTATTTTCATAGACATTTTAGAAAAATCTCTGGTATACAGAATATAGTATTTATCGTACTCCTGCTAACAAATTTTATTTGCGCGATAGACAACTACACAACGATGACGTGGAAAGTAGTTTAAATCATGACCCCCGAAACCTTGCGGAAGTTTGCAAAGCAAGAAACTTGTGACGGTACACAGGGCATTGCCCTGCGAAATGGAACATATCAAAATGCTGGTTATATTTCCTCCTCTGCAGAGAGGTCGCAAATGTTTTTGCTGACTGCTTCAGCAATTATTAGTCGAAAGGTCCGCAGGTTGCACAGCCCAGTGACTCTTATAATAACTGCCAAGACGCATTTTCTAGTTTTAGAGTAGATAACGAAGAAATCGCAGAGGCTCTCAGACAACTAAAACCAAAATTTATCTACTGGAGCCGATCTCATTCCAAGATCTATTATCAATGGTTGTGGCGACTTGCTTTCACCGATTATGAAGCATATTTTTAATCTATCGCTGGGTTCTGGTGCGTTCCCAATGTTATGGAGATAGGCATACGTCGTTCCAATTTTAAAGGGGGTGATGCTTCAGTTGTCTGCAATTATCGCCATGGGTTTTATTTTCGTCAGATATTAACAGCCGTGCACCATCGGTTTATGAAAGGTCGGTTGTTTGAGACCAACTTGTGTTCCTTCTTAAATTACTCTGTACCTGTTGTTGTGAACAATGGGCAGGTAGATGCTCTTTACTTTGACATGTCCAAAGCATTCGATAAAGTTGACCATGGGCTGCTACTAAACCAGCTTTCTTTATATAGTTGTTGTTCATTATTATGTATCTGGTTTAAAGGTATTTGTCACATTGTACGAATATTATTCGCGATTCTGCTACCCACTCGAAAATGTTACGTTCAAATTTAGGTGTCCTCGAGGGGTCTCTACTTGGGCCGCTTCTGTTCTTGATATTTGTTAGCGATATAGCATCATATTTCATCAAGATTTATATCAGTGTCAATTCTCTTGTTGATTGCAACTTCCTTTAAAGCGACGTGAACAACCTACTGCGCTGGTGTCCACCGAATAGTTTGCTTCTAAATCCTCTTAAGACTAAGGCTCTTTCTTTGTGCCGACGCTAGGATGTATACATTTCACCTACGTTTTAGGGCGAACGCAAATCGAACGCGTGAATTTGTTGTTGAGGATCTCGGTGTGTGTGTTAATAGCGTGCTTTCATTCAATGCTCATGTGTCTTTTATTGTCGGAAATGCAAAGAAAATGCTGTGCATGATTTCTCGTATGGCTAAGCAGCTAAAAAACCCTCCATGTTTGTTTCGTTTATTTTGTGCGTTAGTACGACCTAGGCTTGAATTCGGTTCAGTTACTTAAAATTCGCTATCTGGAACGCTTTCGTTGAGAATGGAATCCGTGCAAAAAAGACTGATACGCATTGCATATGATAGAGACATCCAACGTCCCGTTTATTATAATTATGAATTTCTTCTTAATAGAGTTTCTCTCGCACCTTTGTCAAGCAAAAGGCTGGAACGTGACCTAGTTTTCTTGTACAACGTTGTGAATGGGATGTTCGACAGATACTTGCTTCTTGGCAGTGTTAAGTTTCACGTTCCTTGCCGTGCTACTAGATATTTTACTATTTTTTTACGTTCATTCAATTTGTAGTGTGTTGCTAATGCGTCGTTTTCAATAGAAGCGTGTTGTCTAGCCGGGATATATTCCGTGACATTTCAGTTTTTCCGTAAAACGTAAATATACCACACGGCAACCATTTAGCGTGCGTACTTACCTTGCATCTCTTCCACTGGTCAATTTTATGTTATATCGTCCTTTGATCGGCTATGTTTGTTCGCTTGGTTTTTACTTTTTTACTGTGTGTACCAAAGTGAAGACTACTGTGGTTGTTTTTGACACATTAAATAAAAATTAATTTATTCATTTATAAAAGTAATGGTAACTATATTTTATGCAAATTCTAAAGATATAGAAACAAATTTATGCCTAATGTCAAACATACACACAAGACTCATCCTTGGTGGACAATCGAGCTATACATCATAAGAAAAAAATAAAAGATCTTATTTGCCGTTATCAAAGGTGTAAAAATGCTATTTGAAAACAAATTGGTAACGTAAAATGTACCTCATGGAAACTATTTTGTACAGATAATTTGTTTTAAAACAAAATGCCTTTTTAAAACAAATTTGTAACGCAAAAGATACCTCATGGAAACTATTGTGTACAGATAACGCAAAACAAAATATTTTTGGATTACCTTATAAAATAGCCTTTGAAAAACTCAGAAACCAATTTTAATTCGAACCGCACTAAAAGAAGATGGTACTTTAACCACAGATACTCTTGAATCACTTGCACAAATATTACAACGTTTATTTCAAAAGGATAATTCCGAATCAGATACAGCTGCACAAAAAGAGATCAGAGCAATCATTAATATGGAAACATAACCCTGATGACCTTTATTTTACTAAAATGAAGTTAAAAAAAATCCTTAAAAAACTAAAACCTAGAAGCAGCCCAGGGATAGATAATATAACCACAAACATAATGCAATATATTTTCTTCTCACATCCACAACTTGCATTAAATGTACTCAGTAGTGCTTTAAAAAATATCTACTTTCCAATAGAGTGGAAAAAGGCTGAATTAATTATCTTAAACAAACCTGCTAAACAAGTAGAGGACCCTCGTTCGTGTAGACCAATTTGTTTAAACTCAATATTTGAAAAAGGTTTAGAACGACTACTAAATTATTCTCCCTATAACTTTTAGATAAAACAATTTGTTCCATGCAAGACAATGCGTATTCACTCATAATAAATAAGCTTCGAGTGCTCTTTATTAACTAAAAAACATAATAGAAGAAAATGAATCCTTTGATTACCATTACGTTTTAATCTCCTTAGACTTCCAAAGCGCGTTCGACTAAGTTTGGTATCATTGTTTTAAATTACTTAGTAGAAAGCAAGTACCAATCAACCTTATATAACTTACCAAAATCAGTTCTTCAGAGCAGATCAATACCATGCTACTTTTATGCGGGTGACGTAAGACAATCAATAGAACTGGGATGCCCTCAGGGCTTCCCCATAAATCCGCTTCTATGTAATATATTAATTTCTAAACTGGTAATCGTAAACTTCCCTCGTTCAGTAAATATACAAGGATACGCAAATGAAACAGTATTGATTATCTCTGGTGCAACTAGAAGAGCTCTAGAAGACACTGCGAATACAAGTGTAAAGATAGTTTCTGAATGGTCCAAAAAACACGGACTTACTCTAAATCCATTTAAATGACACGGTATGCTCTTTGTTGCAGGTCGAAGACTAACGCAGAGACGTCCACCAACTATACGATTTAATAATATTAGTCTAAAATATGTACCTTCAATGCGCATACTGGGAGCTATATTTGATCCAAACCTATCCTCTCTAGCACATGCAGAATATATCCGAGAAAAAGTTATAAAACATGCAATGCAATTATCAGCATTTATAAAAAAACTAACTGGGGCGTCAATAAAAAAGAGTAGCGGGAATTATATCTTGCTTGTATAGAAATATATATTGTATGTGGAACAAGCAGATGGTGGAAAACAACAAACAATTTCCACATAATTAGAAAAGCAGCAGCAAGACAATGCATACCATTATTAAACATATCAGGAGCATACCGTGCTACAAGTAACATCAGTCTTCCGATATTATGTAATATTATTCCACTTCATCTTACATTAAACAAACAAGTACAACAATTCCTGTTATTTCAAGAAAATAAAACAATAGAATGTAATAATAAGTAATTTAACTCAAATAATAGACTACAATTGTGATCCTTGGTTATTTCACAGATCAACTCAATACTGTATGGAATATCAACTAAACAGAACAATCCCAAGTAATTTTTATATGTAGACAGACCGGTTCACTAACAGGCAATGTTGGTGCAGCTATTGTAATTATAACACCATTAAATGAAACATATCGCACAATACACATTGCCTAATCACGCTACCATTAATGATGCAGAAACAACAGCTTTTGAACAAGCATAAAAACATACCAAGACCTATATAACTTACCATGCAAAAGTAACCAGTTACACAGATAGTCTTTTTCCATTCCAAAGTCATCCAAACATCAAGCAAAAACTAAAAGAATACACAATATTAAACAACTTATTAAAGAAATTAAAACTAAACATAATTTATAACTAGTATATGTTAAGGCACATGCCAGGAATGATGGAAATGAATTAGCAGATTATTACGCCAAGAATGCACACTCTTGTGGAGAATTAATTACATGATTATACTCTAAAAATATGTGAAAAAACGATTATATAGCCAAGCCAAAAAAGAATGGTACCAAGAATAAGAAGAAAAAAACTGGAACGAGAAAAACAAAGTTCTTGGATTCGTAGCATAACCGACATCCAAAACACATTCCCTCCATCAAAATTCTAAACACAAATAATCACATGTTATAAGAAACTGCCATTCTATCCTTTCAGATTTAAATCACCAATAATAACAAATATTTTTTTTTTGTGGAATTAACGCAATTGACTTTGGACAATACTTTGCCACATGTCATTGACCCTATTTTTTCGCGTTATGGTACGTTTACACTTGCGAATCCGCTAGCGAATCCGCCCAGCTTTTGCCGCTGGGGCGAAACGCTGGGCAGAAAACGCGGCGGCGAGCCGTTTAGGTCCAGGACCTATTTCTGCCGCCGAACGAGGCGTTTCGCTGACCGGAAGTGACATTCTTGCGCAGCGCGACGCTGCCTACGTCATGAGTACGCGTAGTTCCGGGAGCAGCAACGCCCGGGAGAGAGAGCCGAGGCAGGAACTGTCGCGCCTTCCCGTCATATTTGACGAGATGTTACGGGAACCGTTGCCGCAGCTGGCGCCGCCACCACTGCTCGAAGGAAATAGATGTAAACGCAACCCGCTCGTCGCCGCCGCCGCCAGGAGTGGATCCGCTCCCGCGGCAGCGGATTTCTTCTCAGGTGTAAACGTACCATTAGACTAAACCAACTTAATTATACCAACTTCAGCACCGTAACCAAATTTGTCACAGAACAATCTGAGACAAAAGGGAAAAACGCTCTATACTTCGT
Source organism: Ixodes persulcatus (assembly GCA_013358835.2). Classification (NCBI taxonomy): domain Eukaryota; kingdom Metazoa; phylum Arthropoda; class Arachnida; order Ixodida; family Ixodidae; genus Ixodes; species Ixodes persulcatus. The sequence goes on along the minus strand of JABSTQ010009812.1, from coordinate 56,887 downwards.
TTCAGCTTCGGTCTGAGCGCGGCCGATGTCATGAGCCAAAGGGCCAATCAAAGAGCGCAAAAAGCGCAGCGTCATGGCGTGCTCTCTGCGCTTGATAGGACTAGCCGGCGGAGGAGCGCGCACAGAGAGACGGCGAATACCGGCTGGTCCTATCAACTGCAGAGAGCACGTCATGACGTTGTGCCTCTTCGCTGTTTGATTGGCCCATCGGCTCATAACATCGGCCGCGCTCGGACCGAAGCTGAAACCAAGTTATAGCAGGAGTAATGGACACCTTCCCGGAGAATGCAATCGAGCGAGCTCATCGCTTAGGGCCCTATTTGCCGAATAAGTGTCGCCCTATCACAGTTTAATTCTCTCGCTACACGATTAAGAGACAGAATACATTCCGCGCGTACAAAACTGAAAGAAAAAAAAAAAAAAAAACGTTGCCGTAATCGAAAATTTCTCGCCCGCCACGTGCTACGCTCGAAAGAAACTTGTCGACGTCGCTAAAAATCAACCCGGGGCACCTCCCTTTCAGCTAAGATACAACAAGCTTGTCTCGAACAAAAAGTCATACGTCTACGCTGCCGAAATTGATAACGCGGTAGAAGTTATGCCCAAATCAACACAAGACAACCCACAGCCCCGTTGTTCAAGACACACAATGACCTAGCGAGACGCGAGGGGCTGTGGACGTTCCTTCCCTCATGCATCGATTTTTTTTTTTTGCAACATTCCGAGTGTCATGAGCAAGCGCGATTCTCTAACTTCTGCCATCGATACATGCAATGATGATTTCATCGTACAAACCAAGACCTGGCTGCATCCGCATTTTCGTGATCATGAAATTTTCCTATCTGCTCGGCATTTCTCGATTTATCGCTGCGACCGCTCAAAGTGACAAGGTGGTGGTGTTTTGCTGGCCATTTCGCAAAACTTTTCATCTTAGTGTGTTTTTTTTTTCCTTACGACCTTGAGATTGTTTGGGCTGTCGTTGAACTAAGTAATATGAAAATCATTCTTGGTGCTTGTTATCGACCCCCCACGGTTTCCTACAATTTCGTAGATGAACTTCATGACGTAATTAATATAGTTTCATCTCGATACCCCACGCTTCCTTTATTTCTGCTTGGTGATTTTAACATTCCGAAGATATCATGAAACAGTGAACCACCCAGTATACACCCCGTCTCCTCTTTAGCCACTAAAGTCTTGAACTTGTGCTCTGTATTTTCCTTCGCGCAGCTTATTAAGCAACCTACAAGGACAAGACACTCCGTCGCGAACACCCTTTATCTTGCTTTGACATCCCAGCCTGATCTTGTGTCCGAGATTATTTACTTGCCTGGCTTAAGCGATCATTGTTTGCTTACTTTCCAGATTTGCTTGTCGCGACCAAAGAAACAAAAAAAAAAAAACTAAAACTATTTGTTACTATACAAAAGCAAATTTTCGAGCAATTAATTATGAAATGTCTATTTTTCTTGATAATTTTTTAAATAGTTTTGATAATTGCACTGTACAAACTAATTGGGGCATTTTTGTGGCTAGAGGGAATAATTTAACTAATAAATACATTCCCACTTTCACCATCATATTTAACAGTGATGCTCCGTGGTATATTTGTAACCTCAAACGTTTATCAAACAAAAAGAAGCGCTTATATAGATCAGCTAAACTACCTGGAAATGGTGCCCACTGGGCTGCTTACAAACATGCTTCCGACGAAAATGTAGCTGCACTAAAAATGCTAAGGAATAATTCCTTCAAAACACTTTGCCATCAATGTTAATAAACGACATAAGAACATTTTGGCGTGTTATACGACCAAAGGTTGAAGATACGATCACTTTAGTTGACAGCACTGGAAACGTAGTTCCTTCTAGCCAGTGTGCATAGGTGCTGAATGGGGTGTTTTCATGCAACTTTTCTGTAACTTCAGGTGTCGCGATATGAGATACTCATGGCTTTGACTATCTCGTCATGTCTCCCATACTCATTGAACCTACTGGTGTAGAGAGCCTCATTATATCACTTAAACCTTCTTCGTCTCCTGGATGCGATTCAATTAATCCCAAGTTATTTTAAAAGTACAAGTGTCTATTCTTCTATTATACTTTCTAAGATTTTTCAGCAGTCGATTGACAACGGTTATTTCCCTGGTGAATGGAAGGTCGGGAAGGTGATTCCATTCCATAAATCAGGTAGCAAGTCTTCTCCTTTCAATTACCGACCCCTTTCACTAACCAGCATTCTTTGTAAACTTCTTGAGCACATTCTGTTTTCGCATCTCGTTACATTCTTGAATCAAACTGCTTCTTCACACCTTCACAGCATGGCTTCCGCAAAACTTACTCCTGTGAAACTCAATTGGTATCTTTTACGCATAAACTAAACCTCATTCTTGACCATTCCTCATTTGTCGATTGCATTTGTGTAGACTTCTCTAAAGCATTTGACAAGGTATGCCACAAACTTTTGCTATATGAACTACACCAACTTAACCTTGATCACAAACTTCTCGCATGGATTGAACGTTTTCTTCTTAACCGTTCACAGTTTGTTTCCGCTAACAACTCTAACTCGCAGCCATCCGCGGTGCTCACTCCGGTGTGCAACAGGGGTCTGTTCTTGACCATCTCCTTTTCCTTATCTACAAAAACGATCTACCTTCTTGCGTTTCTTCTAACATTTTCTTGTTTGCCGATGACTGCGTGGTTTTTCGTGAAATAACTTGTGATGACGATATAACTAAACTTCAGTCGGACCTTAATGCCATCTCTTAATGGTGCAAAGCATGGTATATGGACCTAAACGTTAATAACTGCAAATATATGCGCGTATCTAGAAAAGCAAAATAGCTTTCCCACCTACTTTCTAAATCACCGTCCCCGTGATGCCGTCACTTCTTACAAATACCTTGGTATTCACATTACAGCCGACTACGCCTGGATCGCTCACATCTCGAATGTTATTAACAACGCTAACAGAATGCTTGAATACAACCGACATAGCTTCTCAAAAGCCCCTTCGTCCTTAAAACTTTTGTCACATAAAACACTAATCCGTCCAAAACTTGAATATGCTTTATCTGTGTGCGATCCTTACCAAGAAACCTTAATACGTTCAATTGAAATTGTTCAAAATAGTTCAGTTTGTTTTTCCTATCTAACTATAACAAAACTGGCAGCATAAGCTCAATGAAATCTAGCCTCAACCTACCAACTCTAGCATCTCGCAGTAAATTATTTCGACTATGTCTATTTCACAAGCTCTTCCATCACCCATATCTGCACGACGCTTTTATTTTACCTCCCCCGTACATCTCATCCTAGTTGGATCATGCTTTTAAGGTTGAAATTCCACTCTGCAATACTAACGCTTTTTTACAGTCCTCTTTCCCACGCACATTAGATAAGTGGAATCGCCTTCCCGCACCTACGGCAGCCATTGAAGACCACAATATCTTCAAGAACGCCTTAGCTATCATTGAATGATTAGGAATCTCTTATTTGTCTATACTAATAACTGCAAAATGTTGTATCATCTTATGAAATGTCATTCACTCCCCTCTATAATGCCTCAGGCCTTGAGGGTAAATAAATAAATGGTAAAGCTATAAAAACTACTTTTGGACATTATGAGGTTTATACAAGCGGAGAAATAAATCCAGACTTGTGCTCATTACTTGAAAAATGTAATGGATTACAATTAGAAATTACCGAGCCTCAAATGTAGTGGATTACCGTTATAAATTACTTTCGCTAAAGAGTAACGGATTACTTTATTCCTTACATTACAAATTACTTTTCCGATACTTTTTCCGTACACTTATCCATCAAACATTAGAAACAATATTGATATTCTTTCCAAAACTTTTCGGCAACACTACTGTTCATTTCTCATGCGCCTGCATTATGGTAGTCCTTGTAGAAATAAAATATTATAGTTAAGAGAAAAAGTGTAGGTGCACTCCGTTCACCTGTAAGCTGAGAAATCACCGAAAGCTGCGACCACACCCGCCATCTAGCTAGCTTACGGCCTCCGTAAATGATCCCTGGAATTGTGTGGACAAAGCTAGCGGTGCGCATGCTCAGCTGCACCGTCTACCTCCGCTACGATATTCGGAGCTCAAGAAGCGATCTACGAAAGCTCTCTTTTGATTCGGATGTTTCGCCTGTTATTCACAATAAAATAAAAATTTGGTTCTAACGTTACAATGCATACATAATGCAGACTGCAGGTGTCCCAGCGTACCTTGATGTGTTTCCGTAGCCTAGAGTTAGTTGTTCTTGCTGATGACAATGTGTGTGTTTTGGCAAGCAAAGTATGAACTGAAACTCTAGGTTTTCGTTCTCCTTAATGCCCTGAATTTTGAACAGCTCATTAGGAGATGGCCGTGGAGAAGGCCATACCTTATGACCGAAAACTTGACCTGTCAGAGAAAAAGTGTCGGTTACGGGCTATCGATCGTTCACCGGTTCTCACTTTCATACCAATATTCGTGCTGGCCAGGGTAGGGTAGGACATAGAGAGCGAGGGAAGCCGTGGCCATCGATCTCACCAAACAATAGAGGATTACACCACTTTTACGCGTTCTCTCCCTCTCTCTTTCTCTGTCAGCATTCCTTTGATGGCCTAACGCCCTCTCCTCCCCCCCCCCCTTTATGTAGACAGTTCACTGTGAATTGAGGAGTGAATTCGACCACATTGCCCAGACAAGTAAACCAAAAGAAGTATCGTCCGTACCCTCGAAGACGATGCTCTTAGCCTCGCGCCGGACGCTTTTCAACCGTGCCTCAAGAGCGTGCTTCAATAAAGTAGGGCACATCAAAGACAAAGATAATTCAACCTCTTGCGCGAGGCTACATCGTCTGTTATGCGAGTTGTGACCCCGCGAATCGAGGGGTACGGACCCGCTTTTGATGTCTGTGCAGGTGGCGGGAGACGTTAAAGAAGTTGCGAAGGGTGAAGCGGTGTAAAAGGAAAAGAATAAACCCGAAGAGCTTTCTCCTGCCCGGGAGAAGCAGAAAAACACGATGGAAGGCGACAGAGAGCCCTTCTCGGCGTTGTCTTACTTGATACTTGTCTTTCGTATATTTGAACACGTCTTGCCCGTTTTTCTTGTAGGGGTTCTAGTGACCGGTCATGCAAAAAATCGTGGTTTCTTTTCGGCTATTCTCTCCTTCCTGATGTTTTCTATTTTGTTGAACTTGCTCTCTTTATGCTGCTGAATACTCTGCTCGTATTGCTTCAGATACTGTATTCTGATCATATTTTTAAAAAGTAACGAGTAATTAAAGTAATCCGTTACCAATATTGTGTAACGAGATTACATAATTTAATTACAAATTACTTTAAAAACAAGTAACGTGGCAATTACAAACTTACTTTGAAAAGTAGCAGATTACAAGTAATCTGTTACTTGTAACGGATTACTCCTCAAGTCTGTGTAAATTCAATAAAAAAGAAGAAATACACATGCAGCAGGAAAGCATCACACAAAAGATGACAAAACTGTGCGTGGCGTGCTTTTCCAATGGGGTCGGTAAGCCGGGTTACTTGGTGAACCATCATAACCCAAGAACCGCCCCGTCTTCCGGACTTGTTCTTGCGGACTCGCGCATAAACAAATAACAAAACATCGCTGAAAAGGAGTGGACGGCAGATATGGTTGGTGGCCATATCTGCCGTCCACTCCTGCGGGGTTGGCAGGGGGTTATTTGCCGAGCCATCCCGGGCCAAAAATCGCCCGGTCTAGCGGACTTCATCTTGCAAACCTGCGCAAAAAAAAAAAAAATAATAAAAAAATAGCTAACTTTGTATAGGATAAAGTGTGCTGCACGGAAACATCTTGAACAGCTGAACCCTGAAAATCAAAAATGATCCTCATGACAAACACCACAACAACCGGCCATCAACGTAAAGACCTATCAACTTAAAAAAAACTATTACGACGAAATATACAATATAAAAACTAAGATAAATTCCAAAACGACAGGTGAACAGTAATATTTCACTAATAAAAAAAAACAAATTAAGAAATAATGGATCTAGACAATGTGAATAATATATACATTAACCTAAAAAAGAGCAGAAAAGGGAAACCCCCTCCCAGTCGCCTAAAACATCTGCAAAGGGTAAAAACCGATTACAATACCAATGTAAAAATTATTAAAAGTATACACGGAAACCAATAAAAATCGTAAAACAAATCTTCATAATACAAAAAAGTCTGTTTATTTTATTGTAATAAACAAATAGCAAACAGACTGCCCCAAATTTTGCAAGGGGCTTAATAACGGTGGGATATAACTTATTTAATAGCTAAAGTACGTATAAAAGACCACAGAAAGAAAGCACTGAGGTTGTGCAGTAGGGCCAAGAAAATCCCGAAAATATGAAGAGATATTATCATATTAGCTTTTTTGATTGCGCGAGCGACAATTCAAAATGGTAGCCGGGTAGCTTATATGCTCCCAAATTCAGCATATTATTCAGCACACCATCAAAATCATTCTTCACAAAAACGTGCAAACCATCACACCAATGTAATTGTAATTCTTCATTAATCGACTCCAATTTCTCTAGACACACCATCAAAATAATCTTTCATGCAAACTTTCTGCATCCCACACCCTGATAATTACATTTCCTAGCTACAAATATATTCAAACCTATTAAACACCTCCAAGATCGTATCACGAGGCCTTAATATAGTCAGATTTATTAACTGGAACTTTCAATCAAACATTTAATTATAACCCTGATTCGGGTGGTCATTTTTCCGGCAAAATATTTTGCCATATCTTCGCCAAGGGCGTTCGCGTGGTCAAAGGCTGGCGAGTGCGCGCTGTTTGGGTGGCACTTCTCAGGCGTTGGCCGGCAATTCACCGGCACAATTTTTGCCCGAGCTTCAAGAGGTCGGGAACCAAGCGAAACAATGCTCGCTCATAGCGGGTTCGAGTAGAAAACAAAGCCATTGAGACAGACACCCCTCTGCGGTCCAAGAAAAGGCAACAACAAAAAAAAGAAAAACGGAGATAAAGATAAAAATATTTTAAAGAAAGCTTACCTAAAGCTTAATCTAAACCAACGTTACTAGAACAATCAGTTGGGAAACTCGCCGTCGAAACCTGGGCCGCTGGCGTCCACCGAGACCGAGCTAAATACGACAACAGCACCACTCTTTATGATTTGTCTGTACTGTGGTCACCTTGAGCTATTAGAAAGCATGTTTTTGTGTAAAAACAAACAGAAAGACTCTTTTTGTATGAAATTTATTGGAGTTTAGTACAAATTGAGGGGCACGCGATGTTTTTAAAATATTTTAGTTGCAAGGTTTTGCGGCACAATTAAAGGGGTCATGAAACGATTTTCCTACTTCTTCCTCCTTAGCTTTAATCCTCAACTCAAATGCAAATTGTGAAATCACGTCGTCATGACATTCTTCGGCACCGGTGCGATGACTCCCAGCTTCCACCGTGCTTTTTATGCACTCCATAGAACTTGTCATTCGCCAGTGACGATAAGTTCCGTCAGGGCACTCATTGGCCACGAAAGCGAATCCAAATATTCGTCGACGGATTGATTGTTGACGAGCGCATGCGTCCGAGTGACGCAGTTCTCGTGTCCAATGCGTGAGCTGGGCTCGGCTGACGTCAGGTTGGCGCCGCTGACGCGCTTTGGGAACCGCGGATGTATCATAGTGAAAAGGCGGAGAGATTTCGAAGGATAGAAGGTACAAAATAGTCCGCTATATTTTCAAATTTTCATACCGAAAAGCTGGCTTTTGACTTTCTACCCTCTTCCGTTTGGCCAACTAAACGATAGGCGACTAGTAAAGCCCCAATTTAAAATCATTCGTCCCAGTCCAAAATTCGTTTCATGGCCCCTTTAATATTGTTTTTATACAACCATGCCTCAGCGGTGCTTTCAGGTGGCGCGTCCCGACCTAGGTGCACTTTAAGTTCGGTAGTAAGACGCGGCGCTTCCGCTGGGGAGACGGGGGCGGCGCCCCTGTAACCTCTTCCACTGTATCTGTTTCGGCGCCAAAATGGCCGATTCAAGCCAAAATAGAAGTGACGTGCGGTTCCTCGCGTGGCCGCTGCGAGAGAAATGGCGGCGTTGTGTTCGCGATTAGCTCGGTGCTCGAGGACAGATCGGGGACACTTTTTCAGAGCAGTCCTTTATGGCAGTTTTTCAACTGAGTGGTTTAAGAACGTTGATCTAAACTCAAAGGAAACTGCTTTTTCGCCCTCTACAAATGTTTATAAAGTTCGCAACAGAGCACAACAATATTAGATAAGGTATCTAACACGCAATTTAATGCTGAGGAAGTCGCACTTTTGAACTATGAAAATTGGCTGTTGCTCTGCCAACGCTTCCTGTACTAAGTACAGAAGGCTCTGGTATTGCGCAAGCACTAAATGGCGGCGCCCACAACAATATCGAGAAACAGAGTGCCGATACCCTAAACGTAGCTAATTTAGTGTCTCTATACTCGTCCTCAGAAACTTGGCCATTTTTTCCCGCCTCTTCCTCTTCTAGCCTAAATATACGTCGCTTTTGTTTTTCAGGACAAAACTTTAATTTTATTTAAACATACGACAAATATAACCGTGCAAATAGAACTACGTGGTTCACATGGTTGAGTCAGAGCTAAATGATCTCAACTAACATGTAAGGCCCATACCGGCAGAAGCAACCGCGGCGCTTGTTCGCTGAGGACAGAGTTGACATTTTATATCGTTGTTTTGGTACTGATCGCATTGGAGGCACTGCAATTTAAGAAATTCTTCCCCGAGTAAAATTAGAAAGAACGCCGTTTCGTCGCTGTGGGCCTTAATCTTTGTCTTTACTGGCAGACTGGCAAGACGCTAAGTCGAGCGTCACGTGCGCTTCCTGGTGGTTCTTTCTTAAATTGGAGTGCAGTGAAAACTATTAGTGAAATGCATCCTGATCTCGTTTAGTAGCACGTGCAGCGAAAGCAGCAAAACGAGCTACTAGATCGGACACGCAGTCCTAACTTCGGTTCACGGGATAACCATGGGATTTAGAGCAAGGTCCACAGACCTGCGGATTTATCCGTAATGACGTCAAGGTGCCGTGATACGCATATTTCTCTGGTCCGCGGATCTGGTTCGCTTAGTTTGTCTACCTTCTGATTACCCTTAAAGGGGCCCTGAGGAGGTTTCTGAGATCTCCTCAATATGGCGATTACTCAATCCGCTGGAACTAAGCATCCTAGAAATTCCTAAATCATGACGATACGCGGCCGACTTCCTCACTGAAAAGCAGTCAAAAATCGCAACACACCGAGGTCATCTCCGGCAATGGGAGGGGCATGTTCCGAAACAAGTACCACTACCAGCCAATAGCAAGCGAAGGATCCCCGCGCCTGCGAGCTGTGTTACCGCAGAGTGATATCTCGAATCCGCGAGACACGTCGCCCATACAGCCCGGACTACGATTCAACCCAGCGAGCGTGCGCTCCAGAGCTGACGACCAAACAGATCACTCCCAAGAAACAAAAAAATAAGTAAAAAAAAGCTCAGTGCGTTTTCTTAGACCAATGAGGAGTATTCACTGGGCGCCATATTCGTGGGTGCTGTCTAGAGCGCATGCTCAGAACGAGCCCACATTAATAGGCTGCGAAGACCGGCATTCTTGAGGGTGTGGAATGCACGTTGCAAAAGAACCGTGGAAGCTTGCCATCAGCACGCGCTCAGCAGTCGTGCACACAACTATGGCTGCCAGTGAATACTTCCTATATTTCCGTATTATATTCCCTCTCAGCAAAAAAACGTTCAGCCTTTCCACTCTCGTGAAGAAGGAAGACCAGCGAAACTGTATTTGATCAATACCACCTAGAATACAAGGCCTGCGCATGACGTTTCGTTAGTAGATCCCCGACCCGCCCCAAGCGGCAAACAGGCTGAAGCTTGACGAGAGTATGGGCCGCGCCGCAACTACGTCGCATTCACCTGCGGCCACAGCTGTGTGCGTGACTGCTGAGCGCGAGCTGATTGCGAGCTTCCAGTTCATTTGCAACGCGCACGCGAACACTCCCTCGGCCACAAGCGCGAGCTAGCACGCGCTCCTTGCTTTGAGACGAGCATTTCTAGCGCGCGCGCTCGTTCTGCGGAAGAACGCTTCAAAGCAGCGACCCGGAGTATAAACAGCGCCCTCGAAAATGGCGTCCAGTGCCAGCGTCCAGCGTCCAGCGAAGGGCTTTGCAGCCCTTCGCACAGCAGTAAGGTATTTTCACTCATGCATTTGAGGCTCCACGTCAACGTCTAACTTCATCGTATGCTATAGCAACAGACACTCGGCGTGAGCATCTGTTTCATTATCTGCTACACAAACCACTGAAGCAGGCGATGGAGCAGACGATGTCGCAGATGATGTAGCAGACGACGGTGTTCATCCGGGCTACCTAGGGGGCGCTGAGGGGATCTACTAGTGATGACGTTTAGAGGAGGAAACGCGCAGGCCTTGTGTTCTATACCTGTTTTCACCCCAAGAAAAAAGTACGTTTTGCGCATTGTTCCTACGCGGCGCGAAATAGTTCTCACGAGATTCGGTTGTCGGAGGGAAAAGCGATGCCTTTGACGTTTGGAACGTGTACATCTTGATAAGATAACATATATCTAATCTAAAATTCACCTACATATGTCTTCATTATCCACATAAAGGGGGAAATTAGTAACGTTCCGCGAGGAGCCGGACTTGTTTTACTTCGGTTCTTAAAGTGAAAACAGGTATAGGTGGTATTGATTTGATACACTGTGTGCTTCTTCTTCGTCGTCGTCTGTTTTTCGCGCTGTTTCCTACGATGAATTTCCACCAACGCGCCCAACTATCCATTCTTGGTGGTGGTTAAACGTTTTTTTTATTATTGATGAAAGGGTTATGTCAAGGCCTCTTGATAAATATCATCTAGCCTTGATAGGGATAAGGAAATGGGTGATGAGGGTAGGGCAGACTTGTGCCCGTTACTTGTAAAAAAGTAATTAATTACAATTACAATTACTTGGCTACCAAAGTAACAAATTACCGTTACAAATTACTGGCTTTAAAATGTAATCGATTAATTACTTCGCTACTTCACTCGATTACTTTTCAATTACTTCAAGAAATACCTGCAAAAACGCGACTTTTCACTTAGTATTCCTGTATGCGGTAATAAGGTAACTTATTAGCTATATGTAGACAAATATTACTAGCCGCGAATAATGTACAAAGTCGTTTAACTTTTGTGTTCAGTTTTTATTGCACATCAAGAGCAGTTGGCGTTCGAAGTTGTGGTCTTCATCTTTCCTCTGTTTCGGGAGAAAGAGAGGAAAAATGAACGGCCCTGAAAATGTGTTTGCACTGCACGAGCGCGCGTGCTTGGCAGTGACGCTGAAAGCCCTGAGCTCGCTTTTGTAGCTTCTGCTACGCTCACACTTAAAGTGAAAACGGAGTATGGTACGTTTTAGAGGATCAAATATTAGGGGCGAAGCTCCTTAGGGGCTAGCTATGTCCGTCCGCCGTCCGTTGTTCGCCGTAGGCCGGCGTCGGGTGCTCGTGCTTCTGCTCGTGAGATCACGTGCTCACGAGCACGTGAGCACATGCTCACGTGCTCGTGAGCATGTGAGCATGTTGCGTACTCATACTTGGCCAAGTATGAGTCGGAGAAGTGTGCTGCTAGGGATCCCATCTGTCTGCTTAAAAAAAGAAAAAGAAGAAAACCCCACATTCTCCTACTGGCATGAATGAAAAGGCTCGGCATGCTGCGGCTCGGCGTCTACGCAGACAAACACCACCAGAGCTTCGCCCCAAGCAACATCATTCACCACGTGGAGATGCGGTCAATTTTTTTACCGGATCGCACACCCATGTCGTTGATGTCACAATGGTATATGCTTGGAAGCAGCATTATGAGCTGTCGATATCCGAAAATACAATTTGCGTAAACTCCCTCAGCAACTCGCCGCGGCTCCCCTGGGCTCAAATAAATATCAATATCTTTATCAACTGTTGGAAGCGTACTTTATGCCGTACGTCAGCGGATACACTAGGACTGAAAAAAATAAAAAACCAAAGGTAATGTTGCGAGTGTAAAATTGGGATGCAAACGCCAAATTATGAACTACACAAAAATCTTAAATTTTTGAAATCACTGGTTTCCACACAAAAAAAATTCAAAAGCGCTTACATTTACGTGTTTTCGTAGGTTCGAATTCGTGGACTTCGCAGATGAAAGAAGCTTTCTTTCGGGGAGGCAGAGTAGGCACTGAAACTCTAAATTCGCAGTTCCCTTGGTGCCTTTCAGATTGAACATTGGATTCAAGGAGGGCCATTGTGACAGTGCAAGAGACATGCTGTATGCTCACTGATGCTGGGACCTCTCGCGTATTTTGTAGCCGTGGATCAGCGAGCTAGAGGCGGGACCTCACTAGAAAATATTTAACAGCAGAAAAACACAGTTTATAGAGATAAAATATTCCTACATAAGTACGAGGAGAAAAAGAGAGTTAAGAGAAAGACAGGATTTGACAAGGGCTACACCCTACTAAAACAACGAGAACACGAGGTTCTTGCAAAAAAAAAAAAAAAAAAGCTATGCAAGAGAAACGGAAAAAATTTACAGAAAACTCATCAGCGGATGTGGTGACTATTGTGAGTATTGTTCTCCAAGACGACACTAGGTTCGCTTGTAGGCTGAGCTAGGGCTCTGGTGCTTGTCTCTACTTGACCAGAAAGCTGGAAACCTTGAGTCTCCATCACGGGAAGGAAACGACATGCTTTCTTTGCCGTGTAACAAGAAAATATAAAAAAATGTCACGTAAAAACGTCAGAAGGCACTGGAGTTCTAAAATTGTTCTTAAAACTGGACGGCATCTGGCCTTTTGTCCCGTAAAGTCCCGTATTCGGAACTTACAGCGACTCCGCCTGCTCCCCTGCACAAAACGCAAACAAGCAAAAATAGGAGGGGAGGATGCCTCCCCACCGTCCTCGGTGCACACGAAGTTGTAGTGGCTACTGTTTTTATTTAAAGAAAAAGACGCGAAAGAAAGCTATTAGTTCAACTTCGAGCTTGTTCTCAGGGTGTCGCTTATGTCTTTATTCACGTCCTTCCGCTTCTGAAATCTGAGCGCGGACTGGGACTGGATCGCCCAAACTTCCCGATAATAATCTTAGAAAAAGAAACAGCAGACGCAGCAGACCCACCCCACAGTTCCAGTTTGGGAGATCCGTGCCATGTGACATTTTTATGGGCCATTACTTTTCTATTCTTCTTTCTCCCCAAGTGCCCAAGGCTCAGAAGAGGCTTCTCTTTCTGAGAAAAACCGACCGGAACGCGGCGTTTTTGCATCGTCTAAGCGACCCTTCAGTTCTCTTGAAACCTCTCTAGCTGTGTGAAAACTCCCGTTTTCTTTCTTTGTCTACCGTTTTCGGGACCCTCCTCTTCTTATCGTGCTAAGGGGATAGCAGAGTCAACTCCCCCCTCTGTTTCCCTCTTTCCATCTTCCTTTTTTTTTTGCCGAGATTCCGTCACAAGCTTTTGTCTTCATTCTATGTGCCCCCCCCCCCCCCCCCCGCCCCACCCCAACTCGATGACACCTCTCAAAAATCATATTTTTACAATTATACTTGAAATATTGAAAAAAAAATCGAAATAACAAAAGAATGTAACGAGTAACTTGTGGTAATCCGCTACTAAAAAAGTAACGAAATTAAGTTAGAAATTACATTTCTAGAAAATTAACGGATTAAAATTTCTTCAGAAAGTAATTAATTACAACTAATCCCGTTACTTGTAACGGATTACTCCCAAGTCTGGGGTAGGGGAATGAAAGGAGGTTAAATGATTTTGGAAAGGGTGGCGCCATCTATGAGCGACGGCGGAAACCATACTGGTTGTGTGCTTGCCGCCGTCACTTATAGATGGCGGTAGCTGTCCAGGTAGGTTTGTGTCGACATACACGGACACAATCCTGGGGAAACTAGCCTTTAACAGCTCCGCTGTAAAAATAGCACTTTCGACTACTCTTTTAGTAAAGTATATCGGATACTTTAAAACTCCGTTTATTTTATTGTAATAAGCAAATAAAAAAAATATTAAGAGATATTGTCATATTAGCTATTTCGATTGCGCAAGCGACAAATCTAAATGGTAGCCGGGTAGCTGATATGCTCCCAAATTCAGCATATTATGCAGCACACCATCAAAATCATTCTTCACAAAAACGTGCAAACCATCACACCATTGTAATTGTAATTCTTCATTAATCGACTCCAATTTCTCTAGACACACCATCAAAATAATCTTTCATGCAAACTTTCTGCATCCCACACCCTGATAATTACATTTCCTAGCTACAGATCAATTCAAACCTATTAAACACTTCCAAGATCGTCTCACGAGGCCTTAATATAGTCAGATTTATTAACTGGAAGTTTCTATCCAAAATTAAATTATAACCCTGATTCGGGTGGTCATTTTTCCGGCATTGCATATCTTCGCCGAAGTCGTTCGTGTGGTCAAAAACTGGCGAGTGCGGGTCGTTTGGGTAACGCTTCTCAGGCGTGTGCCGGCAATTCACCGGCACAATTTTTGCCCGAGCTTCAAGAGGTCGGTCAGCTTGTCTGTCAGAATGTATTCGTTATCGTCATATTCGAATTGGAAAAGCGAACCAAGCGAAACAATGCTCGCCCATAGCAGGTTCAAGTAGAAAACAAAGCTTTTGAGACAGGCACCCCTCTGTGGTCCGAGAAAAGGCAGCAAAAACAACGGAGATAGAGATAAAAATATTCTAAAGGAAGCTTCCAGAAGATCAGTTTGCTATGGTACACAATGTGTTATAACACCTGTGTAAAACAAATGTATTGATAGTTCTGCAGCTCGACACTTGAACGCGCATTACTATCTCAAATGGCTGGGCCAAATTAAAATGCTGACGATTCCATAAAAAAAGGTAATAACAAGAAAATAGAATATAAACCAACACACTGCTTACAAACAAGCCCGCTTTGCCCACAACAGGTGTGGGCACTGCGCATGCGCAGAAGCCAAATTTGGGAGGAATGAAGCGTTAGCGCATGCGCAGTACCGACAGCAGCGCCACCGCGGTCGTATGACGTCAGCAAGTTGAGTTGGTCTATAAACAGCGACGCGTTTGAGCTATCTGGGATCCTTGTATGATGGCAAGTGTTTTTCGGGAATCCAAAGAAAATATATTAAAATTTGTTTACCCACATCTCAGAGTCCGAATAGATGTTGCCGATCCCTACAGCTTGCCTAAAATATCATAAAATAGGCCGGTGTATATATTCGGGTGTATATACCGACCACTCGAATTCGCCAATAAATACATTTACACAAGGCATTACAAACTAATTAGGTGAAAAAAATTACTAGCTAGTAAAATAAAAAAAAACAATAAAAACTATTCTACATAAACATATTTGTAAATATTGAAAGGCCGATCTCACTAAGCGTTAGGCGCATGCGTGACGCCGCCATTACTTTAGTTCACAGAAGCAGACGGCAGTGCATCCGAGGGCTCGTGCCGTCTCATGCTCTACACGAGCAGAGGTCCAGTGAGGCTTTCGCACGTGCAGAAAGACTAAAGTTCCCTCGCTGAATTGCGGCAGCGGTGGCGTAGTCAAACCGGCTGGTGATATCGATCTATATCCAAACATATATATAAATATTGATTCATTGTCTATTTTATGCTATTGTTTTTTGCAGTTAAGAACATTAACTCAAGAACAAGAAAACCTAAAAATGGGCAACAGTTGAAGAAGCAAGAACCCAGAGTTAACAAGAAAAAGAATATATATATATATATATATATATATATATTTGTTTGTCTTGTTAACTCTTGATTCTTGTTTCTTCAACTGTTGTCCTTTCTTTTTAGGTTTTCTTGGTCTTGGTTTGATGCTCTTAACTGCCAAAAACAATATATATATATATATATATATATATATATATATATATATATATATATATACCCAGGTAGCACGCCAGAGGAATGCCCAACTTGGGCAAAGGTCTGGCAAACATAAGGGCCCAACCTTGGCGCAGTTAGGTTTTTGCACCATGGCACTCATCAGTGCCAAAGTACGGTGCCTAAATATAGCCGTAGTTGGGCGATCCTAGGGCATGCCAAAGCTTGGCTCTTCTCTGGTACGCCAGAGGAGTGCCAAAGTTGGTGCCATACTTGAGCCATAACTGCCATAGTAAATCCTAATCTGGAAATTCGGGGCATGCCAAGGTTTGGCGTTTCTCTGGTCCGTCAGAGGAGCGCCAAAGTTGGTGCCATTCTTCAGCCATAGCTGTCAGAGCAACGCCTAATTTCGGTATTTGGGACGTGCCAAAGTTTGGCTTTTCTCTGGTTTTGGCGCAAAGATGCCAGATGAGAGCCGAACTATCAGAAAATGAAGCCTAAATTTGGCACTTGTTTGGCGATTTTGCCCTAAAAATGCCAGATCTCAGCCGAACTACAAGGAAGTAAGCCTAACTCTGGCACAACTGTGGCAATTTTGGCCCAAAGACGTGCCAGATGACTGCCGAACTATAGGAAAGTGAAGCCTAACTTTGGCACTTGTTTGGCGATTTTGGCCCTAAGATGCCAGATGTCAGCCGAACTACAAGCCACTAAGCCTAACTCTGGCACATCTGTGGCGATTTTGGCCCAAAGGTGCAAGATGGCAGCCGAACTATCAAAAAGTGAAGGCTAACTTTGGCATTTGTTTTGCAATTTTGGCCCAAAAATGCCAAATATCAGCCGAACTACCGGGCAGTAAGCCTAACTCTGGCATTTGTTAGGCGATTTAGGCCCAAATATGCCAGATGACAGCCGAAATACCAGGAAGTGAAGCCTAAATTTGGCATTTGTTTGGCGAATTAGGGCCAAAATACCCAGACTTTTGCCAAGGAAGGTCTGGTTTGGCTCTACTTTGGCTTTTTCGGGCTTTTTAATGCCCTAAACTCCCAGACAAAAGCCAAATTTTGGCCCAGAACTCGGTGCTTCCTGGGTATATATATATATACTGTAAACGATTTAATCTTCGCGGATTTCGCGAATCGCCTACAATTCGCGAAAAGCGCATTGGAATCTATATTGAGATCCCACCACGACGCGAAAAATTAGAACCCGCGAAGAATAAGACGTTTACAGTATATCACTGTATATGATATATATATCTATATATATATATATATATATATATATATATATATTCATATATATATATAAATATATTGTTAGGGTGATGCTATCGGCAGCAGAAAGGACAGTACAGTACACGATGATGGAGCAAACATACGATTTATGGAGGCCGAGCCGGCCCGTGGGGCCTGGCGCGAGATGGTCATGAGCGCCACTGCCCCGTCGTCGTCTTCACCTTCCTAACAGTACTCCCTCCGACAAAAACGGCCGACCCGCCGGTAAATAAACGGACACATGAAGCAAACTTACGAAGCCACACACACTGAAGAACAAAGGACGGCTGCCGACAGCGACGGTGAGGATGAAGATGGAGACGTTGAATTTCGGCCTCATCCGCAGCGTCACAGACCTCTGCACCAGCCACACGACGGCACGGTCCGGGCTGGGGGACTCACGTCACTCAGAAGCGTCAGAACGTCGGGGGCTGGGGATAGGGGCGGGGGATCGTCTGTCGGCTTCGTCTGATAAGGCTTCGTCTGATTTGGCTTGTCATGGCGTCTGGGCGGGGGCTGAGCGACGGAGCCATGGGCTGGTGTTTGGTCTGCTGCTACGGACCAGCACAGTACACGATGATAGAGCAAACATACGATGTATGGAGGCCAAGCCGGCCCGTTGGACCTGGCGTGAGATGGTCATGCGCGCCACTGCCCCGTCGTCGTCTTCACCTTCCACACAATATATATATATATATATATATATTAGTCAAAGATGCGTACTGACGGAGTTACTAATTCGTAGTTTATTACGACGTTTCGAGTGGGGACCGCTCTTCATCTGGAAGCGAGTGTATAGCCCGCAAATGTTTATTTACCCCTAAGAAGAAATTAGAGGGAGTAAAGTGCCCTTAACTCCCTCTAATTTCTTCTTAGGGGTATATAAACATACACGGGCTGTACACTCGTTACCTGATGAAGAGCGGTCCCCGCTCCAAACGTCGTTATAAACTTCGAATTAGTAACTCCGACAGTACGCATCTTTGACTTATTTACTTTTCCCGGTCCATTGCTTTTATATTTACCTTACTTCACCTATATATATATATATATTTATATGTTACAAAGTAAAACAATGAATGCACCGCGAATCTTGCAGGCACGTTCCGACGGGTGGTGACGCTTCTCCCATTCCTTCAATTAGCATTTATTGCAAACAGAAACTCTTTTTTTTATTACTTTATTTAAACCTCTTTAACTCGGGTAGTACAGGTTGGAGAGAACTTTTTTTTTTTCTTCAGTTTTGTTCTCGCTTTCACCACTTAGGATTATACCTGTACCTGAATATCAGATTCAAAAGTCACCCCTTTCCCGTCGTCACCAGCAGAAAAGTGGTTATTGCACGGCGGCATGGGGTCGTCACTTTGTCCACAGGCTAGTCAGTCGCCCTTTGGGGTAATCAAAGCCTTCAAAACGCCATTTTGACTACACAGGGTAGTCATTTTTATCTTAAAGTGTGATTTTTAGACCACGGTCACGTCGTACCACAGCCTCCTCTATACTCACAAGGCCTTGGAGTTCTTCGACGGAGCCATAGCGTGCCCGGTCGCAGATTTCGAAGCGCGAGGTAGCACAGAGCATTTCTCGGTGAATTTGGTCGTCAGCGCACAGATTTTGCAGCGGCGAGGACCTGAAACATGGTTTTCAAACCCGACGACAAAAAACGCGTTAGCGCGAGGATCGCGAGGAGAACGAGCGAACATTCCATCGCTCGAGACAAGTGTGTTTCGGTGTCTCGCCACACGGGGTCGCCCGTCACGTGGCTCCCCTCTCATTTGTTATCTGCCGCTCTACCTTTTCAATTTCGGTGGCCGCTTCTCGTGGAGATCTGCCAGGCTTCGTCAGTATAGGCAACCTGCAATGCTGTTTGGTTTGGCGCCATCTAGCGACTGATGCTTGAAATATTGGGTACCCCTGGGAGTGGCGGCTGCATTGTTCAAACGTGAACTTTTACTCTGGTGGCTCCGCTTAGCCTAGTGTCTGAAGCAAGAAATACTGGGTATCCCAGGAAGCCGTGATCGCGTAACATGCCAGTACAGCGGAAGCTACGGCCCTGGCGGGCTAATGGGAACGTGAATGCGTATCACCGGAGCGCGCCTCTATTCCGAAGAAGTATCAGGCATTTCGCTGCGTCATGCTCCAATATGTGTGGGTTGCGCTCGTACACGTCGCGCATTTCGAAGCCTTCGGCACGCAATGTGGGGCTTATCGTTCACTCTTCGCCAAGTTACAACGAGACTGGGTATAACCGTGGGCTCTCACTCTGCTGGCGCCGCCTGGCTGTTGCCGGCTGGCTATAGAGGAGGATATATGGTCGTACTCTTGCAGTCGTGGGCTCCATCGAGGGTTCGGGGTGAGCACAACTTGTTGTGTGTATGTTTATACAGCCGGAAGTTAGTCTGCCTCAGTGGGCATCTGGTGTCTCAGCTGTAGATGAGCAATTTAGCCAGTGAGGTACAACCGCTAGCCTGGGGTCTTTAACGTGCACCACGCAATAGGGATACACGACCGCACTCCGGTACAATACTCATCCAGATCGAAACGGGCAGGAGTGTGGCTCTAACCCAGGATCCCTGAGTAACAATAAATGCGAATATTCTAGAATTTCGTGACCGGGCGTTGCTTGCTCGGCTCTGCGCGCGGCAGTATTATGTTACCTCCAGGCAAAATGTTGAGATAAACATATGATAAGAGGAGCCGCTCCAGTCGCTTCCTCTGCATGTCGCACACAGAGACCCTACATGGCGGCTTTTGAAAACAGGCCCCGCGAAGCTTACGACATGAGAGAGCCTAACGAACAAAAAGCGTTAGGGCGCAAACGGGATGCTGAAGGTTTGCCATTATTCAGACAAACCCCCGAAACAGTGGGGTAAAGACGAAGGAGAACACAACACACAGACTCTGTGTGTCGTGATGCACTTCTTGTTTTCCCTAGTCTCGGGGGTTTGTCTTAAATTATCGCGCCGGACCGCGCGCAATGTTTTCAACTTTTATTCAAAAACGCACTAAGAATTCTCAGTTGAAAACCACCGTCCGCCTCTGTGCCGTCAATTTGTTTCTTTCTGACCACCCTCGAGCCTTTTTAAACTTTGTAACGATAATGAATTTGTCACCTATGGGTATCTGCACGCCCCATTCATGGTGTTGCGGTAGCTTCAATTTGGTTATATTTCTAGGTTTATAAGTTCAAATACAGAAACATAATGTAACGTGTTTTTGCAGTTTCTGTTAGTACCATCTTGGGCCTTCATGTGGGAGAGTTAAACAAAAATTGAAGATGGCCTTTGTTTTTATTTTAATTTCAGAATAACTCGTAATTATTTAAATGACCCCATTTGAGCGTTTTGGATAAATGTATTTTGCTGCACACGACAACCATATTTAGCGCCAATATTAACGAGGTACAGGACAACACGCTGGCTAAGTTTGCAAGTTCTGGAGTTCATAGATGCTGAGAAAAATAATCATATAAGTGCTTTTAAGAAATGTGCCTGGTTAGTGATTTTTTTCTGGAAATTAACAGCGTCGATACCTAATGATAAATATTGTCACGGGTGGTGACCGTGGTGAAGTGAAAAGTAGAGGTTGTGAAGGCACTGCAAGGCACTGGTTTGAAAACCACGAAGCTCCTTCACTACATGGGAGTCCTGCGTCGCCGAACTGAAGCGGACGTTCCTTAACCACCACCGTCGCCAGCGAGCAGAGGACCTTCTTCAAACAAGGGTGCAGGGCCCCAACGAAAGCGTGACTAGCTTTGTTGAGAATGTCCTGCGTCTGAGTGCCGGAGCCGATCCGGAGGCCGCCGGGGAAAAGAAACTTCGAGTCCTCATGCGTGGTGTCAAGGCAGAAATTTTCGGAGGCCTGGTCCGCAGTCCCCCGACGACCGTCGATGCTTTTGTGAGTGAAGCCACCAACATCGAGCGCGCACTGACGGCCCGAGCAAGCCACTACCACCGACTCGGCGGCGCGCCCAATGCTCAAACCGTCGCAGCTTCCCTACTGAACCCGAATACCAGCGGTGTTGACAGCCTTCGGGAGGTCGTCCGGGATATCGTCCAAGAAGAGCTCCGCAAGATCCTACCTGCTGCAGATCGCCCGTCTTCTCTCTCACTCGCCGAAGTCGTGCGAGAGGAGGTTCACCGAGCCTTCCAACCGGAGGCTCCTGCCAGCGTAGCAGCACCCGAGGAGCCCATTTTGACCTACGCCGCAGTGGCCCGACGGCCACCGCCTCCTCCTCAAGCCCACGTCGCGCCACCCCGACGTCGGTCTCCTGCAGCCGCAACACGATCGCCGCCTCTACGACTAGGTCCAGTACGCCGGCCAGGAGCCCCGCGTACCTCAGAAGACCGACGTGTGGCGAACGCCCGAGCGACGCCCTCTTTGTTTCCACTGTGGGGAAGCAGACCACACCTACCGCCAATGCCCATACCGACGACTCGGGCTGCGGGGGTTCCGCCCGAATGACCCACGCTCCTGTTATGGTGAACACCCTCGGGAGATCGGCGAGTACTTGCGACGACCTCAGTCCCCCGAGCCTAAGTCACACCGAGAGTTCCGGTCGCCGTCGCCACGACGTCCAGCTTCGCCGATGCACCGACCCCGCCGTGAAAGCCTGTCACCCGTCGCTTCCCGTCCGGAAAACTAGGAGCGGCAAGGCCGGGAGATAGTGTTGCCGAAGACGAACGATGCCAAGATCCTCCAAGATCGTCGGAGCCCTCCCACTCTAACGCCGCAACGGCCCGGCACGACGTCTTTGCAACGGTGTCGAATAACCGCAACGTTATCATCGACGGCCACGACGCGACGGCACTCGTCGACACCGGAGCAGAATACTCCGTTTTGAGTGGGAGACTCTCTCGTCGCCTTCGGAAAGTTACGACGTCGTGGGAATGACCGCAGATACGAACCGCCGGCGGACATCTCATCACGCCTGTCGGCAGGTGCACAGCTCGCGTTGAGGTCCACGGTGAAACCTGCTCTTGTCAAGTTCGTTGTTCTGCAAGACTGTTCGAGGGACGTCATTTTCGGAATGGACTTCTTGTGTGAATACGGAGCCATCATCGACCTTGCGGAGAACAAGCTGACGCTTCGAAAACCTGTTCCATCGGCGGAAGACCCTAAAGCCACTTTAGCTGCAGTGCGAGTCCTTACCAGCCACGTAAACCTGCCTCCGCTGTCGAGTGTTTTTGTGCCCGTCGGGACCGAAGAAGCCACCTGCGGGGAAGTACTGTTGGATGGAAGCGTTCAACTTCTCCTTGGACGAGGGATTGGCATTGCAAGAGGCGTAACCGAGCTCCAGGACGGGCATACCGTAGCCCTTGTCACCAACTTACGGCAAGAGTCGCAGCACCTTACAAATGGTACAGCTGTGAGTTACGTCGAGGATATTAAGGACTCGGCCGCTATCGCCGTGATCTCAGAGGACGCCTCTCCGACGGAGCACAAGAGAAACAGGCAGTCAGAGCTCGATATCGACCCGTCCCTCCCAGCCCCACAACGACGACAGCTGACTGACGTTCTCGCCGAGTTCAGTGAGTGTTTCGCCACATCGTCAAGGCTACGCCAAACAGTGGTTGCGAAGCATCGAATTGTTACTGACGATGACCTTCCCCCTATTCATCAGTCGCCGTACCGAGTTTCGGTGTAGGAGAGGGAAACCATCCAGAAACAAGTCCAAGAAATGCTTGAGGATGATATTATTCAGCCTTCAAGCAATTCGTGGGCCTCTCCAGTCGGGCTGGTGAAGAAGGAGAACGGAACTCTTAGGTTCTGCGTGGACTACAGCCGGCTGAACGCTGTTACAAAGAAAGATGTCTATCCGCTCCCCCGAATAGATGACACCCTCGACCGTTTACGCCACACCCTATACTTTTCGTCGATGGACCTGAAGAGTGGCTACTGGCAGATTGAAGTCGATGAACGGGACCGCGAAAAGACTGCCTTCGTCACGCCCGATGGACTCTACGAGTTCAAGGTGATGTCCTTCAATCTCTGTACGGCGCCGGCTACCTTCCAACGGGTCATGGATACTGTACTAACGGGACTGAAGTGGCAGAGCTGCCTCGTTTACCTGGACGACTTCGTCGTATTTTCGCACGACTTCGACGAGCACTTGAAACGGCTTAGGGCCCTGCTCCAAGCCATCAAGACCGCAGGGCTCACACTCAAGCCAACAAAGTGCGACTTCGCCTACGGCGAACATATGTTCCTTGGCCATGCTGTCAGTAGCGAACGAGTACGCCCTGACCCCGCCAAGACATCCGCCGTAGCCGAATTTCCTCGACCATCGGACAAGAACGTAATCCGCAGATTCCTAGGGCTGTGCGCGTGCTACAGGCGCTTCGTTTAAGATTTCGCGAACATTTCGGCGCCCCTCACACGTCTTACGAAAGACGCCGTGTAGTTTCAATGGGCAGAAGAACAAGAACGGGCGTTCAACGAACTGAAACGAAGACTTGAGACACCTCCGACCCTCGGACATTTCGACCAGCACGCCAGAACCGAAATTCACACGGACGCAAGTAACTCCGGACTTGGCGCGGTATTGGTACAGCTACAAGAAGGCACGGAGCGAGTCACTGCCTACGCAAGTCGGACACTGTCAAAGGCGGAGAAACATTACTCTACGACAGTAAAAGAATGTCTCGCGGTCGTATGGGCGATCACAAAGTTTCGTCCTTACATATACGGGAATCCGTTCCGCGTGGTCACAGACCACCACTCGCTCTGTTGGCTTGCAAACCTCCGATGGAGTCTTTGACTGCAAGTATTCGACATGACCGTGGTCTACAAGTCAGGACGGAAACATAGTGACACCGACTGCCTGTCCAGAGCCCCCGTCAAAACGTCAGGATGTACCGACGTGGATGAAGACGAGTGTTTCCTCGGTGCCGTGGACACCGACGACTGCCGTGGACACCGACGACATGGCAGGACTTCAACGAGACGATCCGGAGCTCCGCACCCTCATTGAGCATCTAGAAGGACGAAGAAGTACCGTTCCTCGTGCCTTTTCACGAGTCCTACCGACCTTCGCACTTCGACGAGGTGTACTTTATAAGAAAAAATTCGGAACCAGTAATTCGCCGTGGCTTCTGGTAGTCCCTACCAGCCTTCGAGAAGAGATTTTTCAAGGCTGCCATGACGACCCGACTTCAGGACACCTCGGTTACAGCCAAACACTAGCCCGAATACGTGAAAAATACTACTGGCTTAAGCTTCCAAAGACCGTCCATCTCTACACACGATCGTGTCATAAGTGCTAGCGACGCAAGAAACCGCCGTCAAAGCCAACAGGTCGCCTTCAGCCGATTACCCCTCCAACCAAACCGTTCCAGCAAATTGGAATGGATTTGCTGGGCCCTTTTCCACCGTCGACGTTGGGAAAACGCTGGACAATCGTCGCCACAGATCATCTTACACGTTACGCCGAGACGAAATTCCTTCCGTCGGGGACTGCTGTCGAAGTCGCCAAGTTCTTCATCGAGTCCATCGTCCTCCGGCATGGCTCCCCCGAAGTCCTCATCACGGACCGAGGGTCATCGTTCATGGCGCAGTTGACCCAAGAGATCCTTCGTCTAAGCCACACGGACCACCGTCGGACAACTGCATACCATCCGCAGACTAAAGGGTTGACGGAGCGGCTCAACTAGACCATCGCCGACATGATCTACATGTACGTCGACGTGGAGCACAAGACATGGGACGAGGTACTGCTGTACGTCACATTTGCCTACAATACGGCCGTGCAAAAAATCACAGGAGTGACGCTCTTCCAGCTGGTGTATGGCCGGAAGGTGACGACTATGCTAGACTCCATGTTGCCGCAGGAGCCAGTCGACGACGGAAGCGATGACGCCCTGGTGGTTGCTGAACAGGCAGAAGAGGTTCGCCAGCTAGCCAGACTACGAATTCAAGACCAGCAACATGTCGGCGCCGGCCGATACAATCTTCCCCGGCGTGACGTCCACTTTCATCCCGGGGACCGAGTATGGGTCTGGACACCGATTCGGCGACGTGGGCTCCGCGAAAAGCTTCTCAAATGCTACTTTGGACCCTACAAGATTCTTCGCCGTCTCTGGGACTTAAACTACGAGGAACTAGACCATCAAGACGACGCCAACCACGACCCGAAGTAGTCCATGTCGTGGGCCTCAAGCCGTATTACGAACGATAGAACTTTGAACTCTCGTCAAACTGTGAATTGTGAACTGTAGCTCGCGATTCTGCTGTCGTTTTGTTGTGGATTTGTGTTTTCGGTTTGTGCTGCATCGGGACGATGCACTTTTAAAGGGGTGGATAATACCGCGCGCAGGGTCGAGAAAGCAACGCTCGGTCACGGACGTCTAGAAGGTTCACGTTTATTCTTGTTCCGGACATAACTCTATCCTTTATTCCTGCTTTCTTGTTCTAGAAAGTGCGTGTTCATTCTCGCCCCGAGCGCGCGACGCTCGAGCCTTCTTTGCCGAATCTTTGAGATAGTGACGCACTCTAGATAAGATGCCGCCCGCAACCTTGTAGAGTCAGTCTCGCCCCAGCGTTCGATTCCGCTGTTACGCCGACTTCGACGGCCGCGACGCTCTATTGTTATCGTCTGTTTCCTTTTTGTTTTGGGCACAAGTTTGCCACATTAAGCGTTTATTTCTTTCTGTTTATTTATTGTTCTGTTGGTCACCACCCGTGACAATATTTTGACTCAATCCTTTTATAAGTAGTTTGTGAGGAAATCTTTTTTTTAGAAGGGAAGCCAAAGCCTTCTTTTTTAGGGGGAGATGTGCCTCAAATACCAACTTTGCGCAATTCGCAGAAAGCGCTTTGCACTCAGAGCGTGTTTCTATTTTTTTCCAGCAAGGACAAATATTTCTTTCGCAAGGCAGATTTAATTTTTCTTTATATGGGCACTGAGTCTATAATCTCTCTCTCTGTCTCTCTCTCTCTCTCTCTCTATATATATATATATATATATATATATATTTAACTAAATATTTGTTACCGGACATGGTCGGCCGAACGTATCTGACAAGCCCCTATACCGAGATATTGCTATCCACACACCAGTGATAGAAGCGTACAACTTCGTACCGCCACCACATCCGGTGTCGGTGCTTAGAATCATTAAAAAATAATCTCCTTGTCTTCAAATACGCAAGAAGAGCAATATAATTATAAGAAATCCGTGGATATGGGCTATATTGATAAGTTTATTGCATACACAGTGACAATGACTCTCATATTATTGAGGAACACCTTCAGTACGGTGATGTTCCATGGTGATCTTCGTGGGACTTTTACAACGACCCTCTCGAAGCTTCGAAGATTTGAGCGGACCGAAATGGCGATTGGCATGGCAATTGTTGGGACCAAGGAGTTCCCCAGCTAGGATCAGGCAGGGCGAGGCCAGAACAGGAACCGAAGGACGACTCCCGGCAGCAACATCAGGAAACGGTAGGGTCTCTCACAATAAACTCTGTTTGATACATATGTCAAGAAGTCTTTACATCGTCCGAGAGCGCACTCTCGGAGCCGCCTGCTGCTTCTTTTAAAGGGTCACTTGGCCCCTCCTCTCCAGTGGAGAGTCCCTGCAGTAATGCTCGCAGCCTATGGTAGCGAAGCGTTTATTCCCGGACTCCGAGCCCCGCCCAGATCTCGTTTCCTCGCAAACGCGTCCATCTCGCACCCGCAGACGTCCCTGAACATGGCGCCTCGCCACTCTTGGGCCTCCACCGCCGTCGTCATGTCTGGACGGTAGGATAGAAGCCTTCCCAAGACGAGAGATATTCCTACTAATCCCTCAAAAGTTCTTCGCTGGAAGAGAGGATTAACTCGAGGACCCTGTCAGCGGGAAAAAAACTGGCTTAACCTCTTGCCCAGGTGTCTTGCAGCCAACACGGCGCCGGGCGATGTTGTCAGTCATTAGCAGGTGAGTCGGCCGGTCGCCGACTGTCAACAGACCGACTCGCGGAGCGGCTCTGTTTACCAACACGGCCGGAAGGCCGCGCATGCGCGGAAGCTATGTGGGCAAAAGCGGCCCGGCTCTCCGTGTTTTCGCCATTGCGTTGTGTGGCGCGAGCTCGTTGTTGACATTATAAGGACGCTTCTAGCTTTATTTGTGCGTCGTATTTTCTGACAACGTATGTCGTATGCTATGCCCGACTATTTGAGCTCGCTACCCGAGCCTGAACGGCAGCGGCATCGAAACAAACTGTGCGTGGACGGCGTTGCTTTCGAGGATCCGGGAGGAGGAACTGGCTGTGGGCGGAGCGGACGGACGTGCCTCACATGCGCTCCGTTTCTCTCAACCTCCAGACCCGGAATCAGGGGACGCACTCTCAAGCGGATGACACCATTCGATTAAGCTTTTCAAGCGGACAAAGAGGACACCAACATCAAGGACGTGAGTGAATTTTTCCTCACGCTAGAGAAGGTTTTCTGCAAACGAGAAGTGTTCCAGGCGCCAACGAGAGCGGTCGACTTCTCCGGGCTCCTCAAACCCCGGAGGAGAACGTGACCCTGGTATAAACACCGCCTCGCTCCGTTGGCCCGCCGCCGCCCGTCTGCCTCGGTGGCGGCTGCTCGCCAGCTCCGAGACGAAGGCGTCCGCTCGGACAACAATGATCGTGGACAACCAAATGTGCGTTCAAGTTCAAGGAGAAGACATATCACCAGAAGAATACCACAACGAAGCCGGATGGACACTCGCGGGGGAGCGCATGTCGAGGCTGCGCCAGCGGACCCCCGCCAGCGGCAAGCCCGACGGACCCGGCGGGAGTCAAACAAGCCCGAAATCGAAATTCAACAAGAACGTCAGAGCCTCGGTCATCAAGGCAGCACGCATGCCAGCCATGCCGCTGGAAGAGAGCAAGATAGTCGTCAGACCCAGAGGGGGACTGGACATAGTCAAGACTGGCACCACCACCGTCGCCTCGGCCATACTCGCCGCGGCCAAGATCAAGAGCGAGGAAAGCGCCGCGGACACCATCTGCCCCAACACGCAACAGAACATCATGGTCGTCAGCACACCGAACGAAGACAACGCGGCAAGGTACGCTACAATCAAAGAAATCTCTATTCAAGGCAAACCCTACGAAGTCAGCGCATATCGCACGGCACCTCACTACACCGTAAAGGGCGTCATCAGAGGCATCCCCATCGACGCGAGCGCCGACGAGCTAGATAGGAACATCGTCAACGAGAGGAACCAGCTTGCAGTGGGCGCAAAGAGGATCGGCAGCACGACCACCGTGATCGTGGCGTTCCAGGGACCCAAGGTACCGAACTTCGTCCGATACAGAGTCACCCTGCTACCGTGCCACCTCTACAGGAAACAGATTGACGTTTGCCAGCAGTGCGGTCGCGTGGGACACCGCAAGGACGTGTGCCCGACACCCACAATTATGACGTGCCTGGCCTGCGGGCTAGTGAACCCCAAACAAGACCATCCCTGTACCCCAAAATGTAAGTTGTGCGGGGGTGAACACCCAACCGGAGACCGAACGTGCATGGCGAAATACAAGATCCCCTACGTAGTGCGCAAACGCCAATGGGAACGCCGACAGGCCGAACGTCAGCTGATGTCGGAGAGCAATTTCCCACCACTCGACAAGCCGCCAGATGCGCGAAATTCGAGGACCCCATCAGAGACCCGCGCGCCAAAATCCAGAGACAGCAGCTGCTGCAAGAGAAGCCTCAGCAGGACAAGGTCACCACCACGTGAACGAGTGGGATGGGTCGACGCAGTGAAAGGAAACAATAAAAGGAGTACGCAGAAAAACACCGACGCCGCGAAGAAAGACGATTTGAACGAGGTGCGAGAAGCCAACGAGACCCTAAGGCAAGAGAACGTGGCGCTGCGAAAAACCGTCAATAACCTCACGAGAGATATCGCCGAGATCCGTAAGCTGCTGCTATGTAACAACGAGTCTCTACTGAGACCCACGCCAAGCACAAGCAAGACGGAGGAAACAACCACGAACAACCAGGAAACAGACGTTACGGAACCGGCCCTGAAGAAGCGAGCCGTCAAGGCCACGCGCAAACAGAAAGAACACGATCGCATCGACAACCCCGAAGCCAAATTCGAGGCGAGATTCACCAAACTCGAAGAGCTAATTACGGCAAACATCGCAGCAGTGACAGCAATGAAAAAAAATGAAAGCCGTTTACAACTCCCTGTAACGCCGAATTAGAGCGCAGCTCTTGAGGAGGAGGTGAAGGCACGGGGGGGTGGGGGTCACGTAACGTCGGGGGGGGGGGGGGAGGGGGAGGGGAAGGCACTGGGGGCGGGGGTCACGTGAGCTCGAGGGGTGGGGGCGGAGAAATTTTTCCGCTAAATTTAGCGGAGAAAATTTTTCGCTAAATTTAGCGGGGAAAATTTTCCGCTAAATTTAGCCGGGAAAATTATCCGCTAGATTTAGCAGGGAAAAATTTCCGCTAAATTTAGCGGGGAAAGTTTTCCGCTAAATTTAGCGGGGAAACTTTTCCGCTGAATTTAGCGGGGAAAATTTTCCGCTAGATTTAGCGGGGAAACTTTTTCGCTAAACTTAGCGGGGAAAAATTTTCGCTAGATTTAGCGGGGAAAATTATCCGCTAAATTTAGCGGGGAAACTTTTCCGCTAAATTTAGCGGGGAAAATTTTCCGCTAGATTTAGCGGGGAAACTTTGCCGCTTAATTTAGCGGGGAAAATTTTCCGCTAGATTTAGCGGGGAAAATTTTCCGCTAAATTTAGCGGGGAAATTTCACCATCATGCACCGCGCGGTTACGCCGACGGCGACGCCGACACCGACGCCGCTCAAGCCGGAAACGGGCGCCTAAGAGCTGCGCTCTAAAAACAATGGAGACGTACCAAGCCGAGAACATGAACAGATTCGCCTTCATCGAAAAGACCCTACAGCCGATCGTGAGCCACCCGACGTTTGCGCCCCTCTTCGCGCGACATTCACCCAACCAAGAAACCCAGTACGCGCCAACACAATTATGGCCGCCAGCGCAACAGCAGCAGCAGTAGGCGTAACAGCGTGGCAGTGGAACTGTCGCGGCCTCGGAAGGAAGAAGGCAGTCATCCAACAGCACATCGCACATGCCGCGCGTAAGCCGGACGTAATACTACTACAAGAGACACTCACCGACGCACCGTCTCTCCCCGGCTACAGAGTGCACAGGGGCCCGCCCGACGGCAGAGGCCTGTGCACCCTGGTCAGGAAGGGACTCATGTTCGTCGAACACGCGCTACACAACAATAGCAAGATCGAGCACACACTCACCGAAATGATCCCGGGCAAAAAAAGAAAAGGAATTATAATACTGCTCAACGTCTACAGCAACCAATCACAGAGAAAACAGAGATTCGAGACATTACTGCACAGAGCCAGCACCGCAGCGGGCCGCAACACGCTCCTCGTATGCGGTGACTTCAACGCGATGAACCCAGCCAGGGGTTACAACAAGCACACAGCAAAGGGCCGCGACCTGTACCAAGACGCCACGGAACTCGACTTCATCCTCATCACGGACCCGACGCATCTGACGAGAATCGGTAACTCCGTGTCCCGGGACACCACTCCGGACCTCACGTTCGTCAAAAACGACGCCCGGGGAGCGATCACCTGGAGAAACTCGGGGGCCGACCTCGGCAGCGACCACACCAACGTGGAAATCAGCATACCGGAACACAACGACACCAGCACCAGAACACACAGATTGATAGACTGGGACGCCTTCCGAGACGCTAGAAACCAGAAGAGAGACGGAGACGACGAGATCGAAGACATCGACTTGTGGGCGGCCGAAATCACCAAGAGCGTACGCGATGCGACCAAAGAACTTGAAACGGACGCGAAGATCGGCAAAGTAGACAGCCGACTTGCGCGTCTCATCGAAGCCAAGCAGTCGATACTTAATCAATGGAAGAAACAACGGCTCAACCGCAGACTTAGAAAGAAGGTGGCGGAGCTCGACCGAGAGATCGAGGATCACTGCCGCGCGCTATGTGTGCAACAATGGAACGAGATCTGCAACGCGGCAGACGGGCAGATGCACAGCGGGAAGACGTGGAACCTGCTGCGGCACCTGCTCGACGAAACCAAGACCAAGTACACTTAAACTGATGCCATTTTCTTAGATTTTTCCAAAGCATTTGATCGTGTTACTCATTATCGACTACTCGCTAAACTCTCTTCACTTCACATTGACTCTTACACTCTCCTGGATACGTAACTTCTTAACGCTACGACGCCAATACACAGTGTGCGGTAATTACCAATCTAACATGTCTGATGTAATTTCTGGTGTGCCACAGGGAACCGTGCTTGGGCCTCTTCTTTTTTTAATATACGTGAACGACTTACCCGATTCCATCTCGTCCAAAATACGCCTCTTTGCGAATGACTGTGTTATTTACAGGCAAATCACTAATCCCGATGATCACATAATGCTCCAACAAGACCTAAACTCCATAAGTGCTTGGTGCGACAATTGGCTTATGTCTCTTAATGGTTCAAAATGTAAGGTAGTATCTTTCAGTCGCAAACAATCGCTATCGCTTCATTCATATCTTTTGTACACCTCACCCCTCTCAGTCTGAACCTCTTACAAATACCTTGGTGTTCATCTCTCTGACAACCTATCCTGGTCTAACCACATCGATGCCATTACAAGTTCTGCATCCAAAACACTAGGATACTTGCGACGCAACCTCTTCTCTGCACCCCCCCATCTACGCAAGTTAGCGTACGAGACATACGTTCGCCCTATCCTTGAATTTGCTTCCGCTGTATGGAACCCCCACCAGAAATACCTTATCAATCAGATCGAAAGCATCCAAAATCGTGCAGCTCGTTTTATAACATCAACCTACTCTCGCCAAGCAAGTGTCTCCTTTCTTAAAAACTCCATCCTCTTACAACCACTTGAAATACGTCGCACCGCTGCCCTTTTAAGCATCATTCAGAAATCACGCTATTCTAACCCTAACGTTATCGCCCCCCTGC
The DNA here is from genome assembly GCA_013358835.2 of Ixodes persulcatus. Taxonomy (NCBI): domain Eukaryota; kingdom Metazoa; phylum Arthropoda; class Arachnida; order Ixodida; family Ixodidae; genus Ixodes; species Ixodes persulcatus. Next base: position 24,695 of record JABSTQ010009812.1, on the reverse strand, counting down.
TTGAGCCTCCTAACCGAACATCTCGTCGTTTAACTAACAGCCGAAGTTATAAGCGCATTTTTGGTCATACATCTGCCTTTAATAACTCCTCACTACCACGCGCAATCATGCACTGGAATTCTCTTCCCGATCACATAACCGCACTTTCCGACCCTACAGCATTCCGAGTAGCTGTCTTAGATTTTTTAACTACTATTTAGTTTTCATTTACAGTGATGTTCTTGCCCACATAATGAAGTGTTTTATGTGCTTGGACCCTACAATTTGTATAATGTATAATTTTGTTAGTGTTTTTTTCAGTTGTGATATTGCTATCCTGTTTGTACTGTTCTTTTTTTCACTCTTTAAGTGTTGACTATACTGTAACTTGACCAAATCCCCCCCTTGTGTAATGTCCAGTAATGGACCTTCAAGGTATCATGAATAAATAAATAAAAGACAGACTCGCCAAGCTCATACATCGGGCGGTCTCGGTGCACGGCGCCGACGAAGTCACCAGGCGCATCATCGACAAATACCAGCCAACTACACCCACCGAACAACACGCGCCATACGGCGGCCTACCCAACGCGAAGCTCGATCGTGACATTGACATCGAGGAGGTCCGCGCGGCCCTGCACGACCTCAACAGCCGGTCGGCGGTCACGAACAAGGCACTAAAGAACCTCGACGACGGCTCGATTGAGAACCTAGCAAAATACTTCAACAAGTGCTGGAGAGCGGGCGCGCTGCCGAAGCAGTGGAAGACAGCCAAGACCATCTTGATCCCCAAGCCGGGGAAGCCACCGGACTTGGACAACCTCCGGCCCATCTCGCTCACGTCGTGCGTGGGCAAGGTGCTGGAGTACGTCCTGCTCAACAGGTGGCAAGACTTCCTGGAACGAGAAGGGCTGTACCCGGCCACGGTGATCGGCTTCAGACGGCACCTGAGCACGCAGGACGCGATGCTGCAACTCAAATATCGAATCATCGATGACAGCGGCAACGCCGGCGACAACAAGGCAATCCTGGGGCTCGACCTGCAGAGCGCTTTTGACAGGGTGAAACACTCGGTGATCCTGTCCCAAGTCTCCAAGCTCAACATGGGGGAAAGATCCTATAACTATATTAAGGACTTCCTCACTGACAGGATCGCCGAGCTGCGAGCAGGCGACCTACAGACGCAAGAGAGGGAGCTCGGGAGTACCGGTACACCCCAGGGGTCGGTCATCTCGCCGACGTTGTTCAACCTGGTAATGATAGGAGTGGCCGGGAAGCTCGCAGACATCGAAGACGTCAGGCACACCATCTACGCGGACGATATCACGCTGTGGGTGACCTTCGGTAGCGACGCCCACATCGAAAGCGCGCTGCAAGCCGCCGTCGACGCGATAGAAAACCAACTGGAAGGCACCGGACTTGGATGTTCGCCGAGCAAATCGGAACTCCTGATACTCCACCCTACTAACAACGGCAGAGGCAAGACCAGACAACGCGAATACGAAAAGATCCGTATCGTAACCAAATCCGGCAACGTGATCCCCGAGGTCGGCAAAATCAGGATCCTGGGCATGGTCATCGAAAAGCACAGAAGAAACGGCGAAACAGTCGCCCGTCTCACGGCCAAAGCGGCCAACGCAACGCGTCTCCTCAAATGAGTCACGTCCCGGAAGGCAGGCATGAGGGAGGAGAGCCTAATCAGGCTCGTCCAATCCTTCATCATCAGCCACGTCGCGTACGTTGCGGCCTACCACAGATGGCTGCAGCACGAACGCAACAAAATCAACGCCATCATCCGAAGAGCGTACAAGACGGCGCTGGGCCTGTTCGAGTCCACGAGTACCGCCCGCTTCTTACAACTCGGGATACATAACACGCTCGAAGAAATAGCCGAAGCGCAACGGACCGCTCAACTGGAGCGGCTGTCCACGACTAACACCGGGAGGAGGATACTGGACGACCTGGAATATGATACTCAAACGAGACGGAGACGAAGCTCCCAGTCCTCGAAGAGGCCCGAAGTCAAACCAGAATCGACCCCATACCCAAGAATATGAATCCCGACTACAACAAGGGAAGAAGAGCAGCGAGGGCGAACGCTCTCATCGATCTGCATGCCAATGACGAGCACGCGCGGTACGTGGACGCGGCCGAATATCAACGGAACGCCATCGCAGCGGTTGTCATCGAGGCTTCGACCGGCGCCACGAGGACGGCAGCGAGCGTGAGAAGCGCCGGAGCGGAACAAGCGGAGGAGATGGCCATCGCCCTGGCCATTGCCGACGCAGACTGCCACACGGTGCTGAGTGACTCGAGACAGGCGGTGCGAAACTTCTCCAAAGGCCAAATCTGCCGGGAGGCCGAGCGAGTATTGCGAGCGGTCAATCTGCAAGACAGAAAAGTGAAAATCAAGTGGTTCCCGGCTCACGCGGGCGACGCGTCGGAACGCAATGACAACCACAACGAGACGGCACATGCAGCGGCGCGAGCGCTAACCAACCGCGCCACGGCGATAGACCGTCCAACGTGGTTCGAAGCCAAGGCCCGCATGACGGACTATAACGACATCACGAAGGCCTACCGCATGGCTCGCAGGACTCTCCCACCCCCGCACCCGAGGCTGAGTCGAGCGGAGGCTGTACTACTGAGGCAGCTCCAAACCGGATCGCTACCAAGCCCAGGACTGATGCATCGCATGTACCCCGAGACATACCCGACCGACAGGAGCAAGGTCTGAAGGTCTGTGCTACGTCATTACTCGCTTGTGAAACAACTGCACTCCGATGCTGACACTCTCCCATGCAACGGTGCGACCAGCAAAAGCAAGCTTGGTGCGTGAGAGAGTTCAGATAAAAAGCTGTCACTTCAAAGAATACGTGCTTTTAAACGCGTTTTTCAACTAGACGAGGCCAAGCCACGAGATGTCAGTTTCGTAGGCTGCGTCAGACCAACAAAGTACGAAGAGTTGCTCGGATGAAATACGAACGGGTTAGACAGCGTCTCGTGAATCTTGACTCTAGGGCAAGGTTGAGGAAGTGAAGGCGCGATTACTGTAGCCTTCGGATTAGAGGCGAAGAGAACTCCGAAGACGACGTAGGCCCTCGTCGGAGTGCGCGAGCGCCCAACTGCAGGCACAAATAAAGTTTGTTCCAATCCAATCCAATCGAGGATCCGTACGCCTCAAACAAGACCTGCTGGACTTCCGACGTGAAGTTGCTGCCACCGAAGTAGCCGGCTCATGTCGTCGTTTATTTAGTTTTTTCGCCAAGCCAGTTCACGGCTGACACGGTGCAGACGTACAAGTCTCTCCATGCCTATAATTACTTCGAGTCGGTTCCCGCACTGCCGGCTGGATCAGCAGACTGTGGGTCTGCGGAAGTGTATTTATTACTTGATTAAATACACACAGCGTCTTTAAGTCAAGGTATGATATTTTTCCTACCCTCATGATCACAAGGCATTACAAGCAGTAACGCTTTGTCCGTTCTGCAGTCTTGGCGGTAACACGTTACAAGTAACGGCGTTAACGGTAACGCGTTACTTTTTTCAGTAACGTAGTAACCTACTCATTAACTTTTAACACTGTAACGGGTTGCGTACCTACGTTACTATTTCAAGTAACGCAGTTACGTTACTCGTTACTACTTCCCAAGTCTTAAAGACATTACACTTCAATCTTTTCCGGGGTTTTAGGCGTCAAGCCATAAAAATGTGTGAGTTTTCTGCGTTTTTCTTGGCGTTTTTTCTTGTGAGCAGTTAGGTGAAACCGTAAAAAGAGATAAAGTAAGTATATTCAGTTTCTGCAAGAACATAATGTTTCTATATATATGAGCTTATGCATAGCTGTATCGTCAAAACAGTAAAACGCGTTAAATCATGATTTAAAAAGTAACGCAGAAGTAACGTGCTTTACTTTTTATTGGTAGCGGTAACACGTTCCTTTTATTTTAGGTCACGTAGCTCGGTAACGCGTACCTTTTATTTGCAAGTAACGAGTAACGTATTTCGTTACTTTTTTGCGGTAGCGCCTACAACACTGCCGTTCTGTCGCCGATCACCTTCTTCTTGGTAGCACGGGCGTAGCGAGCCTCCGACGAAGCGCTTGGCCGGTGCTTTGTGCGCGAACACCGTGGGAACAAAATCCGGGTTGTCTCAATGAGACGACGGTTCTCCTTGAACATCAGCAAGCCTCGGGACGGAGACTGAAATGGAAGCCGCACTTGCCATTAAGAAAGTGCTTGCCGCACAAACGGTCGTTCGCGCGAGGCGACATTCTTTTCACGAATATTATCCGCCTTCTGTGCCTTTCAGAGTTCGCCGGGAACTTGTGGAAACTCACTCAGCTAATATTTCAGTACCTTTCGGTGCAATTAACGGCTACACAGCTTCGCGGCGTGCTGAAATTCTATGACGCCAATGCAAAACGCGCGACCTTTTGCCCACACCACCCGGCTCCGGCGCGATCGCAGCGCCGTCGCAGCTTCGTGACGTCAAGCCCGCGTGTCGGTCTTTAGGATAACAGGCCCCCTCCCGGGGGGTCAGAGGGGGCGGGAGGAAGGAACGTGACCTCCACAAAGGCCTATCACAACAGCACCTCCGCCGCCAATGAGCTCCTCAGAAGGGAAGCGGCCCAACACTGCTGCGCTGGCTGATGAGTGCCTCGCTTGCTTGGGAGAGAAAATGTGTTCGCCAGCTGCGTAGTGACGTAGATGAAGGCTGGGTCGAAATTCTGGAGGAGGGAGACCTCAACTCAGGTCACAAGAGGAGGGCATTGGCGAGACAGACATAGCAAACCACGATCCCAGAAACGAAAAGTGCTTCGCTTTCCTCTCTCGATCCTGTAGACCGAACGAGACTATTGACAACCCTTCACCTGAAACCTAAAAAAACCCTCACTCGACACTCATGCTCGAGGCTGTCACTAATGCCTTAAAAGTAAACATGACTTAAACCAGGCAATAAGAAATAAATGTCACGGTATTGTGCTTTAAAATAAAAACACGTTGAAAAAATAAAAATTATATTTTTTTTTTTTGATTAGACACAACACGAACTTTACAATTTTGTACCATCCGTGAATTGAGCTGGTTCAAGTCTTAGAAGCTCCAACAAAGGACCATCAGCCTACCATTTAGCTTTCCGCCTTTCTACTTCTCCTCAAACGCTTTTTACCTCGGAACGAGAGAAACTTTAGAGCTCGAAACACAACGTACTACAGCTCAACGAAACGCAATCAAAACGAGCTCCCTTGAAAACAAAACCTCTTCATAGACCTCACTAAGCCGACTCCAGGAAAAGACAAAAAAATTAAACTTTTTTTTTTTTTTTTCTGGTGGCATCTGCCTCGTCCGCATCTTCCGGAAATCTCTAATTGGAAAGAACTTTGCGCTCTAACCTACAGCAAGTATGTTCCCGGTGTCACCCCCACAAGAAAGCCCTGGTCCCTGGGCTCGATAGGCTTCTCGAAGCCACCATCGGAAGTTCTGACTTAATTTCTGCATCTGACTTCATCCCGGGCTGAAGCACCAGCTGCGAGTTCGGTACGTGTACAGGGGACTCGAGGTGCTTCGCCGAGATTGAGGTCATGTTAATCAATGCTAATGCATTCCAATGATTATCTTCTCTTTGGCGGCGCGACTCCCGACTTCCCCCCATTCGGTGATTCCTTGTAGCTCTTGTTCTTCTCGTCGGACAGGCTCTGTTTCGCAGTTTCCTCATCCAGCGTGGATTTGCTGATGTCCCCTCCATGCCTGTTCCTCGCATTGCTGCAGTAGATTGACGGCTCCTTGGGATTGGTATCATGATGTTTTCTTTCTTCCTGCCCCGAAGAAATTTCCGTGGAGTGTCGCGTGCTGAATCTCCGGTCACGGTGTTCATCGGAAGCGTTTGGCCAGAACGGAAGACCTAGTGCCGCCACCTCGACCACCGCTGCCTCGGGTCTTTCTGCTTCTTCAGCTTCGGCTCCCTAGTTTCACTGCTCTGCTTCCTACTCTTCCAGCCACAGCCGGCTGATGCTTTCTTGGGGCGGATATCTTCCTGATTTTTGTCTCCCAGCCCAGACGAAAGCTTCCTCTTCCTGAAGTAGCGCTTCTTGTGACATCGTTCCTTGGGCGAATCCTGGAAAGATAGAAGTCACTCACCCAGCGCAGCATTTTCTTCTTGTGTCCTTTGCGCCTGGACGAACACTCGATTTCGTTCTGGGATGGCGAGGAGGTTTCCGAGTGGCTCTTCCTCGGATCTCCTTCGTCCAACCTGGTCTTATCCGCATACCTTCTGGGTCCCTTGGTCTCACGGCCACCGCTGGTCGATGAATCGTTAATGTGGATGTCTTAACGATTTTCCTTTTTTCGCCTCGACGACAGCTGCCATTGGCTGGACATGCCGTCGTCGAGCCCACGGTGTCGTTCTCCCTCCGAAGCGTTCAGGCCAGATCGGAGGACGCTGACCTTGAGCGGCCTCCTCGCATGTTTTCTCTCTTTGGAAGGCTGACCGGAACCTGGCGACCTTCCTGAGAGCCCCTGGCTCGGATCTTCCTAGACCAGAATGAGCTCATTCGCGTCTCCGCTGGGACCCTTGATCTCGCAACCGCCGCCGGTGAATGGTTTCCGCCCCTCCCCCTTTGTGTCCCTCATTTCGCTAGCAGGGTATTGGTCACCCTAGTCGTCTGCTATTCAACAGCTGTCTTATCTTTACGAGCGAGCTCGACTTCGCCTTTCAGAGAGGGCAGACTAAATAACTCGAGCGGTACGATTTTTTTTTCTAACAAATAGAAGACACTTATCAAGGAGCGAGCGAAGAATGGTACCTCACAGTTTGATGACTTGTTCAAAGATAATCAGCTAAAGACAGATGACAGCCGATGTAGTGACTGGAATAAACAAATGCGGCTGTGCGATCGCTACTGTGAGCACACCATAGCCCAAAGGTGCTCGATCGCTGCTTGTTGTCACATTTTTCTCGCGCACTGAAAGACTATTTTTAATTAGCGTATTCGGGTATGTATGTTTGGCATAAACCTAAGTGGTAAAGTCTGAAAAGCTGTGCTAATCCGTGGAAGAGAATCCGAACAAGATCAATCGAGCTACCCGAGCGGCGTCGAGCGTATCGCGGAAGTTATGTCGTAGACTCGTTGACACCAAGAAGTAATTATTGTTTTTATTTTTGGCAAAATTTTATGAAAACTTATGTTTTATGCCCTGCTATTTAAACAGACGAACACTTGCTCGGGGGGAATCCAGATGGACTTCGATTAGCCCTCTGTATTTGCTCAAGCCATTTTTTTCTAAGCTTATTGCCTTAACAGACATGAATAAAAACACGCTGCTTCCTTCAGTGTAGCGCGCGTGCGGCCCCAGATATGTAAGGGCATCACAGACCTCTTATTGCTCTGTTTCGTGCGGCTAGGAGCCCCTTGTCCTAAGAATGATGCAAGGTGCAGATAACTATGCACCTCGCTAGAGTCTCGTTCCTTATCGGAATTATCCAGACAAATCGTTCCACCAACTAAGAACGGAGATGCACCACCATCCACCGAATCAAGAAAGAACTCTCAATCTGTCCATCCTCGCAGAAATTTAAAATGCGACACACCGTCGTGAATGCGCCCACCACATCCGAAGAGGCAGTACGTTTTCATTTTCCCTGGTAACAGTGCCCCTTGGACAGCGCCTGATCGGAGCCGACCTCGAAATCACACAGGACAGAAGCGGCAACCACGCGAAGGAATCACGGCTACAGCCACAGCTGCTACAGCACGTCCGCCATTGCCGACGCCGATATATTTACATCCTCAACCCCCCTTCCCCCCACCCCCGAGGAGGCAGAGCTCTCTCAACCTCAACGCTCCTTTCCCGTGCGCTGAAGACCGAAATGCGCCCACTTACAAGGCGCATTGCTTGCATACTGCCAAGCAAATGACGAGGCCAACATAAGATAGTAAGGACCCCACATCAAACTGGAGCAAACCATAGATTGAACCGGGCCCGGTTGCTCGAAGCTGGTTAACACTAACCGCGGTTAGATGTTAACCGCATTTCCCTACGAGGGGGAATTTTAGGTCACGTGACCGACAGGCCGGGCGGGCTCGTGTCCAAGCCCGCCCGACCAGTTCGGTCTGACTGGCCCCGGTACCCGTGGGTACGCCGTGAAACATCGTTTTTGTGTGGGTTCACGAAGTGTAGTACTAAGGGCTGCTTCCAGTGTGATAATGTCCGGATTGAGTAGCAAATGAGAAAGCTCGGGTCCTGTGATCGCTAACTACAGGTAGTTTCTGTCTTGGGGTTTTGTATTATGCTCGCGATTTTTTTTTATGCAAAAAGAAATAAACGTTGCACAGTATTGATCTGCAATTTCCGCCTTGCCGAAGATTTGTTCTGGTAACAAATAAAAGGCAGAAAACGCATATTGTTGGTTTTCTTGTGACAAGTTAGTGCGTTTTCGAGAACCGCATGCTGCGCTAATAGCGCAGGCGAGCCCCTGCTTGTGGATGCTGGTCATAGACAAATATGAGAGACATAAACCATGACATAAATCCCGTTATACTTTGATGTCACACGAACATAAAATCGCACTCGGAAGCCAGAACCAAAGCTAGGCACCCATGCTGGTATCCGATTAATTATAGAGTAAAAATCGAAGAAATCGTTAGCATACCTAATTACAATCGTGACTGCAGCAGAATCTACTAGCAGTGTTCATTTCTTAAGAAATAAAAAAAATAAAAAGTGCACAAGCGACGTCGACGTGCCGCCGACCGTCGGATTTCGGAACGAAAAGCCAGCGTCCCGAGCTTGCCCAGAGCTTGGCCGGCCTTGCGGGCCGGCGGGTAGGGAGGCTCAAGTGAGGGTGGGTGCAACTGCTAGATCGGGGATCACGGGACATGGACGCCATTTAATTGCTAAAGTTTGCTGGGAGTCTATGGGGCAAAAGGTCGTTTTATTTCCTAACTCAGGTGATAAGAGCCCTTTAAGGTGCTTGAATAATTTACACAAGGTATAACTGATTACGTTTCCATAGCCACCAGTTTTGTTGCGATAGGTTAAGTATTTTTTTAACGCGAAAAATGGTAAATTCGGCCATCTTGGACGTTGCTGCTTGTCTGGCAACCCTGCTTTCTCCTCTCGACGTTTGCAATTCTCGGAGCGAGAAGGAAGCGAGAGAGGCTGCGCCAAGGCGTTCGTTGCTTGCAATGGGAGGCGAGAGGAGGAAAGGCGCATGGAGCAACAGAGTTGCAACAGAGCGGGCGTCTGCTCTTGTTCAGGCAACATTGGCGCATATCCTTTCCCGAATCCTCTCCCTTTGGCGCCGCCATTAAATTGCAAACGCGCTCCAGGTTTTGAGTTGCTCCCACCCTCACTTGAGCCTCCCTACCGGTGGGCTGCGACGACAGCGCCACCACGCTCGCGCGAACGAAGGTGGCCGGCTTTCCGAAGCGCGGCTATACATCGTTTCAGCTTCCGTCCGAGCGCAGTCAAAGGCTGAGGGACGGTTCGCAACTTCGAGAAGAGCATTCCTACGCACCTCGAAGTAGTCCATAAAGTATGTTTTCTTAATAACTGTTTTGTGCGTAAAAATTGCACAATATGCTAGATGTGTATTGCTGAGAATAATTTGCAAGTAAAGGAATTAAATATCTGAAGTTTATGTTCTTATTAATATATGTATATGCATGTGGCTTGGTGAAAACACGTACATCCGCTGGCAACACGGCTGCAGCGCTCGGTTTTTCTGTGTGATTTCGTTCCCATAAAGGCCGAATCATGTGCTTCGCTGCTTTCCTCACCGAGTCGCTTCAAAACGTTCTTTCGCAAAGGCACGTTTGGGTGTCAGGCGCGAGAGGTCGTGATGAATGTCTACACTACAATTCCCTGATACGCGTCGAAATCAGGGCACCCCTTTACCTGCGGATCACATTGAACGCCTATAAGCTTGTGGAAAGGACTGCGCCTCGGGCCCTGGTATATCAGACAATACAAGGAAACATCAACGGCTGGGTCATCGGGCACCTTGCAATATGTACTTACATCTCGAAACTATGCCGAACAGGTGGAAAGCTCGGACACAGACGCCGGCGGCCAGCCTACGTACTGACATCCCCTGTGACTAAATTTCAGAACGTGAAAGGGCACTTTTTAAACCTGTGGCAGACGATACCGTTGATACACCCGTAGCAGACGAAATACTCGGCGAGCGCGGGCGGCGCGACCGACCGGCGGCGCAGCGGAGTGATACGAAAGTGCAGGCGGGATCGCGTGACCTATTGCCGGCGTGTGATTGGCTCCGGCCACACGTAGCTTTGGCTGCGCTCGGACGGAAGCTGAAACGAAGTATAATAGACCCTTTACGAAAGTCAGTCAGGCAACTATGAGATACCGAAACCGCCGCCATTACTGCGTCGTCGTTTCGGGAGCGAGCGATGGCAGACGCTTGTGGCAGTACTCCCGGTACCTTTGGCTACGGTCCTCAGGGACGAGTGACTTTGCCTTCCCCGTGGAGCACTGACCTCACTGCAGTTTCGCGTAGCTTTAACAAATGTAATAGCGAGTTCGTTTCACACGCACTGGCAACGTTCGAGTTCTCTCCCAGAATGCATCGCACTCGCAGAGTGTTGCACGGAGAACAGGGGGGCTATGTCGCACGTTTTGGACTCCCAGGAGACTAGGGAGAAGGAAGTGACGTAGGTGTGAATGAACCAACGAACGTATCTTAGCAGATACCGTCATCAGCGACTCCACCAATCAACATCCAAAGAGCGTTGTTGACGTCACTTCCTTCTTCCTAGTCTCCTGGGAGTCCAAAACGTGCAACATAGCCCCCCTGGACTCAAACGAACACGCCCAATGCACCGAGTGCAGAAGATTGATGCTGCCGCCATCTATGTTGTAAAAAAGGTACCGACCTCAAACCGAAACTAGCGCCTTTCTGTTCGGAGTGATGGGTGGGAATGCGAGAGTGCCGTCGGAGCTTGTCAAAATACGACGGGGCAAGTTAGCTGACGTAGGTAAATGTTAAACATGATGTTGCCCAAGCCTCGGGTAAAGACATTGTGTTCAGCTTTCTCCGATGCTTATGGGGCAGTCAGAGGTTTCTGCTGGGGGAGTTTTGTCGACAAATGTTCAATTTTTCACCCGCACACGGATCGTGATAAACATCTCGGGGGCCGCTGATGCGTTTGTTCTGAGCATTTCCTTTACACACTGGTATATTTCAGCATTTGTACGGCAACAGAGCGACTTAAAACTTCCAAATAAAGCGCGGTTTGTCAATTTCTTTCTTCATTAGATAGCAGACGCTCACAATTCAAGCTCGCGTTTGATTCCGTTGCCTGCGGGACGCGATTTCTATCAACGTTTTGTTTCTTTTCGGTTCCGCGACACATCGTAGCAGACGAACCCTCGTCGTCTGCTCCCGCTCCTCACCGGCCTCGCCGGAGCGAGGCATGAAGTGATTGCATTTTGGCGCACGCCCGATTTTCTCGGTGCAGCGGGTGCATGCACGCGTGGGGTGCCGCCGCTGAAACGAACTCTGAGAGTGCAACCCACTGATCTCTATTTTAGTAGGCTGGATCGCGGATCGGGAGCCCGTCGGTGTCGCCACCGGCGGCCATTGCTTGACACCAGGCAATACACGCAAGTCTATGGGAGAAACGCACAAAAGTAAGAATATTGAAGCATGTACGCTGTGCTCGGAGGCGGGTATTTTATGGTGTGCTGCGATCCTTATGTCGGGTGTTTCGAGATCGAATCGGTATTTGTCAAACGTTCGAAAGCCGATTAAAAAAATCAAACGTACCGGAGCACCTACCACTGAGCTGGCAAGCTTGCTCTCGTAGTGGGCGTAGTGGAGTAAACAAAGGAACTTGCCGTCAATGAGACCGTCCTCGGGGAAGCCCAGAAGTTGATGAATGACAAAGAAGTTCCATCTCGACAGCGGCTTTCCGAGAGTGAGCGAATTCCGCGTAGCAAACCCTTCGAGCTTGTCGTCTGCTAAACCCAACTCAACGAAACCACCACCGACTCCGCGGTGACTCTAGGTAACTCTCGCTTCATACATTTTTCGCCCAGCGGAGTCACTCTCGACCACAAAATATTTATTTATAAGAACTGCGAGGGCTGTCAGTTTTAATGTTTGTACGTAAGCTATTTGACGGACTTATCGAAAAGCTGTCAAAAAGTTTCAGTGCCGACAACAGCTTAGAAACGCGGGAAACAGCACTTTTTCTCGTTCTTTCTATTGAGTCCCATGCATTGGCTGGTGTCAATCAATGGCCGCCGGTGGCGACACTCGGCCCCAGCTGCCGAGGCCGCGGTCCGCGATCCAGCCTACTACAATAGAGATCAGTGGTGCAACCACTCGTGGAGTGCCGGCCGAAACGAACTCGCTTTACGCCGCGAGTGGGCGCGCCTCGACACTCGCTTCGAGCCGCCAGGTTGCCCGAAGCAACAAGTTCATCACCGAGACCTACGTTGATCCGGCGTCGGTTCAAGTGTTGAGGTAAGCACTGTTCTTTCTTGTCGCTCGTTCAGACCTAAGCGTGAGCCAACCCAAAGCTACAAGCGCGCGCATCACGTCGTGAACGTGTCTTTTACGTGTAGGCGGACTTGTGCCGTCTGCCGCAGCGCCGTGCTCAAAGGAAACGCCAAAAGAGGCCTAAGATACTCGCGTATCTTCGGCCTCTTTTACATGATGAAACGAAATGTAATATTTTCCGGCTCGTTGACTTCTCACAGGTTGAGATAATGTTGCGAGGCTCAGTGGCGTACGGACTAAAGAGTACGAGGCGGTGGGTGAGAGGTAAACAGAATCGCTCTTGCGTCGTGCCGGTGAACTTCGCCTCTGTACGCCGTGCTTCATAGATTTTTTTTTTTTTTAGCAAAGGCGCCTGTTTTGATTCGCTTTGCTTTCTGTGCTGGCAAGTTTCACGTTGACGGTTTGACGTGTGTGGTGCCCGCGAGCGTGCACTATGTCCACTATCAGCACGAGTATGCTAGCTCAAAAGTTAGGACAAACTGAGTCCTAACTTTCGGCGTAGTAAAAGCTTCCGGCGTTTAGTAAACGAATAATCGCATATATGACGCGTCTTTTCTCACACATAGTGAGCACTGCTAAGATTATGCCTCTTACTTATTAAAAAAAAAACAATGTGGGTGAACACATAGTATGTTTGTTCACTGTACAATCTATGCAGTAAACATAAGTAAACAAGAACGCAAATTTATTTCAGATCCACCACCGGAGTGCTCATCAAAGCAAGCTGCTTCAGGAGCCAGAGGAAAGCCAAAGTAGGAAACCTGGGAGTAGAAATATTGCGGTTAGAAAAAATGTGGTTGTATAACTTAAACGATGCAGACGGAACTTTGCAATAGAAACTTGTTTCCCTTGGGCTGTTCTACTGGTCGTTTTTAAACAGCCTTCTGTGAAGACTCAGGTGTGTCTCTCTGTCCCTATTTGTTTTGTTACAAGCTCTTGAAACGACCTTAATAAAGTCAACTCTCCTATGCATCCCATGCAGGCACGTAGCCAGGATTTTGTTTCGGGGGGGGGGGGGGGGGGGGGGGGGGGCCCGCCCATGACAAAATGCTGTATGAGGGGGAGGGGGGAGAGGAGGTCCCAGCAAAATGGAAGATTTCGGAGGGGGGGGGGGGGGCCGGGCCCCATGGGACCCCCCCCCCCCCCCTGGATACGTGCCTGATCCCATGTGCACGTCTGTTTTACACTCCAGTGTTATTCTCAACAACACATCGTTCATTCATTCATTCCATACTTTATGTTGTGGCAGACAAATATGCTGTGTGATGTATTCGATGGCATGCTGTGCCTTTTGCGGTTGTGATGGGGTGAGTTCTATGCCCACGGACAAAGTTACGAGGTAATGTGGTCAAAGCACTTGAAGAGCATCTCTATACTTCGTTTCACTTTATCTGCGAGCGAAGCCAAAGCTAGAAGCGCGAGACCAGCGCTTTTTACATTTCTCCCCAGCTCGCGCGCTCCAGCAAAGCCTGAACGCACGGAGCTTCCGTACTCGCGCTTCCAGTTTTGCCTTCGCTCGCACATAAAGTGAAACGAAGTATAGCAGAACGTTGCGGGGACGAGCAAAGCAAATCGTTCTCGGAGGCCCGATACCGCCCCGGGCGCGCGCTTGAAAACATGTTTAGAAGTTGCAGCACTATCGAGGCGGCGCTGTAACGTTCGGTTTCGCACGTGAAACGTTCGAATGCAAGCATCTGTCAGCATCTGAAAACGCGCGATAACAAAACATCTAAAAAAAAAAGAATTATGCAGTTTGCGGTCTCAGCGTCCCACGCAGCTTTATCATTTTATTGCGTTCTTTCATAGCTTCCGTGGGCCCGTATGTTTCGCTTTACGTGATAGCGAAGTTGAAGCTACTTGCAAAAACATGTTGCCCAGAACGATGCTCGCTCTGCACGAACGCGCGTGCTTGGAAGGGACACTGCAAGCTCCTTTTGCCTATTGGGCAGGAGATCGAACTATAGGGGGCGCTTTATCGAGCTTGTTGTCCCCACAGCCCGGTGTTTACCAACACAGCATAACAAAGAAATTGAACCTGGCCGAGCACGGTCTGGGCACGAGCGCTTCGCTCTGACCAGTGCTTTGGTCTCACGAGGAGTGGCCTTCGAATCGTCATCTTCGATTTCTCGGATCAAAAACAAACAAGAAAGTACGGTTTGTTGTCCCCACAGCTGAAGCGCACCGCTAGAGGCGTGACTGTTCGATCTCCTCCCCAATACTACGCTGGTATTTAGAATGGAACGGAGTATAAAAAACTGTAGTGGGAAAACGTGATGACGCACGTTCGAAACGCGAGCAAAATATTCTATTTTGCTCGCCTGGAGCGCTGCCCAAAACTTGAGAGCCACGGGCCTATAGGGGGTATTCACTGGACGCCATATTTGAGGGCGATGTTTAGAGCGCATGCTCAGAACGAGCTCACATTAATAGGCTGCTAAGACCGTCAATCTTGATGGTGCGGAATGCACGTGGCAAAAAGAACTGTGGAAGCTCGCCATCAGCACGCGCTCCGCAGTCGTGCACACAGATATGGCCGCCAGTGAATACTCCCTATAGACGATTGCAAGCAGGGCGACTGGCCGCCGCCATGTCTCTACTCGTGCGGACAAGCCCGTGCAATTGCAAGCTCGCCAAAGCTATGTTCACGCGCAAGCTGCACGTGCTTGCACGCGTGGGGCACCACCTGCGCCCAAGGAGGTTATAATGGGCAGGAGGTGGCGTCCCTATCCCCAATGCATGGAGCGAAGTGTAACGGAAGTAGGCATGGCCACGAGCCGCGACGAGCATTTCTTGACCAATGGGAAGCATAGTGAGTGGGCGCCGCCATTAATTTCGGTGCAAACAACCGCGTTGCGATGACATTTCAGTGGCAACGCGATTGTGTGCACCGACAGTAATGGCGGCACCCACTGTTATTTGAAACAGCGCTTAACGGGAGACTTTTAAACCGGTATGGTCGGAATCGGATGAGATTATTATAAACGAACGCCTGTTTGCCCAGCAGAAAGTAAGTGACTAGAGTTGAGACGCTCTAGACGACGCACCGACTGAATCGGTGTCGAACAGGCGAGATTTCGAGCCCAACACTTGCCTGACCAGTAGGACTAGGAAGTCGGCGTGTAGCGGACGCTCTCGACACCGCGCGACCGCGCCTGGAGCGTCATCTCGAACGAGTCGTCGTAGCGCGGCTTTGGAAAGCGATCGCGAGTCAGTCATCGTAGGCACGAACGCTGAGAAGGGCATCGAGGGTTGAGAAAGCCGTACAAATTCTGCTTCGAGAAGATGTTGGTTTCACTCCGCCGTGATGAGTATTCGGGTTCGCATCGAAACATCTTTTGGTGCGCCGATCGAATCGAAAGCCAGCCGCGACAGCGAGCAGACGAAGCAGACCGCAGGCACGGAGCAGACGTAGCCTAAGCCTAACGACCGAGCGGAGAGCAGACGATGGGAGCATTGTTGAATTTAGTTTGGATGAGAGAGCGTCGGTGCGCGGGGCAGTCTGGGATTGGGTTGTTCTTCCGGCGTCGCTGGGTATGACGTCATGCCGGGTCCTGCCCTATTTAAACGTCCTTGACCTGCGCCCCTTGCTTGCAATGGTCTATACTTCGTCTCACCCTAGCATGGACTAACCGCGAAGGCTGTGCTAGTGCGAGCGGCCAGCCTTGACTGCCTTGACTAGAGCACTTGCTGCACGAGCGCTCGTGCAGCCGCCGCGGCTTCATTCAAAGCGACTAGCTCGCGCTTCTATAGCACGCGAGGCTAACAATAGTCCACAGGACGCCATATTTGTGGGTGCTCTTTAGAGCGCATGCTCAGAGCGAGCTTTTATTAATAGGCTGCTAAGACCGGCAATCTTGATGGTGCGGAATGCACGTTGGAGAAGAACTGTGGAAGCTAGGCGTCAGCACGCGCTCAGCAGTCGCGCCCACAGCTATGGCCGCCAGTGAATACTCCCTATAGACTCCGTGCGACGCGACTGTCGCGCCGCCGCGCGGCCGGTACCGAAGGTAGGCAGTGAGAACCCCAGAGAAAACGAAACCGAAACCATGCCGCGTACGTTGGTACGCATTGAAGTCGGAGCGGTGCGGTTGCGCTGGGTTGACAGCATGAAGTGCTTTGCTGCATGTGCTGCCTCATTAAGTGCTTCAATAGTTATGCGTCGTATCTCGTGGGGACAAAGTTTCACAGTTTTTCACCTCGCCGATGTTTTGTGGGACAGCGACAACGATGGACCCGTGCCGTACGACGCGAGAAATTTGGTCTCCCGATCATGTCTGCCACTGTGTCGGCACGGCTGACATATTTTACACTGCCGCTTTGCGCTCTGCGTTTGTTTTCGTACCAGTAACGCCTACGTGTGTTAGCGCCGATGGGACGACTGAAATGCCATCCCATACTCGCGGGTATGCAGTGCCAATTTCGTTGGAGGAATGCCCTCCAAAGAAGTTTCGTCCCCATCGTACGTGTCGATGATATTTCCGGACAAGTATGGCACTCAATCTATGCTTCATGAAGAAAGATTCGAACGATAAAAAAGTGACAAATATTAATCTAAGGAAAACTCCAATGAAACTCGGAACCACTGGAGAATCGACGTTTGAGTTTGAGTATTGGAAGTTTATGTGGTGTGCTTTCTTTCTTGATCAGCCTCCTTTTGGATGTGGAAACGCTGACACCCCGAGTTCTGTAGACAACATTTTTTTTTTCTCGGCTTTAGAGCCACCTATCGCAAAGTGGTTCGAACTGGAAGTACCGTCCACTGATCCCTTCCGAGCTGTAACGTGTGCACCTCCCACGATGAGTGGTATTATCTTGACAGCCTTTGACGGTCAAAACCGGTTCCCATTTAGTTACGCCGCCCAAACTAAATTTCCGCCTGGTTTCGCTATGCCACCTCTTTTTGGTATAATAAGTGTTGTGTCAAGTTACGGTCATGTCCAAGTACCTGTGCGCCGAAAATCAACACCTCGCACAACAGGTTATTACACAACAGCTGAACGCAAAAGCCCTTGACGGCCAAACCTTGTGTTGGCTGACAACTTTGTTTTCTCGGCTTTGGAACCGCCTTTCGTAAAGTTGTTTCAATTGGAAGTACAGTCCACTAGTCACTTCCTACCTGCAAAGTCTCCACCTCCCACGACGAGTGGTATTCTCTTGACAGCCCTTTCATGGTCAGAACCGGTTCCCATTGAGTTAAGCCACCCAAAACCAAATTTCCACCTGGTTTCCCTATGCTACCTCTTTTTGGTATAATAAATGCTGTGTCGTGTTAGCTGTCAAGTCCAAGCACCTGTGTGCCCAAATCTGCACTTCGCACAGCCCGCTATAACACAACATTTTGGGTCCAATATTGGATATCCTGTACAGCTTTATTTCTTTGTTCGTTAGAAACATAACTTTCACACCTCCTGTCTTAATGAAACTTGGCACACTTCGTGCACAAACTTAGTGAACATCTCACTCGCCTCCAAATATCATCGTTCCAGCAGTCCTACGTTTACAGCGACGAGCAAAATAAATTTCCCACTCTGAGCAATTATGGTGGCGGCCGTCTTGCTTTTCGGAAAATTGCTCCAGCTCCTTTTTCGGCCGCAACTAGAGAAATTACCCCTAATAACGACTCAAACTCAATATATAAGTGGAGAACAGCTAAATGCCCTTCTGCCCCAGCACTCATGCAACGTCACCCTCAACGTATCGGCTCAAAAAGCAAAAGTTCCGTCCGTGCGCGCTTCCGCCGCCACAGCTTGGCATGCGAAAAGGTGCTGCAGGCTGCTGAACGCGCCTCACTGTCGAACGCCAGCTCCTTCGCTAGCGGCGCTACGCGAGTTTTTCAAAGCGCCCCCTATAGTTCCCGCACGGAGCGTATAGAGACCTTTTGCTAAATTTCCTAAGCATCGGGGTGCATGCTACGAGTGTAGTAACACGCGCTGCACGTACTGGCGTCTGCAGTAGTAACTGTTCCGAAGCAAAACGCCTAAAACAAATTTTGCCTTGCACGCGCATTCGTCAAAGCCTTATTATGATTATTTACTTCGAATCTCTTATAAGGGGAAGGCTAGCGCGCGCGGATCGTAGAATTACACTTCCAGCGTTCTTCTCGATGCATGGGTAATTTACTAATATGTCTTTTTCCACTGGAGCCGAATTACAGGTTTTTCAATTTATGATGGTGTTATATACAGTTCTTACATGGGTGGCCAACCATGCTGCCGGTGTACCGCCGGCCTTTCACTGCTCACTTCTTCCTCATTGTTTTGAGGACTGAACTTCGCTGTCCTCTTTTGAACTTGGAAGGAAATTTCAACGAGGCTTGTCTTGACTTCAGACAGCCAAATATTTCGAAATTTTACAAACAGGGGTTAATTTAGTTTTACCCTACCGAATATCTGTACCACGAGCAACAAAAATGTTTCTGAAGCTCAAATGTATGCCGCGCTGCATCGCGAAAACCCGGTCGCGCGCATTTTTGGGTCCCCCCTTTTGGTAACCTTTCCACGGAAGCCACTTATATTCGCTACAACCAGTAGGTGACACCGGCTACCACCCATAATAAAACACGGGACTATCGCTCATCTAGCTCTCGTTAAGGGGGATTCAACCGCTATTTATTTGTACACTTTTCCTCATAGATGGCGCATAATTTTTCCGGAACAAACGAGTTGCATGTTCGCAGCTGCGCATGCAGGTCGGGCGCTCGGGGTGGGCTCGGGCCACGGGCTGTTCGCCGCCGACCTCGAGCTACATCTTCTTCGCTCTGCGTCCGCCGCTGGAGGAAGCGGCCAACAAGCGGCGCGAGATACGAGCCAGTACATACGTAAATTGCAGTGGCTTACAAAAAGTAGAATAAGCTCTGATTTCCGAATGCATTCGAAGTTCCATCCACGTTCGAAATTATCGAAAGCACAAGGTGCGGCGTTGCGGCCGTTTGGACCACCACAATTAACACGCAAGCGTTGTTTCGCAAAAAAAAAAAAAAATAGTTTAATTTAAAGCTAGAAAACAAAAAAGAAATAAAGTGGCAGTTTTGCACTTCCTTTGCCGTATATCGGCCTGCTCTTCGTCTGAATACTGGTTTGCAAACCCGCTCTCAGGTTGTGTGGAGCCCATCTATCCTGGGAAAAGTGGCGCCAATCATTTTTGTGGCAATGCTAGAGACACGTGCTGTACGCCACTTCTGGGAAGAACTAGTGCCACTAAATGAGCTGCGCTTAGAGTATTGGCACTCTGTTCCCCAACATTGTTGTGGGCGCCGGAATTTTGGTGCTTGCACAGAGTAGACGCAACTGCCGATCGTCATAATTCAAAAGTGCGACTTCCTCAGCATTAGATTCGGTGTTAGGAAGCTCATATAAAATTGCTTTGCTCTGTCGCGAACTGTTTAAACATTTGTGTAGGGCGGAAAAGCGTTTCCTGCGATTTCAGTTAATTCTTCAGATAACTGGCAACCATGATTTTAAGCCACAATATGAACAAGTGTAGTTACTCTGAAGCGTAGCTTATTTAGAGGCACTATATATAGAAGAACATGGCGTCTGAAATCTAGCTCAGTGCTGCGCTGTTCCGCCATGATCTTCCCTAGTGCCACTAAATAAGCTACGCTTCAGGGAAACACAGGCTGGGATAAAGTGCGGACGCGATGGACATTGCACCATTTTTAGGAGAACTGGTACCCCATCCCATACCAAGGTGTCGACAGATAAGCCATAACAGGCGAAGCAACGATTTGGGACTAAAATTTAGATCACCAATATTGAGTGGAGCTGATAAGATCAAGCTTGCTTAACTCAAGGTATGCCGGAGCACCCTTGCGCCACGCCGAAGAAACTTCGTGGATTGAAGTTTTGAACCCAAAGAGTGACCGAACAAGTGAAGTCACCTTTCGGTGACCTCGGTTTTAATGTTCTTATGTCACGCGAAACGCACACATAAAGGTTAGTCAGAATCTACTCATCGACACTGCAAGAACACAGTGGCATTTAATGTTCAATGTTAGGCTGGCAATACCATTGGCCTATTACTGGAGGCATGCTTAAATAGGCTGGTTTAGGCGTGTTAGTTTTGCCTCGAGAAGTGGAAGTTGCTCAAGGGCTTGTAAACTATTTAATTTTGTCAACGCGCGATTCAGGTGTATTTTTGCAAAGTAAAAAGAAAATAACATGATACAAAAATTATATATGTTTTGCTGCTTCTTTGTGCACATTAAAAGGATACTGAACCAAAGAATTTAGTGTCCATACTAAGTGGCGCACGTTCTTTCCACGAGCCAGCAGCCGCCAGTGTGCGCGAGCACACGCAACGAAAATGATGTCAAAGGCCACCATTTGCGCTTTAAGAGGACAGTGAAATGCATGGGCTTCGGGCCAAAGGAAAATAACGACAGGCTTTTCATCTCTACAAGTGAAAGCTACGTGTTTGTTAGACCAATTAATCACTTACTTTTTATACCAGACACCACTGTGTAGATGAAAAACTTGTCTTTATTCTCCTTCGGCTCGAAGCCTATACATTTCACTGTCATCTTAACCGGGAATGGAGGTCTGTGACGTCATTTTTGTTGCGTGTGCTCGCGCACACCGGCGGCTGCTGGCTCGTAGAAAGAACGTGCGCCACTTATTATGGACACTAAATTCCTTGGTTCAGTATCCCTTTAAGGCGTCGCAAGCGAAATGGGTTAATCGGGACCGCCAACTAGGGCCGCCGTTACGTCCACGCGCCTATGCCTCGCCGTTCCGTCGTGGCCAAATGCTTGAGACTCTCGCTCTAGATTATTATGTTGAGTGTTGACTATGATCCTGACAGAAAAGCTTCGTACCCCAACTACAGGTTTGTGGACAACACTTCGTGTCAGATGAGGAACCTCTTTGCGATTGACTAGGGAAACAAAATATTCTGAAATGTGATTATACAAATACGCGGCTCTATGACTCTACGGCACTACCGCTGCCACTATAAGACGCCGAGTGCCTCCAACATGGCGTCAAGGCACTGATAGCAGACGACAATGTTGGTTTCGATTTCGAGTCTAAAGCCTGGTTCACATGCAGCGATTTTGGCCCTAGAGCGGCGCGATTTCTGCCGTCGCGGCGCTCGTGCCGCTCAAGCGCTGGTGCTGGCCAGAGCGCCGCGACGGCAGAAATCGCGCCGCTCTAGGGCCAAAATCGCTGCATGTGAAACCCGGGGGGGGGGGGGGGGGGGGAGTCGCGGCGGGCTATGCGAGAGCGGGGGGGGGGGGGGAGTCGTGGCGGGCCACGCGAGAGCGGGAAAGGGGGGGGGGGGGTGTCACGGCGGGCTACCGCCCCGGGTGCCGCTGACCCTCGTGACGCCACTATGGCGAGGTCCGCACTTCTGCACGTCCAGAGGTGTGGACCTCGTCGAAGAGGTCCACACTTCTGCGCGTCGAGTCAAAAGCAACAAAAAGCAACCGTTTCTCACCCGTAAACTGTACCAAGGAGTTCTCTGTCCAAGCAAGTGGCGCGGCTCTACTGCTCGTCCACAATCGCGCGCCAAGTGCACAGCACCTGACAAGATTTGCAACGGGTATGGCAAGAAAGGACACTTTCCGTCTGTCTGCCTGTCAGATAAAAAGTACCACCCAAATACACAAAGCCATGTTGCACTCGAGTTATCCTCATAAATTCCATAAGTTGAAGGCGCTGCCGGCAAGTGCAGACTAAATTCATTTGATAAAAATCCCGCTTTCAAGTACCGCGGACCATTGTTGTGGAAAGGCGCAAGACACGTGCGAGGAGCGGGTGCTCAGCTGCCATTCGCTTCCAAGGGCCGCTCATTTCAGTACTGCGCCGACGACTGTAGACTAAATTCATTTGATAACATTTACGCTTTCAAGTACCGACACCCATTGTTGCGGAAATGCGCAAGACACGTGCGAGGAGCGGGTGCTCCGCTGCCATTCGCTTCCAAGGGCCGCTCATTTCAGTACTGCGCCGACAACTGCTTCCAAGAGCCGCTCGAGACACAGGCCTCGTGCACTGGCGCATTTGACGCCACTTGCAAGACAAACGCAAACACATCGAACGACTTGAGTCCATACAAATAAAGAGGGACCGGTGGC
Source organism: Ixodes persulcatus (assembly GCA_013358835.2). Classification (NCBI taxonomy): domain Eukaryota; kingdom Metazoa; phylum Arthropoda; class Arachnida; order Ixodida; family Ixodidae; genus Ixodes; species Ixodes persulcatus. Next base: position 2,113 of record JABSTQ010009812.1, on the reverse strand, counting down.
CAAGTGCAATAAAGAAAAAAATAAAGGATCGGCGGCCGAGTGGGCTAGAGCACACCAGCTCGGAGCACGTGGAGCGAAAGCTCGCGCTGTATAACCCAGGGATCCTGGGTTCAATAGACCTTTTGATAAATACCCAAGCGCCAGGGAGCATGCTCCGAGTGTAGTTACACGCGCTGCACGTGCTGGCGTCAGCAGTAGTAGCTTTTCTAAAGCAAATGTATAAAACAAATGGCATTTGCAAGCGCGCTTGTCAACGCTTTATTTTGTTGTTTTACTTCGAATATTTTATACGTGGAAGGCGAGCGCGTGTGGCGCGTGTCCATACATTCCCATCATTCCCCTTGATGCTTGGGTAATTTAGCAATAGGTCTATCCCCACCCCTGCCCGTTTCGATCTAGATGAGCATCGTACCGGCGTGCAATCGTGTATTATTTCTAATGCGTGATGCACGTTAAAGACCCCAGGCTACCGGTTGTACAGCACTGGCTAAATTGATCACCTACAGCTGGGAGACTCGTCGCCGTTGAGGCAGACTATGTTCTAGGCTGCATAAACATTCACACACCCCAATTTGTTTTCAGACAGGTAAGGTAGCACCGCTTCGTTCCACTGTGACATAGTAAGGTCACTGTTGAAAGAGATGTTCGTAACAAACAATAGCATTGTGAACTCCCGAGGTTACTTATGAAGACACTAAAATTATTTAGAGGTTCATTTGATTTTTCATAAAAATTAGAAAGGTGAAGAGAAAAAAAAAAAGAAACGTTCGCCTCACCTTAGGTAGAAACGTATTTTCTACCTATTGATGGCCCGTTTGGTTTTCTTAGTAATCCACAAAACGGGAAGTGTTATATTTGCAAAAAAAAAAAAAATTGTTTTGGCCGCCAAAACGCTAACGTCAAAATTCAATTTGCATCTCAGAGTAAAGGCTGAACCCCATGGAGCGAATTATGTGACGAATAACTGGCGAACGCCGCCCGACGGCACGCTCGTTTTGCGCGCGACGTAGCAGCCACTGTGTTGATTCCACGCGCAGAGCAAAAGCCGCCGGCCAAAATTCGTCGGTTATTCGCAGCATATTCGTCCCATGGAGTTCAGCCTTAAGCATGCACCTGTTTGTTGGTTAAGAAAATATATTGTAATTGTTCAAAATAATAGAGTTCATGCTTCTTTTTTGTTTTTCATATCCACTAGCCCCCAAACATGGTGTACATAGAATGAAAATATCTGAAATAATGTTTCATAAAAGAAATGTTGTTCAGAATAAGTATTTTAGCCTTCTTTGCAACTCATTCAAGTATTTTTTTTTTTTATTTCCAAATACTATACTTCGTTTCACCTTATGTGCGAGCGAAGGCAAAGCTGGAAGCGCGAGCACGAAAGCTCCGTGCGTTCAGGCTTTGCTCGAGCGCGCGAGCTGGGGAGAAACGCAAAAAGCGCCGGTCTCGCGCTTCTAGCTTTGGCTTCGCTCGCAGATAAAGTGAAACGAAGTATAGGGTGCCTTCATGTGCACTTTGCTTAGGGTGGAGACATCTCGCCAATTTGTCCCACACTTTTATTTTTTCTTTTTTTTTTGTTCAGAAGCGCGTGAAAGAGCGTGTCCCGGCACGGGTTTGTGCAATACCACCTAGAACACAAGGCCTGCGCGTTTCCTCCTCTAAACGTCATCACTAGTAGATCTCCTCAGCGCCCCCTAGGTAGCCCGGATGAGCACCGTCGTCTGCTCCATCGCCTGCTTCAGTGGTTTGTGTAACAGACAATGAAACAGATGCTCACGCCGAGTGTCTTAGACGTTCACGTGGAGCGTCAAATGCATGAGTGAAAATGCCTTACTGCTGTGCGAAGGACTGCAGAGCCCTTGGTTGGACGCTGGACGCTGGCACTGGACGCCATTTCTGAGGGCGCTGTTTATAGACCTTTCCAATGTTTACAAAATCACAGTCCAGCGTGCGATCTTCACAGCCCAGCACGTGCGTGTTCGTCGCTTCGGAAAGCGAGCAAAGCACACGCCATACGCACGAACGCTCAAAATGGCACCGGCCACAAGCTCGTTTTTGGAAAGGTCTATACTCCGTTCACTTTTAAGCAGAGAACGCAGCCAACGCCAGAACC